>CANUEZ040000077.1:2137500-2737500 GCA_948099385.1 Fasciola hepatica
TGCATCGAAACATGCCTTGCGCGGTGCCCATGACGGTAAGTTCAGTTGATTCTGGAAGCAGCCCAATTTACAAATATTCGTCAGCTAAATCAATTTTCGAAAAGAATGTGCTCCCTAGCATGGATTTCTTAAAATCTGGTTCCATAGTAGTTGTTGCAAATCGCCGTAATTGTAGATTTAGGACCAGTCTGTAGTCCCCACTAATACGTGGCGTTTATGCCATCGCTTTTCATCGCAACTAACATTGGAGTTGCCCAAGAATACGAAGTGATTTGAATAATCACCCCATTCTGCTCCATTTTTTTCAATGCTTTCAGGGCCTCTTCTCATTGATTTTAAAGTAGCAACCTTCGTAATAAGAATACCGGGTCACCGTCGAATTCCAGCCTCACCAGCTTTACCACCATTACTCCGCTGTTGCTGAAGCACTGAATTACCAGCTGCTGAACAGTCACGTGATCTACGGGAGTGACTGACGGTGCATAAAACGCAACTGAACGGTTGCTGACCCATGATACATTCGACCCCAGAACAGACCGACCATTGATCGAAATTAGGAAACGGACAGGAAAGTACTTTCTTGCTTGGACTGTACCAATGACGTCGTTTCACCCAACCGTGTCGGGCGATGATTGGTCACTCCTGGATCCTTATATCAGTGGTTTCATGGTTGCACGGTAACAAATCAACCTTCTATAGAAGGATGAATGGAGCTTCCTGTGTCCATGATGAACTCATGTTGAAAACCACATCGAAATAACACCATTTTGTACAGAGATTGATCGTCGAAGCCCATTGTCGTAGGGGGTACACCGGTATGATTTCTTCGGTTTCATTCATTTGGGCCACCTCCGTCATGTTGCACTTGGATCTTCGGCATACCTTCCGTATATGGCCAGATGCTTGGCATACGGCTTGACGAAACCGATACCTTGAGAGTAAAAGGAGATCATCGCTTGATACGCATAAGTTAACGGGTTTTAGAAACACTGTGGTATCCGACTGGCTTGACTGTTTGGTCGGGACTTGGTGGTAATGGCGTGAGCCCATTTGCTTGGACGCGTCTGGTGAAGCAAGAGTGTAGTATCGGGTGCGGTGTCATCATATCGTTCATCGATTCTGTTGGTCTTTGCAAGGTCCAAGCTCATCTGCTCCAGCACTTTCCGCTGCAGGATGATGCTGACGATTCCGGTAATTAGCCCATCACATAGCCTCGCCTCCAAACGACCTTCATTACGGCAGTAAGTAGTGTGTTGAGTTAAGTGGGGGATAAGCTCGCGACAAGATATATACTGTCCTTGACAGGAAACTGACTGGCTCAGCATGGTCGAACAAAGTTCCTTCAGCTGCTCGAACGGCAGTTTTGAGGGTGCATCTGGAAACATCAGGCTCTTCAGCAGTGAATCACGTCCTTCTGTATTCAGAAATATGAATGTTGGTCTTTATCTTGATCCGAACACTACTCGAGAGCTCGAAAAGTTCGACCCATTCTCCGATCTGTGATGGGTTGCTATGTAAATCAAATATTCAGTTGTCAATGAGTCCAAGCCGCGACACCTAGTGCAAGAATTGAATCTACGCGGCCAATCGTGTGTAATGGAACAGTTCTCATTCCAAGCAATACGTACCAAGGACTGATAAGACAAGAACAGAAGAAAAGTATTCCTTCCGAGTTGATTGATACAAAATTATGCTACTATCGGTTGATGATGTCATAACCAATCATATAGCTACCTAATAGTGTCTGGATGGTCTGGGTGTCAAAGTCTCGCTTTATCTAGTTGGTTTTATGCTGAAAAAGAAGTAGTAGTTCACTGATCCGAGTGCGGATTTATTCGAATCCTTACATAGAGTGTGTTTGAACTTTTCATGAAAGAGGTCAAGCCTTCACTCCAACCCGAAAACTTTTACTCACATATCCGTTCGTTTAGCTTTTCGTGTGGGTTTACCGTGATCAATGTTCTCACTGCAACCAAGCCGGTGGTGCATAAGGGAAGGTGTGTCTGGTCCACAATGTTTGTACCACGACAACCAGCCAGTAGTACGATCGTTTTTTCCCTTGCATCACTTATTTGGTCCACGGAATTCATTTTCCACATGGCTTTGGCCATAGCCAGGGTTTCTGCATCAGAAATCATAAAAGGCAGAATATGGATTTATGGATAGTTTGGTAGGTTGCACGACCTCAATACGTAACAATTGGTGAATTTTCATGGACGTGCAGGTATGCTACAGGACGGCACTTCGGTCCATCTTCACTTGAAAGTTTTACCCGACAGTAACTCTTCGTACTTCAACATGTTCCATTTGAAACTAGGTTTTATTGTGAGGATGCAACCCAAACCAGGATACTGAAGTGGGAGATTATCGATGGACAGGACAAATAAATTAAAGTCGTACGTGTCTTAGTCTCGAGTTAGTCCCTACCGATTGTTTCTATCCGCCTGTTGCTTAAATCGTAGTGCCCCCTCCCTCCCTCATCTCCCCTCCAAAACAAAACATTTCTGAGCAGAGCGATCGAATATTTGGTGCGCCTCATGTCCTAGCTACCAATTTCTGAACAGGGTGGAAGCAGTCAATGGTACCACTGTGTCCCCAAAACCCATGTGCGTCCTATCTACAAACTGAACCATCAACACAGAAAATCTCGGCCCGATGACCGAATGGTTGATTGAGAAGAATCTTTCTCTCTCTCTCTCTCTCTCTCTCTCTCTCTCTCTCTCTCTCTCTCTCTCTCACACACACACACACACACACACACACACACAAGTCACTTCACCCTTAGGAAGAGTCGCGAAAATGACGTAATCACGTGATTGGAATGTCACTCAGGTTGATTCAACTCCAGGGTAGAGCATAGACATCTAATTCCGCGATATTGTTCAATTAATTTGGTTGCGTAATGTATCGGTGGTGTTGGTTTTGTCCGACAATGTGTGCAAACGAAGCTGACGTTGAACGGGATTGACCCTCGAGCTCCGTTATGAGGATATCCATCGACACGTGGCAGATTGAGGACGCAAAAGTATAAGGAAATTGGCCAGTGATCTTCATATATCGCACACATTCGTGATGAAAATTTGGAAGGCCGGCGAATTTCGTTGTTGCAATGAGGCGAACGTGCACAAACTGAACAAAGACGATCCGCCAGAGGGGATGGCATTTTGTCCTTCGGTTTCAGAACGCATAGATATTTGGCCCGTTTTGTCTACAGTCGAAGCGATGTTTTGCTTCCACGGAACTGTGGTTCACACCCGTGTTTGGTACAGCGAAAATCGATGCAGGTTAATTCCAGCAGAACTGTCCACAGTCCTCGGATTGTGGTTCGGGCAGGAATTCTCGGTACTCGATTAGTCGGCCCCTATTTCTTCGAGAAGTTTGTTTATAGGGGGTAACCATAAAAATTAATAATAATTTCAAGTGAAACGTATATAACATTTTGGTGGGAATATAATCAATACCTAAGCCGAATGTGCTTACCAGTGGATGAAGCTTTCCCTGGAAGATGGATCAGCAAAAAAGGCATCAAAGAATGACCATAAACGATCGGATGTCACAGAGGAAACACGAAATGAACGGGAAACAACATTATGAAGAGTTCAAGCAAATCACACGAAAAGGATGTTATTTTTCAAGCAAGCTGATGAGGGCCACTTTGAGCACCGTATGAGAAGCGGAAATTAAGGAGGTCTCATTATTATTCATTGCATTTTCTTAACTTATTTGTTACGCATATATATATGCCTAATTTCCATTTCCAATTTCCATCTACTTTTTCACATATTGGCTAATTTAGGATGCCTTTGGGTTGCATAACTGGAATGGTAAGTTTGTCGACCATGCAAACCATCTATAATGAACGGATCAGATCGGGCCACTTTTATTCCACCATTTCGAGCCGACTAAATTCAACGCGCTGTCTCGTAACTGAGCTCAAGAGTCAATCCCGTTCAACGTCAGCTTCGTTTGCACACATTATCGGACAAAACCAACACCACCGATACATTACGCAACCAAATTAATTGAACAATATCTCGGAATTAGATGTCTATGCTCTACCCTGGAGTTGAATCAACCTGAGTGACATTCCAATCACGTGATTACGTCATTTTCGCGACTCTTCCTAAGGGTGAAGTGACTTGTGTGTGTGTGTGTGTGTGTGAGAGAGAGAGTGTGTGTGCGTGAGAGAGATTCTTCTTAAATCAACCATTCGGTCATCGGGCCGAGATTTTCTGTGTTGATGGTTCAGTTTGTAGATAGGACGCACATGGGTTTTGGGGACACAGTGGTACCATTGACCGTTTCCACTCTGTATACCCACTGGATGATATAACTATGGTAACCTAAACGTCAGCTTTGACGTTTGAGTAATAAACCACATTGTTCAGTTTAACACTAGTAGCTGGATATTAACAGTGTCCCATAAAATTGTCAGAGTTAGGGCGATTGTTTTTCATCATTCCCTCTTTACCATAAACGAAAAGGCACGAAAATTATTTTCCATTTGTGATTCCCATCCATGGATATTTGGGCAGCCTCCCAGCACGAACCAATGACCTAGACGTCACATCTTAGCCACAGCCGAAGCCGTGAGTATTCGTCTCTGCAATCCTCCCCTGTGAGCTTAGAAACAATTTGTGCAAGCACTTAAGCTTCCTTGGCCCACGTCTTGGTCCCGAACACGTGTTAAACCACTTGAACATTCCACACTGTGATCCATTTCACAAGCACACACACACACACACACGCAGAGACAGATTTGGATTATCATTCCGTGTTCTTATTTTGTTAGTCATACATATACATTGTTATGTATTGGTATGAACACGAATAACTGAAAACGACTTGTTCGCCACGTTGTTTATTCTCAATGTGTTCTATGCGGTTTTTCAGGCAATACTCAATATGCGCTGCTCACTTCACGTGACGATGTGCACAAACATATTTAGGGACCTAAGTACGCGCATACATACATACATACATACATACATACATACATACATACATACATACATACATACATACATACATACATACATACATACATACATACATACATACATACATACATACATACATACATACATACATACATACATACATACATACATACATACATACATACATACATACATACATACATACATACATACATACATACATACATACATACATACATACATACATACATACATACATACATACATGCGTACATACACGCATACATACATACATACCTACATACGTTCGCAAATTCCCATTTGGCGATGGTCGAATGAATCCCGTCAACACCCTGGTACGGCTGAATCCCATGACTAAGCGTTCATGAATCCTGCCATCGGGAGTTGCGAGTTCATTTTGTTCATGCACTGGTTTATAGTAAACTCGTTTATTTTGAATCAGTATGTGATAAAGCCAGTAGTCTACTTACTGACCATTGACGACGTGATACGGTTATGTGGGTATCGCGCAATTACCTAGTCTCAGATATATCTGATTGGTTGAGCCCTTTTCCAATTGTAGAACAAAAGGTTATCACGCCTCGAAAGGCGAACAGAAATACAAACACCTGTAAGAATATTCCAGATAGGGGGGGGGGGGTTGTCCTCATTATTATCAGGCAAAGAAAACAGGTATGTACTTACATGGTATGTCTAATGATGGAATTTGTGCACGGGTCAAGTGGGGATTGTTGAATACAAAAGTGCTTGTGCACGAGCTAAGGAAACACGTGCTTACGACGACATAGTGTTAGACAACGTGTTGTCATTATCACTGTTCTATTCGGAATCCGTCACGAGTGATGTGACAAGTTCAAGTGGGAGAGGCTGCCTTCAGTTGTTGGTAATTTAATTTTTTTCCAAACAGATACCAACCGACTAAGTCAGTCGAATTTGTGTACTAATGAGCTGAGATCAAAGCATTTGTTGTGCGTTTGACTGTTCAACGGTGAATATACCATATCATGTGACCGATTAGAACTCATAAGGAAATATCTCTGTCTGGGCTGTAGCAAATACCATTTGATTTGTGCAAGATTCTCTAATTGAAAATACAATTTGCTAAGAGTACGTCTCATGAGCCATTTAACAAACTCGCCCTTTCTGATGCTCCAACCAATGGCTTGAACCAAAAAATGCTATCCTACCTATCATTACATTCTATCAACATAACCTCTCAAATAATTAACTGAAATAATTGAAGAAACTCAAAACGTTCATCTATTTTGGATGGATTGGTCAATGGTCAATTGCTCCTTAGAGTAAAATCCACCCATTTTCACCTTTATCCCCAGACCAACATTCACGACCGCATGATCAGTTGGGAATGTGCTGTGATTTGGTTCAGGTTTTGTTTTGGACACGAACCGCTCACCCACTCACTCCGTAAGTATCTAGCTGGTTGAGTTCTGTTCTACTAGATAGATGCGAAGTCCATGAGTATCCTGTTGCGTACATGATAGTTGTTCAAATCACACCACCACATCGAATCTTCCGAATCCAATATGAAGTTTTCGGAACACCTTTGCACGAGGCACGGAGCGGCACCTTTACTTATCCATCAACGAGAACGTGGACTTGGATGTATTCGGAATCAGTTTATTAGCTCGTCCCAATGCAACAGTCAAGTTGGCCAAAAAATAGTTTGTATATAGCGCTCCATAATGCTCCAAATACAAGCGGGACTGTGGGTATTTCCAGCGACGAAAACTCCCGCCCCCTCCGTGTCCTCTCTTTCTCTCTCTCTCTCTCTCATTTTCAAATCATTTTTACAGACCTTCCTAATCTTAGCATACTCGTTTCCTATATTTCTGTATGAGATTCTCGGTGAGAAAAGTAGAGTAACCATATCCTCCGCACCCATTGAACGGTTAACGGCTATTTAAACTGAACTGAAACTCCCCTCTCTCTTGGTTTCCATCATTCTGCTACTTTCACTTGCCCCAGCTATTCCATCTCGCTCCAATTACTAAGGTTTCTTATTCTTATCTACGATTCCGAATTCCCTTCGAAAATCTTGCATTGGAACGAACAAATCGGGAAAAAATAGGAAAATCATTCGGGACAAAACTTTACGACCCCTTAAATTCATGTGCTACGGCCATTTTGTTCGAGGACCTCAGAACACTCCCCTAGAATTCCTCCCACGAGTGATTGAGTCACATGCTAACCAATATTGATCCACTCTCATTTCACTGAGACTTTGAGCGGAATTGTCGACACATACAAATCCGCACACTCGGAGAGCCAGAATTCTCCTAAATTTATCCGTTGGGTTGAGATCGGAGCTGCTCGCTAACCATGCTATGGCCTTAATCTCACAGGAAAGTAATCTACTTTCTATTGTATATGAATTGTGAATGGCTGCATTATCATGCTGAAATACAGCATGCAGATGGTGGTTTTAAGTCACTACTGGAAGAAGAGTGTGTCGTTGTATGGAAGTATGTATCAGAGTCTCACAGAGCGTGTAATATTTCAAGTTCTCTCAGGCCATGGGTAAAATGGGCACAATAAGTCAGTACTGATATTCTGTTTCCAAGCTTAAACGTTTATCTCGAGTACAGCTTTCAGTTCTGATGTAGAATGTGTTGGTGGAGGCCAGACAAATTCGAGTGCACTTGTCTTGGTGTAATAATATTTTAGGGCATCCTATACGATTCACTCATGGAGTTCCGTAATTCCCATTCGAATTTTGCCGTTCTGCAAGCTTCTTGTTCTGTTGTACTTCCCAGCGATTTCGCGTAAACTTTTTTTGTTCTTAGAACACGAGTTGTAGGCAAACATATGTTTTCGGTGATTTCATTCTCAAGCCATTACAATCACATTTATATGAAAACGAATTATTAAGAAGAGTTGGAAAAGGTCTCACCAAGTCAGTGTGGATAATTAAGGGTGAGGAAGGATGGAAACCCGTGTGAGTGACCAGATTATGTAACCGGTGCTAATTAGCTTGCGTCACCGCTGCGCCCGGCTGTGTAACACAGTTGAGTGTTAGCCATGGGAGTTGTAGTGCTTGGACTCATTTTCGCTGCGCTCAAAGCTCAGGCTTCAAGAGGCAGATGATAATTGCCTCGGCAGTTGCTAGTATCCGGAGCCCAATTGCTCTTGACACGTGTTGTGGGACCCGGTAGTCGACTTTGAAGGCGGACTGGATGTTGATTGAATGCCCAGTTACTAACAGGAACGAGACGATTGAACTTGATACTACTCCATTGCCTCCGTGTCTAAGCCATCGTGGGTGATGCTCTTTGATGCGTTTTGATAGCTGTCTTGCAGTTCGACCTACGTAAGTAGCACCACAGGTGCACCTGAATTGATAGATGATTATGGATGAGGTCAACAAGGGCAGCTTATCTTTATTTTCACATCGGATTATTGGTGACGTGAAAAAAACACATCTGATCTTGGCAGAGTTGAAAGTGGACTTAACCGTGGCACTCAAAATTTTACAGACTCTATCGGCTGCGACATCTCCCTTGAAGGGGAGTCGGATGAATAATACTTTCTTTTCTACTTGTGTGATTCTCACTGGTTTTATCCGTTCGGTCCAGTTTCTTTGGATAAATTTCTCAGGATAACCGTTGCATAATAGCGTCTTCCTTATGTTTGATAGCTAGGCCTCTAGAGGATCTGCAGTGCAGATATGTTTCGCCCTGTGTAGAATACAGCGTATCAGATTAGGTTTGTAACCAAGTGGCACAAAACTGTGAAAGTTTGTGTACTGGCCATTCCAGGTGGCTTTCCGATACACCTTCCTCTGGATCGAGCCATCATATAGTCTGGTTAGGTGTACGTCAAGAAAAGGTAGGCAGTTTTCTTCTTCCATCTCTGTGGTGAACCTGATTGCGGAGTGCGTAGTGTTAAATTCGCGTGATACATCATCTAAGTTGGTTTGCGTACCGGTTACATAATCTGGTCACTCACACGGGTTTCCATCCTTCCTCACCCTTAATTATCCACACTGACTTGGTGAGACCTTTTCCAACTCTTCTTAATAATTCGTTTTCATATAAATGTGATTGTAATGGCTTGAGAATGAAATCACCGAAAACATATGTTTGCCTACAACTCGTGTTCTGAGTACTATGATGGGCTTATTCCGCAGTCTAAAACTTTTTTTGTTCTTGATGAAAAACGAATATCATCTCATTCCAATAGGTTATGGTCGCTGAGATAGCAATTGTCTAGGAATTGCTGAAGATCACAGAGGCATCAGTTAGATGATCTACAGGTTGGTTACACTTGTAACATTCAGCCAAACTTAGAGAAGACAGAAAACTTCTTCCGGTTCGCCGTCTGCTTGTGCGAGGCTGACGCAACCAACAGAAATGGAAGGGAAAATCCATTACTGCACTCCGCAGTACTCGTATGACCTCGCAGAAGTTTCTACTACACACTCCGTGCCCGGTTAATACCAAACCTTCCTTTGGCTTGTGTGGTGCGGGTTTGCAACCATCAGTAGAACATTCTTAGTCTGAATTCGTTGTAGGTTTATCCATGGTGTTAGGACCCTAGTCCCTCGTAAAAGGTATGCTGGGGGAGCTGAAAGAAGTTCTCAAACAAAGTGCCCGGAGTAGGTAATTTAAGAAGTTTTGACTAGACCGTAGACGATGAGACGGGATACTTTAAGGCTTGTTAATTTCCCAATTTTTTTCTATACGGTGATCAGCCGAGCTCGGAATATACAGAAAGAAGGTACTACTGCTTCAACCCAGAACTAAGATTTTTCCTGGGAATAGGAAATGGGATAACGAAGCAAAATCAAATTCTAGTCATCTAACTGTAAGTGTGCATGTGTTCTGCAATACGGTCGAACAAGCAAGTCCTTCGTTCACTTGGGATCACCACCAAATACCAGCGCTATACCCAAGAAGTAAATACCCTAGCTTCTCGTGGGACACATGTCGAGAAAGTGTACTGAGATCCAGAAGCACAACGATTGCAGCACAGAAATTCCGGGAGATTTGATTACGGCACATGTCTGGGGGTTGGAAACTTTTGTCGTGGTTAATTTTTCTGTTTTCCTCGTTATGTTCACTTCACTGCGCGGTTTTTGACTGAAGTCCGTTACTGCAGTTTGGAATAGGACCCCTTAGTTAGAGATGGAATTGCTAGAGTATGTGAAATGGCTGCTTGATGAAAATCGAGTGGTATGGGAGGTAGATTTTTTTCGTGGGGTGTACTACAATACATTCTGTGTTCAGTATAGACCCAAATACTACACAGGGCTCAGCAAAGCTTCACCATTCTGCTGCGAAGAATGAAGAAGAACTGCCAATGGGCAACCGGGAAAAATCTTATTCCTCTATCCTAGGCAGGCCTTTTTGATTGACATCATGCAAAAAATCTTACGGTAAAGTAACTGCGCCGTCCACCTCCATGACTTCATGGTAATGATCCATTACATTAGAACTTGAACTTCGTAAATCGACAGTGCTGAAAGACTATATTAGTCTGATCTCAGATACCTGTTTCAAACTGGCTTGTAGCGTGATGATGTCATCGGATGTCATACCTGGAGACGAAATAGCATGATACTTCTGTGAGGTCAACAACGATTAGAAGGCCATGAACTAAGGTGAATTTCTTGTACAACTTTGTATTACTCGTCGTGAAGATTTCCAAAATGGCAACATTATTTCATCCTACCCACTGTGAGGAAATCTGTAGCAGTTAGTTAACAAGTTTGAGACGGCAATGATTTATCAAGCGACTCATGTGGCAACGCACACTACGAGGTGCTATATTCGAACCTTGAGATTCTCATCTGTCAGTGCTTTGAGACAGCGACTGGTCATGTTTAACACGGACTGCATCTTTGTGGGATGATAGGTACTTATCACGCCCAGACTGCCTGCTTCGCTCTGGATAATCTGTGTATTGCGATGTCATGGGCCAGTTCAGAACCAGTTACTTCCTTACCCTAGTGGCTACAATGCAAACAATTCTTGACCCATCGAAATCAACAGCTGTATGACATTTTTCAGACTTCCGGTTCAACAGAACGAGCTGAATGCTAGTATGTTTGTAAATGGGCTACAGAATAATATGTGGTGTGTACTTGATTATTGTTGACGACGTGCATAGTCATTCTGACCAGTATCTTGGGGAGCTTATAAAGACTGAAGCTGTTCCCATGGATAACCGCAGCGACTGCCCCCTGGGACTGAATACATGATAGCTAGAGTAAACCTGCAATATCGTCCTTACTGAGAAGGCTCATAAGTACGGACAAGATCGGAATGGCATATATAAATGGGTTGGATTTATACGTATACAATATTTTTTGTGATACATGAAGGGAATTACAATAAATGGGGTAAACCCCATTGTTCGAGAACATACTCTAGGAGTTTGAGGAATGTTCGGGTCAAAGTCAGTTTATTAATTCTGTCTTTAAAAAAGAAAAAAGTTTGTTGGTAGTTGGATAGACAGACAGAGAGAGAGAGGAGTATGTTTCACAATCTAACAGTTCGAGCACAGATAGAAGATTGAGAGGTTAAGGTTTGACAACTGAAGACGGAAACCTGAGGTAGATGAATGACAGTCTGTGTTCGAGACCAACGTTAAATTATAATGGAGAAGCATGCGGACGAGGTAAACTCGGAGTAAAGAAAACCAAAATACATCGGTGAAGCTACCGCCAGTGGGTGAGCTGGAGACTGTAGATGAGATGAATTGGATTGGATATCCCGATCACATTGCTATCCGGATATTTTATTGGAGTGACTTGATTACCTCGTCCCGGATAAGTCTGCCCGGCTGAGTTTTATTGTTGTTAATAAACGCGAGGCTGTAGTGAACCTTGCCGCCTATAGATAGATAGGTGTGACCCAATCACAATCACCCCTACAAGATAGACTGAACTGGACGCGTAAAGATTCATTGAAAATGGACATGGAAATTCAGTTCGCCATATCAATAAACTCATTTAAACTGGTTTAGTCCAGATCCCATTCTATCCATCCCAATTTTTCTCCTGCATATACCAAACAGTTCCTTTGTTGTCCATGAGCTCAGACCACTAGTTTCTATGCCGACCAGTCCCCACGTTTGTTTGTTGAATCCTTCCGTGTCACACAATTTTTTAACCTTGTCCCTATGACAAGTGTTGTTTGACCTTAATTGTCACGGTTCTATTTGTTGGCCTTATCTGTTCGTATTGAACTCCGATTCTAAACAGATTTCATCACTTGCGTAACCTCTCTCTCCCGTTTTGGTAACCATGTCTGGTATCCAGGACCTGTCCTATTATTAAGTCGTAATTGCTAATGATCACTTGACAATGCCCAAACCTTTGGGAGTAATTTTCTTTCTCTATGTCTTTTTCGTGTCTGTGATTGACCTCAGCCATCCCTCTATGATCATGTACTTTCTCAAAGCCATGCTATTCCGTCTGTTCTTCACTCCGCTTGTGTTTTCGTTCCCTCAAACAATTATTTCTGACCGTGGGTTGATCAAAACGCTTTTCATAAATGAGGGCTTTCTTTGTAACCTTGACTGGTTCGTACATCACCGCCTCGAGCGTTTCTCGTCCATTGTTGTCTGAGTATTTTGAAGCCTTTTTGGCTGTTTTGATTGTCTGGTCTATTTGTCCACAACTGGAGGTGTGTTATGGTTATGATTTGATAAATTGTCCTAAACTACACACAGAAATGCGAGCTTAGGTCTTGGGATTGGTTTATCTGCGAGTCACTCAACTGCGGGACGACAGTCCTGTGCAGAACGGATTTCCCAGATGCCCCAAAGGCTCGATAGCATTCAGCCACAGCAGAATGTTGGAGGCGTGTGTGCTTTTAGGAAATCCCTTTGCCGCTCAGTTTGAACATCATGAAGCGAAGTTGGCGTGCAGTTTTCCATCGTGCCTGACCTATCAAGGCTTGTTATATCAAGCTCAAGAGTCATGTCTGGCCGCTATCCTTGATAGAACGATCGCTCGTCTCGACTGCGCGTTCTATCCCTAGGAATGCAACTTAATCGTGAAAGGAAGGTTGTACTAGTCATCTGTCATAAACACGTTTAGGTTTTGCCACGTACTTATTAGGTATCAAGATGCGTTTCTCAGTGGTCTTCAGATGCAACAGTTGCATCTGATCGAGGTAAGTGAAGTTCTCAACTCGCTCCCATTCGTGAGCAATCGTGATCTTTGGAAGGAAGTAGTATGCAGCTGCGTGGATAAAGTTTCTCAGGAGCACATATCAAATCGCAGTTGTGATTGTTTAGTGAACTGTTCAACGAGGAGCACTCACTGACACGCCGGACGCGTGTGTTTCCGGGAAACTTTGTCCGCATAGTTACACACTACTTATGTCCAGTATTCCAACTGACGCCCGAGATGTTGTTGCTTCTATGACTAACCGCGTCTGACCCACAAAGAACTAGCCGCGAATCAGAGTTGTGATTATCAAGTGGACTGTCCAGGAAGGAGCACCTATTGATACTCCTAGCCCACAAATGAGGTCGTTGGGAATAACGGGGATCATTGTCCAACACGTCATTTGTCCACTCATACTAACGGTTGATCACCGCACACGTGTCGTTCTGCAAAACGGAGACGATGAAACTCACAACTGTGCAATTAACTTCGGGAAAAGCCTACTGATGGTGGTGTTCGTAGACATGTGAATTTTTATGTTTTTTGAGGCACTGAAAAACTATAACGCGATGTGTGTGTGTGTGTGTGTGTGAGAGAGAGAGAGAGAGAGAGAGAGAGAGAGAGAGAGAGAGAGAGAAGAGATAAGTAAAGCAAGGGAGGCAAATAAAAATGGATTCGGCACCAAACTGGTGTCGGGTGTTAGACCAATCGTTGGAGCGATATGAGCAAGATCGAAAGTTTTGGATGGGATAAAAAAATGAATCTGAGACGAAAAATTATCAAAGTATCTATTGATTACTATGAAAAATCGGTGAAAAACTGGTAAGAACTACAGCGGACTGATGGTGAACATCAGGCCGAAACCAAGGCGGCTTTCTCACCGGTCCCAAAACAGCTGTTATCCAAAACTAAACATTACACTAACAGATCATCATGGTTGTTTAAGCCAATTTGAAGTTTAGGTGATACAACCCAGTGTAATAAATGCTGTTGTCTTAGTTGTCACGTGATCCCCGCGTAACTCCTTTGCAGAAACTCTCCCAATCGCAAACCGCGTTTTAACCCGTCCTGTTTTGCAAACGTAACCACACCTTCATCACACAATACACACACACACACACACTCTCTCTCTCTCTCTCTCTTTCTCTCTCTCTCTCTCTCTCTCTCTCTCTCTCTCTCACACACACACACACACACACACACACACACACACACACACAAACACACTTAATTCGTGCAGAAAGTTTTGTTATCTGTATACCTGTCCCGTTACATCCTCACTAAATCCCTGCTTGTCAGTGCTACAGATCTGTATATCTGTTATCCAGTTCTAAACGGGGAGAATCCTGTTAATGCATTTTCAGTTTGTTCAGGAGAAATGAGGTTCTTTCGAACTCAACACGTCTTCCGTGCACGAAATTCCAACCCCTTTTTCACTGTTCGATTGATATGATACGATAAATGCAGTATTTACTGGAAAAATATGCGAAAGTTAAGGAAATTAACTGTTTCATGAAATTCGTAATGACCGAATTGAGATTTCAGAAGACAAATCGATTACAAGGTTGGCATCATGCTGTGTACAGCAGGTTGAACCAGACCTTGATGCATTTTCATCCACTCTTTCTGATCAATAATAAAGAACACGTTCCGGACGGTTCATGTGAGTCAACCGGTTCCCTTCCAGATCCAGCTTTCGAGGAATTCAGCAATACGACTCTTTTGTAACACATGATATATTTCGTTAGTCATCCTTTCTCAGTAAACTGTTGTCCCTAATTGAGTACTAAGATGCAGTAAGTCTGGTCCAAATGAAAATTTTCTTTAAAATTTGCAATGAATGTGAAAGAAAACAAAACACAGATGCCTGACCACTCCCATCACCCTTAGATTCGTAAACACTATGTTGAATATGATTTTATTTTAATCCATCAATGGCGTTTCCTGGTTAATCAGTAAGAGACTTTGTTTGGCACATTCTACATCGAACAATGTGATTGGTGCAAGAGATTTTATGACCCCCGGGAGAAATCAGTTAGGATTGAGATTTTCTCGTTCCACTCTGTAACAGTATACTGATTGTTTTTCCTGAAGAACTGACTTCTGAAAGATACCAACAGGAACACAGGCGAAACAAATAGTATGACCACGCTGTGCAGACTCAAATGGCGTAATTGAACCAGTACGTCCGATACGAGAACCCGTAATGGCACACCGCGCAGCCCGTTGATCAGAACAGAGTTTGGTTGAGGAAGGAGATCAGAAGCTTAAATGGATTAACGAAACAAGATACAATACGGTAGAGATGCATATTCATGGGTACTGGATAAGGCACCTGGAAAACAGGAGGACACAAAGCTTCGTCATTCACGTTCTTTTTTGACCCAGACGCTGGCGAAAACGAGCAAGAACGGGTCACTGAAGGACGAGTACTGGATGAATAGGGAACATCCGACGCGGACAAAAATAAACTGGAAAATTTATCGAAGTAGTACATGACCATTGTGTTCGCCTTGAACAGTCAGGTGCTCAGACAGACGTTCTCGCACGCACACGCCTGCAGTCGTGTACACACGAACACAGTTGACGTTTGCCGTGCTTCGTCCCGGTCACCACTGGCCAATCAGATCGTACCACCAGTTGCACGACCTTGCTAGCCTAATTCGATTGTACATTTTTCGATTGCATACATCACTGACTCACGCACTTGCATACGTGTTTGCGTTTTCACTTGCGTTTGCCGTACGATGCTACCGAATACACGTTCAACCGAGTAAACGCGCCTCCCTTCTGCTTACCGAAGTTGGGACACAACAATTTGCACATTTCTTGCAGAATCACATATTCCCTACAACTGTCAGTCCCGTTTGAAGGATATTTGGAACTTTCTTTCACCGACCACCTTTCAATGCCTTTGCCAACAAATAGAATGCCGACCTGTCATTCCCCTACCAGCCATTTCCCCGGCTTGTAGATGAGATGGGAAAGAAGCTTTAGATACACTGTCCAGATTACTCACGAATTCAACATAGCTGTTACGAGCAAAGCCTAATATCTAGAAAATACTCTTTTTACTCCTCTTCATGTATTATACAACAATGTACAACAATTCAAGAAAGGAGTCGCGGCCAATGAAAGACTATCAACTAGTAAAATGACCCGCGTTGGCGGGAAATGAACCCTGGTCGTTATTGTCCAAAATCTTTTGACCACCGCCGCTCAGAATACTGATACGTAATACAAATTGTTATAAAGTTACAGCGATGGAATATTAGAATCATTCCACAAGGAGAGAGAACTGGGTAGAAACCCCTTGTCCTCCTTAGTGGATCCAAACTCTGTCATTTGGACTTAGCAGGAGTTGCACACCAGCTTCTGTACCGAAAGCTGTCTACGTCCATCTCTACACCCATTCTCTGGTTGTGAGTATAAGCTCAAGTCACCGTGGCGTATCCCGCCTCTATTCCGGGGCAGGTTACAGTTCACCTGGCAGCGAATATCATTGTAACTGTGTCCAAATCTACAGCCGTTCTACGTCGGTGTGATTACGAATCAGTGAGAACGAGGTTGTTTGTTGGCTTGTTTCGTTTTTCTGCTGTTCGTGGAACTGCTTGGTCAACAGTAGATGAACGGCTATTTTTCCCTCTTCTTGACCTTTCCCCATCCCGCCTCCCACCGATGTGTGCGTGCGCGCAAAGAATGAAACAGTTACGGGAGCAGGAAATCTGAAATCTTCATAGAATGCTTAGTCGCGTAGTGTGTGTGTGTGTATGTGTGTGTGTGTGTGTTACCACTGGAAATCATAACTCAGAATCTATGGCAGACCGAGAGGGCATCGATAGAGCAGCACGCTTGAAAAAGTGCACGGTAATTCGGTCAGAACCTCCTGGCGGATCACGTGCACACAACAGGACTCACTAACCCGCAAGCCTAGTTCCAGGGCCAAATAGGATTCGGTGGATGCCCAACGGCTGAGGATAACAAATGAGAATGAAGAGCCTGTAGAATATTCCCCAGTGAACTTTCGGTGGAGAATAATGTTATTGCCAAAGAGTGATGACTCATTCTATCGAATGAGACAAGATCATGTTTGTATTGATAATAAGAGGTAGTCTGCTATTGACTATGGCGGTGAAAAGTCAGCACCAAACAAGTTATAGTTCGTTTGTCGGAATGTGAGATGTGGAGAAAAGAGTTAGACAATTTTTGATATTGTCTGATGTGTTTATCTGACATACCTACGTTCTACTGTAGCTGTTTTGCTATTGCTGTTGTTGGTGGTGATGGTGGTTACGATGGGGAAGGTAGTGGCATGTTTCTTTGCACGACGTTTTTTTGTTGTTGTTGTATGAAACCAATGTTTTTCTACAGTAAACTGATAAGCTGAGCAGATACGTTTATGTGTATGAATTCCAAACCCATGAGACCAGATGATGAACAAATTCCGAGAAGTCCTTTATAGTAACTGATACAGGACACATTTGACTCGACAACCATGCAGTGACGAAATTTCTCTACTTGATCAAGGTAGGAAACAAGCCTGTTTTCGTTATTTCATCGAATGATTAATTACTGTACATTACGTGATTCAGGTGAACAATCGCGTTTAGGTGGATAATTCGAATTATGTATCAGAAAGAAGGCAATGATATATAGGTAAGAAGAAGAGGTAGCATCTAGGAATGCCAAATCATTATTCACATGTCTTCTGCCAACTGTCAACAGAGTATTTCAGCATAGGTTCTTAAGTGGGTCTAGGTGACAATGACAGGTTACATGCTCTTCCGAACTTTTTTGTACACTGATTTGTGGATGGAAATTGTTTAGTCTCATTGTGGTTACCTGCAAAGTGCATCATAAATCAGCCTTCGAGTCAAGTAAATGCTTTACGCTGAAGGGGTTGATTGCTTAGTTGCTACTTAGCCACTCTTATACGGACACGAAACTGAACAGTGCTCGCGCAAATGAAGAAGGCACTGAAACTATCATGTTTTTAAGTCCTCTGAGGCAACTTTTAGATTTGTAAGGAATCCGGCAAGATAGAGCACTGTAGTATTCGTGGTACCCGAATTGACAGGACGCACTGAAATCATCATCCGCGGAACTACGCAAACCAAAGTAGCAAGAACACCAAGGCTACGAGATCGCAAGTTTACTGCATTACAAAACTAGTTTGTATGAATATGTTAAACTAAAGAAAATAATTAGCAGATAACAAGTTGACCAATTACAGCGAACTTTCACTGTACCTGCTCTCGGCCATTCTGATTGGTTGAGACTGCTCACCGTGCGTAGCAACAAACATGTAACTGGCCGTATCAATGTGCGATGGCAGCTGAATCACCACAAGGACTTTGAGCATCATTGTGGAGAACGTTGAAAAGCATTTACGTTGATCTGGATAAAAGGGATGTGACTACAGTCGGTCAATATTTGTGAAGAAAATGTCACTGAAAATTATGCTACCAGGATACGACGCAGTAAATGGGTGAGCTATTTGTAGGGCATTCCGCTACATTTAGTATCTAAAGCTGACACGTACCCTCTTTGAATATAGCATCAAGGATGTATTGGATCAGTCAAAAAGCTTTTCCAACGTCCAGAGAGTGATTCAGCTCAGCCACATAAATGGCAATTGTTGTACGATGATTGATTTCGCAATTAAAAGTACCGCGCCGAACATCGAAATGTTCCAACTGAATGGGTGTTCAGAACACAGATTATGACAATTTCTGGTTTAACTAGCCATTTTGTAACATTCGTCAATTAGTTCGCGCACAAATTTGTGGATCTGGTGTGACCAGAAGTCGTTCGTTCACGCAGAGGACAGGTCGGATAAGCGGCATCTCTGGGAAACGAAGTATTTAGTTCATGTACACGCGCTGTTGGTTGCTGGAGGATCATATTGTGAACAAACAAAGACTACAATGAATGAAATGGATTCGTGACTTGTCTATGAGAATATCACACACGGTAGTAGCACTTTGGTCCAGAAGACTTGCCGGAAAACAGTTCCTTTATTTAGAATGACGCTTTACCACGGGAATGACGGGAGAAAAGATTTGACATAATGACCAGTCACAAATGCACACACTGCAGTCTTTCTCAGTCCTGTTTATCATATCATGATGTTAAATTTGTCATACCATGATTTCAAATGTATCAATGATATGCTTCAGTGATAAGCCCCGGCCATGGGCCTCAATTCGTGTGTGGACAATTCGAAGTGTCTGAATTTCCCGAACATAAGTTCAAGCCACTTCCCCTACACGGAACAGCACATCATGTTGAGCTTAACACGTAGTAGTGTTGATCCCACTTCGATTAGCGGAAAAGTCATGTGATTTTTTTCGAGACCAACGTTCTAACTGTGGCCAAAATGGTGTGTGGATGCACGATCATAACTAATCAATAATGAAACTACTCTTTTGCTCAAGGTGCATGTTTCAGATGGATGCCTCGTTCACGCAATTTACCTTTCCACGATTCCGGTCAGAGTTAGGCTGATGCATCAGAGATTTTATCAACTGTTTCGTGCAAAGGGAATCGTGGCTCTCATTGACACCACTCATACTTTCTACCATAGTGACTAAACATTACGGGGATAGCAGCAGGCCCGTATGACTAGAAGGACGAGTTAAAAAGCCTCGACAGAACGGCAAGGTATCCGTGCATACATCTTTCCTCATAATTCCGTCGAGAAATGTTTCGAACAAACCAATTTGACCACATTCGAATGCAAATAACGAAATCTTTTCAAAGATACCAATGTATATATGGGTAAACTGAGCGCAAATGCGTTGAAGGCGTTCAGTAGAAAGCGCCTATTTTCGATGTACGCCTTCTGAAGTCCTAGAGGAAATCTGAAGACGTTTTCCACGGAGTTTCTGTGGTATGTGAGAGAGGTACATTTGTTGCCTTATCACACCCATTTTTGGCGAATACTAACTGTTGCATTCGTTTAGTTATGAAATGAAATTACTCGATTATTTTGTTTCACATCCACCATTTTCGTCGTCAGAAGAGTTAGCTGCATGGATTCCTTTCGAATCACAATTCCAGTCGTCATCGTGAACAGAATGAATCCAGCTGAATGCAATCTCACATTAGTCATAAGCCAAAAGCAACCCGTTTGTCATGACCCAAACAGGATTTACTTTCCACATTCAGAATGATATGTAATTGGTGCGTTGCTCTGATAAACAATAAGTTGTGACGTTGTATCCCTGGTACTCACAGTTGCTGCGTGAGAAACGTGAACGGATCGTGAGTTGAGTCAGTACAATCGGGTGACCTAAAAAGGCTGGAGATTTGGTTACGTGGTGGTGTGAAAAAGTGTCATCAGTGTCCAGACAGATATCTTGTGATTCTGCTCTCGAAAGCCATTAGGATGATCCTAGAGTGTGAACCAACAGATAGATTTAAGCAAAGTTTGAGAGGAGTTTGCAAAACTCATCTTTGGAAAAATTCACAAAGAAATTGCAGCGAATTGGTCTGAAAACGAAACAATTATTCACTTTCTACTGTGAGATAGTGCCCCTTTGAATCACCTCATCTTTCTGGTGTTGAGGCAGCACTAAAATGATTAGCAAACAAATAAACTGTTTACTTGCATCGCGATTTACAATCGATGGCAATTTAGTACGAGATCACCAACGCGTCAGATGGGAGTGTAGTGATTCAGTAGGCATCTCGAGTGGCACGACCAGATACAACTTCGTGGCTACATTCGTTAAGGAGCTTCAACCTTCCCGAATCGCCTAGGACAGGAGCTGCAAAAGCTCGCTGTGATTGGTCAACTTGTAATCTGCCAATTATTTTCCTTGGTTTAACATATTTATAGAAACCTGTTCTGCAATACAGTCAGCGTGTGATTCCTTAGCCTTGGTGTTCTTTCTATTTCGGTTCTATCAATTCGAATATTACGTACAGTACAGAGATACTCGAAAAAGAAGCTCCTCGTGTTCCTACAGACGAGGGCAAAAATGTGTGGATCAAGAAGATGAATTAATTAGTCGACGCTGATGTAAACTAGTTTTGTTACCTAGTTATAATAGAGGTTGTTTCCGCCTACGAAAACCAATCAAATGTTAACCTGTTTATCTTATATGAGGACAGCATCATTTATTAGCACTGTTCTCAGCCCATTTTTAGATACTTGGGAATAGCGTATGCATGATACTCCAGTTAGACTCTCGTGATATGTCTTGTGGAGACCGCATTAAGCTTGTCCCGGGATGTGCTACGCTTCAATCGAAAATTCACAAACCAAGTCCGACCGGTACTCCATTGTAGTTATTGGAAGTCTCACATGCACGAATTGTATAATTCAAATGTACAAGGTACGTGGTGGGAACTTGAGGTGGGGAGGGGGGAGAATACCATGGTCTACGCATTGCTTGCTTCACAATACTCGCCAAACCCGGCCAGTCCGCATTTTTGAATTTGTTGAAAGTAAATGCACAGTGATACTTTCGTGCAAGTGGATTTGTTCTTGTTCGCATTGCGGAGACCAGGTAACGAAGCTAAACAGGGTGAAAGAATGCACACAAATGAATCAGCTGGCGTTCTTTCATCGAACCAACGCAACTAAGTCGAATTTGAACTTATCACAATTTTACCTGATCAGTTTTTTTACTCATCAGAACTACATTTAAATGCACATGATCGTAGGTTCTGCTTTTTTGAACCCGAAATGTGATGGATGTACGGAAGACGTTCGAGCACGGCTTACGAACGTGTCTTCCATCCGGTCTGACAGCGAAATATCGGCGAAATTCCCTCTTTGTTATGCTTTAGATTCCCGAATATGCACATTATGACATCAGAACACGTTTCTAGAGACAAACGATAGTTTTCAGTGATTCATTCTCAAGTGACTCAGCTCCGAACCATGTAACCGTCACGACCTAGTCGTGAGGATCGACAAGTCGATCTGACCCCAACCCCAACCCCCCACAAACTATGTCCAATCCGAATGACCCTTGACCATTTCAGCACAACCATCTCCTATATGATTTGTAAAGACTTGAGAATGAATCAATGAAAACAGCTGTTTGTCTCTGAAAACGTGTTCTGAAATCCCCTCTATTGAACGAACAGAGAAGATTCGAGTCGGTGGACAGATGCGAAAGTGTATTCCGTATATAGTGGTACCGAACCAGTACCGATATGAGAAATACTCTGAATGCAAACGAACGCAACGGTGAAGCAGAAAGCGAACCGCGAGCGTGCACAGTCGGCGACGAACCGAAAGTAAAAGTGATTCAAAAACGAAGTCGATGGAAACCTCGGAAAAGTCCGTTCAGTTAGACGTACACAACGGAACAAAAGGTCGAGTTCGAAACCGAGTGTCAGAAAAGATGGTAGAGAAAATGAATCTCAAATGGTGCCTAGAAAGCAGTCATTTTCTCAGAACGATCGAGGTTACTACAGCAGCCCCCCGCTAGAAAGCATGGAAAGCTCTCGAAGTGTTAGGGAGGTGAAGACATATCAAAGATATTCGTGCGCGTGAAGGCTTGCAAAATACGTGAAAGTAGCTGTGCTGCAGGATGCTGACGGACAGAATCCGTGGTATGCAGGAACTGTAGAATGATGGTCGAGCGTAAACCAGATTCTTTACCAAAGACATCGGTTGCATGTAGAGTCATCCCGGTATGCCAAACCAATAACGTCCAGCTTCTGGTAACCGTTAATCAACGTGATATCCGGGAGCCAAATCGGTAGGTTCATCAGTGACAGGAAACGACAGAGATAGGGCCAAACCGGAATGCAAAAGTTGGTGCCAAAATCCTCCGGATTTCTTGGGATCAACGAAGTGTACCATATGGCGAAGTACCATGAAACGAAGAGACGGAAAACTGGTGTGTTAACTGCAACGGGCGTGATAGGGATACAGTAATAACTAATGATGTATATTACTTCCTGTAGAAACGATAAACACGAAAGTTATTTCTGCGAAGTCCAATGATTAGGATAGTGTTTGGCCTAGTAGGGAAAACGAACTGGTCAGACGATCTTCCAACCGAAAAGTGAGACAAGAGCCTCATTCGAGGACGGGATTTTGAGCTTGCGCTACTGGCTTGAACGAGAGACGACAATCTCATTCGAATCCGTAGCAGTACCAACTGGGTGCTGTCCTGAAATATAGGCGAAGTCGTAGCAGGCAACGCTAACAGTAGGCCCTGATGTGAGACGGAAGTATCTTCGACAGGTAGTGTAGGATTAATATCGGATCTCATGTCAGAGGGAGAGGCGCTATCATCAACGTATGCGGCTTTGAGAAAATCGATGCCAACAGAATCGACGCGACCGTGTCGATCAACCTTAAAGAGCTTATCGTGACGAGAAATCACGTGAAATTAACCTTCGTAAGACTGTTGTAATAGTTTGCGTACCGAATGAACATGAATGCACACATGCGAACGAGTTTCGAGTTTGGTCGGAACAAAAACCTGTCGTCGCTGCATTCGAGTCAGCGCCGCAGAGAGATTTTGCATGTACGTAGACAAACGATGAACTTAATTCTATACGGTAATTGAATCTATACACAGTGACATAAAGAATTCCACATGCAGTCGTAATGTCGTGCCGCGGACAAGCTCAGCGGCGAAACATTGGATATCTGCCCTTAAGGAAGTCCTGATATCAAGCATAACTAGTGGTAACATTTCGTACCAGTCGGGGCTCTCGTGTGATTTAAGAGCCGTTTTGAGATGGCGATGAAAACGTTCGACTAAACCTTTCGATGCCGGATGGTACGCGGTCGTGCAAATGCATTCCGTACCCAGCATGTGAGTTAATGAAGAGAACAAATCGGACTAAAATTGTTGCCCTCGATCGGTAGCCGCCGTAGAAGGACAACCATATGAACCTATCCATCTTTCTATCAGATGTCGAACCATTGATTCGACCGTGACGATAGAGATAAGAATAGCCTCGGGCCACCTCGTAAATCTATTGATCCTCGTTAATAAGTAGATATATCTGTGTGGTGAGGTCAATGGACCCACAATGTCTACGTGGATATGATCGAAGCGAGCATCAGGCGTAACAAAAGTACCGATAGGCGACGCTGCTTGCCTATGCACTTTAGATCGTTGACATTGTAAACACTGTTTTGCCCTCATACGAATATCTTTATTCATGGACGGCCAGACGTTCAGTCAGTTTCAGTTTATTCAACTATTAACCTCGCACTTCTGTGCTCCGGTTTCGGTTGCTACCTTTAGTATCGTCCAGTGAAGGGCGAAAAGAATAGAAGCATAGTGATAAAGATAATAAAAAAGTCAAAGCATCAAGCGGAAATCAAGACAACATGGAAAGAGTCCGAATGCAACTACACCAGTGACCGCAACACCTAGCCATATCACTTAATGTCTCGAACCATTTAGTAGGCGGATCACGTGGGCCTCAACCTGGAAGTCTAACACGTCCTACTTGGCCAAGTCCACTGGTCAAGGTTTTCACACCTTTTTGCCATGTGATGGACTGACCACCTCAACTTACCTTCCAATCACCACCTGCCTCAGAGAACAGCGTACGCTGAGGAAATCTATCGGTGGGCATGCGCAACACATGTCCCAGCCATCTTTACCTGTTTAAATTCAGTAATTGATCCAGAGACTGACCTCTGGTTCCCAACGCCTTACGCTCAACTTCAGCATTGCTGACACGGTGTTCCCACCATACTCAGGCATTGCTACGGAGACATCGGTGTTCGAACACCGACAGTTTTCGCCTATCTTCTACCCTCAACGGCCATGTTTCTGAGCCGTATAAAAGAACGGACCTAACCACCGCAGTGTACATTCGACCTTTAACAGACAATCGGATGTCACTCCGGAGCCAAAAATGACGGAGGTTAGCAAGAGCCAAACGCACCTTCTTTATACGCGATGACACTTCATCCGATATCTGTCCACCTAGTGAGATGTAACTTCCCAGGTAACAAAATTTATCCACTTCAGCTAGAGTTTCCCCTGCCAATACAAGGTTTGGTATTGAGCCAACCCAGTCCTGCAACAGCATTTTACACTTTGAAGGTGCAAAATGCATCCCAAACATTGCTACACTGTTGTTAAGGCTATCTAAAAGAGCTTGCAACTTATCTGGATCTTCACTCAGAAAAACAATATCGTCCGCAAATTCCAAATCAGATAGTTTATTGCCTGAGCAAAGATCGAACACGAGACTCCGATATGTAGAGGGTACGACTGGTCGGGGTGAGCCGGTAGACATGTCGCAGAGTATAGTCTCAGCACAGGTGGCCAGAACTACTGACTGACTCCGTAGCGACGTTAACTGAGCAGCTTCCATACATGAGGTATCCTGTGCCTGTGCTGCAGCCATGTCAGAGATGTCTTAAACCGGAGATTTAATAGCATTAAATGGGATACGCGACAACGCACCTGCAACGTAGCTGGACTCACCTTTCCCGTGTCGTAGGTCAGAGGTGAACTGAGAAATATGGTTTAAATGTCTGACTTCTCGTGAAGAGTAACGGTCAGACTCAGTATGCAATGCATACGTCAAAGGCTTGTGGTCGGTAAAGAGGATAAAATATTGACCCTCGACTACGTGACGTAAATGTTAGACCGCATTATATACAGCCATCAATTCGCGACCAAAAGCACTATATTTGGTTTCCGTGGGATTGAGGAGTCGACAGAAAAACTCTAATGGTTGTCAGATCCCGGAAACAGACTGTTGCAGGACCGCTCCGTTGGCGAGGTTGGATGCATCCATCGCTATGCTTAGCGTGGCGGACGGAAATGGCTGCACTAGGAGCATGGCATGTGCTAATGTCGCTTCAATCTCCGAGAGCGCTACTCGTGCGGCATCCGTAAGCGACAACTTACGTGGATTGCCGCGAAGTAGGTCAGTTAATGAAAGCAAACGTTCAGCAGCATGGGGCAAGAAATAGCGATGAACTTTGACTAACCCCAAAAAGACCTTAAGCTCCTTGATTGAAGACGGTACGGTGTAATCTAGAATAGCACGCACTTTATCCTCGCAAGGCTTAATACCCTCTCGAGTGATCCTGTGGCCGAGGAACACAATTTCCGGTTTGCCAAGTTCACATTTATCGGGACTGGCTACTATTCGATGTTCGGACAAACGTTGAAATAGTAGCGTCAAATGTTAGAAATGTTCATTTACGCTTGACGATGCGATTAGCAGGTCATCGATATAGACGTGAACAAATTCCAAGTCTCATGTAACGCTTTCGATAAACCCCTGGAATGTCTGAGCAGCATTTCGTAAACCAAAAGGCACACGTAGGAACTCGAATAAACCAAAATGAGTCGTGACAGCAGTTTTCTCAACATCTTCAGCAGCGACTGGGATCTGGTGATAGGCTCGTACCAAATCGATCTTAGAAAATACAGTCGTGCCGTGAAGTGATCCTGTGATGTTGTGTATGTGGGGTATCGGACAGCTATCACAACGGGTAACCGAGTTTAGTGCACGATAGTCGCCACGCGGTCGCCAGCTAATACTATCTTTTTTGAGAACCATGTGTAGGGGTGGGGCCCATGGACTGTGAGAAGGACGAACAATACCTTTAGAAAGTAAAGTGTCCCATCCACGTTTGGAGAAAGTCAGTTTGTCCGGTGCCAGTCGGAGAGATCATGCCGTGACTGGTGGTCCGTTAGTGACAAAGTGGTGTGCCACACGATCGGTCACTTGATCTACCTCTTCAAAAGATTTGGTTGAAATGGGGAAATTGATAAGTAAAGGCTGAAAATCGTGAGGAATGTTAGAAAACAAACCTGTGAGTCGGTGTGCATTTGTTTAAGCTTATTGTCCGACTTAGGATCAGTAAGCTGCAGCCTACGTGAATCAACGAGCAATTCATAGTGCTGCAGAAAATCGACTACCAGTATGCTTGTAAGAAGGTCCGCAAGGATGAACATCCACAGATACCGTCATCGTGGTCCCAGGTTGACCGCAAGCTACCTCGAGCCGTAGGTAGGAATGGAAGAACCATTCCCCGCGGATAGCCGAAGCGAAGAAGCTCATGGCTTGTCTTTACCGACCGGTAAGACAGAAACTTGGGCCCTAGTATCCACTAGGAATCTAGCGTTGTTGCTCGAATCGTGCACATAAAACAAACGGCCAACCTGTGACTGACTTCCGGCGAGTACGGCCGCCTTTACTCGCCGGTAGTGGCGTTTCCCGCCGCGTATGAACACGGCTGTCTGCACCTACGGGCGGCTGGTCCGAAAACGCGGTGGAATCAACAAAAACCGCTGGTAGGATTTTCAGGTTTAGAAAAGGCAGGTGAGGCGGATTCGCGGGGGACATGGGCAGTGGAGGGCACTCGTCCGTGTCTTTGCTTGTGTGGGCTACTTCGAGGGGTGGGCAATTTCACTTTGTCTTTACAAGACAGTCGGCGCTGGATGGATGGAGAGTGCCGAGGCCTCTTCGGCGACTCATCCAGATCAACATCTCGATGATTGCACGATGTCGTGGCGATAATGAGGTTAGCCCCACCGTCGACACGGGCAACCATCTTGTCACTCAAGGAGGCTGATCCTTCCAAAGACGAATCCTCGAGGAGAGCAGTAACGGTGGTCTGGACATGAAGCGGTAACGAATCCAATCACAGTTCCTTAACTATCTCCGAATCCCTATCGGCGGGCCCTGCCAGGGACCGGATGTGAGCTAGGTGGAGGTTGGGTTAAGTATTACCGATGGGGTATCATGTCAGTAGTTGACGCAAGATTTCCTCCCGGGAGGGTAGGGAATGCTTTAGAATGTCCTCCTTAAGCCGATCTTACGGCTGCTCCTGGGGAGGATTTAAGACTTAGTCCCTAGCTGAGGCGATGAAATCACCAGGGATTACCTCTAAGGCGTAGGAGAATCTTTGGTGTTGGACGAGGATCCTACGTGCCTCGAATAGCAGCTCCAATGCTACGAACCAAAACCTCGAGGTCGTGAGGGATAAACGCCACGGGTTTGGAGGTAACGGCCGATAACTTGAGGTCTGCTTCGAGCTGCATCTTATCCTCAGACATGGCTACGTTGCAATATTGTATCGTAAAAAATATATATCGTGCAACAAAACGAGGACGTGAAACAGCAAAAATCCCAGACCCATCGAGCTGGAGAATTATCCGGAGAGATTCGGGCTCATCAATATAGAGAACACATTCATAAGCCGCACTGAAACGTCTTCTATAGATATATCCTAAAAAAATGCGATTTCCTTCATAGAATATCATACATGGATAGCCAGAGTATAGTTCGGGTAAAAGTTAACTTCTTGACAGCTTACCAAAATGAGCGACCGTTTACCACTTCTTCTCCCGTTCTTATTTTTGATACGGTTTTGGCAACTCTCGTATGCTGATTTCCGAACAGTGGTTGTAAGCAACAGAACGAGCGAACTCCGGGTTAGACAACCCCAAGACTGAACTGACCTTATCTCATCCCAGTTTTGTGTTTCCCAATGCTATACCCGATATCTGAATGAACCACACTTTGGACACTGACCCTGCGTGGCAGCTAGCTGGTGAGTTTTGACCGTGAACCATGAACTTATTACTCTTTGATTTCATCACTTGCACGGCAGGCACTTCTGAACCAGATTGCATTTGGTAACCTCTTTACCAAGGAGCGGTTGGCTTCGAGGTTTTACGGTTTCTGAATAATGTTTAGGACTGTTTTCTACGAAAAAACAACACGTACTGGAAAATACAACCGGAATTTCGGCGTTTTTTGATTGTGTTACGCACATCTCAACTACCGTTTGGCGATCAATACATCGACATTAAAAGTTTTCCAGTTAGGAATGCGCCGGACTTTCCGTAGACACAATAAACCGTTCTTCTAGACGAATAATCAGCGGAAATCTAGACTTTTCTAAACAATCCAGACAAACACAATGAAACGGTCTTCTCCATCTGCTTTTCAATTCTAAAATACAATACAGGACAATTTTGCTCTAACAACGGAACAGGAAGCATTCATCAGAAACTACACCTTCATGGTCCACGCGACAAAGAGGCAGTCATGACTCATCTGCGCACGAAAGCGAATTGCCATCTTCAAAAAGGTCGATGAGTACAATCACGTGTTTACTCTTTTGTTTTACTAAATAACAGAGATGTCATCCACGTGATTAGTTTGTAGTGACCTCGATCGTTTTGAGAAAATGACTATTTTCTGGACACCATTTTGGATCTATTTTCTTCACGATCTTTTCTGACGTTTGACATTAACCTCAGTGTTCTCCGGTTGCCTACGTTTTACTGGACTGACTTTTCCGAGGTTTCCGTCGACCTCGTTTCAAATCATTTTCACTTTCGGTCGTTCGCTCGCGGTTCGCTCTCAGCACAGCCGTCGCGTTTCGTTCCGTTTTCCGTTCGGTGTATTTCTCGTATCGGTACTGTTTCGGTGCCACGATATATAGAATACACCTAGCATCAGCAAACCGACTTACGTCTTCTCTATTCGTCCGATAGAGGGGATATCGTTGGTATTCGCTGCTAGACCCGATAGGAGACACGTTCGCCAGCCGCTCCCGAACGTCTATAAGTTTCATTTAATAGTATGACTTACTTCACAGCGTCATTGTCACACTTCATACTTGTGATGGCCTAACAAGCACTGGATATATTCATCGGTTTCATGAAATTTAGGCGCTTTCCACAACCTGTCACACTAGAACATGCTTTTGGAGGACAGTAAAATGACAGGTTGGAAATTTTCATCAAATTGTGCTTCTTCAAAGCAAATAGTTCAAGACGGAAACTCAGAGGCGCCGAATCAACAATTCCAAACAGTCCTTCAGTGATGTAAATCCTCTAGTTGTAGCCGTGAAGTGGAGATGATGCCGTTTTCATTGAATTAAATTGAAAGGTACCAATAATTCTCAGAAAGAGTCCGACAACGTTTGTCTCGGATGTCTACGTAATTGTTACAAAGTTGCAGGTTATCCATACTGCATTCAAATCCACTATGTTGGTCTCAGTTCGTAAGTGTGGATATAAGAAATCTGCATTGCATATGTTACCGTGTACCTCAGCTGAAAGGAGCCACCTCGCTGGTATCGAACGATTCACAAAGCAGTATGAATGCCCAACTCGAGGTTGAAAATCAACGGAGACTATGCCGTCCGTTTTTGTTCTTGATCTTTGTTACACGATAGAGTTGGGCATCAACAGGTTACTTCTAGTAGTGTTTATCGTTATATGCAGGCCCGTGGACCAAAAAATAATTTTCGTATACACTCAAATATAAACAAGGTGCTAGGTACTGTAGGTATCTGTACTATTGACACTTTTTCATGTTTATTGTGTTCTTTTGATATGGCACCCCTCTGCTGTATCGACTTTCGAGTGTAAATAATCGATACACACTTTTTAAAAATACACTGACACGTGATCACGATATAAAACAACTCGAGAAAACTCGGAATAAAAATACTCTCTCCAAAGCAACTTCGCTTTCTGATTTGGGGCCGTTCTGGAACTTGTTAAATCGGAGATCTGAATGGGATCAGTGGACCGTTGTTAGTTCGTTCCATGCTGTCAGACTCTTTTCTATTTCTATGGGGAATATTTCTGGCTTATTATCTAAAAAACCCCTCTGCCAAACCAAGTTAGCTAGTGTCATTTTAGACTTTACATTGACTAAGCGTGTAACATAAACTGATTAGTACACTACAAGACAGCGAAAAAACAGAATAGATCATTACATGGGAGAGACGTCTGAAAATACGACGACTTGGGAACACCACAAACAAAAATCTCACGTGGTAGACATGGCGATAACTGCCGCAGTTAGATCAGCCCAGAATATTGAATACATTGAAACGGTTAACTAAAGTCCAGTACTGCAGAAAAAACAAGCCGAAAAAGACATGAGCAGTCAGTACGTATTGCTAGTACGTTCATTCAAAACGCACCCTCTTATTTAGAATGTAAAATGTGGTACCGTCGTTAAATAGACAATATACAGGTTAATCATAACATAGTCCGATGGTTGTACTGGGTTGATTTAATTACCTGGTTCCAGACGCATCTAATTGATTCCCTACTGCTCTCGTTGATGGACGCATAACTGCAGCACACAGTGACTCGAACAAAGGCTTTCGATGCTGTGCTTCTGAATGAAGACAGGTAAATTGCACTTTTTCTTAGATATTTTACACAACAGAGTAGCAGTGTTTGGGATGCATGTTACACCTTCCAAATATAAAATGTTGCTACAAAACTGGGTTCGTCTTACTCCAAACTGTCCTGACAGAAGAATGCAAAGCTGTTGGGGATAGGTTTCGTTGTCTAATCAGTTTCATCTCATCACGTGTCCAGATATCGGATGCGTTGGTGTCGCGCATACTGGAGGTGCGTTTAACTTTTGCCGGTTTGAACCACCTGTGTCACCCGCCTGACATCCGACTGTCCATCGAGAGTCGAGTGTACACTGCGGTAGTTATGTCAGTCCTATACGGCTGACAATCATGGCCGATGTTGGCAGAAGATACGCGAAGATTATCGGAGTTTGAGCATCGATGTATTCGCAATACTGCTCGAATTTGGTGGGAACACGGTTTCAGTAACACTGTGGTTCTGTGTAGAGTGTAGGGGCTTTGAAATACACAGGTAGGTCGCTGGAGCAAGCACTCAGTATGAATGGGCTATGAGTGTTGGGACATGCCCTTCGCACGCCCTACGATAGATTTCCTCGGTATGGGCTGTTCCCCGAGGCAGCCAAAAGTTAGAAGGCAGGTCGGGGTGCTCAGCTTGTGACACCGCAAAATACATGACAACACTAACCAGTGAGCTAAAAGGAGTCGGACCAGTTGGGCTCCCGAGTTGCGGTCGTCAAAATCAGCCCAACAAAAAGTTTGATACCTTAAGTGGCTTGATGCTGAGATCAGGAACGTACTGGCAACTGAGTTCTTAATTCGTGTTCAAAACCTATACTTTTAACTTTCGTATTTGTTTACCTGACGTCCATAAGTAGCAATCACGATGAACTGGACTGGTAGGACGTATTGAAATCACCCCCCCCCCCACCAGAACTACGCGAACGAAAGTAGCAAGAACACCAAGGCTGCGAAATAACACGTTAGTTGTATTGCAGAACGGGCTTGTATAAATATGCTAACTCAGAGAAGATAATTGGTAGACTCGAAGATGATCAATCCCAGGGAGCTTTTGTCGGACTTGTCCACGGGGATCCTGATTAGTTGAGGCTCATCTGCGTGCGTGGCTACGAAGCTGTATCTGGGCATATCACGTGTGACAGCTGCTGAATTATCACAACCTTCCTCCCTCAAGAGTTCCTCGTCAACTTGGCTCGACTTTCATACTGATCTTCGAACTAGAGCTGGTGGAATTTGCTCGGTCACTGCGGCAGTCGTTTCAGGAGGCGGAATAGATGGATCACAGTCATCAACACGGTCTCTGTAATGATCCTCGGTCATCTCACCCGTGCCATTGGTTACATCGCACGTTGCTACTTTGAAATGGATTTGGCTGACGTGGAGTCGATGCACCGATGCATCATCCAAGTCCGTGATCTCGACCATAGATTGACCAAGTTGTCTTGTGATAATTCCACGAGTTAGTAAGATCGTTGCCACGGAAGTATGTGACATTACTGGACTCAAGACACATCAGCGATGACCATAGTCTTCTGGACTTGAAGAGAACGGCTCGACTCCCCTTAGTGGTCTTATGCACTGCGTTTTGGTACTACAACAAGAAATTGTCGAGGAACGCTTCGAATTCAGGCAACATTCTCGGGTTGGCTGATGTTATTGCACTTTTCACAGAACGCACCATGTTTTTCGCTGCACCGTTAGAACATGGGTGGCGTGGCACCGTACGTAGATGCCGACACGCGACTCCACCAAGCCAGCATTTCAGCTCCGCCGCACAGAATTGTGATCCATTATCGGTGACTAATACCTGTGGGATTACTTCTCGGCTGAAGCATTTCCGCCACACGTGAATTACGAAGATGGTTGGTGAACTGTTCAGGAACAATTTCGGCCATTTAGAGTAGGAGTCAATCAGTACAAGGGCGTGATACAGGTTTAAGAATGGGCCACAGAAGTCCGCATGAACTCTCTGCCTTGGAAAGTAACTTTCGGGCCATGGGTTCCAATTGTCTGACCTAAACTGAACTTTGTGCAGACACGCATCGCAGTTGTTTGCCGTAGAGAAAATGTCCACACCCACATCCGTCCACCAACACATCTGCCGAGCCAGTGACTTCATTTTGTACACGCTCAAGTGGCCCTTGTGCAGTTCACCCAAAACCGACTTGCACAATGTAGGTGGAATGACAAGCCGGTCACCTCGACAAAGAACTCAGTCCAGTTGAATGCTGAATTCTTCTCGCAATACAAATAACTGAGGAGGGAGGAAGGTTGTGATAATTCAGCAGCTGTCACACGTGATATGCCCAGATACAGCTTCGTAGCCACGCACGCAGATGAGCCTCAACTAATCAGGATCCCCGTGGACAAGTCCGACAAAAGCTCCCTGGGATTGATCATCTTCGAGTCTACCAATTATCTTCTCTGAGTTAGCATATTTATACAAGCCCGTTCTGCAATACAACTAACGTGTTATTTCGCAGCCTTGGTGTTCTTGCTACTTTCGTTCGCGTAGTTCTGGTGGGGGGGGGGAAATTTCATTACGGTCTGGTATTTCAGTTCGTTGTGTTTATTGCACTTCACTGGTCAACAAATCCGTTGACGCTGATGTTATCCCTACAACTCGGCACCCCTTAGCGTTTTACCTATTACCAAACAATGTTTCGAATTTCCTGTCAAATGTTTTCACGTGAATACCATCACTTCCTCAGCTTTCTAGTGGACCCAGGGAGTTGCGAACGGCCGACTGCATTCCTATTCTGGTGATGCCAGTGACCGCAGCAAGTTTTCATTACAACCTGACAGGTGCAGTCTGGATGCATTTGTTCCAGTTTGCCAATCTATTTGTAAAAGTGTGAGTGGTTCTGTTCACTCAGCTCGTTGCATCACTCTCGACTAATCTGCATTTAACTCTTCTCCTTATTCTCTCCATCTTAAAAAGCTGTGGTCTTTTGGTTGTCCAACTTCTCCACTTTCACAGCTTTAAGACTACTTTTCCAACAGAACTCAACGTTTAAAAGTTGGTGCCAGTATGTCGAGTTTCTCATTGAACAACTCTGGTATTCTTCAGGGTGCCGTCCTCTCCTCTATGTTTCCACGATACATAGTAGTGACTTATCCAATGCACTATCTGCGTGACTTTCAAGCATTCCGACGAAAAAGGTGCTCTGTCAGTCCTCCAGTCAACCGGACTTCACCTTTTTCCTTAGAATTTGTGCAATACGGAAGATTTTTCATCCCATTTTGGCCTACTTCTCAACCCTTTCAAATGTCCGAGCATACCTACACTTGTTCTCTTTCTCTTTCCGCCAGTAAGCGATCGTTCGTTAGCTCTCTCCTCCTTTTCAGAGCTGACTCGGCCACATACCTAAGCGTTACAATAAGCACCCATTTACGGTGGTCTTCTAACGCTCTGGACAGTGGAAAAATGACTAGTTCGGCCGTTTTATTTTCAAATCCGCGGGATAAGGCATATGGCGCCAAACAAGCTGTTATTATTGATTTGGTCCGTCCGTGTGTTCCTCCAACCCTACTTTACTAAGCTCTCGAGATCCTTCCTTTACACACACCACACCGCGGCTCGGCTATTGTCCACCGTGTTCCTTTGAATTCTTCAGGCTCTCTAATCTCCACGGTACGCGATTTATACCTTCTAGCCTGTGAAAAATTCGATATGAAGATTCTTACGGACCACGTTCATTCTTTGTACCGTGACTTATCTACATGTCATTTGTATCCCTCTACACGTTCCGAATTTATACTCATTCAGTGCCGTATAAGTATTCACCGCAACTCTACAAAGTCCTAACTGGTACGTTTTCTGGTCGAAAAGATGAAAGATACAGAGTAAATTTGCTACAACCTAGATGGCTGAACGAGATTTTTCCGAACTTTATTGAAACTTATTTCACAGTGAAAGTAAGCGGTTTCCCTCCTTTGTTTTTTGACTAATATGTGAGTTTCATAATCTACCGAAGTCCTCACTACAATGCAGTGGAATACAGCACAATTCAGTTCAAGGGATGTGTGGAGAAATCCGAGTTGACCAAAGAATTCGGACGATACCCGTCGGACTGAGGTCAGCTGAAATACAACGGCCGTTGAAGGATCGAAAATACCCAGACTGACTCAAATGAGGCTAATCTTCAGTTCATTTAGTGAATCACTTCGCCTGTGAATGTCTGGAGCGTATTAGGCCTCAGAAACCCAAGGTGGATATTTCTACACATGAATTAATTCCTATCCATAGGAGGTTGCATCATTCTTCAAGTAGCGCAATCAAGGCAGCGATGATGTTTTAACGGAAAACGCTGGCTGGATTATTCCAGTCAGAAAGGAAACATGAGTCACTGGACCTCAAAGGACTACTGAGATTTCTTTGCGGAATAGTTTTTCAGGACAAAGGCAACGCGAGTACAAGTCGATAAAAACACTGGATTGGCTGAACATTCACTCCTCGGAGTGTGTAAAACATTTACTGAATTTTGTCTGGCTTTGATATGTGAGAAGGCGACAGAAAAGGCTAGTCAATCACGTACGGCCTGATGAGTGTGAAAGGATATCACTACAGACGAACTATAAATCGCTGTTAGGAGAATTCTGTGCAGAGTGAACTGTTTAAGACAGCACTCGGCAAAGACACACTTTCTCTCCGAGTTGCTTCTGTGATGCAGTAGTATGGCGACTGGAAGGCTTCTGTTCAAGACACAGGGCATCACGTCTTTTTCCATCTACGCGAACCGGAAGCAAACAATTGGAAGCAGTTGGACCCGGATAACTGGATCAATCTGATACAAAATCTGGTCATGTTGTACATTGTGTATCTACCAGAGATGCTACGTTTTACTTCCTATATAAAGGAGTTTATCGTGAATGGACGTAAAATTGATACACGCTCGCAATTTAGGTCTGGCTTTTCGTAGTTCCGGGAACGAGCTACTTCGGTATACCCGATATCCCCGGTTGATCTGACTATTAAGAATCGAATTAATAATAATAATAATAATGATAATAATAATAATAGCAATAATAATGATAATGATAATAATAATAATAATAATAATAATAATAATAATAATAGTGTTTTATTACCTATGTTTTTCACACAACAATGTGCAGTGATTCTGGAAGGTGGCCTGGGCTAATCAAAGGTCACCGAGTGGCGAAGTGTCCGGCGGTGCAGGACTTGAACCCGGGAGGTCACGACCTAAATCCCACAATGACGACCGTTTGACCACAGCCTGAGAATGAGAAGACAATTCGATCTGTTTTGTTTGTAAGAAAACTACAGTTACTGTTCTGGTGCTATTCCATTTGGGGCATGTGAGATCACTGAAGGTTGGAACACTTGGTTCATTTGTACTTGTTTAGAGCCTGGATCTTGGTGTGGCAAATCTTTCGTAGACTCTGGCAGACTGTATATTCGAGATAGTTCGTAAAATGTTACCTGGTAACTTTATTTGTTTAGTGTTCTCCTTAAAGCTCATAACCGGTCGTGATGTTGAAAGTGGCCATTATGTCACAGATACTAAATTTTGCGAACGGTGAATCACACCAGGGAGCTGTCCAGAAACTGACTACGCGTCTTTATAGGCTACATGTATAGATCGAAAGGTTACCCGAAGAGGCTGCGTTCCAGCATAGTTGATAATGCTTGTAGTGGTTCTTCATCCGTGTTGTACTCAAATCATACATTTGTTCTGATTCACTTTGCTATTCCAATGCTGACCGCTTAGTAGTTATCATAAAACAATGGTATTGTATTTTTGAAAGAGGAACGCTGTCAGTTAAAGACAACTGAACAGAGAATGCGACCTTCGGCTGCGTCGAAGTTCGAACCCGAGACTTATTGTTTTCAATATCACTGGGATAACTACGACGGATTGTGGTTCACTGACTGAGTGACTCGTGGAAGACGAACCCCCAAATCCTACAGTCAGAGAACGAAAAGTGGGCAATCTACACGTAATAATATAGAATCAGTCAAAGCCAGATGTATACATACCTCAGACTGTGGGCAATTCAGTCACAATGTGCGTCCAGTAACCCGTCAACGGGGTTGTAAACGCATGCAGACAGGACCAAGGGCTAAATCATACGATAGACAAGGGCACAAGCGGTTATATGAGACGGGCAGTGAAAAGTGACCAACCACGAGCAGTTGTTAATGCGGGGCTGTGACAGTGTGAAACGGGTGGCTGGAGTCGGGGGACACAGTTGAAGGATGACGAAGGTGATCAGGTAAACGAACAACACAAAGGATCATCAAGCACGTCACGACGGAGTTGTCGTGGCCCCAGTGTATCAGCGAACTGGGGGACAACGTGAATGAAAGGTTGCTTAAGCGATAGTGTAAGTTAAGTACCAGGGTTCACCTGATGAAAGACACGATCAGATAAGACTAACAAATGGGTCGAACACCGGTTAAAGACACAGGTGACATGGAAACAGGGGTTAGTAAACACTCCACACGGAGAGAATAGATAATCAAACAGGCACACGTAAGTGGAGGTAGTTCGGATTCAAATTCAATCCATTCGGTCCGGGTAATTGGATCAAGGACTAAAGCGACCCGCAGTGGTAACACATTGAATGTGATCACCCAGAGTTCGCGGATAGTACAAACGGATAGCCTAGGCAAATGAACCCAAATTTGGTTCGGAGTGAGAATTTCAACCAGTAAATTGGAATCCGATACAATGACCCATGAGCAATGTCGATCGCAGTCTAACTGACAGTAATCATGAAAACATTGTACTCACATCAAATAATACACAAAACCCATTGTTCCGATCTTTCTTTTTATTAAACTGAATTTTGATACCATCCCACTGTTCACTCTACCTTGGAGGGATTACTTCGGATTGGAAGTAAATTAGCAATCGCCATCATAATGTGATCCTGACATTGGTTAGTCTGCAGGCAAAGTGCAGGAGACAGCTGTCTTGACCAAATCAATTAGAATTATAGGGACAAAGACAACGAATGAACTCGTCCATTTAGAAGTCCGCGCTCCACCAAAAAATTGATCCTTATCATGATTGTCTCTAATTTGGATTTGTCTGCGAGCATCAAGCTTGTTTTCCTTCGCACCATAATCGTCATCATGACCTGATCGTCCCGATCAGTATCTTGATTTGAAGCCCCGAATCTGTGCTACCTTGCTGTCTCCAGCAATAATATCATCTGAATCGTCTGAGGTGTTTTATCCCGTCCCACCAACCCTGGTGAGAAAACTCCCCTGCCTTGGGACCATCTAGTTTTACCAGCGAAAAACAACGAGTATATAGGTGTCTGTCACATGCCAACGCGTTGCACACAACGCATTGGTCCGACTGGTGTAGGCGACCACGCCTTGGGGCTTAAACATCGCTGACAAGACTCGTCTCTCATTTATCGATCCGCTCCAGCGATCGGCTGTCTTGTCACTTGAGCTTCCGTTGTCTCAATCCTTGGGCTTGGTACAGCACCAGTGCTGACTGCCCACGCGACTTGGCCGTTCGTCAACGATGGATTGAAACATTCCGTCACAGAGTGTCCATGACCGAGGTATTCATTTTTAGAATCACACGGTGATTCTCACAAAGTACGCACGCCAGATTAGCGACAGAAACCGCGAAACCGGCCGCGTGCTTTCAGGGAACTCTGTCGTTTCAACGAGATAAAATGCCACACTGCTCATATCGTAAATCTTACTGTCCGCCTGGGGTTCTACTGCAGCCAAATTTACTCGGTAGAATCCGTTTTTTTTGTGTAGGATGCTCTGAAAATAGTCTCATCTTTTGTCTGCGGCTTCTAACTCTGTGAAACCATCGACTCTTTCTGTTTCCAGTGTTGTCTTCACCACACTTGAACTCCAGCACCGTGCGCATAGGTGTGTGTGTGTGTGTGTGTGTGTGTGTGTGTGTGTGTGTGTGTGTGTGCGCAACGCATTCAGAGTGCCCCGATTATAAGTACGAAAGGGAAGCGAAGTTTGCCGAAAGAAAACGAACTGGTAACTTCTGATTTCAAACATCCTTTTTGTGGAACACCAAGAGCAAAGACTATGGCCAGAGGTCAGAAATGCATGACATTAGTGAAGTAACTCTATGACCACCGCCACTGTCATATACATCACCCATGAATGTGCAACTATTCAGTAAACAGAGCTTCCATGCGCGCGACGCCAAATTTAATGATCGGATTGCTCGAAATGAAACCGGAAGGCACACGAATTGGCATTGCGGTGCGTTGGTTCTTTAGCATACAACATACGTCATTTTTATAATCATGAAATGTGTTAAGGAAAACACGTGCACTCAGTTGCGGATTCATGAACAATGTGATTGGTGGGCACAAACTTGCCCAACGGTGTCACGTGATATGGAGACGGAGTGTGCACGGGTGACATGCGCCCTGCCACAATCAATAACCAAAGTTACGTTTACCTATTTTTTTAGGCGGCTAACTCCTGCGAAAGCAGAATTCGGTTTCATGTGTGTCTCTGAGGGTGGCTTTCCAAGCATTGTGGTCGGAGGCAGGGTCGGTACACAGTGAAACCCAGTTCTCACGCCACACACGAAATCCGAAGGCTGCCTGAAGACCTAGATGTTCCACATCTGCTTTGACTGTGTTGGCCCACGATTTTAGATGACCGGCAAGGCGAAACTCCCAGCTTGGACAAGGTGCCGGTAGAAGACTTCTGGTTTTCAGTTCCATATTGGGGTGGCTGAGGACATCGCGAATCACTGAAGACGGCGCCGTCGAACAACCTCTACGTCCGAGTAGCATTGTTACAGTGGATTTTGAGACTCGATCATGCCATTTGATTTTGTCTATATGCTGAAGGCGCGAGTGGTCTAAACTTTCCAAATTTTTATTATCTTTTACCCTCAGGAGCCAGGTTTGGCCAGCATACTTGAGAACGAGGCGAATTATGGCATGGTAAACGTTTAGTTTCGTGTATAGGCTTATTTCCGTTCCAGACCACAGTGGTTTGCGAAGTTGCAGGATTGCTGTCCTTGCGCAATCGACTCAAAATGTGACTTTCTCTTTAGCCTAACCGTTTAGTTGCATGGTAGACCCAAGATGCGTGCATTCGCACATTAGTTCCCAGATTTGACCACTAACTTGGATGGAACCTGTTGGATCTGAGGAAGTTGTGAAGACCTTGATTTTTGTTGTGTTTATCTTCAAACCGATGGTTCTGGCCTCACACTCAATACGATTGAGAACAGGCCGTAGACTGTTAGGTTCGCTCCTCAGAACTACAATGTCGTCGGTGAATTAAAAATCCGCAATCAAAGTCTCCTGGTATAGTTGAATGCCTCGGTAACCGGTGAGGGCACGACGCACCACCCACTCTATGGCATTGTTGCACAGGACAGGGACAACCTTGACGTACGCCGGATTCGAGCGGAAATTCTGGAGACTTTTCACCATAGATGCGGACACGCACTCGCGTTATCGTACAATAAGACCTCAGCAGTCTTTTGCTTTTTCTGGACTGCTCGTTAGCACCTAATTTGCTTCAGAGTGACTTAAGGTTTGCGGGGTCGAAGGCAACTCGAAAGTTAATTAAGCAGGCTGTGGCTGGTTGTTGAAATTTGTAGTGGTGCTCAAGGATACATCGTGGTGTGAAGATTTGGTCTACACAACCTTTTCTCCTGCGAATGCCATACTGGTTACTGCACTTTAGTTTGTGCGTTGCTGCAACACAGAGTTTTAGCGGAATATTAGAGAAAGGCTTAGCCGCTGTTTCAATGAGGCCGATTCCCCTGTGGTTCACGTTGATGATTTTTCCGCCCGTTTGTGGTGTGGGAGTAGGACGGAGGCTGCCCCTTCTTTAGAGAAAATATTGGCTTCTCAGATTTGGCGGAATAGTGGAGTTAGAGGACCTATCAGCTTTGGCAGACCGATCTTGAATATTTCAAATGAGACGCCTTCCTCACCGGATTCCTGTTTATTATTTTATCGATGTCAGAATCTACTTTCGATAGATTCAGTGGTTTCGGTCAATTTCGTTTTGCTTAACTTTGCCCGGCTACTTTACGCTGCTTAGTTGGGGCGAAGGGTGGTCTACTAACTCGCTGATTTGCTCGACCTACCTTCGAGTCCCAGGTATGAGATGGCGGTTGTCGTACTGTAGCGAGGAAGGCGAGGGTGTAATTTTTCCCGAGGCAGAGTTCATGAGTCAGAAGAGTTTCCCGGAATCTGCAACGGCGGCTGCGATCTCTATTTTATCTGCTATTTAGGACCAGTACAGTCTACGATTGTTCTTTGCATAGTGTGTTGCTTCCCGGCGAAGACTGCAGATATGGGGTGAATAGTGGAGTCTCGCCTTTATAGCCTTTGAGCAGCGGCTGAGGGTTTCTTCAGAGCCCCTTTGGTTTTTATACAGGGATATCTTGCCTGATTGTTCAAGAGCGACCGCGGTTATAAATACTTTTAGTGTAGCCCATCGTGCGTCTATACTACCTTCAACAGGGCCACTGTCCAGTCTGGAGGCTATCGAGCCTGGCAGGGCTTCAGCTTTGCCAGGAATTACTAACCGAGAAATATCAATTCTGCATTGGGGACGAGTCTTTCTTCGGATTGATATGGATCTTGAGACGGGCACGTACGAGTGCGTGCCCAGTGCCACTGGCGTTCCCAGTTTTCCCACCGAGGTACGCTCGACAACTCTTAACGAAAGAGGCCCAACCAGCTCTTACAAAGATGTAGTCGATCTGGTGCTTTGCGCTGCAGTTGTTGGAGCATCAAGTCAATAGATGCTTCTTTGGATTTTGGAATCGAATATTGGTGACGACCAGTCGACTGAGATCCACAAAAATAACTAGACGGTCGCTATTTTTGCATTGCCCAATGAGGCCAAATTTTTCCAGTATATATTTCGTACGCTAGTCGGCGGGGGTTCGTGATGGCTTTCCAGTTGCCTGTAATCATTTGAATTTCACTCCTGAATATTCGACCGATGGAGTTCTGGAGGTCATTGTAGAACTCGTCTTTGGTGTCTAATTTAGAATGTTAGATCAGGACGTACATTGCAATCACGGATACTATAAATGAACTACCCCTCAACCGCGCTGCTGTTATCCTTGGTGAAACTGGCCCCTAGGAGATCAAGACATTATGTGCTCCGCTGTTTATTGCGATCTCAACCCTTTTTTGTCCCGAATTGTTCGGTGGCTTGCTATGATACATTCATTAGGATGAGTTTACATGACGAAATTGAAATCTCCGAGTATCGGATTTGGGTAAGCGTAATTCAGACAGACAGGTTATGTCAAATTTGTAGTCTTGAAGATCGCTCATGGGGATGCACTGACTACCTGTGTCTAAAAGGGTTCTCATGTTCCAGCGAGCTGCGAGTATACGTGACCTGGTGTTATGGTTATAAGCTAGTTTCTGGATTACCCCGGCCACTGGGAGAACACAAGACCTGTCGCTTACCCAGGAAACCGTAGCACGATCAATGAGCTTCGTACAGACAAAATTCATGAAGATACATAGGAATAGTGTAAGAAATGGCATCCCCAGTACCATTCGGCTGTTGTACGAGGAAAGCACCTCGTTTTACTAAGAGCCGGTGAACACTAGTGGTTCATATGCCTTTTGGATAACGTGGCGATCCAGGATGCCCAACGTAATCTTGAATGCTATTTTTGTCTCACTGCTAGCCTTCGGCCTTTTCGATATGAATGACCTTGAACGAGCGCTTTGAGCTCCAATGGACATAATCCTCGGGGACGTTTTAGCACGAAAACCCGATCACCACAGTAAGGTAACGATATTGATCCGGATATCCAAGGTTGCACTAAGATAGGTCATACGAGCATGATGTATCTAGCTACGTATGGAAATTCATGGATGATTTGAGTGTACACTGAACAAATGAAAAGTGATTGCTCCACATGGGATTTCTCTTACTGCTTGCGAGCAGGACACAAAATCACCACGAACCACTCGAATTTTTATTTTTCTATGTTTCTTCGCAGTCAGAAACGAAACCGATTTTAAAACCGCCCACTTTCACGGGAACACGCTTGCTACCAGAGGTTGGGTGCAGACTATGGGTACCGCATTGTGATTGTTTCCAAGCTACAATAAACACTAAGAATATACAAAATAGCAGCAACCGTATTTCCTTTCCTGTGGCCAGAAAAGTCGTTGGAAAGTTTCTCTCCGTACACTGCCTACACAAGAACGATTGGGGAAAGTTTTACGTTCGTTTGTCACATATTTTGCCATAATCATTGCACAGATGACCGCATCGAGCGGAATCTATTGTAAAAAGGCTTGGTTTTGTTTCTGTCTGCGATTCTCAGTGTGGAGAAAATTTTGGAGAAATTGCCCTGGTGATAGTCATATTGTTGCTGGTGTCTACCACCCGAAATTTTAGAGGTCTCCCTCTTTGTAAGAGCCTCAGTGATTACTAATATCAGCTTGGGTTGTTGTTGTTGTTGTTGTTGTTGTTGTCGTCGTCGTCATCATCATCGTCGTTGTCGTTGTGTTCGTAATTAGTGGTAGAACACATAAAGCTTGCACTCCATTCATTTGTATGAACGTAAACACCAAACCCGGCCGTAGCTGACGAGCAGGCAGTAAGCAGGCTGGCAAGGGTGTAGGCAAGTAGTCAAGCCAGTACGTAAGTGAGTGGAGTTATAATCGGTTTCACGATCAAGCCAAAAATTCTTTCGGCTGAGGTCGAGCTAGTCAGTCGATGACTTGCGGGATCGATCAGTCAACACTACCCTGGCTGAAACATGATGAACTATCAGCGAATGAGTGTCCACGCATGAGAGAGGTATTGATCGACTATCCGCGTGGTATATGTGAATTTTTAAACCAGATATTATGGTTGTAATGTCTAATAGAAAAGCAAGCACAGCGAAAAGGTGGCGCTAGACTATGTGCTGTGTTAGCCATAGCAACAGAATGACTCATTCCGGCATATGTCGTCTTGCTCTCTCCTTCTCTCGGAAAGAGAGCGCGGATCAAATCACGATTGTTTGTACAACCTGGTCACTTGTTCTATTGCTTGTTCTAGTTAACAAGTACGTGTGTATACGGTTGAAGGGCAAAAGGAGTGATCACCACCAGAATAGAACGGAGCTCAAGCGATCAATCGATCGATCGATTGTTTGGTCAGTGATTCAGCAAAGAAAGCTGAGGTGAAGTTCTGATTATACCATTCTAAGTTACAAGTTTTCCGCGATATGGTCCTGGAAGATCCATTCAACTGATTTGTTTAAATTACGTAGGGTCGTAAATTAGAATAGACGTACTCACTAAAGTGATGATGAAATGCAGTACAGTATGGGTAGCTTCAGTTATGCAAACTACTCCGCAGGTCATATTCAGAAAGTACAGACAAGTGTATCTGAGTCATTTTGTCATTATATATTTATTAGGTGCTGGATAGCTGCTTCGAAAAAGCATTTACGTTTTGCTAATCGACTTATAGCATTTGCTTTGATGCAGAAGGATCGATTTGCTTGCAAGATTTGGATGTCAGACTAGGGTTTCATAGTTTGAATTGTGGAAACATAGTATCTATTTCTTACCTCTGAAGAAGAATCAACACCAAGTGGGGGATAAGGAGCTTCGGGCATTTTGCAACTGGATGATAGTGCTTACTAGCGGCGTTCACCGTACTCCCTTGGAGTCTCTTTGTGCTCATCTGGTAGTGGAGCACACGCGGAGTCCAAGTGCGTTGGTTTTTGACTTCCACGGAGGATAAAGTTATTTGTCTTTTGGATCTCATTAATTCAGCACATATCAGACCGAATCTCGTTATCCTAGTGTAACAGGGAATGCTGGGGCTAGGGGACGGCTGGACCATCGAGGCGAAAGAACGAACCAAACGAGGGCCACAGACAAAAGAACAGGTGGCGAATATGTCGGAGGCATCCCGAAGCAGACTAAAGGAGGCATACGAACTACCAGAGAGGAAGCAGCGGGATCTCTGGCAACCAGCAAGATAGCTCAGGTGAAGGGCTGTCGGTCGAGCCGTCAACTGAGACAGTCAGGCCAACCGAAGGGAAATGACGGGCAAGAGAATCAAGCCATCGGCCACAGGAAAATGGACAGAATGCAGCCAAAGCGCTCAAGCAGCGGCAATAGCTATCTTGATGCCGCGCAGTCTGGAAAAAGGCCTATATAAGCGACTGTATGTGTTCCATGACTTGACTTGTTTGGCCGGTGAAATACAAGTATCCTGTCGTGTGTTGTCGTCCTTGTTACACTGTTGTTTCAGCCGATAACAGCCGGGAGTCAACAACAAGCGCTGATAAGCGTAGACCAATAAGAAGATTTTGCACTCGTGCAACAATGAACTACTTATCATTCGAAAACTAGGCACATGGGGTTGGGCCAGATGCCGTTTCTACGCATGATATCAATTAGCACTCTAAACCAGTTTAACATCAAGTGATTTTGTTTTAACTTTAACGTACCTTCAAGTTATTTGATGGCTACTGATCACCTGTTCACGAAACTTCTCTACTTTGCGTCTTGACCCCTCAAGAATGTGGTGAAGTCTCGATGATAAGTACTAATGTATAAGGAAGAGCCTTCGTGGATTGGGAAGGTTGTGTTGACTGAGCGTCGCAGCCACCGTAGTGACTGTAACACATGAAAAGTAAGACCGATAAACTAAGGGATCGATGATTCGTTTTTTCTAAAACAGAACTGTCGCTGAGTCGACTTTATGACTGAAAGTTGAGAGACCAGGGACAAGTTGATACGGTCAGGGACAGATAGGTAGTGATATCGGAGAGACGAGAAATATTATATTGCTTAGGAAAAAGTGGTGAAACTAATGAATATTTTGTATTTAATTAACTAATCCGAAGACTGTGAGACTATTTTTGAACAAACATAGGAAACCTTGACACTGTCGTTCACTGTGGGCACCTGTCTCGAGTGAAGTTTGGTATGAGATTGGATCTTTGTCGCACTTCCGTCTGATAATGAACCTGAAACGGAAGATCTTGCGTTAAGTGTATCGACCTCCGTCAAAGAGATGAAGCAGTCACAGAATACCTGGAGTCACTGAACTCTTCGGGAAGCCCCATTAGAGACGAGTACTTAACATTACTTCTGCGGCATAATGGTCGTATTGAAAGATATGACTGCTCGGATCGGGAAGAAAAGTGAACAATGTAGGGTTGTAATCAATGTGAGTCAACTACTTTATCAAAAACAGAACAGAACAGAGACCTGGTGCTCAGAGAACAGATCGTATGAAAGGTGTGCATAGGAATGTATAATTGAAAAACATCTTTTGAAGAAGTGATTGTCAAAGAAAAAGGTTACATTATTACTAAACTGGGATGCTAAATTCCATGCCAAAGGAGTTTGAGACCTGTGTTGCACTGACATTAAGAAGTACGAGACTGATCACGTGGTGTGGTATCAAAGTGGAGCCGAAGAGTGAATTACCACTTGGGTTATACAACACAGCGAAGGGAATTTCTTCAAGTTCAGATTTTGAGAACTAAGCAGTGTTGGACAAATTCGGTTTCAGTAGTTCATAATCATATCCGCATGACACGTCATAAATTACAAATCACAAATGGATGGTGTATGAGCAAGTCTTACGCACTTGACCAGAAATAGGTATATATGTGACCATTAATTAGTCATTGACAGGCTCAGGAGTGGGAGATAAGCAAAGAGGGTGTGTTTGCACAGATTGCTTTTGGCTCTCAGGGGCTGATTATGGAGTTGGATCTTTACCTCTTCCCCCGTGGCCCGGAGATGAAATTACACTTCCGAAATTTAGTTTGGGTGACACGCAATTCCCCTTAATTGTTCTCTTGCTGGCTATCCTTTGTTGACCTACTGTGAACGTGCTTTGATTTTGTACATGAAGTGTATCAACATTTAGGACGAGTTAGTTCACGTTCATTTGTGAAAAGGCTGTGTATCTGACTATAAGGGCAAGAAGTTATTGACATTGGAACTAGAATATGAACAGACCGAGCTGAAGCTACTGGCAATGGGATACGAGGTAGGGAATTTAATCGATTACAAAGTTGGTCATCCCACCCACATATACTCAGACCATAAACTGAAAATCCTAGTCGTGACCAATCCGATATACCGAAGTGTAACAATCGCAAACGCACGTCTTCCGCCCCCGAAGAAGGCAAATCTTTTTAACGTTAACCGGAATTTAAAAAGACATTATTAGTGAGTGTGTTGCTTACTTTTAATTTCCAAGACGACAAACTGATCTACTGAGATGAGAGTTTTTCCGTGTCCACATAATGTCACTGGGCAGGGAGTACTACGATTGTCTCATGGTTTGTCTGCAGGTTTCAATGATTGTTTCAGTCGTGCCACGTGAACGCACGGGAATGTTGGAATAGTTTAAACAGGTGGTGGTCAAATGTTAGATATGTAGACAGTTCGATCAACGGTAAACAAAGCAGCCGATGAAAGATGCGTACTGTATACATGATCGATTTTGGAAAGTCCTGACATTGATTATTCTTTTTCATCATGGAATAAGGTTCTACCTGGAAACAATTGACTACAGTGGTGTCGAGGCCGATCTTCTAGATGCAAGGACAGATGCAGAAGTTGATGAAAAACTGCGCAGTCAACCCGTAAATTACAAGATCCGGATTATGTGAATATTAAGCAGTCACTCGTAGTTTCTCTGCGCAGAGTTCCTATTTGTGCGTGGGGAGTTATTATCAATAACTGACCGGCCATGGTCAAACGGTCATCACAGTCGGCTTTGGACCTTACAGTCCCTGGGGTTCGAATCCCCCTGCCGGTGCCGGTCACCCCCCCCCCCCAACTGGCAATCTTAACTTGGCCGCGACCCCCTTCTTGAAATATTGTACGGTTATAACATTATAAAAAGGAGGTACAGAAAAGGAAAAAGAAACTGTAACCACAAATCTCAGTGATACGTCATTTTTGGATGTGGGGATAAGCCGGGTGCGACGCCTAAAAGTGCATAAACCTGACGCCCAAGGCAGCGGTGAGCAACGAGATCGCAGGCGTATGACAGTTCAAAATATATTTTTCTGATGGGAACAGTGAAAAATACTATTGACAAAGTTCCAAGTCAACCCTTGGAACCAACCGAAGTCTGCCGACGATAGATGCAGTGGAGCCTGAGGCAATCAAGATATTTAGCATAGTACGCACAGGAAGGCCTCTGATAGGAGGAAGAAGAAGAAGAGGAAGGAGAACCCACCCAAGGACGTTAGAGGCATCACCAACCAGAGGAGTGTATCCTTCATCCGGAACTCTTACGCACTGTAGCATAACAACTATGACATAGTTGAATAAACTAAGTAACGCGACAGAATTGTTGGGTAGAGTTTAATTGGATCCATGATACTTTATGATTTGCTGACAAAATTCCTCCGTTTTGCAAACTAGACGGGATTGTGGTATGCAGCGATCAGTGTTCCTCCGCCGTGGGCGGGGAGGCTCGCGTTCGATCTGCAAAATACAAAAATTTTCGTCAGTACCAAGCTCAGCAAGTGTATCATCGGGAACCCACACTTACATTAATCGAACACCAAAACGGCCACCAACGCCCTGCTCACTACAGGACCAACCTAGTTGGGAAAAGTAACCTCAAAGATCAGAGGCTGATATGAATTCACTACGTTTTTGTGCTGTATATACCAAGACAATACGTTGCTTAGTTTTATTGTACAGGGAAGTCCAGAAATGGACGTCAAACCATGAGCATGGGTATTCAGATTTTGCACAGACCGTGGTCAAGACAAACAAGTGTGTGTTCCCCTCGAAAACTGCCGAGTTAAAAAGCTTCAGTTGGCCTGATGGAGAGAGCTTGTCACTGTAGTCACAATTGTAGTGGGATATTGTCGTGAACCGATCAGCACTGCTAAGGCCAGAGAGAGAGAGAGAGAGAGAGAGAGAGAGAGATGTTCGTTCGACCAAAAGCTACAAAAGCAACAAAACTGTATCACATCGGGATTTGCGAACTATTAGAATCAGCTCGTGGAAAACTGGCGTCTTTTACTGCATTGTGAACCTTGTGCATGTCTTAGGTTCACAATGGAGCAATTCAGATAATAAAGTATCAAATTAATTGTGATACAAGGATATAGAATAAAGAGGATGTGTGGAAAATGCGATTTTATTTAGGGCGATTTTGTACGCAATTCGGTGGTGACCACATAGTTGGTCATCATTGCACGACGAAAGAACGGCACCGATGAACTTTTGCACAAAAACGAATCAGTAAATGGGAATGTGGCCAAATGTAGTATGCGTTCTAAACAGAGTTAGGGACCGGATTGATATTTTGTAAATTGTTTTGAGTTTGAAATGAATTGCCTGAGTTTACGTAAAATATGAATGTTTGCTCCCAGATAGGTGAAGAGCTAGATTTTCATGGAAAATAAATACTTGTACATTTCAGTGCCCTATTATTATTATTTTGTCACTACTTAAAATATTATTTAATACATTCGGGATGTAAACACCAGGTGAAATCATGTGTTGTAAGTGCACAATGGTAGACTTTTTTGAATGCTGACTGATTGCATTTATTATCCAGTCTACTGTTCTCATACGGCACAGAACGCGCTCGAATAATTATTCGATAATACGGAGTTGTTGAAAAAGTTGGTAGTTACTCAAAGTTTTGCTGTAGCATAGGTGGCCTTGGTGTTTACTTTCAAAATGTGTTGAATAATATTTTTCCTACCAATTATATGTTAACGACAACACATTTGTTTTCCCCGACCGAGGTCTGTGTAAAATATGCTCGACCGTACGCATGGACTGATGGCCACTTCCGTACATAATATTTGTGAATGTCTATAGGAATTCCGGTCAACTGCTCAAATGTTTCGTATCTCGAAACCGGTTTCTTTGTCAATACGGACTATTACACCGTCTTTCTCTCCACTTTCACCGATAACAAAGATGATCAAATAGCCCCCCCTCCAATGAATGATCACTGTTGTGAACAATTTTACCATTAAGGTTTTTTTTTAATAAATGAAAATAAGAGACGGGAAGGAGAACTGTGTAAGTACTTAACCAAATCAAAATTTCTTTTGCGATAAAGTTTAACGGACAAATAATCATACAAGGAGAGTTTAACCCGTAAGTGGACAAAACAGGGACATTTGCTGAACACTACATCCGCTTTTTGTTTTGTTGGTTTATTCTGGGCATAATTGTTCTTCCCCTTTCAATTACCAAAGAAAGGAAGTAGACGAAAAAGAATCACATCACCAAATGATAGGGTTCAAAGTGGGCAATCAAAATGAGCTACTCGAGTAAGTGTTTCACTGGTTCCACTTTCACTTCGGTAACGGTGTCACATTTCTGTGGCTTAGTAAATGATTAGGGCTGTTCTCACGATCAAATTGTGTCTTGCTAATACGTCGCAATGATCCGAAGCTGTATGAGGGAAGAGGTTCGTACCTACCACGGCCAGTCTTTTTATTGCAATGCTCTCGCAGACCTAACTAACAGGTTTTGGTTAGACGGTCATCACTGTGGGCTTCCAGCTCTCCTGACCCGTGTTCGAATCCTAATCCCACCGCCGGCCACTTTTCCCAATTGACTGCTTCTAATAGGCTGCCGTCCACTTCCTAAAATGTGGTACCTTTATCACTTAATAAAAGGAAACAAATAAGAGGATAAAATGACTACATGTTTGCTCAATACTGCAGTGGAAGGGCTATGCCACCTAGTCCTGTAGGCTTATTGTATCGTTAAGGATAAACGGCGACCTGATTCTGAGACGCTGAGTGGTGAACCACATAAGGTCCACAATAGGTCGCGGGTAATAACATGGCGGATTTCCGTGATTTACTGTTTATTGCCAAAGTAACCGAGACAGTATATAAATGCTCCAGACACACCGACACCACCGATCTACCTACTTCTACGCAGAGCGCAACAAAATTATCGGACGCATATCATTTTTCCTCATGTTTCCACTTTTGCATTCTCTAGCTAGCCTATGCGAATCAGTAAGGGTCTGGGATATAACTGCAGGCTCTCTAGAAATAGGCGGTGTAACCATAACGAACCACAACCACAACACGACGAAAATGACATGATAACCACAACGTTTCGACACATGTCCACGTCACTAGTGACTAATGAAGCAGCTCTGTTTCTTAGGAGTTGGGGTCTATGCCACAACGTTACAGCGGGGATTTCGACTGGGTGTGTGATAACTGATACGCCTTTTGGTGAATTGTACAACTAGATGGTCAACGATACACTCCACGATAACGGATAATGGCTGACGCTGGAATAGTCTGAAACTGGAAATTATTTTGGCTATGCATTAGGTATTCAGTGTGCACTTGTGGATGCGTCTTTAAAACCACCTTTTAACAGTTCTAACCCCTTCTGTGTCAGTGAAAACAGTATCTAATTTCTCGCTTTCTAACAAACACACGCACACGAATATTTGCTTTCTAAAGCGTACTTATAAGACACTTTACGACGAACATTTCGGCAAGCGTATTCAATTTCTCCCACGACTTGTGAAAAACCTTGCACAATCTGAGTAGACAACTTGGAAAGAGATTAATTTACAAAAGAAAGCAATACGGTATGCACAGTCTATCTCATGTACTGATCCGGTTACTAGATAAGCCTAGGTTAACGAACCATATCACCGTTATCTACGGATTGAACACGATACTAATGAATCCCTTCCGTAACGGCCAAAAAGAATGGATTCAAGTGTACAAAATCATTTTTTGGTATACACTTCGACGGCCGTCACGACGAGACTACACCTTAGGTTGGGGTGATGGCTTGCTTTCCTCCAGGAACCAAAGGACCATGCAGGATGGCTTCCTTAAGCCAGAGGTGCAATCATGCCTGGCAGGTTAATGGGGCGGAGGCCAGACAAAGTCCAGTCTCAGAACCAGTTGATAGGGAACATGGTTCTAACTACTATGCCCCTAGAGAGGACACTCCAGCGAATAAACACAGAGAGCAACAGTTAGCCAGTCTAAAAACCTCCACTAGATGAACGTAGGAGAGGAGTCCCTGGGGTTTCTCTCGAAGGTGGGAGATGTCATCGAACTTCATTGGGCACCTATCGTTCGTCTAAGCTAGACAGCCCCTGGCCAAAAGAAAGCTGCCCCGTCCACGTTCCGCTCGCTCCATTGGGTGCATGAGGCTGAGGACTGAATCCGAAAGGCGGATCGATAACGAAGCACCATGGAAGACAGAGCAAACTGCGTGCAACTATCAGGTCTTACGTGACAGACAAGAAGAAGTTCCTTCACGGGTTCTTCGGTCAGGTTCCCGTGAAGGGTTAACGCCCCACTGCCTTGTGGGTGGGACTTTTGAGTCAAAGGTTCCGGTTTGGGTTCCCAAAGAAAAACCTCAGTTCGGATGGACGGTTTAGTGCATGTCAGCAGCAATATACTAAAGCGTCGATGTTTTTTCGTCGTGTCTGTGTATGCCCCCACTAACTGCAGTTCCTCTGAGACCAACGACGAACTCTAGCAAGATTTGACTCAGCTGCTTCAAAGCCTGCGTTCAACAGACGTGGTGGTCATTGTTGGGGATTTCAACGCCTAATTTGTCCGTTTGGGAGATTCCGAAAGGCATACTGGAGGCCCATTTGCTATCCTAGCCGATCGCAGTGACAACGGTGATCGTCTCATCCAGCTGTGATCTGACCACAGATAGTTTCTAGCGAGTACGAACTTCTGCCATAAGAAGTGGCATCGAATGACATGGAGTCCTCCTACATCTTCACAACGTTGGACTCAGACTGATCATTTTGTCATTGGTCACTGTTGACATGGATCAATTAAAGATTGTCGTTCATTTGGGTCTACGTCTGTGGACTTATATCACGCCGTGGTACCTGTTCACTTTTGTTTACGTTTCGTCCGTGGTCGCACCGATCTAAATGCTACCTGCACTGCACAGTTGCTTCTAGGCCATAACCAACGATCTACTTTTCAGGTGGAGCTGTCTACACCGTTACCTAGACAGCCGGATGTCAGAGACCCAGATGAACATTGGCGGCAGATCAAGGAAGCCATGTATACCGCGTCTAATGCCACACAGGACTCTGGTTCAAGTAGGCCTCAAATATGATGGATATCTTTGACATCAGTTCCCCTGTTGGATGCCGGCAGATCCGTCCCTCCGGATGCCACATTCACTGAAGTGCATAAATCCCTGAAAGGCCAACTGATTAGGAGCCTGAGAAATGACCGCCAGCAGTGGTGGGTTGCAAAATGTAGAGAAATAGAGAAGGCTGTGTCCATTGGGAATACTCGCAGCCTTTTCCGTTTGATCAGAGGCACCGGTCCACAGAAACCCGGTGTAAGTGAGCTAATCAAGGAATCCGATGGCTCACTGACTCATTCCCGGGAACGTCGTCTGGATCGTTGGGCGGAGCACTTTCAGGAACAGTCCACTTGGCCCACATCTATAACGGACCTTCCAAATATACCTGCAGGAGAAACGATACAGGTAGATATTAGCCCTTTATAAGAATGGAGGTTATGCGGGAGATAAGTTACTTGAAAATGTATGAAGCCGCTGGACCCGATGGGTTGTCTCCATCTTTTTTCAAGGATGGAGGCGAAGCTTTGGTTTCGTAGTTAACGAAACTCCTTTGGGTAATCTGGGATAGTCAGCATATTCCTAGGGGATGGTGTGAACCAGCCTTTGTGCTGACTTACAAGAAAGGTGTCAGACCCTCTTGTGAAGTCCGTAGAAGAATTAACTTGGTAGATATGGCATCCAAACTGCTCACCGGGTTTATTCTCAATCGATTATCCAGCATCCGCGAAATGTGTACGCGTGAGAATCTAGGCGGTTTCAGAACCGGTCGTGGTTTTATCGACCAAATCTTTACTCTTCAAAAACCTTAGAGCATAGACAGATCTTCCGTGGGCCCAAAACCTCTGTCTTTCTTGATCTGAAAGAGGCGTTCGATTCAGTCGATGGCACAGTTCCCTGGCACTGCCTTTCAATGAGGAGTGTGCCAGAGAAATTTATTTCTGCTTTCTGACGCTAGCATGCAAACAGCCGAAGCCGAGTTCGTACTTACGGCGATCTTTCATCCGAGTTCACCATGGGAAGTGGTGTTCGTCAGGGTTGCCGTCTTTTGCCCTTTCCTCTTCAATTTTTGTAACTGAATTGATTATTGACGTGGCCGTACCCTCGTGTGGGAGTAGCGAAATCGATCTTTGCTCAGGCAGTAAACTCTCTGACTTGGAATATGCGGACGATACTATTCTTTTGAGTAAAGATCCAAGTAAGCTGCAAGCTTTCTTCGATAGCCTAAACAACAGTGTAGAAAATTTTGGGATGTATTTTGCACCTTCGAAATGTAAAATGCTTTTGCTGGACTGGGTTGGCTCAACACCAAACCTTGTGTTGACAGGGGAAACTCTAGTTGAAGTGGATAAATTTTGTTACCTGGGAAGTTACTTCTCACTAGGTGGACAGATATCGGATGAAGTGTCATCGCGTATACAGAAGGTGCGTTTGGCTTTTGCTAACCTCCGTCATCTTTGGGGCCGGCCTGACATCCGGTTATCTGCCACGCTTCGCGCGTGAAATGCGGCGGTTAGGTCCGATCATTTTTACGGATCCGATTCACGGGCGTTAAGGATGGAAGATAAACACTGATGGGATCCCGTCAAAACCATAGATCTAACCGCCAGCAGCACCTGCTGAGTTGCCTTTTGTCCTTCGTTTGTTCTTCCCGTAAATGGTTACGGATCAAAATAAGTCTGTGTTGGTCAGGTGTAGAGAAAGTGACTTTGTAGTGGTAATGGCTTTCATCATGGCCGACTGGTATCTGTAAGGCAGTGGATGCGTACATAGTTCTCGTTATTCAGTTTTAAGCACCGTTAGTGCGTACACCCACGCGTGAAAACAGCACTGCTTCCGTTGGGTTTCATCATCCACATCCAATATAGGATACTCAAGGCGGTAGACCCTGCGTTCGTTTTCCGTGACTGGTGAATGTGACATTTCCGGATGACTCTTGTTCTCTAGAATGCTGTGTCTTTCTGAAGATGAAGTGTATGTTACAGCCGGAACTGTGCAAGCTGTAGAGGACTTTCTATCACCTGGTTATCTGGTTCACCCGTATTTCTAAGTAATACGAGCGCCTCACCTTTTGAAGACGTGGATATAATCGGAACCTGTGATGTGCTACGATATGTTTATTCAGCAGGTGGCCTAGCTTTAAGGATCCTCTTTATCTTACTTGGTTTCCCCAGATGTCTGCATGCAGTGTTATCACTCACCGAAATCTGCTGTCATCTTAGTCCCTTTATCTACACAACAAATGTCAACATTTCGTTCCGCCCCTAATAAGTTTATGTCAAAAGTCTTTTCTTCGGGAAAAGCAATCAGTATGTTGTTACAGTATGCAACGAGGAAATTTCTACTATTGTTAATCATCCTGTGGTTTATGAAGTCTCTTCCACCAATCAGATGACTTGATTTGCAATGTGCCATTAACGTGGTTAAAAAAACATATCCAACACATCCTTCCTCTTCTGAGAAACTTCTATTTGCGTATCGGCTGGTAACTTTTCCCACTCCGAGTTCCAGACGGTGAATGCTCCTGTCCGACAGGCGAATATATAACGTTGTCCGAATCGGTCTCTTCGTTATCTTTTTTGGTTTCCCCATCTTCTCCCTCGTTATCGCCTCCATTGGGTTTCTCTTCCTCATTATCACCTTCTTCGGATTTACTCAGACGAACCCTACTCCTTCCAATCCGACGGCATCCCGAGCGTATTAGGCATAATTTCTCTGTTATGCGCAGTAGCACCTCTCCTTTCGTCCAGGATTTTTTAATCGGTTCTGTTGGTTGAATCCAGACTGTGTCCCCTGGCTTGAGTGGATGTAGTGGTTTGCTGCGCCGATCGTAAAGCGTTTTTGTACCTCCGTTCGCTCTTTCAGTTTCTGTTTGACTACTGAAGGCGCTATGACCTCTGGGTCCATTAAATCAGCACAAACGGGTAGGATCGTGCGCGTCCGTCTTCCAGACAGGCGTTTCGTCGGGCTTGTTCCCACAGTTGCCGAAGGCATATTTCGAAGCTCAAGAAAGGCGAAAAACGGATCACTGCTCCCAGCCTTGCAATCTTTGAGTATCTTTTCAGCCTGTTTGACAACACTCTGCTTTACCGTTAGACTGACTGTGGAAGGACTGGTGATGTGATAGCTGAAATGCCTCACCTCTGAAAAATGCTGGAATTCCGTGCTGCGAAACTGAGGACCGCCATCAGAAACCACTCGAATCGGGATTCCATGTTGTGCAAAATTGGTCCGCAGTTTGTTGATAATTTCCGCAGTTGTTTCTGCTCTCAGAAGGTCGACTTCGGAGAAATCACTGTAGTAATCAACAGTTACTAGGTAATTGTCCTGCCCATGGCGAAAGATATCCAACACCACAATTTGCCAAGGCCGGTTAGGAATTAGACGCATCCCCATCGGTTATCTCGTTTGTCGTTGATCAAATTGTCTGCATGGTTGGCAATTTGCCACCATCTGTTTAATCTATTCTGCCTTACCCGGTGAGTAGTGTTTCTCTAGTTCTAGTGATACATACATCGACACCTGCGTGTGAACGGTTTAGCCGACGCAGAGCTTCTCTTCGAAAAGTTTGGGGGACCATCAGACGCTCACCTTGAAAAACCAGCTCATCCTCTGTTATTAACTTATTACGAAATTTCAAATAAGGTAACACTTCTGCCAGTAGGGTTCTTTCTTCCTCTACCCAACCTTGAGTGATAACTTCCTTTAGGGATTGTAGAAAAAGATCTGCCATCGTGGCGTTCTGGATTTGGGATAATTCACATTCCGTAACTGTCAGTGCAATGCTCTCCGTCTCATTTATGCTTCCGTCTTCCATATTCGGTACTGTGGGTCGTGAGAGTGTGTCAGCTGCAAACATCTGTTTTCCTTGCTGATAATTTAGTTCCTAGTCATACTTTTGGAGACGTATAACCATCGACTGAAGTCTTCTTGGCGCTCGATATAGCGGATTATTCAAGATCGTGATCAATGGCTTATGATCTGAATATGTGCATGAGTCGCCCAAACGTGTGATCATTGAACTTTTCCAGAGCTTACACGATTGCCAGTAGTTCTTTTTCAATTTGTGCGTATTTCTGTTCTCAAATCGTTAACGTCCTACTACGGTAATCAAGCGGGCACCCATTTTGTAACAGAACGGCTTCTAAACCATGTTGACAGCTATCACATTGCATGCATAGAGGTAAGGTGTGATCATAATATGCTAGGACTGGGGTCTCCGCGATAAGCTGCTTTATGCGATCAAACGCGAATTGCTGTTCATCTGAACACATCCAGGTTCCTCCCTTATGTGTTAATCGGCGGATTGGTCTCATCATTTCCGCTAACTCTGGTAAGAATCTGCTCAGGTAATTGACCATCCCGTTAAAACCTGAGACGCCTTTCTTATCTGTTGGCGCAGGCATGTCTACAATCGTGTTTACCTTTTCAGGATCCGGTTTGATCCCTGCTTTTGTGATAATGTGGCTGCGAAACTTGACTGCTCTTAGACAAAATGTCAACTTGTCTCGTTTTTGTTTAGTTCCATCACGGATACATCGTCACAGAATAAGAATCGAACCTTCTGTTGTGTTTCTTTATATTCTTGCCGAAAATTAGAACATCATCTGATAGGCAAAGTTCTCCAGGTAAGCCGTCCATTGCTTGGAGACTCTTCTGGAATATTTCGCTCGATACCTTCAGGCGGAAAGTTAGTCGCTTCCAACAATACCGGCCATACTGTGTGCTGAACTAGGTCAAATAACTCGAGGCTTCGTCCAAGTCTACTTGCCAAAATGCTGAAACCAGATTAACTTTCGCAAAGCAACGCGCTTTTGATAACTCAGGAAGAATATCGTCAGAAACAGGTGACGAAAAGTGCTCTCGCCTGAGTGCTTTGTTTATTAGTTTGGATCAATGCAAATGTGAAGTTCCCCGGATGCTTTCGTCGCCACCACGATTTGACTCACCCAGTCTGTCGGTTCACCAGCTTTAACCAGAACATCTTCCGATATGAGAATAACCAACTCGCGTTCAAATCGTTCTCTAACTGTCTATGGAATACGCCTTGTTGGTAGGGACACGATGGGAAAGTCGATGAGGTGGCATACGTAGCACACATCCCGGCCAACGAAGTCGATGGTGTGATGTGGTAGCAATCCAGCCTACTCTACTGTACTATTTCTCTTTCTGTGCCGTTCGCAAACTGACTTGTTTCAGGTTTAAGGTCTACCAAATTGAACAAAATCTTTGCATTTTTGGCAGTTTATTTTTAACGGAATTCTCTCCGTGACTCCAAAAACTGTATGCTAGTGTGCATGTGAAAAAAACGAAATGAGGATTAGCTAGTAGAAATAGTGTACCGAAAAAACAACGCGGTAGCTAGACGAGCGCATGATACACAGAAATCTGTCTAACACTGCGGGGGTTTCAATCGTTTTTACGATTCGTAAACTATATGTAACGCGAAGAACCTAATTTTCGAATACTCCCCCAGGTATTTACATCTACAGCACAGGGTAACTGATGAGCAAGTGTGTACCCATAGCGAGCATAATGGGTGCAACAAATCAGGCATCGGGATAACAAAATGGGGAACTGTGATCCAATTTTTATGTGCAGATGATCGTTGGGTGTTTGTATATATACATATATATATATATATATATATATATATATATATATATATATATACTAGAAGTGTGAATACGTAAAGAGAAAGAACGAGTGTGAAAGCACGAAGTGGTATTAGTAGAGTGTATAAAAGAATTACTAACAAACCACACACATGTGCCAGTCCAACAACAGTTTAACGGGGCTGCATTGAATTCAGCTTTTGGATTTTGATGATTCCAGCAGTAAAGAGAATCCATCTGTGTAAGTTTTGCGAAGGTCGGTTTTAAAATTCTCACTGGATCCAGTTGGATTGCGTTGTTGATATATATAATGTTCACTAGGATCTGATTTGAATCGTCTGGAGTGTGAATGGATATTCTTCATTGAAGAGTCCACAAATGAATCACAACTATGCTTTCTCATAGTTATTCGTGTCTGGGTCACTGCTAACCCAACGAACATACTACTTACTAGCAATATGAGCTCTTGCACATGCAGCCTTGTTGTTCGTTGAGTTAGCAGTGACCCAGACACGAATAACTATGAGAAAGCATAGTTGTGATTCATTTGTGGACTCTTCAATGAAGAATATCCATTCACACTCCAGACGACTCAAATTAGACCCTAGTGACCATATAACATCGGAGTGTACAAGTATGAAGACTAGTGGGCAGAAGAGTGCTGGGTACGCATACCTGATAAGCGGCAACAGTGGATGAGCCGGTCGCGTGCCTCCTGGGAAATCTTGTCCGCACGTTTACATACTACTTAGCATTGTCGATTCGGACAATAGCTGGAAAATCAGCACACTGTTTAGCTGTAACGATACTGTAGCGGCCCCTCGGAGACGCAAAAATCAAGATTTTCAAATCATTTGTTCGAGCCAATGAATCTTGATCGCATTTGAAATTAAGATGCTCTCCAGGAACTCATCTAGATTCAGAATCTGGTAATCAGTTACCAGTAACATTTGCGACCTCGCCGCGACTAAGATCAATAGGTTACCTGATTTCAGAAGAGGCTCAGAATCAGGCGCAAATCATTCACCGGAGCAATTAAGTCGCAGGCAGTTTCTTCACGGAATGCCAAACTTGTTTGGGTGACTTTCATTAGTCACGATTTAATACACGTCACGGATCAGCCTTAACTGATCAGTGACTCCACACACATTCATAACATTAATTACATTTACCCTAAGTAAGGGACTGACTGTTTGAGTGGCTTTTGTTTAAGAGAACTTGATGTTTTCCGGCTATGGCTCATGGCAAGATCTCGTTCCGCTCGCTCTGGAATCGTGGCGTATCACCGATTCACTGGTTCGAATCTAGTTAGCTGGACCCTCCCCCTCCCCCAGATCTGTCAGTTCAGTTGGACCGACAATAAACCTCCTCAAACCCTACCGGTCTTTTGTCTTGTCGACTGAATTCGTGGGGTTCATCGTTGGGATAGGAAGGCTCAGGAAATCGTGAAAATATATCTGTCGTTGGTTGTGGACGCACGTTTGTATGTCAACACCCTACGTGCGTTAGGCCGCTTGTTATCAGTTAGCTGGTCAAGTAACTATTCGAAGTGGAAAGTTCGAGGAAGTATTTGGTATCACGACCGATTAATATCCTCATTTAGCTCACGTCATTGTATGGGCTACGGGCTCATGCCTCTGTCATACTTATTGACCTATTCTGGCCACGTTATCCCCCGTTTGCAAGCAGATGTTTTTATCCCCATCTTTTTACTTCCTGTTTGCTACGTAATAAGGGTATCATATTTGTGGAAGGAGGTCGCGCTCGATTAGAAGCTGTCAGCTAGGAAAAGTGACAGGTGACGGCAACGAAAGGATTCATATCCGGGACAGGAGGGTCTTAATTTTACCAATGCCAACCGCTTGACCACTGCTGGCCGAGCTAATGCCCGAGGAATAAAGATTAGAAAATCTGCTCAGTGCCTTTGAGTATCAGGAGATTAGATTTGTACAATATGACTCATCATGCACCTTCAATGCTGAGTTGAGCATTGAAGCTGCATGGTAAATCATATTATACAAATTTGTTCTATAACTCAAATGCACTGAGTAGCCAAGCTCTGCAAGTTGTTCATAACGGAATGCCTTTTGTTGTACTTAGGCCCCTACAGAGAAGTCATCCGTCGCAAGAGTCGATTGCTGTTCCGGAAGCGGGTTGTCACCGTTCAAAGTCAGTGACGGAAGGGTGCTGTATCATGTAGTGTAGATGTTCAACAAGCCTTTGAGTGCCAGCCCGGATAGCCTTGTTGTTCAAGTGTTCGATTCACAGCCTTGCAACCCGGTTTCGAGTCCACTTGCGGATTCGGTGGATGCGCACTGTTGATGGTTCCCAACAAAGATGAAACAGCCGTACAGTGTTTCCATGGTTTTCGATGGTGAGTTGAGCGTTGAAGCCATATGATGAATCATATTATAAAAATCTACTCACTTCCTATGCTCCATTAAGTTAGTTTATGGAAGTTTTGACATTTTGACCTTTCTTATTCAGGTCAGCATTTTTGAAACTGGAGGGAAAATAAGTCCAAACACTCCAACCTCCCTGACCGATAGTCAACCGTGCCACGTAAGAGCGCTGTGTTGATGCAAGTTAATCATCGTCAATTACATAATCCGAGTATCCGCACGTGTTTCCTGGTTGGGGTTTAATCATCCATCCCCCCGCATCCCCGGCTCAGTGAGAAATCGTTCAACTCTTCTTATCAATTTATTTTCATATAAATGTGCTTGAAACAAATTGACTGAAATCACCTGAAACAAGTTAGCCTAAAACTCGCATTTCATCATGGTAGAATCCCGAACATCTATGGATCCTAGAGGCATTAGTCACACGATCTTACGAAGTTCCAAAATGATAACGGTCAATCAGAAACAGTGAAGACGGACGGAATATACTTATGAATGGCGAAACGGCAAGGAATATTAGAGTAAAAGCATACCGGGGCTGCAGCGTTCAACAGACAGTTAATATCAGTTGGAACTGGTATTGGATGTAAATATTAACATAATTTCAAGCAGAACGTACGATCAATTGTGATAAAATGGCAGTCTTGATCAGAAACGGACAGCCGAGACAGTCGTAAAGCGAATAACTGTAAGAAAATAAATGCTAAATAAGAGGGAGGCAGACAACTTGCGGTTCTGTGGCGTTTTACAGATAGACTGAGCGCCTGCACGAAACAAGAGATCAGAGAGGGGACGGACAAAGACCAGTGGGCTGCGTGCGTGCGTAGGTGCGTACGTGCGTGCGTGCGTGTATGTGACGGCACTCGATTGGCCAAGAGGTCAGCAGTTTGAACCTCAGATGAGGCGACCACCTCCAACGGAAAGTCGTTTCATATGAATGAACACAGGACATTTAGGTAGTGATTGGAAAGAAAAGTATTACGAGAACGGCGACGGAAAAAGGGTGGAAATGTAGTCAATACTATGCGGTGAGCAAAGCAAAAAACTTGTCAGCACACAAAAATAGTTTGAACTAAGAATAAAGTTATTTGGTGACCGGAAAAAATCAATCCTCATTATTTAGCTGATGAAGACCAACTTAAAGCATATTTGTCACCTCTGAGCTACGCAGTCACAGAGATACTGAAACGAGCCGCAATGAAACGAGACGGTGGTTTGATTCGAAACAGAAACGAACAGCTCTCTCTGAAACTAGTATGCCATGAAAATGGAAACCTTGCAAGTTAACTGCATGAATCCAATCTTGAATCTATTCTTTTTAAATGAAGATCTTCGTATACCGAGTAGTATCCTGGTTGTCATAATGGTTCTTCGAACAGTGATTTCCGAAGAATGAGTTTTTCTACCATCGGGTAGAACATACATGTCTTTTTTACTGTTTACCATGAGTACATAGAACGGCCCTTTCATCATCACGAAGACCATCAATCATGAACCTCAGACTTGGAGTGTTTGTGAACCACATAAGGTTTGAATAGGTCAATTGCGGTAATGAACCGGTCTAAAATTAAGTTTTGTCCAACCCAAAGATAACCGGCCTTGCGCTGTAGCGGTTATCACTCTATAGACTCTGAATTGAGTGAACCGAGTCATGGATAAGGAGCGGAAATGCATGCTACCGGGTACGTCCCCAGGTAGCAGGTAGAGGAACGGCCACCTATATGGCGGTTAATCGCGAATAAGAAGAGTCCAGGCTCACGGAATAAACAGTGGCGGACAAGTGGCGGCAGTGTTCGAGGATGGCAAGCGCTGTTTCTGGATACGCCACGTATATCTTAGGACATTACTGTGATTGGCAAATGTCACTCGCCACTAACCATATCCATTGTCCTTTGTGGCTCTGCTCACCAGGTAAGGTAATTCAGAGACACATGACCCATTACTGACTATCGGTTCGTCCGGAACATTCCAGCTAGCTTGCAGATCGCACTTGAACAAAAAGGTCGGACGAGGTTCTGCCAATCGTCTTCCTATTCCGAATTGGGCATCAACAACCAGGAAAGCCTAAAAAAATCACTTGGATTCCAGTTCTTCCTGTGAACATTATTCCCATTTTCACCCGCGTTACCTCCTATCTGTATTTGTGACGATGGCATCAAACCTGACTCCAGACCCGGTGAATGATAATAATATTATATCAAAGCTGACCGATGGAAGCAGATTTCAAACCTTGGAATTCAGACCTGATAGTTAAAGTTTGATATTGCCATAGAATATCACCGGTCTCATCCGTCATGATAGTGAACATCAAACCAACTTTTCATACACCGCACATATGGGACTGTTTAGACTGTCACACTATAGTGGAGATTGCTGTACAACAGGAAAAGACGGCAATCGTGCCAATCGCCACGATCAACCCACCAAGATCCGCAGACAGAAAAAGATTTGGCTATTTTAAAATCCACCCACGAAAGACACCAAAAAGAATCAGACTAGTACAACGAGAATGGAGCGCAAAAGAGCAAGCTCAACACTGACAGACACAATGTCAGGAAGAGGCGAAATGGACTCGTCGAATGCGGATGATATTAAAGTAATGTGAGCATGAAAATGGTCGATTGAAGCGGATGCACAATCTATCCAAATGTACATAAGTGACCGGGACTAAAATCTGGTTGTACAATCAAACAAGTAAACACCGCGTTTTCAAAAAGTCGCAGAAATTGCGCGTGGTTTGGTTCACAAGTATGAACTGGAGAAAAATGAGGGAGAAAAGGTGTAGGGTGTGCAGTCGAGGTAAGAAACCAAATATTAGCACTCACAAATTTAAGTGCAAGTGAGAAATTAAACACGGAAAAATAAGTAAACAGATTATATATATATATATATATATATATATATATATATATATATATATATATATATATATATATATATATATATTGATCTACTTCACTTCAGTTCACCTTTGGTCTAACTATTTTTTTAAATTGAACGTTAAATTTCAGCTCGCCATTTCAACTTTCTCCTTCTAGCTGGTTTATTCCAGATCGCATTCAGTTCATGATTGTTTTTTTTCTCTCTAGTATTTACCAAAATTCCCCTTTGTCGTCCATGAGGTATGACCAGTGGTTTCCATACCGACTCCCACACCGACCCTCCCCCTCCCCTCCTCGCGCTTCGACTTCCGCTTGGTAGTTTATTTGTTCAATCCCATTGAGTCACACGTAACTTAGCCACTTTTCTTTGACAAGTGTTGACTGACCTTAACCGTCATGGTTCTTATTGTTGATTTCATCTGTTCATTCTGAACTATTGTTTTAAACGGATCTTATCGCCCATGTAACATTTCTCCCCAGGATCCGTCCTGTTAATAGTTCATAATTGCTTTGGTTACTTGACTAGGCCCAAAAGTCCCTCTCTCTCTCTCTCTCTCTCTCTCTCTCTCTCTCTCTCTCTTTCTCTTTATATGCCTTATATGTGTGAATGACTGAATTTCGGCCACCCCGTTGTGATCATGCTATTGAGATTGCTCTTCACCGCGCTTGTGTTTGTTCCTTCAGGCAATTATTTCTCTTCTTTCCCCTGAATAATCATAATGCTCCCCATAAATAAGGACTTTCTTTGCAAACCACTTGACTCGTTCCTGCATCGTCGTCTCCAAGACGGAAGACTGTCTTGATTCTGCGGTCGGTTTGCCTACAACTTGAGGTAGGTTGTTGTTATATTTTGATAATTCGTTCCATAGTACACGTAGTAAAGCGAGTTTGAGTGCTCTGCCTTGGGACTCGGGTTTGGTTTATTTGCGAGTCACTCAGTTACGGGTAACCGTAGCCGAAACTCACTGTATGTTTGTCGATTATTCCAAGTCGATGAGTGCGACTGGCGTTGGATTCGTCACGGTATCCATGATCACATTTTGCATTCGTCAAGTCGAAATGAATTCAAAAGCTTTGGCGGAGCTTTTGAAATTGGCCTTGTCGTATCGTTGGAAAATCGAACTACACTATTTTCTGTGGATTTTTAATAAATGCTCGATACCGTATTAATTTGAAGGTTGCTCATGCTGTCTTACACGTGCATCCTTATGAAATATTTACGTGTTTTTGCACCTACTGAATATTTTGTCAATTATGGCAATAATGTTCAGAATAAGTTCAAACGGATTACGAAAGAACGAGACGGGAGAGTAAACAAACACCGTACAGGCTGACAAGTTGGTTTCCAACTAGGCGATATTGGAAAAACTCAAATGCCCAAGATCTCAAAGAGTAATAACCGTTCTTCATTCGGAAAAATGGAAGAGATGGCAGCAGTCATACGGAAGTGTTATAAAAATGGACACATTATTGTGTTACAGGAATCCTGGCTGCACGTGGATATACCCGTTGGAATCATACAATTGGACGATTTCCATTCGTACCGAGCCGATCGTCTATCTGGTGTCCAAAATGGTGGACGTGATGTCATCACATACTCTAATAACAACGGGAGCAAATCAATAAAATCTGGTTCTCACGTACTCAACCGAAAAGATGAACTGTCACACCATAGACAGTAAGCCACATTTCCCGAGCGGATGTCGCTGGATACTCGTCAGAAACATTTACTTGGTACCTAGACCATCACTTTCCGAGTTAAACCTATTTTCTGATATTCTGTCCGCCTCAGTAATCGCACAGTTGAGTGAATTCCTTTGCATATTTGTCGGTGACTTTAATAGGCATGACATTGCTTTTCTTACCATGCTTGGGTTTGTAAGTCTGGTACTTTTCCCCAACCAGACTTGACACACAACTAGACTTGGATTTTACAAATGGACCCCAAATTGTTCAGTGTTCAAAATCGTGCACCTCCGAACAGCTCTGATCACTGTACCTTAAAAGTAGGTTTGACAGTATATAGTAAGACCAACCGGTACACTATGCTAGAAGATCATGTAGAAAAATGAGTCAGAGGAATTTTTCGCCCGACTACCCGGCCAAGTTAAGGGCTCTAGTTACTTCAACCTATTTTACCGTGTTTTCAAACCCTAATCATTCTATCTTCTGTGAATATGTCACTGATTACCTTTTGCTTTAATCATTGTTGCCCATTTGGGACTGTCTACGTCCAGACTGATCGATATTCTTCACCAGTATTCAAGCAGCTACAAAGAAAGAAAGGGCAGGCTTACAAACTTGGACTGAGAACGCAAGACAAATGACTCATTAACTTCATCAAATCTGAAATTAAACACCTGAAAAAGTTGTGTATATATTTCACTTTAGAAAATGTCAGTTGTCGTGGCATGTGGAAAGCCATAAAACCCCTATGTGGCAATAACTCAAGAAGAGCGAAAATCGAGTCTGGTGCTTCCGAGTGTAGGTTGGTCGGATAAACTGAGGTTTGTGTGTGAAAGGTGGAGTCCAAAAGACCATCCTCCAAACAAAAAAGAAAACATTGATTTCGAAAAACTCAACTCCGATTTCAGCTCAGTATCGCAGTGTACTTGCGTGCCAGTCTTCAGCAACTCATCTCAGCCACCAACTATCCATCCCGCGATGGTCTTCCAACACCTGTGCAAAGTGAAGATAAACAAAGCTCCTGGTTCAGATGAGCCACCACCTGTTGTACTGAAGGAGTGTGCTGACGCCCTTTCGGTCCCACTAGCCAATACCCTCAGTGATTATCTATCTGGCGGGAAAATACCTGACCGTTGAAGACTGGCCTGCCCCCAAGAAAGAACCCGGGAAAACCACCCCATCGTTTGCACGTCTGTGTGCACGCTCAAATTTCTTGGGAGGCTATGGTTACCGTGGATCAATGTGGAGTCTGCTGAAGGAGATACATTCCAGTTTGCTTATCGATCTTTGCGCTCCACATCTGACACGGTAGCTTACCTAGTCCACTCAGTAGCTTCGGCGTTAGACAGGACATATAAGACTATCAGAACGGTGTGTATTTAGATTAATAAAATGCATTTGATTGCCCTGATCGATCAGAATTGCTCAATATGCTCTCCGTAAGTGGTATGGGCCCAAACATCTGCAGGCTGATTTCAGACTACTTCCCTGGTCGAAGACATTTCGCTTTTTTCGGCGGTCAAAAGTCCTCTTCTGTTTCAGTTGACTCTGATATAATGCAAGGGGTGCTTTTCCCCTTTTTTCCTTTCTTTGTGCGTCAAAGAACTTCCAATCCCGTCGACATTCATTGGCTGCAAATGTGTGGACGATGTTGTTTTATGATGTGAATTACCAATTCGGATCCAACTAAACGAAGCTGTTAACTGGCCCTCATCCCGCTGCCTTGTACTGAATGCTTCTAAATACCCGGATGTACTATTTTCCTTTCTGCTGAACCACATACAGCCCTCACTAACAGGTTTTGTCTCCTATCTGCGAACAATGAACCCACACTAATATCCCCAACGGTTACACTATCCCACAACCCGTAATGGCCTATGGACGTTTAAGAGACATTTTTTAACACTAGAAAGTTGGCGTCTTTCTCTCTTCGTCTAAGATTACTTTGGGTTCCGAATCAGTTGATTTTTGTATTTGTGACTCCGTGGCTTCTCCCACACTGGTTGTACGGCTCTCCAGTTATTTCCCTTGGCTCATTGAAGAAAGATTTTAACTTGATGATATGATCCGCAAAACACATCTCCGAATACAGCGGCACATCCAGAGATACACTTGTTGATACTATCACTGACAAGCACTTTGATGCTTGTGGCCGATTTAGTTCAAAAATACTTTCAAACATACATCATCCTCTGCACAATGAACTTTCAAAAGCTTTATCTACAACATTTACGCGCTAAACGTTGAAATTTCTATTTGCTCGCACTTCTTCATTCCACAGTTCTGTTTTGTCGTATCATGCTCGTCTGCTTGTTGATCCAGTGAAAATCAACAGACTCATGGGATAGTTCGCCTGGGTGATAATCACAGTAATTTGTACGTTTCCCGATTCCGTATTTTTATAGCCACAGATACGGTGTAAGTTCTAAAAATCCACCCAATCGGGTGCACAAAACTGCTACTGACTTGGCTATCCAGTTAACCAATCGCTTTGCGACAGTGCTCTAACATTGGTCGAGCGAGCAGAGTACAGACCGCTGATGACACACGGTGTTGACAAATCGGGTGCAATAACACGTGACTGGAACATATTGTCCTACAGAATAACATTTTCGTTTTGACTACAATTCCTATGTGATCCTTTCTTCAAATGATCGATTACGTCTGATACAACACTGCTCATAAATTCTACTGCTCATAAATTTATTCTATTTGAAAAGGCGATAATTTATACTACACTGTTTTCCATAGTTTAAGAGTGTTGTGTCATTTAAAGCGACCCGCATGGATCTTAAACTACGACACAAAGCTGTTTAACTCCTTTGGACGAGGTTGTCAACAGCTGAAGAGCTTACTTCGTATGACATTAATTATCGTAACAATGGTATCAACGCACGAGACCGGAAAACTACACCTTCCAATTTCCCGGTTTTTTCTACATTGAGCATTCACTATCCCACTGTTGATACAATCACTGCTCAACGCTAGATGATAATTAGTAACAGACCATGTGGGTTGGATTTTGTTTGAACGGACAAACACAGTGGAGTATTTCTGACGCTTGCAAAAACCAGTCGAAATGTCGAGTCAAAGGTGGGAACAACGAAGGCTTTGATGCACGTTAGTCGCACCGATTGGTGGTGGACGCGGTATCTCCATTCTCCTTCTGGCCATCCGCTTCGTGTATAGTCTCATATAATCGACTATTCCCGGCTTGTCCGACCCAGAATTCGCATCTAAACGGACAAGTTAGTGGAGGGTGGAGGATGGAGGGAGAAGGCGCATTGTTTTCGCGACTGAAACAAACCTTAACAACAATGGGGGCACGTCGTGATCTTCATTCGTTTTGGATTCCCACAGAGAGGCGACGGGTTGTTGCACAGACGGGGACAGCCCGGTGGGCAGGCATGGCAGACGTAACAAGCCTGGAGGCGCACAGGTTGTAGTCGCGTCCTCCGACTGTCTAAAATCTAGGGCAAGGTCAGAATTAGCATTTCTGGAAGACGCATAGTTTGATTGGTTATTTATTCTAACAATATGATTGGTCCTTTTGGATCCCGTTACACGTGGATGCGTGTATGCGCGCATGTGTACCCATACACGATGATGCGCATGCACGGGTAACACGCATCAGGTGTCGATGGCGTCGTTTACGTCTTCTTGATTGTGATTGCGATCGTGGTCGTGGTCATCTCACCTGATCCTTCGCTGGTCGTCATCTTCATCCTCGTCGGTCATATCGTCGTTGTCATATTCGGGAGTGAACGCCCGGATTTGGTGTGTTTGGGTGCGTGAGGTGACCTAGATTGAACATTTACCTAAACAATTGGCATGTGTGTATGTGTACATTGTTTACTTATCGAATTATTGTCTGCTTGCTCATTCGTTCGTTTGTTTGCATGCCCATGTGCGTGTGCTTGTACAATCGCGTCCGCATACACACACACGCGCGTGCAGCTGGCCGTCGGGTTTTAGTAGTTTATCACAATCCTGGACGTGCGCACATGCGAATGACATGTAAGACGAATAAGATGATAACGCGCTTTCAGTTCTGACTGCGTTTTTTGATACCTGCGTTCAGTCTTGCGTGCACCCCATTCTCATCGTTGGCACCGTCTCTCTTCGCTGGAAGGCTTTTGTCCATACTTTTTGTGCTACCTGTCCGCTCTGCTCGCATTTCACGACGGGGACTGGTTTCTCCATACTATTATATCTGGTTTGTGCGTGTGCACGCTTGTACGAGCACGTGTTGAAGAGTGAGACTTATCTCCCGACAGAATTACCGCACACCACGTGAGCCTATTTCAGCCTTGATTTTTTCGATATTCGCCCAAGGTTAGGTGTGCACGCGCATATGCCGTTTTCATCCCTGTATCATGGGACGTCAGCTGAAAGCAACCGGCTTAATCAGACCATCGGAGCATATCCCCTCCGTGAATGAATTCGCCCTGAATATGGGCAATCTGTGCTCACCTCCAATTCGAAACGAATCCGATGTGCCCATGGTCTATCGGAATGGTTTAACCACTGCTTCACTATCCAACGGGATCGATACCAATACGGTGACAGACACTGACATCTTGGAAACTAGTAATCCACTGAATGGTTGGGTTCCTACTCTCACAACGGAGTCTATGCTGACCCTTTTACGACCACATCTGTTAGCCCAAATCTGTGCTGCTGCTGCGGTTCTTCAAGCTCAACCAGATGGAAACGATACCCAATCCTTGTTGACTCCCAGTGATCGCGTGGTAATGGACCGTCAGAAGCACATGAAACCCAACCTTATGGATAATGGTATCCCGCTTGTTTATAAACAATTGACAGCTGGTAAGTCTGTTCGAAACCCTTCCAATCCCTAATGTACTAGTATACCTGTTAGTCATTATTCTGTTAAGTTGTACACCTATTTATCTCAACTAACTCATTTTCTGTGGTATCTGTGATTGAAGTCATGGACTACGTTTGTCGTGAGGATGTGTCTCTGGTATGCGCCTCGCATGTTCCAACAAGTTAGTTGCTAGGTCTTTTTACGGCACAGTCGGAACCAACGTGCATGTTCATTTGCGGAGTGGGAGGCTTGTGTTTCCTTGACTGACGTTCTATTTGGAGGCTCACATGCCAGGTGAGCCCATGAATGTTTTTGTTCCGTCACATTCATGCTTCTGTCCGAATCCCTTAGGCTAAGTAAGCACACGGACAGTCTATGTGCATCCCTGGAGGTACTTCGTCACGCAAGGCTCTCTCAGTGTGAGGCGATTTTTTAAATCCTCATTGAGCAGTGGGGATTGATCATGCTGGACACCATACCGTCTTTTATTCATATCTACGCATGAGTCCAGTGGAAGGAGCGCACACCATAGTCTCAGGAACTCACTGCAGTGACGGAGGACCGGTAACGATGACCACGAGAGTTGGAGTGATAGAAAGCTACACAAGGTTCCTAATAGGTCAGACGTTGTGACGAGTCGATTGACGATGTACCAGTGTCTACTACCAAAGTGGAGGGATTTGAACCTTTGACCTCTGAGGTGGTAGATGTGCACTTTAAACCATTTGAACACCATCCGTTGTTATGCTTCGATTTAGTCCACTGCGGATTCGATGTTTCTGTTGGGTTGCAACCTAAACCAGAACAGACAAACGATCATATGAAGCCCCGGTGGAAGCGTCATTTTTGTCACATTTTTCAATAATGACATTCACTACCGGTCCGGATTTACAGTTTTGAAGATACGGAGCAGTTGGGGCCTGTGTTTTGTGATGCATGTCTTCCGATTCGCCCATCCTTCGGCCATCCTATCATAGTTTCTTCTTATAACCCGCAACGAATACAGTCGATCGTGTGACAATGAAGATCGTTCCGGTTGACGATTAATGGATGAGTCAATGTCACTGTGTTTCGAGTCCTTGTTTCACAAAAACATTCACACCTCTCCGCACATGTGTACAGCATGCTGGTTGTAGAGTAGTCTCCTCAGGAAAATATGCTGCCACTGATATGTGCATACCCTCAACTGTGAGTTGCAATATGCGCTCTCTGTCTAGAAATTTCTGACTGGTACTGTGCGTAGTGGGAAATATAAAGAATTGGGTGTTCTGTTGACCAGAGAAAGTTGGCTGCACAGTGACATTCAGGACCAAATCGTCAACATTCATGACTTTGTACATTTTCGCGTAGAACGTTCAGTTCTCTACAACAACCAAAAAAAAAAAACGCGGTAGTGGCATCATCACCTCTGTCAACGATCGTTGGTGTAAGTTAGCTCGATATCGGTCTTCTCACCCCACTGCCCACATTAGTGTCTCTGTGTAAAGCTAAACACTTGAACCAGTCACGGTTCTTTGTTATCGCTAACTATTCTATCAACGAACTGGATGATTTTTCTGATACTTTCCATAGTCCCTCTTAATTACCTCGACTCAGCCTAATGCATAATTTGTGGTCGGATTTCTTATCGCTTTGGCCTGCAAAGCATTATCACGTTCCTGACCAGAGTGGACACCCATTTGGATCTCTGTTTTACGCACAAATCCAACTTGTTCCACGTTGTCTATCGTTCACCGACAAGCAACTCGGATCACACAGTCATTAAAATTCCTCCTACCATCTATGGCATGAATAATCGTAAGCATATCACGCAGTGTGACGACCGGTAAACATGTAAATACCAGTGCACTCCAGCCAACCTCGCAAGACTTGTGGACATGATTACAGAGACGGGACCGTTGTGTCTTCCTTCAATTTGATTTGTCTTTATCCTATGGTCATCTGCCAGAATACCTAAATTTTTGTTTCATATGTATTGCCCAGTGTAAACTGTGCATATTAGTTCTGACAGAGCCTCACCGCCCCACATTTTTTAAACATCTACGCATTAAAAAGGAACGAGACAGCATTTCACTGTCGTTCGGATCGTTACCACACCTGACCTATTGGGACCTTATGTGGTTCTCCGCCACTCCAAATCTCAGGGTCTGGTTGCCGATTATCCCCAATAGTGCAGTGGGCCCTCGTGGCTATGGGATAAATTTCCCTTCCATTGCACTCATGCGTAAGCAAGTAATAAAAAAGAGCATACAAAGGCAAAATCTAGTCCCCGACGTGCACACGAAGCAAAAAATTATCCCTTGGTCGGAGCTCTATCCATACCAACCAAAGCTGGGCTACACCAACCTCATGCCATGTATGTTCGGACAGTGATGACAAATGAGAGTTGCCGCAGAACCTGGAAGATCTTTGTACAATTGGGCAGCAATAAATCAGAGAATTACTCATCCCTGGTAGATATTGAAGAACTCAGTCAGATCTTCGTCAGTGCCATTTTTTATTACATGCTTGCGAATGAGTGCAATGCAAGGAGTGCACCCCATAGTCTTAGAGGCTCACTGCGCTATTAGGGTGAACACGCGCTCAGGTCCTGCGACAACAGCGGACTACTGTCTACCACCAAAGTGACCGGTGGTGCCGGGACTCGAACCCGTGACATATGAGGTGGTAAGCGAATGCTCTAGACCACTCGAACACCACCCATCGGTGGTTTGGCGTCCGCCTTGTTCTTCGATGTTGATTGTCATCGGGAGTCTGCCAGTCATGTATTTAATCCTCTTGATGTATGTAAGGAACTGTCCGAACATCACCCTAAAAAGCAAGTGGTCTTGATGATCTGTCATCAGATATGCTAAAGGAATGTGCAGTAGCACTAGCCCCCTATCATGTCGGACCGTTTTAATCGCTGCTTAAGCCATGTGAGCGTTCCTGACTACTTAAGGGTGGCCTCCATCACACCGGTACCCAAGAAAGAGACAACTTACTTTCGCCCAGTACCATGCACTTCTGTTTCCTTGATGTTCCAATGATTATTACTACAAACACTATCTTCCCTGACCCCAACCAGTTCGCCCACCAACGTTCACCTCCGACCCTTGACGCCCTCTATTCCCCTACATAGTTGTCATTTGATCAAAAATGTGGCCGTTAGAATTTTTTCTTCTTTGACTTTAGCGGTGCATCAGTCGTACAGACTTTTTCGAGCTATTACGGATGTTCACTGACAGCGGAATTCGATCAAATGACATACCTACTATCCGGTTACTTTTCTGGTCGACAACACTTTACACGATTTCGTGGTAGAACTTCCTCCATGCTTCCACCTATTCGAGGTATTTTCTTCCTTTTTTTCTACGTATATATCTTATGTGCCTGTGCATGATGACTGTATGGTTATCAAAATGGCTGTTGATGTGACCTTTGACATGCCCTATTTCAATCGGTCTAGTGAACTTCTTTTACTGTTGTCGTCAATTGGTCCTCTTACCACAACCTGAGAATGAATCCCTCAAAGTCTTCTTTTTTTGGCTTCTCTTCTCAAACGGATCAAGTATTCCCATTATTTGACACCCTCCTGTTCATAAACAGCGAGCGCACTGGAAACAATTCATCAGCGAAGTACCTCGGTGTTATCCTTAACCGTGACCTCTCCTGGTTTGAACATGTCACCACAGTCTTCCTGCGGATAAAACGGCTTACACTTAATTTTTTACGATTCAAATCCCTCATCTCATCCGGCACTCAATTTACCCTTCCGTTCTGCAGCTGTGGCTCCGTGGCTCTTCTTTAATACTCCCCGGAGCGCTTCCGGAAGATTGTAAACTACAGTATTCCTCGTACTCTAAGAGCCGACCGCCGTAGTCTAGGGGCCTTGCGCGACAGTTTAAGAATCATCATTCAACAGTGGATGAATTCAAGGTGGAAGTATAAACTACCGGTTATTTGTCCAAAGAAACGACTACAAATCTAAAATATCTTTGTTTGTTGTATGGATGTGGTATTTTGCCTGTCGCAGGAAGTACTTACGGTTGTTATGATTCTGCGGATGGATTTATGGCAAAATTCCTACAATAAAAACCTATGCATCCTCACAGGCTCCTTCGGGTACGCAATAGTTTGTCGCTGTTCTCTTCCAATATGACTTTACCGAACTTGGGAAGAAGAAAACGGAATGTCCACTGGACAAATGAGCTACAGACGCCCCCGCTGTCTGAGTTCAAATCGATTACTTAAATCTCTTCTGTCAATTCCTCGGCGTACATCATTGTTCTCTCGGGTCCGCCCTATGAATGACAGTCGCACCATTTGTTAGATGGAAGCTGAGCGGACGATCACGAGCTGCCCCAAACCAGTGATTTGTTGTTACGACCCTCGCGTGCTATTCGGCATGAAACGGATATCATGTCACCTACACATCAAACCCACTTGGTCACTTCACATCCCTATTAGGTAAATCAGGTTTATAAACTTTAACTATGTCAAAAAGCTACAACCACATGTCAAAGTAAGTGAATGTCTGCCTTCTATACTTCCGCCCGGAATCATTGAGTTGGAGGTCTCGTTAGGCCGCGAGACGCTGTCGTATTGGTGTTGGTCCGAAAAGCCTGCTAGCATCAATCGCTGGAATTTAGATCCGCGGTAAAACATTTGGCCAGATTTGCGAGTCAAATTATCCTATACCTCACTGTTTACACTTGATGCGGGGTAATCAGTTCCACTAATGGCAATCGCGATGAATGAGTCACAAGCTACGGCGTTTGGCTCTTAAACTACGGAACTACAGTAGTTACGCAATCCCTCAAACATCTATCTAGAGGTGGTGGCATACCTGGCAATCAGTCAACCCAATTTACCGTTTCTCAACATCATAATTAATGTGCGAAGTTCTCTCGTAGGATACTGGCTGACCAGTCGCACCCCTTAACCCGATCTGAGCGAGTTCATTTCGACGTCATCCACGCGATCAAACTATGAAAATTGGTTTGCTCGCACGAAAGCCCATCAGGTCTCAGCGGTACCATATCTCGTCTGTTTCCCCACTGATCTTGAAGTTGTCATCGCAGAACTAAACTGGATGCTGAGTTAACTTTGCAAGTAACTGATCCTACATAAAGCATATACTAGGCTTGACAACGCATTACTTGTGGCGTAGACAGCAATTTGTTGAACTAATCGAAGTGTTAAACGTCGAACCCCCATCCGTGGACACCGTCCACACATTAGTACCGCATTTGTTCTTCTAGCTCCGCTACGAGATTTCATGCATTTCACATCTTGAACAACACAGATTACCCGGCCAAGTTATATTCGCATGTAGCATTCGCTTCAATGAACCTGTCTACAGCAGGATTGCCCTAGGTATCACTCAATATCTACCAATTGAATTTGTGTTCTGTGTGTGTGTGTGTGTGTGTGTGTGTGTGTGCATATTCGTTGCAGTTTTTTGTTCTTGTTCGAACAATTGTACGAATACCGAAACAAGCAAGCAAACAAACAAACCATTTCGAATCGATGTACACTTTCACCCAACCGCGAGTTGTTTAATGGATTGGTTGGTTAGCTAGTCGAACTGTTTATTGCAATCGTAGTTTTGTTTTTACACGTGCTTTTATCGCATACGCGGACAAAACGGGATGCGCACACTTCGGCCTTTGAAGGGCTTGGAGATGCATCTTGTGGTACACAGGCCCGGGATTGTGACTTTCTGGATTAGGGCGCGAATACGAACCAGGGGATCGGGACTGGTGGGGTCTCCGAATGTCTGCATCTGGGACGAGAGGAGCTAGTCTCGCACAGGTAAGTCCAGAAATGGACGTCAAACCATGAGCATGGATGCTCAGATTTTGCACAGACCATGGTCAAGACAAACAAATGTGTTCCCCTCGAAAACTGCCGAGTTGAAAAGCTTCAGTTGGCCTGATGGAGCAAGCTTGTCACTGTAGTCACAATTGTAGTGGGACATTGTCGTGAACCGATCAGCACTGCTAAGGCCAGAGAGAGAGAGAGAGAGAGAGAGAGAGAGAGAGATGTTCGTTCGACCAAAAGCTACAAAAGCAACAAAACTGTATCACATCGGGATTTGCGAACTATTAGAATCAGCTCGTGGAAAATTGGCGTCTTTTATTACATTGTGAATCTTGTGCATGCCTTAGGTTCACACTGGAGCAATTCAGATAATAAAGTATCAAATTAATTGTGATACAAGGATATAGAATAAAGAGGATGTGTGGAAAATGCGATTTTATTTAGGGCGATTTTGTACGCAATTCGGTGGTGACCACATATTTGGTCATCATTGCACGACGAAAGAACGGCACCGATGAACTTTTGCACAAAAACGAATCGGCACCTGCAAATCTGCCCATGTAAAGTGGATGGTGAATTTCAAGGAACCACTGGTCCGCCGGGGATCGTCTACCGATCTCCGGTAGCCGGAGCACCCTGGTGCGCAGCTTTTACGTTCAAAAATTTCCTCCACTTCCTTCCTTCAGGGCTGTTACAGATAGTTTGTTTCGTGACCCGGTATTATTATCCAACCACGAAATCGCATTATTGGGATCGAAAGCTGGTCTGTCCGCTGTTTGATGATATCTAATGTGCCTGTGCTGTGCGGAGTGTTGAATAATGTCCCACGAACTATTACTGCATCTTTCTACAATTCTAACCAATAAATCGTCTTTTCCACACACTATCCATGCTTTTATACCCGTGTGTCACAGTTCATTAATTGCTCCAATGTGAACCTAAGGCATGCACAAGATTCACAATGCAATAAAAGACGCCAGTTTTCCACGAGCTGATTCTAATAGTTCGCAAATCCCGATGTGATACAGTTTTGTTGCTTTTGTAGCTTTTGGTCGAACGAACATCTCTCTCTCTCTCTCTCTCTCTCTCTCTCTCTGGCCTTAGCAGTGCTGATCGGTTCACGACAATGTCCCACTACAATTGTGACTACAGTGACAAGCTCTCTCCACCAGGCCAACTGAAGCTTTTCAACTCGGCAGTTTTCGAGGGGAACACACATTTGTTTGTCTTGACCATGGTCTGTGCAAAATCTGAGCATCCATGCTCATGGTTTGACGTCAATTTCTGGACTTACCTGTACATGCACACCGTTGTTACCCCACCCCCGCTTGTTTCCCCGCCATCGGATTTGAATGGAATTATAAACTGCCCGAAGGAGAGGGATGTTAGTCGTCATAGCCCGCCCGTTGTGCGCTATGACAACAGGTATGACCCCCATCACCACACCATCGCTGCTACCGTATGGACTTCGTGTCTGTTGCTAGGACGCGTTGCGTAGTATCCGGAATTGGGTTGAAAATGAGGACTTGCTGTGTTGCTACGACTAGTATCATGAACACTTCCACCACCTCTTCATCCCCACCACTCTTGTTGTTTATTTGGTTGTTGGTCGTGCTGCTGATACTGTTGAAGCCGTTGGCTGGTGTGGTAGCAGTAGTGATATATTGTTGATGCGGATCCTCTTACCACTTTCGTTTAAGCTTGTTTTGTTTGTTTGTTTGTTTGTTTGTTTGTGTGTTTGTTTGTTTGTTTATTTGTGTTGTCTTTTGATCCTTGCTACCCCTTTGGCTATTGTCTGTTTTGTCTCGTTTCGGTCAATGAATGATGCATGTAGACAGGCCGACAGTTTAGTTTAATTCAGAGGCTGACCTACCGGACAGTCCGTACAACGAAAGAATAGACGGATGGACGGACGGACGAACGAACGATGGTTTGGTTTTGAGTCAAACAGACAGCCTCCAAGTGCTAATACTAAATGGTCACATGAGTAACAGAAAGGTAGATAACAGTGGCAGTAGTAATATTAATGATGATGTATTTGTCGTCGCCGTAATCTTGCGTCGACAAATAAAGATATATACACACACGCACACGGGATATTTTGTGAAGTTAAGTCCCACGCGTGAATCAACACTGAAGTGGGTAAGCATCTGTTACAAGTTATGTAAATATTAGGATGCGCCCAAATGCTGGCAAATAGGTGAACAAACAGTCAGACAGCATATAGATAGACAGACATGCGGCTCGTCAGCCGATCGATGATAGTTGGCTACGCAACCAACCCCTCTCGCGCGCTCAGTTGCTCGCATAAACACATAGGTTCGACCAACGTACACGTCACACAATTGCATGCAATATACAAACCAATACGACTGAGCAAAAAAGGCTGACTCGTTGTGGGGACGTTTAATATAATATAGCGGTGGATCGTTTTGAAGATTGAGAGATTCCGGTTGGCTTTGGGACCACTGTGGGAGGACTGAGGATGAGATGTAAAGTGCTATGTAATGTGATAAAAATAATAGGCAACAGCAATCGTCACGATTAGGTAAAATCATCTATCGGGTTCTATTCAGGACTGGTGAAACGAACGACTATTGTAACGGTAGTATTTACCGCACGGTAACTAGCAAACGTCTGCATCGAGTGGGTTTGGGGCGTGTTAATGTGGTTATTTTCGTATTAGGGCTACCAATTTCATCATCACTGTTGCTATTATGATTGCTACTACATGGTTCCAAGCCCGTTTTCTGCAGAAAAATGTTAGCCGATCGTTGACGAGGACATGTTCATGCTCTCGTATGTTGATGAATAGTCATATTTCCTGGATTGTGTCAAAGGTTTTAAAACTATCAACAGGTCACTTGAACATTTCTCTCGACTTAGCGGAATCACTTATGACCTACTCACCCATTGTCTCGCAGCTCAATATCCCAATACATGTTTGATATCCACCTAATGTATTTGACTGATCACACCCCTCCCTCTTCATCCCAACCTTGGAAAATGCATATCAACATGTGCTATTGGATCCCATCACAAATGTTTTTCTGCTCGAAGTGAAGCTTGTAAATCCTCGGTAGTTCTTTATCCTGTTCACCAACCCACACACTATCGTCACCGACCTTCGTATCTTGTTCCGTGGACCACACGTTTCCGTTGGCTCTGTTCGCATTACAATGGTTAATCAGTAGTTGAATATTACTCTTCTCCCGGTGCATGAAGCATATATTACTGACATAACTTGACTTGATTTTATGGCTGGTATCCAGTGGGACATTCGCACAGTCTGAATGGATTTGGGATTATTCTTATTGGATTTCGAATGGACACGTGAATTTAAGTCAACGGTAATCTTATCTCTAACCCATAAGAATAATGACCTTCAAATATACATCATCCAGAAAGAGTGACTGGTCTCCGATCGCCTGTGGGTCATCTGCTTATCAGAACAGTATCAAATGGCTACAAAGAACAATGACGGGACAGAAGCAATCGGTGACCTCATCGAGCGCACGCAGAACACTCAAGTCATCCATTACGCAACACATGTGGGAGGCAAAGCACGGCGTTCACCGTCACTTATATCACAAACAATCAACGACTATTGAGATACGCGGAGGCACTTACATTTAACGATCATCACCTCCAACTGTGCAACTAGCGAGAATGGTTAATTACTTTAACCTTGCCTTGGTAACGTGTATTATGTGTGGTGTGTGTCTGTGCGCGCGCCTTTGTCTTCCGTCTCATGAGAACGTTCAATCTCCCATTTATAAATGATCAGATTCAGTTCAGATTATTCAGTCATTAACCTCGCACTTCTGTGTTCTGGTTTCGGTTGCTACCTTTAGCATCGTCCAGTAAAGGGCGAAAAGAATAGAAGCATAGTGATAAAGATAATAAAAAAGTCAAAGTATCAAGCGGAAATCAAGACGACATGGAAAGAGTCCGAATGCAACTACACCAGTGATCGCGACACCTAGCCCTATCACTTAATGTCTCGAACCATTTAGTAGGCGGATCACGTGGGCCTCAACCTGGAAGTCTAACACGTCCTACTTGGCCAAGTCCACTGGTCAAGGTTTTCACACCTTTTTGCCATGTGATGGACTGACCACCTCAACTTACCTTCCAATCACCACCTGCCTCAGAGAACAGCGTACGCTGAGGAAATCTATCGGTGGGCATGCGTAACACATGTCTCAACCACCTTAACCTGTTTAGATTCAGTACTGGATCCAGAGACTGACCTCTGGTTCCCAACGCCTTACGCTCAACTTCAGCATTGATGACACGGTGTTCGCACCCTACTCGGGCACCGTGATTGCAATATGCACTAGTGGAGATGAAGCGAGGTGGTCCGGGAGACATCGTGCAGTTTACGGCTGTTGACTTCTGTGTTCAGATTTCCTTAACCCCTGGTTGACTCCTGTCTGGAAAACGTTACTTACGGATTGGCGATAATCGCGAGTAAATTCCAAACCGCAGTTCTTTCTGATCACACCAAAGAACGTTAGACAAGACTACTTATTTCCTGGACTTATAATCTGCCTGCCTACGTCTAATTTTAAACTCAATGGTATAATTTCAGTAAATTTGATGAATCGATTTGTGGATTCCTAATTTCAATGAAGATTGCCGTTGTGCTTCCGGGAACAAGATCGTAACAGCAAAAGCTTGTTTTCGGTAACTTCATTTTGTGACGAATACAGTTACATGTGATTCACGATGCAATTTCAGCGCTCAACTCACCACTGGAAACCATGGAAGCACCGTGCAGCTGCTTGTTCATTCTTGTTAGGAGTCATCAGCTGTGCTCACCCACCACATCCGCACTGGGGCTCGAACTCGGGTTGAATGATTGTGAGTTGAACACCTCAACGACAACGCAATCCGGGCTGGCTGTAAACGGTTTTTTGAACTTAAACATTACATGATGTAGCACCATTGAATTACTGGCTTTGAACAGTAAAAGCCCGTTGTCCGCATAGCGATCGACTCCTGTGATGGACGACTTCTCTGTTGGAGCTTCAATACATCGAAAGCATTCCGATGTCAACAGCCTGTAGAACTTGGCAACTATGTGCTTACGAGTAGCAGAAGATTGTATTTGCATAATATGAAGACCATTCTGGTGGTTAAGGTGTTCGATTCACAATCATTCAACCCGGGTTCCAGTCTCAGTAAGGGGCTCGGTAGATGTGCACTGCTGATGATAATTCCTAACTATGACGAATCAGCTGTACAGTGCGTCCATATTTTCTACGGGTGAGTTGAGCGTTGATACTGCATGACGAATCATACTATATGAATAACAATCCCTTACCATTCATATGCACGCAGTTACACATATTTACGGTGCTTAGGAGCGTTCCTGAGTTACAGTTGCGACGAAGTTAACTGGATGCTCTGGCGGTTTGGTGTAATCCGCAGAGTGGCGGGAAGTGGAAAGAGACGTGTTATAGCTTTGGAAATGCAATACAAAAACGGATCAGTACGATGCGGGGTTGAGCCACTAACGCTCAAATCGGACCAGTTCCAGCTGCGTCGCCGAGTCGCATATCCTGTTTGCACGTAAGAGTCGATTCGGGGTCAAGGCAGTTGGAGTGTTTTGACCAGTCGATTCTGAGAACATTATTTGTCTGTTAAGTCATGCTGTAACGGGGAATGCTGGGGCAAGGGAACGACGTGAAGATCAAGGCGAACAGACGAACCAAACGAGGGTCACAGACAAAAGAACAGACGACGAATATGTCTGGACGCTTTTCGAAGCAGACAAAAGGAGGCATACGAACTACCAGAGGGGAAGCAGCGGGATCTCCGGCAACCAGCAAGATAGCCCAGGTGAGGGGCTGCCGATCAAGCCGTCAACTGAGGCAATCGGACCAACCGGATAGAAATGACGCCCAGGAGAAGCAAGCTATCGGCCACGGGCAACTGGCCAGAACGCAGCCGAAGCACTCAAACAGCCGCAACAGCAATCTTGGTGCCGCGAAGTCTGGAAAAGGGCCTATATAAACGATTGTGTTTCATAACTTGACTTGTTTGGCTGTTGGAATACAAGTATCCTGTCCGGTGTTGTCGTCCTTGTTACAATATAACAACTGCTTAATCTGCCGCTTTGTGTCTTAACGAACTGTCTTTGTCGCATTCTGAGGAATCATTTAGAGGCGCCTCATTCGTTCGTCTGATGGTCCGAATCATCCGGATGTACGAGGGTTGCACTAGAGATGGTCCCAATGTCCACCCAAGCCGTCTCGTGTTCGTTGAGTTTTTGATAAAACCGCATTGTCGCTTGACCTCCGCAGCTTGCTCACACAAGAGGAGTATGTGGTTGTGGGTGATGTTAGTATGAGCATTCTATCTTTGAGATTGATGAAAATCATTGGTCGGTTATTAAAGCATGGATGCAGACAGGCTGTCATAAGTCCACAGGTTCAGTGATCTCGAAAAGACAACGTTGTATATAGTTCCTTTAGTTTCATGGTGGATAGCGGTGATTTCCCAAGCTTCTCTGACATGTTCTGAACAAACCAAATTAGTATTCACGAATATGTGAGATAAGGTTACTTACGTTCGTCAGTCCGTCCTGCTCCGTCAGTCGTTCCTAAGTATTTGGTTGTCGTAGTGTATTCACGGCCATGGTCATACCGATGGTCGGTTCGCATCTCGTCTTCAGCACTCTACTTCTTAGGTCTTATTCTTCCTTTCGAGATACCATTCTTGTGATGGAAATAAAATGAAACGCTTGTTTTACCGATGGCTATAAAAAAATTTTTTCGTCCATCAGAATATGAAGTACGCATCAAAGCTCCTCTCCATGCACTCTTTTGCCATTTGTTCCTTGTCAAAGTCACTCAGCTATGTTGATGCATCCAGACTGTGATGAGAACATCTTTATCGTGACCATTACCACTGCGACAGTTACTGCTATACCAATGGGGGGGCGTGACCCATTTTGTGGTTCACATAAGTCTTATGCAACCGTGCCCAGTCGCGATATCAGACCACGTGACAATGAACTCAAAAGCGCTCCGTGCGTGAATAGATGACAAACATACCCACATTTACACCTCGGTTTACGATTCGAGGGCGGTCTAGACATCTGAATTTGTTGTCGCGTTAGCACAAGCCTAAGCTAGTGTACCTGTGTGCGGTGGGAAACGGTCACGTGTTTGTGTACAAACTTAAGGGTGTTGGAATAGATGCGTTGTGGCCGTGTTGGTTGGCCGCCTTGTTGTTTGTGTTGATGTTGTAGTTAGTATAGACGGAAATTGTGCGCGTCACTACGGTTGTAAAGAAATCGATAGACAGATAAATAGATAGGTGTGTAGATAGATAGCCAGTCTGTCCATTAACTGTGCCTCACGCTTTATCGCCCCGGCGGTGCGTCAACAACTGGGTCTGAGGTCTTCGGTGCGGACGCGCCCACATATGCACGCACGCACGGGCGAGTGAGAGTTAAGTCAAACTGCTCGGCCGAGAATGATAGAGGGTATGAAAAACCGAAACGAAGCAACAAGGACAACAATAGCTACAGTAGCTAATCCACCGCAACCCAAGGACGACGGAGACAAAAAAACAACAGGGTCAGCGACAATGTGAACAAAAATAGCAGCAACAACAACAACACCAACAACGACAACATTAAACGCAGAATAATCAGATAGCGCAAACCTCACGAATCGGTCCTGACACGAGAGGTACGAGGCGCTGTGATGCCGGTGTACAACAATGCAGCGAACACAGACGGCGTTAATCAGGTCAATGCATGTGATTGGCAGGGTGTAGGGAGGTGTAACATTGGCGCGCCATCGGCGTGGCCCTCTCTCTGTGTCTCTCCTTCACTTGTCTACAATGTGAATTGTCTGCCTTGGTGTTTGTGTGCGTATGCGGCCACTGTCGGACTGGTGTCAGAAATGGGGACAACGAGCGTCCTAGTCATGCCCTCTGACCACCTGATGCTCGGTCAGAGCCCGAAAGATAAAATTTCATCAACAGGTATTCAGATTTAGGAACCGGAGGATCCGTGTTTTTGCGTGTGATTTGATAAACTGATTGGTTAGACACTCACGTGTCTCTGGTGCGAAGCACACGCAGGGGGGGGGGGGGGGAGGGGGGTGGTCCAACTCACTCTCGTCAGTCGTGCGAAGACAGTATTTATGCCATCAGGATGCAATCTTCCGGCTACGGGTCTTTTTGGAAATGTGAAACATGTTGGGTAAATCTCTTGGGACTCAGTTACCAATGCTCCATGGTTAGCGCGCCAAGTTTGAATCTCCACAAAGGTACATATGTGAACATGCACCGCAACTGATGCAATTCTACCAATCAAGTGGCGTATGCAGTGACCCTTTTCAGCTTTCTTTTGATGTTCAGTGGAGCGTCCAATCCCTTCCTCCATTGTCATTTTTTCCCAAACACACGAGATGGTTCGTGGCTAGTTCACTTTAAAAGTTTCCTACGAACATGGTTTCATCTTGTTGCTAATCTTTTATCTTTTTATTTGTTTTCATTTTGATACATAATAATGGTACAATATTTCAGGAGCGGGGTCACGACCATTTAGAGACGGCCGATTGGGAAGTGACCGGTGGTGGAAGCAGGACTCGGACTCGGGACGGATAGGTCACGAGACCACCGTGCTGACAGTTTGACGACCGCCAGCCAGAGGTGATAGCCTTCGTGCCTCAGGTTGATAGTTCGCGTCCAATTTTGATCACTGAGTTCAACTTTAAGCACCATATTGAAGGAATAATCATTTATGACAATTAATCTAAAGTATCATTGGAACGAGCCGGGAAATTTGATTTAGAAATTGAAGATGATGGGCTCTTGTCTCCTATTCGGGCTTGTTCATAAGTGGTTTGATGATCTTTTGTTTTATCTCGTTTGTTCCGGTGGGCGAATCGATCGGGTGATTTTTTCGTTCAGAGTCACTAAATATCCGTTCTTCTCAATCATGATGAGTTCTGCTTCTTGTAGTTGTGTTGTATTTTCCCGACCTGCAAGCCGATGTGCTTAAAAATGAAAAGTGTCTCGCAACTCTCTTCCTTTGTCAATCGTGTGGATACATGCTTCTTACTGCATATTTGCGCATGAGCGCAGTGGAACGGGTATACCCCTTTAGGCTCGAAGGCCCATACACCATTAGACATTACCGGTAACCAGACCCTGAGACTTGGAGTGGTGAAGAACTACAAAAGGTCCCAATAGGTCAGGTGTGGTGACGATCCGGAGGGCGGTGTATTACTGTCTACCACCAAAGTAACCGGTGATGGCGGGGATTCGAACCTCGGACCTCCGAGGTAGTTGATAAATGCTGTAAAACCATTCAACTACCGCCGTTCAGTTTGTGATCAATGAGATCCCTCGTTCGAGTAAAGTTTGTTTATTGACAAGCAAAATTCATGATTGTTTTGTTGCATTTCCGATTTTTAAAACATGAAAACATCGTACGAAGTTGTTCCATGTTCCATGTGGCTGTAAAACATGCTCAGCAAGCCACAGCGGATTTGAACGCGAGCTATGAAACTTGACAAAATTCGTTCCTCTCCGAAAATTAAATTTTAGAAAGTCGCACGTATTCGTTTCCTCGGTACACAATGTTCATCAATGGTTAGGGAAACTTTTCCCATCCCCTGTCAAGAGGGCGTTTTCAAGTCATTGGCTGGTTGACTGAGGTTTATCGTGACTATTCGTTCCGTAAGGCTATCCACGTTTGAAATTCGTCCCTCCGTCCGGTCGTATGTGGTCGTATCACAGCTGGCCCTACTAAGGAAGCCTAATGGGGATGTCTCAGTTCTCTGGTAGTTCAACGGGCACCTGGCGCTGCAGGATGCGCATCTTTCAAAACGTTTATCCGATTGCCCAAAATATATTCATATATCATGTACGGTTCATTATTCATGTTATGATGTTTGACAACCCCTTGTCAGCCTGATGGGATCAGATTCTGTCGGGTCACTGATTATACGTTACTTGCTGCTTATATCGTACTGTTTTATTATGCAACGATTTCCAAAAAAATCTGCTTCATATTCCAGCTATCGATTTATCTTAACCATTTGTGCTCTTATTTATCTACTCACATGATGTTATGCGATGCACAACATGAGATTAAGTGACTTGCCTTTTGTCGACTAAGACCAGCCAATAAATTGAGCTGTTTTTTTCTACACTGCTCGGTTTTGTCCTCCGCTTCCCTAACAGAAATGATGAATTTCGATTAGGTGATGCGCATAAGCCAGTGTAATAATAAAAAAATCATAGATTCTCACACTATCCACACCACTTGGTTGTCTCGAATAATTTTCAGAACTACGTTACATGAACTGGTTTTAGCAGTCAAGTCCATTAGGTTACCACTGGGGACTAGTTTCATGGGTGTTATCGTGAAATGCGATGATGCGCGCCTGTTACGTGAGCGTAACGTGAACGTTCTGGTCATTCTGTATTCATGTTACAGAAACTTTGCACGGTCGTATCCTGGCCGCCGAGCTAGAGCAACTTCGAGCCTCACTTGTCAAACGTGGTCTCCTAATGCACAATCCGTCCCCGATCATGGTGAACGGCAACGAGGCAGATGAAAGGCTCGGTTGGACCACGAAAGTCTCGACTGAGGCCGGCCATTCGACGGAGCACAAATCGGACATGCAACACGCTCTATTGATAGCCGGTCAGGTTTGTGATTGGCCCGGCTGCGGCGCTTCTGTCGATCCGGAACACTCTTTTTTTGAGTGAGTTCCGAATTGCTAATCTCACCAGTACTGGATAAGGGAAATTCCGCTCGTATTTTTCGCAATTAGAAGTCTAAAAGTATTGATGTTATCAACGTCCACCTACGGAAATCTACTGTCTGATGTGGCGATTTGTTTACTCTTCCTGGTCGGGTATGTGATACAAAATGTCTAAACTGTCTTAGTTCTCCATAGCGTGATAGACCTGGTCGGCTATTGACGTTATTTTCACGTTAGTTATTTGACGTTATTGTTACACATCTTATCTTTATCCGATTCGCCTTTGCAAATACACAGTGTTGTCGGCCTTGAGAACCAGGTATCACGTGGTATTCATCTTGGAGACGGCTATCGATCTGTTTGGTTTCAGTACACTCGCGTATCCAGGGTGTGCTGATTGCTGCATTTAGTTGGGATGGGCAGTGTTACGGACATGCATACTTAGTCTGCAGACACAAATTATACAGATTTTGTCGAAACTCTATTGACGAAATGTGGTCTTGGGAACAATTTCCCTTTTTTAAGGCTTTACATCTGCAGACTTTTGTGCAGACCATTTGCGCGTTTAAGTTTAATTCTAGGTTGATCTATGAATAATTAAAATAGAATGACCTTAGTTACCATGGTTAAATTGTCGGAAGCTTATGAGTTCAGAATTAGGAAAATTTCATAGATGAAAAATAATAGAAACTGGCAAATAAAAACTCATCTGAGGTTGTTTCTATCACTGTTGAACAACCATTCATCTTTCTTCAGGCCAACTTTGCCAATGACGTGGTTACCCATGACCTTGTATTCCTTCTAAAGGTAAATCGAGAATAAACAAAACTTGAGAAATTCTCAAAATATAATTACTAAACCCACGGTACACGACAAACACACCAAAGAAAATACTTCGGATTGTTCCCGATTCGGGACCTTCACATGGTGTCGTGTGACCGTGATCTTTTATGTGTTCGTATGGTTTGCACAATGACACTCCCAAAGTCGGCAAGTTTCATTACCTTATCGGAGACGGGACGAAGGTGAGATGCTTAGTTTAACATTTTCGTTTTTTGACTACTGAAATGCATGCGCTTGTTTACAAAAGTCAATCATGCACCCCGGGTTCGAGTCCCACTGGTTAAATCGATGGGTGGGCACACTGCAATGCTGACGTTTCCCAACTAGCCGGATAGAACAGCCAGATGTACGGCGAATGCTTGCATGGTTTTCAATGGTGGTGATGAGTTGAGTGTTGATACGTCATGGAAAATAATTTCGTAAATACAATACGATGTCATATCCCTCCAGAAAACTGTAATATACAATTCGTTAGACACGATGGACCTGGGAATCAGTTGATCCCCTCCCCCCTATATGCCACGTTGTACCCCACGCACACACAGTTTGTGCTACCTAGGCCTGCCATTTAAAGACCAGGTTGTTTTTCCTCTCAGCGATAAGCATAGGGGGATAAATTTCATAAATTCGTCATTCCGTGCAGGCCGTCAACCTATAAACATAGGAGAATATGAACTCCAGTTAGATTTTTGTTTACATACAAACATACGTCATTATTTTTTAGTTGTCCCGCGAATTCGGACTACGCCTAGTTATTGTAATTTCTGGCCCATTTTCCCTCTTCCGTGATGTGTCCGTCATTGGTTTGTGTTGTCGTCTAATTTTCAGGATCACTTCATTACAACCTGGTCTAACATAATCGGATTAGAGTGGTAGAGAAAATCAGAAACAAGGTGCACACACACACACACACAAACTGTTTTCTTCCATTCCCTCAAGCTGTACACGACGTGATGGGGTTTTTATATGCATCGCTTCGTCGTACATGGTACCTAGTAATCGAGCGGCTTAGTATAAAAATTTGCTTCGACCTACGAAGGGGTGTTTTTTCGTTGATTTGTATCCGATTATTCATACTGATATGCGCGGGGTTACCAGATCCGATGGAAAAAATAACTCTGATCTCAAAATGTAGAAGAAGATTGTTGATACCTAATACTGTGCTTCGGGGTATGATGGTGGAACGTGGCCACCATTTATGATTCTCGATCTGTTTTGTGCTCGGATATTTCTACAGTGGTTGATCTTCACTTTGTTCCTTCCTGGTTCGAGGATGCTATTTCCCCCTAGAAGCAGCTATATCGCGCCAGGTAGTGCTGGCGATGGAAGGGCCACTTTGAACCCTCGGTTTGAATCTATAGCCCTGGGGCAATAATCCAATTTCTGTAGGATTGGGCGAGGATATCTGTTGCAAAATCCATGGACCGTGAAGAGATGGTGTTATTATCTGATGCTCTAGTACATGAATTGTCATCCAACGACTCAGAGTATCACTGACATCTTTGGTGCTCTGCAACCTCACAGGTTACATTGGTCTGGGCAAAGACTAAAGATATATCCATGAGTGAAGGACCTAGCGGAGCTATACACGTCCAAAACCAGCAACAAACAGATGCGCCTACTTGAAACTGAATATCGACAGTCAATCCGCGAATTGTCTACCACATAACGCGTGGGACTCACGTTCCTTTAGGTGGGGTCGGTTCACAGATGAGAGATCTGCATCGAGCACTTCTGTGGATTTTCATTATTGAGTTGAATGTTGACAGCCGCCTGCACGATGAATGAGTTTTCATCGGTTAACAGTTTCCACTGCTGATAGTGTGCGATTCGCGAGACACTCCTGCGTGGGAAGCATAGTTAAGCCAAGTAAATGCTTTATGCACCCCGAGGGGTGAATATTCATCCTTCACATAACTACGTACACGACCTCGAAAAATGAAAATGATACTGTGTAAAATAAAATGAAGCACTGGGCTAGTGGGGAGTAAGCATCAGTTTGTTCCCAATGTTGTGTTAGTTCTGATATAACATAAACTGGATTGTGCAAATACCTTACCAGGTAGGGAATAAGAGTACCGCTGGGCGCCCTAGTGCGTGCACAAAGATGTTTGTATTGAGAACGTGTGGAAGAAGTGCATATACACTTCACTAGGTCTTTGTGAATAGGATGAGCACAGTTAGTGAGAATCTTTGTAGACAACTTTTGGCTAGGCTTGCTATGCTGGGATGTGACAAAGTGAGTAAAATGCCATGGGGGATTGCCAATGGCAGATGATAAAATCTTACGGGATCTAGCAATGAACTTGAAGTCTTTCAAGAACAGGCCAAGAAAAATGACTGGTAAAGCACAAAGCCAGTGGGGTGGGATATACGAACAGATAAAGCGTTTGATAGGATGAGTGGCCACAGAGTAGAATTTAAGGCGTGAAACATGGAAGGACAAGCTTCTGGTTTTCACAAAAATGGGACCAACATGTTTCGGCCAAGTAAGGTTACGGCCGAGCAGCTCATCAAGGTACTTCACTGAATCAAGACGATTCAGCTGTCCCCCATATATCGTAGTGGAAGTGCAGTCATTTTGACAATTGAATTCCTTGCTACCGTTCAAAAGGGAAAATACAATGTTACCACACTTGATTGGATTAAGGCCTAAGCTAGAAGCATGAGATCAATCTGAAATTTGAGTGATGCCATTTAGGTGCGTGGGAAAAGTAGAATCGCAGGCAAACGACATACCAAATATATATAACACCATCTGTCGTATTTGATTAGAAGAGTATTTTCCTGTACGGGAATAGTAGAAATGTACTCAGGAAATGCAAATGGGGACGGTATGTCACCCCTGGGGAACGTCACGGGTAGTTGTAACAAGAGAAAGGGTTTTACTCTTGTAGTGAGTGAAGCGCTGACGATTGTGAAAGTAATCTGCCAACAAAGCAACAAGTGAAGGCTCAACACCACAGAGCGAGAGAGAAAAGGGATGCAGCTTGTTCCAGTGGATGCGGTCAAATGCATCACTGTAGTCTGGGAAGCATATTCTTACCTCCCTACTCTTCCAGTCAAGTTCGGACAGAATGTAATGTGTCAAGATGGGGAGAGCATCGAGGGTGGAGTGTGATTGTCGGTGAGCAAACTGACCAGGATCTGGAACATTGAAAGTTTTGTTCAATCGTTGGAGAACCAACCTTTCAAAAACTTCAGAAGAGACAGAAGTGCGTGCAATGGGATGGAATTTCGATGAAACCATTTTGGGGAATAGAAATTATAACTGCTGTCTTCCATCTATCTGGAATCTTTCTTTCCTTCAGATATTGGTTGGAAACATCAAAGAGAATGGAACTGAGGGTGACCGCACACTCCTTGAGCACCGTTGGGTCGAGCACTTCCGGTCCGGATGACATTCTGGGGTTAAGAGAAGCAGTTCCTTGAAGACGTCTACGATGGGGATGCAAAATGGAGATTCTCTGAGATTGAATTGTTTAAGAATTACATGAACGGAAGGTCCTTTTGCTCTATTGAGTGACTTGTTGAACTCGTCTTTTTCAACACTAACTGATTTACGTATGGATGAGTCATCGGTTCGGTCTTTCAAGAGCTTCCATGTGTTGCGATGACTTGTGCTGGCTAGACGGTTAGGCGTGTAAATGAGATTGAGGCGGTATAACTCAGTCTTGATTGATTTTGTTAGGATCTTGACGACTGAGAAATTATGATCTTTGAAGGCATATTCGTTTTCGTGACGAAGTTGCTTGAGGTAAGGAGACGATAGACGATCAAGGCGCTACTAGCAAGCTTCGATCGTGCTTCAGAGGTTGAAGCAAAAATTTCAAATGACCGGTGAGATGGTCCCAGGAAACTAAAAGATCCTTGTCGGAGAATGCAGAGATTTCTTTCTGGACAACCATTTCCCGTAGCTATAAAATGTTTTCTGAACAAATCTGCTTCTTCCGAACTAGGTGATTACGGCCTCCTGTGAAATGTGTGTGGTTGGTATGATTGTAGATTTTGGGTATGGATTTTGAGTACTGCGTGTTCAGAGGAGCCTAGTGGAGAGTGACTCGAAGTGAAAAAAGATATAGGTTGTTAACTAAAAGAAAGACCAGAAAAGCATCCGGTCCAGTTGAAAATGTAACAGTGTTCATCAAACAGATAAAGAAAGCTCATATCAGGACGATTAAAATCGCCAGAAAGTATGCACAATGAAATACCAGCATAATTTACCAAAATTTATGAAACTCAGTCAAAGAATCCTAGGTAGTCTGTCGTGGGACATTTAGGGAAAATGTACATATTCACTAGAAGCAGTGTGCGAAAATTGCTCAGAAACTTAGGTCTGCATTCGTGGATGGAACTACTAACGAAGATTGTGGAATAGGTAAAAACGGTTCTGACTTGTTTACATCAACAATTGTTGATATAGGTGATGACTCAGCTACCTCGATTGGGATATGATGTAGGGCGATCCACGCAATATCCAGTGTAACCGTCAAGCCCAACTGTTTCATCGTCAATATCACTGCGAAGTCAGATCTCTTGCAGGAGGATTACTCTGAGCTGAGAGTATTTCCTTGTCCTAACAAGATCCAACAAAACGGGAAAATTATTCAGTAGAGATTGAACATTGTTGCCGATTACAACGAGTAGGGACATGATATGAATAGGTTTTTTGCGAAGAGTTACCTTCCAGTCCGCGCATTGTTTCCTCGGGTGAACTGTGGATTTTATTTTCCATTTATTACGTGTCATATGTCCGAAAGAAGTCATTCCTGATGAGTGGTTCTTGTTCTTAAAGTTTTTCAGTAAATCATAGGAATGTACTTCGGTGGCACAAAAAAATTGTTATGGTAATCAAGGTGAAAAAACAGTAAACTAGGGGATGCGTGTATGATTATGTGAGATAAGTTCCGATCAAGATAGAACAGCGCGACCAGATTCAAATGCCCCGCCACAAACTAGTTGACGGTACACGGCCAATTTGTTATAATCGGTCGAAAATGCTCATTGAATTATTGCGCATATCAGGCGCGATAGACAAGGTTGCTGGTTCTTTTATTCATGTGTTGCTGGTCGATTGGTATGAGGTTTTACCACCAAAGCGTGAGGGTTGAATCCCGCTTCTGCCGGTCACATTGATGGTAGACAGAGATCCGCTGTCATTGTCGCCGACTCATTACCAGGCCTGACCTATTGGGATTTTATGTGGTGTTCTCTAGTACTCCCAGTCATAGGGTTATGGTTGCCGGTAGTCCCTGATGGTGCAATAGGTCTTCGACACTATCGGGTATATACTCCTTCCAGTGCACCCAAGAGCGTGCATGGGAATGATGGACCCCTGTGGTTGCAAATCTCCTCTTTCTCACTGTGCTCATCCCGAAACAAATAAGGCAAGATGGGTGAGAAACGCCTGTATATGGGTGGCCAAACAAGTCAAGTCGATGAAACGTGTACAATTGTTTATATAGTCCGTTTTCCCAGACCGCACTGCGGCAACATTGATCCTCCGGCAGCCTGAGCATTTCAGCTGCGTTCTGGCCAGTTGCTTGTGGCCATTAGCTTGATTGTTTTTTCGCGCTATTTCCGTTTGGCTAACACGATTGTTCCGATTGACGGCTTCATCGGCGACCCCTCATATAGGCTATATTGCTGGTTGGTTGCGTCCGATCTGCTAGTCCGTATGCCTCTTTTTGCCTATTGCGATATGCTTCTGACATATTCACCGTCCGTTCTTTGGTCTGTGACTCTCGATCGGTTGGCCTGATCAGTTTTATATTCGTATCGTTCTGTTGCTCCAGTATTCCCCGCCACAATACGTCGCCCTTAAATACAAGAATGACCAGAGGTACTCAAAATTCAAAACTTCGTTTGTATGGTAATTCGTCAAACGTAATCACAGAGGAGCTTTGGGATTCGGGTTGTTTTGCAATGTTTTATGTTCCCCTCCTCTCTCTCTCTCTTTCTCATTCCTGGAGCTTCAATGAGTGAAAATCGAACTAGTCAGTGAAAAATTGCATCTGCCTGGTATTCAGTAAATCTAACTAATTGGATTACATTTGGTACATGATGTCATTCATGATCGAATTCTCAGTAGTTTTTCTTTATTTTTAATGTTCAGCGAACGACTTTCGAATTTTGGCAATCACTCTTCCAGTACGTTCGAGTGCACAGAACATACGCAACGTGCACTAGATAGACTCACAAAAGCTGTAGCTCCATTCGGCATGTATTTTGCACTTGCAAAGCGTAAAGTGATGTTGCAAGACTGGGCGTCAACGTTTCCGGGCTTGATGCTCAATGAGAAGGTGTTAGCAATCGTCGACCGCTTCACTTGCCTCGGCAGAAGCTTGACGATGGGTGGGAGGACTGTAGTAGAGGCGAGCACGTGTATATCGAAGGCTCGAGCGGCGTACGCTGGACTGAAGCGCTTGTGGTGCCGACCTGACATTTTGCTGAAGTTGAAAGGTCGTGTATGCTGTGCCGTGGTGCGTTCAGTTTTGTTGTGTGGTTGCAAGACGGGGTCTGCGCGCTGAAGATGTTTGTCGTCTTAAGGTTTACGACCATTGATTTTCGCCTAATATTACTGAGATTGGATGGAATGGCCGGGTGAGCAATGCTGGGATCAGATATTGGTTATTGGGTACTACTTCAGAGAATGTTCTGTCACAGACTTCGTTGGTTGGGGCACGTGTTCCGTACGACAAACACCCATCTACCATACCGTGCTCTGTTTTCCGTTCCTCCTCGGGAGTGGACGAATCCACGTGGCAACAAGGAATGTACAGCGAAATTAGGAAAAGTAGGTACCTTACGTCTCCGAGGTTGGGATACGATAGATCCCTCAACCAGTTGGCTGGAGACGCTGAAGGATATGAGAGCGAACCGTGAACAGTGGTGATCGCGTTGTCACTTTCTGTCGAATCAGAATGGTTGATCAGTGTGCGTTTGTACAGTTAGACTGCGTATTCCTTGTGTTGGCTTCTAGGGTGTTCTTTCCTTTCCCCACCCGTGTAGGTCCATTCCCTGTCTATCTTGTATATTCATACTTTCTATTTCTACGTGCAACATGGTGAGAAAGGGAGTGGTCAGTGGGGCTTTCCCTGCTGTTTAGCGCTGTACGATGACGATGATGCGAAGTGTGTCGATCCGCTCCTTCCTCGCCGGTAGGACTTCGTAGCTCACTTGGGAGGGCGCATGTGGTTGCAGGGCGTGTACGTGGCTTCCATACGTGGATCGTCGAATCTCATTGGAACCGACGATTTTCAGCATTTAGAATAATTCAACAATCTACATCACTAACTGTTAAACCAGAATTCAAGATGACTTAATTCAGCCCAATTCTTTTCCCGTTTATAGGCATATGGATAACGCGCATCCCCTTTCTCTCCAGACTTTAGCTCAGGTTGAAGTGTGCGCCTCTCGGCTGGAATTATATCTGAGAATAGTGAGTCGCCATTTTTCTATTGCTAACATTAAGTCAATTTCTACTGTTGTTTTTACTTGTGATCACCACCATTATTTTTGCTTAGTGCATACTATGAATACTGGTGTTTCTTCATATTGCTACTGGTGATCAAACAGCGATACCCGCCCTGTCTCGCGTTAGCGCTTCGCGAATCCTACACGAGTTGTACACGCCTGATAGTTCTTGTTAATGACAACTACCAGGTCTCACAGTTCTGTCACAAACAGGCTCTGATCCCATTTCTGTTATCGCACCAGCCTTTGAGGACACAAATGGAACATTCCGGATTGCTTATGTACGTGTCCAATCGAATCAAGATGTTAGGCCATAGGCTCACTCAATTGGTTGGAATTCGTCCGATTTCATGGACCGCTCGTGCCGGATTGATTGGGTTGGACTTGGGCGAACTTGCTGTACCTAGGCGAATCGATTAGCCGGCACGTTGAAACTACAGCTTCTGTCTCCTGAGAATATATTTGTAGTTCCCTGACAATATCCCGTCCTTGATTTATATCTATGCTTTGAAAACAACTTCTCTTGAAGAAAGTACCGCTCGGTATTCAGACTTCAGCTTGAGTTCAATCGGTCGATGCTGCGATTGACGAAATCTTTCGACCGTAGTCAGCCGATTTAGGCTTTACTCAGTAGAGACTCTTCTAAGTACAATCCCTACGTTGTTTATTTCACGTTCGTCTTCTCTCAAATGAAAACTTGTGAAGCTGTTTTGAGCTGTGGTACTCGAAAGATGATTTCAAGAGAAGAAATACATGGGCACATCCCACTCACACACTCGCTCACTCACTCAATGAATCAATTTTGGTGGTATACAGTAATCCACTGTCGTCCAGATCGTTACCACACCAGACCCATTGGGGCCTCATGCGGTTCTCCACTCCAAGTCTCAGGGTCTGATTGCCGGTTATCTCTTATAGTGCAGTTGGCCTTCGTGGCTATGGAGTACATATCCCTTCCACTGCACTCATGCACACGCATGAAATGAAAAAGTCAATCAACCGATGAAACCACTCATTCATCCATGCACTCACTCACTCATTAATAGTTTTATTCAACTAATCATTTGGTTTTCTCGCTTTCAGGTAAGGAAAGAATGGCAAAGACTCAATGCCATGCTCAAGCATTTGTTCCGCCAGACTCACAACCGAGATGCAGATTTCGGGACGTCTGCATCATCTGACCTCCCGTCTACTGACTATGCGCAATTTGTAGCCGAGCAACTGGTTTCAGGTATCGGAAATTTAGGCGTGGCACCAGTCTCGAACACCAACACTGTCATCACCGGCGGTCATACCAGCGTCAGCGCCAGCACCACCACTACCATCGCCACAGACAACAACAGTAGCAGCGGAAGTCGCACTGATGCCAGTCCGTCCTCTTCGACAGTCCTGATCAATGGCGGTACAGCCGAGAATGGTGAGCAATCGAACAATGGTCTTGCTGCCACACTAAATTTAATCGGATTGAGTTCGGACCCGTCGAATGGGCGAAGCCGATCTGTGGAGTCAGGTGAGTGAAAGATATCCACTGATTTTTCCAGTTGTATCGCACAAATTGGTTCGGTTGAAAACCAGTTCATATCTCAGAAACGGGAAAATTTACAATGTGGGCAATAAAGGTTGCTTTAAAAGTGTATGACATGAATTATCGTCATGCGATAGGGCGTGTAACGACTCTGGTCCAGTGGTTGAGTGGCTCGTAGAAAACAATCCCCCGAATCTTCGATATAAGTAGTATGGGATTGTATCTGGATGACAGGACGACATTTCCCCGGAAGCACACGACCGGTTTCGCGGTTATTGTCGCTCATCAGGTATGCGTACCCGGTACTCTTCCGCCCAACCATCCTTATACTTGAGCACTCCACAGTTGGTTTACAGCTGCAATCTCATTTGAATCGAATGGAGTGCGCATGGATGGGGAGTCCATTTTTAGAATCTCACGGTGATTCTTCCAAAGTTAATTCGTCGGTTAACACGGTTAACCTTCAGAACGAGGACACATGGTACCAAGTATGGATTTTCGATACGAGTAGTATGGGATTGTATTTGGATGCTTCCGGGGGAATTTTGTCCTGTCATCCAGAAACTCATCGAAAATCCAACCTTGGGACCATGTTTCACCGTGTGATTCTAAAAATGGGCTCCCCGTCCATGCACACTCCATTCGATTACAATGAGATTACAGCTGTAATTCCCCGAATCATTAGTCAGAGAACGCGTAGTCGGTGAACTACGTGTTCCATAAAAAGAATCACGGTCAAATGCTACTGAATGCATACCTCGGTTTGTGAGCAGTCCGGCCACCATGTACAGATCGGTCAATGAAGATCGAATCTCCCGTCCAAAAGGGGTAGAAAGCGCACACGGACGGGATGGAGAGAAAAGTCGAACAATAAACAAAGGGGGTGGGCAGTGTGAAACAGGTGGAGAAGGGTGACCAATCACGATCAGTGGTCGGATGGCAGTTCAAGTCAAAGGACACAAAGAGGGGGGTGGGAGTGAAAGGGAGCGAGGATGATCCCGACAATTGAACAGCACAAGTTATCATACTAGTAACACAGTGTTGTTGGTAGATACGTTATTGAGATTATAACTTTCACAATAAAAACAACACGGGGCACATCGAATTTTCGAAACGCTCCTCACATCGCTTGGTCCGGATACTTACGAACAACACAAATGTTTATTGAACTGACGGTACGATAGGTAGGACTCTCGGTTGGGAATGAATGGACATTAAACGACAACGAAGAAAACAGGGAAAATAGTCTGTGTGGATGGGGGGGGGGAGAGTAGGCAACATGGTGAGAGAAGGCCCCACGAATGGGTCAGTCGCGGATACGAGTAAAAGACTATAGATCTAATCAGACTGTCATGGCGACAGGTTAGTCGGTGAGTTTGCTTGGACAGACATGAACACAGAAAACCAGTTGATGATTACGTAAGTTGAATACCGAGACAGTGGTAAGCGAAAATAATAAACTAGATAATTACATGGATTAGCCGGACTGGGAAACGTATCAATAAGGGAACGGCACATTGTGGATGGACAAGAACAAAAATGTGGGTGGGGACGACGTTATGTAAACAGAAGGGTTTATGGGTGAGCGGTCAGATAAGGCCATCGAATGGACCGAACACACATACGAGTTAAAATCTAGATAATATCGATTAACACTGTGATATGATTAAGGCATGGAATGTAGGACACGGTGGGTGTGAACAAAGAACTAAGCACGCCGACGTGTAGGCCGGTCCGATACAAATCCACTTGATCCGGGTTACTGAGTCGAACGGTAGACTGACGACGGTGTAACATTGGACATGGCCTCCAGGAGTAGGTAGAAAAGTGCATGTGGAAAGCACAGACAGTTGCATGAGATTTGATTCAGTATGGGAATTTCAACACGTAAATTAGGAATCGGATACAGGGCGTGTAGAAAATCGCGTGTACGGTTGGCACGAAACCGATTTCTTTCTGTCAAGGACGGATTGTTTACTGCAACAACTTGGTCAATTTCCCAATGAGACCCCGAAACCGGGCCGTTGTGCAACGAAGATGCGCGCGCGTCAAAAAGCACGAAAACCTTGTGCAATGGACTGGGCCGTGTGGAATATGTTAGGCTCTTTGATTTGAGTCTGTCCAACACGCCCACCTGTTTCTTTTATCAAGAAAGTGCATAGCATCCGTTTGAAAAACTGCAGAAATTGGATTTTGTGCGTGCGTGTGGATGAGTAGTGATAAGACAATTTTCTTTCCGTAGCCAATCACTTTCAGTCTTGGATACTATTTGGAACGTTTATTTGCAGTAGCTGTTTTTTACCCCATTATCCCCACATGTTCAATTTTCCCATAATTGAACACAAATGTATTTACACTTCACGGTAAAGTTAAAAAACAGCCACATCAAGATTTACATCACACCTATAGATATTGAACACATTGCCAACCAGCCATATGAAACCTTTAGGGGTTTATCGAAAAACGTGTGACGTTTATCATGGTTTGGACCAATACAAAGTTATGCCTCGCAAAATACATTTATCACATGTTCACTATGGATGTGTGGATACGCGAAAAGAGGACTCTCATCGTACACCTTCCCCAAAATATTTAGTCATCTTGGCGGATTCATCACAGGAACAAACCTTTCTCGTCACTTTGACCAACCAAGCGGGTCGGTCGCTTGATCTGATCCCCACTGATCAGCTCTACCACATTCATTGTTTCTTTCGCTATTTTGTGCTCAGTACCTGCCAACAAAATTTCCGGTTTTAGAAAAGTACCCCTCCCCCCCCCCAAAAAAAAAACCATGACCAACTTCATGATTTTCAACCGTGTTTGATTCCGTTTTGTGCGTTTCTGCAAGATTCGGAAGTGTGAAAGTCAACCGTAAAATTCGTCCTGAACAAACATTTCACCAGAGCACTCCTGTTCACAATCGGGGGACAACTAAAGTAACAGAAGGAACCAATGAAGAAAAAAAGAATCCTCAAAGGGTTAAATGGACTGATTTCTCGTCGACTCTGCAAACGGTTAATGTTGAAGAAAATACAAACGTGCCCTATTATATAACGTTAATTCATCTAATATTCAAAAACCACGCACAACACGAGTCTGCCAAAGTAACAACCCTTGCCCCGCATCGGCTTATGATCCATTAGATCAGGAGTACACACTGAGATGACATGTTAAGTGGGTCGTTTGACGTTGTTCAGGTGCCCCTGATTGGACATTTTTATCCCCTTTGGCCCACGGCAGTTTCGGTCGTCAGCTGATCGCGGATGGTTCCGTACATGTCAGCAGCTACAGACTGAAGTGTGGACACCTGTTTGTCGTTCCTGTGTACACCCCCCAACTAACTGTAGTTCTCCCGAGGCTGAAGACGAGTTCCATCATGGTTTGTCTCAACTGCTCCGTAGCGTGCGCTCTACCGACATAACGTTTGTTGCTGGCGATTTCAGTTCTCAGGTTGGATGCCTAGAAGAGACAGAGACATGGGAGGTCGATATAGTGTCCCGACCAATGGAACTGATAGCGGTGATCGACTCATCCAGCTGTGTTCCGATCACAGACTATTTTTTTATCGAGTACAAACTTCTTGCACTGAAAGGGGCACCGAATAACCCGGCCTTCTTCTGCGACTTCCCAGCGTCAGATTCATATCGATCACACATTATCACTGAAGTCCCTCCCCCTGCAAGAAATACTAGCTGGGATCGGTCAGATTGTTTCTTGCTGAGAGGTATTACATTCAGGGGAGGATGATGGTCAGAAGGAAGTAGCCACATAAGTAGTATCATTTTTAACGCGGAGTTTGCTAGAAATAGGCGTTTTTCAACCACTCTACTAGGTTAATTTAACCCTAAGAACAACCGATTATGATTCGTCAGCGAAATACGTGATGTTCCGATGCACTGCCTCAAAGTTCATCAGAATTTTATGCAAAGGTGACTTCAAGATGACCGTTCGCCTTACCAATACCTGGGTCACGTTAACAGGCGAACAATATCGACGCCTTAGCATGAGATGGAAACCTTCCCACCCCCAAGCAACTAAAGCTTTTAAAATTGTTCATGATTGACCCAGATAAGACTCGGTCAGTATGATTAGGACTCCCTAAACTCAGTGACCTAGTGATCCAGTGATTCTAACTTATTTTATTACATGCTGGAGCATGAGTGTAATCGAAGCGGCATACTCTATAGCCTCAAAAGCCCACTGCACTATTAAGGATAACGGGCAACCAGATCCTGCGATTTGGAGTGGGGAGCCACGTAATGTCTCAGTAGGTCAGGTGTCGTAAGGAGATAGAAAACTGATACCATACCGCTAAACAGAAATGCATAACCCCGGTAAGCGGACAGTAGCCAGTTCGATTCCGGATTGCGGCGTTCGGCTTTTCGGTTTGGAAAATGCAAATGGATTTTTTATTATGCAAAATTCAGGATCCTCGTACCAATAATACAATCTATGAATAAGAAGCTTTGTTCGGAAAACTAAATTCTCAGATACATTTGGCCCGAAAATGTGTCTATAGTTGAGGGTTAAATATCAATAAAAGTTTCTTGTTCGGTTCTGGGATTTGTTGCATATTAGAGGTTTTCTAGAGAAAATTTTCTTGCACAGTAAAAGTGTTTCTTGTAGAGAGGTTATTGCAACCAGGGAGGGTGCAATCTAGGGGGTGGGGACACTGAATCTTTTGACACTGGCACGGATCAGTTCAAAGCTGTCGATCATTGTGAAACCACATCTGTAGATACTGATCACGCTCTTGTCCGCTCGCGTTTCAGCTTACGTCTCGTCATTGGCTGAAATAATGCCAAAGTTAACCGTTCCCCGTAGCTGCTACTGGACGACAACCATTGATCTGTTTTCCAAACAGAATCATCCACCAGGTTATCGATGCAGTCAAATGCCCAGACTCCAGATGAACGATGGACAGAGATGCTAATGCTGACCAAGGCTCAAGAACTGGACACATAGAGACGATTAATACCCGCATCCTCAGTTGCACTGTTAGATGTGTGTAGATCGATTCCTCCGGATTCCAGATATAATTAGGCACGGAGATACATTAAACGCCAACTCATTCGTAGCCTGAGACGACCGTGAGCAGAGGTGGATTGTGAAGTGCAGAGAGATGAAAAAGGCTGTGGAGATCGGCGACAGCTACAGCGTTTTTCATCTCATGAGAAATGCCGGTCCGCGAAAGCCAGGCGTTAGCCAACTAATCAAAGAAGTGAACCGCTCACTGATTCAGACTCAGGAGCTTCGTCTGAACAGTTGGGTGAGACATTTCGAGAACAGTTTAACAAGCCTTTATCAAAAACAGGTGTGCTAACTAACACGATGGTTAGAGTTTCAGGAGTAGATACCAATCATCCATCAGAAACGGAGGTTCTCCGTGAGATAAGCTATCTTGAACGACATAAGGCTGCTGGACCGGATGGGTTGCCTCCGTCTATTTTCAAAAACGGTGGTTCAGCATTGTTACTGAAGTTGACAAAGCTCCTGGGTTTGATATGGGCAAAGGAAGGAGATTCAAAAAGTTCATGTGAATCGATGATCGTGCCGATTTATAAGAAAGGCGACAGGTCCTCCTGTGAGAACCACAGAGGAATAAGTTTGGTTAGCATGACATCCAAGCTGCTCGCTGGTATTATTCGGCACCGCTTATCTAACACCCGCGAATGGTGCTCGCGCGAGAATCAAGCTGATTTTAGATCTGGTCGAGGTTGTGTTGACCACATCTTCACTCCTAGGCAGATTTTGGAATATAGACATATCTTCCTTAGACACACCATCTCCGTTTTTCTTGATCTTAAAGCGGCTTTCGACTCAGTCGACTGCACAGTTCTCTGGCGCTGCCTCTTATTGGAGGGTGCACCGGAGAAATCCATTTCCATCATAAAGTCCTCTTCAAGAATAGTCGAAGCCGAGTTCGGGCTTTCGGTCATCTTTTGTCCCAGCTTACCACTGTAAGTGATGTGCGTCAGGGTTGCCGCGTTTCTACTTTTCTCTTTAACTCTGTGATCGATATGGTCCTATGGACCGCACTTTTGTCACGTGGAGATAGTGGTATTTAACTTTTTTCGGGTGGAAAAGTGTCAGGCTTCGAATATACCGACGACATATTTCTTCTGAGCGAAGATTTAGACAGACGGTAAGCTTTTCTTGACAACTTGAATAATTGCGTTGTAATGTTTGGTATTCGTTTTGCATCTTCAAAGGACAAGATGCTGTTATAGGATTGGGTTGGCCCAACACAAAACCTTTCGATATCTGGGAAGACTATTGACCAAGTAGACAAGTTCTGTTATCTGGGCAGCTGCATTCCACCTGGAGGTCGGACATCGGATGAAGTGCCTTCGCGTATACGGAAGGCTCGTTTGATATTTGCCAACCTCATCGACGTGACATCTGTTTATCTATCAAGGGTTGCGTGTACGCTGCTGCAGTCAGGCCAGTACTTCTTTGTGATTCAGAAACATGGCCACTGAGAGTGGAGTATATAAGAAGATTGTCGGTATTCGAACACCCGTGTCTTCGTAGCACTGTTGGAATCTGATAGGAACACCGTATCAGCAATATCGAGGTTAGACAGAGTATTAGGCACACGAATCAAAACATTTAATGATAAAATAAAGGTCGCCAGGCTAAGGTGGTCGAGACATGTGTTGCGCATGTCCCCTGACAGGATTTCTCTGTGCGCAATATTCGCTGAGGGGTGTAATGGTTGGAAGACGAGTACCATGGAAGAAAGGTATTGAAAGCCTAACTAATGAACTTGGTTATGTAGGGTGTGTTAGGCTTTTTGTGTTGGGTTTAATAGATCACCCCTGAATGATTAGACACGTTGGGGAACATGACTCGGTGTCGCTATCAGTGGCGTTCTTGTATTCACAAACTTTCTTTGTCGACTTGATACTGTTTGTCGTTCTCTTCTTGCTTTTTTCGTTCCCTTGTTTTTTTCCTGTTAGTTCCGATAGAGGTTGCTGCTGAGAGATAGCAATCAACGCTACCGGACCCAGTGCATAGCTTATGGTTGTTTGAACCGAACTGAAATGAAATGAACTGTCAGTTGGCGCTGTCAGCTTGTTCTTGAGGGCCCAATTGACAATGCGGTGAAAAATACTTTAATCGACCTCTCCTGATGTCCGTCGTTTTTCCTTCATGCTTATGACTAATGTGACAACGAGTAGGGCGTCTTCACCGGGCGTAATCATCATAAAAGACTATTGCCCTTTCCGATACTCAAGCATGATTGATTTTATTGCCCATGGGTTTCACTTTCTTGGTTCTTGAATTTATCTCATTTTTACTGAGGTAAAAGTACTTTTTGATTTGAGATCGAAGTACATCTTCTTGGTGTGTGTGTGTGTGTATGTGCAAGGTTCTATTATTTGTTTGTGCGTCCCTTACTCAACAAACTACTGCTCATCGAAGCCAGTCCGCATATTTGCAAACGAGTAGGGCGTACCACATGATTACACAGACACGTATGAGTCCTGTGAATTGCCCCTTTATGCAGTTTACCTGTCAGTCCATCATCGTCAGTGTACTCACAGAGTGGTCAACTTATGTGACCCACAGCAGAGTAAACTGCGTGGAGACGCACACACGTGCACCACGGTTTGCAGTTCATCGTTGTGAATCTTGTTTACAGAGTATATCACTGTCGTGTTATCGATCGGCTGTGTACACAAGCAAGTTTGAAAACAAACTGGCGACATCCGTGTACTAATTTGCTTGTGTATGTGTGTCCACACACACGCACACGTACACTTGTTTGTGTTTGAGTATTTACCTACACGAACCGCCATTCTCCGTCTCTCTCTCTCTCTCTGTCTTTCTCGAACTTACTCGTTCTCGCAGTGCCCATCTTAGGTACCGGCTCAATGGCATATGTTGGTGACAGCCACAACGATGTTGATAGTAGTTACGCGGAGACGTGAAACAACGATTCGTTATTCAGCTGACGATGTGGCTTCACAGTGTCATGTTCGAAATAATGGTCATTGAATTTTGGCCTCTTGGAGTCCTCTGTTTGCTGACAAAGTGATGTTCCTGCATTCTGCCAGAAGAACACCAAAGCCAACTCAATTACCTATGAATATGTCATTAATTCTCTGTGTGAATTTGCTCTGTCCTCGCCACTTTTCCAACCTCTGCTTGAAGTCTTGGTTCGACTGACACAAAACGAAATTCAATAACCCACCCCTCCTACTTTGCAGATAATAGGTTATGGTTAATAAATGCAAACGGGGGAAGGTAATCTTTATTTTTTACTTCTCACTTACACACTGGTTCACCAGTTCTTTGAGGACATTAAATTTTACATAATATGATTCATCATGTAGTGCGGACGCCGAACTCACCGTTGAAAACCATGGGAGCACTGTGCAGCTGGTTGTTAAGACTTATCAGCAGTACATATTCACTGAGCCCTCACGAGGACTTTAGCCCTGAGTGAATGACTGTGAGTCGAACACCTAACTATCAGGCTGTTACATAGAAGCCGTCTATCATAGAAGTCGCTTGCTGTGCGGGCAATGGTCCGCTAACATTTAAAACGAGCTTTGGAAGGGAGCTATATCATGTGGTGCATAAGTGCTATAAACCGCTGAGAGCTAGCCAGGATAGCCTGGGTTCGAGTTCCAGTTGGGGCTCGCTGGATGTGCACTACTGATGATTACTAACACGGATGAAACAGCTGTATAGGTGTAAAGTGCCTCCATAGTTTTCAACGGTAAGCTGAGCATCCACACTATATGATGAACTATACAATGTAAAATCTAATCCCCTGCTACTCATAAATGGCCCTTGAGAACCAGTGGACTTCCGGGGACAAACGACAACCATGAACCTGATACTAAGAGTGGAGAGCGCTATCAAGTTCCAACAGTTCAAACATCATGGTAACAAGTCGAGCGACAATGATCTACAGTCAAGCAATAATGTGACTGACGATGAGACGATTTGAAACTTGCAACTTTGGATGATAGAGGTTTACATCACTCGACCACCACCGACCGACCGTCTTTGGAAGGTAGAAGCAGACAAATCACGGTGCTACCATAGCGTGATTCCCACCATCAATATTCAACTATAGCGTGATTCCTATCCTAATAAGACGAATGTACTCACGGCGCCCCACAAATCTGGTCTCGTCGATCTGTATAGGGTTTTCCGATCTTCCATTCAGCCTTCCTCTCCTAGCGAAGGATACCATTTCGGAGCGGACTTTCGGACAGTAAATGAACCAGTCAACCACAGTATTTGGGGAGCTACCAGTGTGTTTTGGCACCTCTTCCAATGGCATGCTGTTGCTGAGCTTCAAATTACACTGGAGTCTTCCGTTCAGATCACCATAATCGAAGAATTCGATTCTTTTTATTACTGATTGAATAGACTGGCAATCCTTTTTTTCCTCATCTCCATACCGACACACTGTTCACGAACCTTGTTCGCGAGGACCACCGGTCCGTCTCATCTACGGCAAGGTTTTTCCCCTAATAAGAAACTATGCCGGAGATGTCGTAACCCCCGCTTCTCTGACTGGGGCATGCGCTACATGTGCCTCCCATCAACTCCCGTGTCGTTTTCTGCTCACCGAGTCCGGGGTTGACTGGAAAAAGCCGTTTGGATGTCAAGACAGGAAGTGACTATAATGGGCCAATGGAGGAAAATGACCAAATGTGGTGCGAAGATCCGAACTTGGAACAGAAGGGTCTGAAGTCCATGGTGTTGACTGTTTGACCACGACCACCACATCACGTAACAACGTCACTTTCACTGAGTTTATTTGTCAGAAGTGAACCATATACATCACTTACGATTTGCATTTTCTTCCGTGAACATCATCATCAGTAGTATTACTATCGGTATCTGTTTCGCTGTTCTCTTGTTGGGTTCGCTGAAAGAATTCCCATTACATCACACCGCTAGATGAAAGGCCGTCGACTTATTACTAAATTATCGAATAGAATAACGGTACAGTTACAAATCAAAAGGATTGAGTATTCATCTGGGCACATCCTTCGGGAAATAAGAAGAAAATCCGTAACGATCCGATAGTAAAAAAGCAAGGTCATGAAAGAACCCGTTGTTGCAACACTTTTGCCACGTTAGACGTGGGACTGAAACCCGTTACTATAGATATCAATGGTGATTCACAAGTCCGATTGGATTGCTTGATGATCTCTTTTGAGTTTTCTATCCTTCTTCTCTCTACCATCCCCCTATCCTGTACAGTTCCGTCTTCCCTCTACGATCGCTTCGGTTTGGCTATGCCCACTAGCACAAAAATCGAGTCAAGACAATCCAGTCCAAATTACACCGTGGATATGGCACGGACGCATGCAGATCAGTTGACGGGAACCCAAGAAATGCCCACTACCTTGCATCACAGACGGAGTGCTTTGCACACACTTAGCACCACGGCCAAATGGAATCCTACCGCCACACTTGCATGTGATCTCACCAGTCCCTGTTTCCTGACCACAAACGCAGATGGCAATACAACCGCCGTACCCATTACCCTGACTCCCATCTCTGTCGTAACAGCAACAACGACAACAGCTGATACAACAACCAACAGTTGTTGCAGCAGCAACAATTGCGTTGTTGGCAATCAAAATAACAATCTTTCTCCGACGAGTTCCATCTACGCGCCGCTCCCAGTCGATTGTTCTAATTGTACCACGGATTCGGTTACCTCGACAGCCGTCTGTCATCCGGCGCTAATTGCCAAAGCAACTGCAGTCCTCCTGTCTAGCGTGTCTGGGTCGATTCCGCACCCACCATCCACACAGGCGGTTGACTGTATGCTCCCAAACTGTTTTCCCACTCAGTCATCCCCGATATCCTGGTTACCTCAGATCTCGACCACGTCAACAGGGTGCACACAGACCACTGAGTTGGAAATGCATTTACTCAATTTGACTGCGAATATGGACCCAGCCGCGACTTCAGTCCCTACCACCGACGCCGTCAGTACCACTACCGTCATCAGCGCAGACACTACCGTGGCTAACAGGGGGATGGAAAGACCCAGTCGTCGAACGGATTTGAAGAGGGATTCGCTCATGAATTCTAGTTCCCCGTCCAGCTTTCCTTGTTCTGTCGTAGACAAATCCGAGACCGGCTTGACGCCAGTTAAATTAAAGAAAGAGACCTTGTTCACGGAATCCGGCAGAAGTGAGTTACAGTCGGGTGAAGACCCACAGAATGTATAAATCACATCGTTTAACTATTTGCCCGTATGTGTATTTACAAAATCTGGAAATTGAATGTTTGTTGTTTTATGGGGAGTAAATAAATTATTGATTAACTAATAATAGCAGTAGTTTTGATAGGTAACCCAGCTCTATGCCAAGAAGGCTTGGTAGTTCTGCACTGTTAAAGCTCCCAAAAGGTCCCACAAAACATACAGGATTTTCTGAGTCGGTGAGGTTCATTGATGCAATATGAAAAATTCATCCACAACGCAAGAGATTAGTAACAATAGCTAGGAGTTCAGTCGCTATGTGTTTGTACGCGGTCGGTCGTTAACTATCAACATATTTAACGATAGCGCGGAACGGATCAAATTTATTTATATATAGATGTGAAACGAGCTGTTAGGGATCAAGTTGGCGGGACATCTGATTATCTGCCAGAGGTTGAGTTCCCGCTGCCGTGGTCAGGTTCACCCTTTTATATTGCTCAGGAACATGTCCGTTCCGGGTACAAGACACGTTAAGACTGCTTGTGTTTGGGCATCGATTTCTTCGCAGTATTGCTCAAATATGGTGGAAACACCATATCATTACAGCTGAGGCTAGGCGTAGGGTATGGGGAAGCATCTGCCAGTTTCTGAAATAGGCGCTGAATCCAAACAGGTTAAGATGACAGGGGCATGTGTTGCGCATGCCCATCGATAGATTTCCTTGGTGTACGTTGTTTTTCACGGCACGTAGTGGTTGGAGGGCGGGTTGAGCTGGTCAGTGATATGTCAAATTGGTATGAAAGCCTTGGCCAGTGAACTTGGCCGTGTAGGACGTGTTAGGCTTCAGAGGAGAACAGCCGAATAGATGGTTTGAAATATGGCTAGGTGCTGCGATCAATGGCACAGTTGGATTGGAGCTTGTTCTTCTGTTTGGGTGCTCCTCAAACTTCTGTGCGTTTTGCAGTCGACTGAACAATGCTGCGAGATGGCAAGCAAAGACAGAGTTGAAAAGTATGAGATTAGTGGTTGAAAGAACTGAACTGACCAAGTTGACCATGTAAATAGCTAACATAGCGTCTGTATCACCCGTTAGCAATTCTGACCAGAATCCAAATAGGATCTTGCGCACAATGAGGAATCTTGACAGCCAGCCGTCCAGTCAATTCAGAAGTAAAAAACACCACTTTTACATTCAAAATCATGTCGGTTCACCTGAGTAAATGCCTACTGAAGTTGGAAAAAGATTTTGCCATGCACACAAAAGAAGCCCTAATCACCACCAATAGCCAAGTTGTAGGTGGGCATATGTTTTCGGTAATTTCGCTCTCAAATCATTACAGTCAAAATCAAATAAAAATGAAATAAGGGGAATGAAGGAAGACGGGTAATCAGCTAGTCAATCGATCGATGAACACGAGACGGTAAAATTACACACAGCCGTTAGTACCCTGGGTCGGTATCACGTTCGAGAGCGACGCCATTGATCTTTGGCCACGGAGGTCCAAGCGCTTAGACCAAATTCTTTTGTGACCTTAGTAGTGGGATGCAGTTTTTCTCGATAATCGCTGATATTTTGTATCTGATTCATTCAGTGGGACCAATCGGATCAGCCGTGTGACCTTAGTCTAAGAGGTGAGCAACGATAGAATTCGATACGGATCTCTTCCTTTCACGTTGAAGCCAGCATGGTTGGCACTTTTTGATGCATTTATATGGCACCACGGGTGCACTTGAATTGATAAATCATCATTGAGGAGGTTTACAAAGACATTTTATCCTTGTTCCAACATTTTAAGGTGGCCATTGTCGAGAATAGGCATCTGAGCTACGCAGCGTTCAAAGTGGCTTTGTATATGGCGAACAAAACTGTGCTAGTTCTCAGCTGTAGTAACTCCTTTGCCAGGACGTTTGAGGAAAAGGGTTTTCGTTTCCACTTTGTGGTATCCTTTCTGCCTATGTCCGGTGTTTCTTATTGCATTCGATAAACCTGTATGAGCAGTTGTTTTCCGACCGGATCCCGGCGTTGTTCTTATCTCAACGTCTAGCGTATCATCCAGGCAGGTACATGTAGCCCTGGATACCAATCGTCATATTTAGTTTCACTTCCGACCGATTGGAACAAAAATATGGAAGTTTCTATACTGACCTGTCTATGTTGCTTTTCTGTGAAGTTTCCTTTGGATGGAACCGTCCAAGCGCCTCGTTAAATCAATGAACGTCCAAAAATTGGAAGATTGTTGTTAACTTACATCTTATCCGAAAACGATATTGTTGGTCGTGCTGCACGGAACCGGCTTGTCACTTTCCCTACGTTCAAATTCCGCTCGCTAATGCGAACTCAATCGTCTACTCAACGATAAGCCTCGGACCCCGTTGACAAAGATTTTGCATCGGCGAGCGGCATTTGAATGGTTCTATTTTACGCACCCAGCAGTACAGTTTTCGGTTCAGACGTAAGTTGAGAGTCATTTTCCATTTTTGGACCTTGATTGATTTAACGAGACGCTTGGACGGTTCCATCTACAGGAAACTTCACAGAAAAGCAGCATGGATTGGGCAAAATCGATCCAGGCCACTGACGGGGGTGTGTAGACATATCGTGTCCCCGGTTTATCGATCGACTGACCAATTGCCTGACTAATTTACCAACTGACTACACGTGTTCCGTCCTTCTCCTTATCTTATATGCATATACGTGATCGGAGTGACTTGGGAATAAAATCACCGAAAAAATGTGTTCGCCCAAGCCTTGCTTTCTGATGTTTGAATACGGAATCCACAAACACTTTTGCACAACATATCCAGGACCCTTTCACTGCATCTTTACAAGTGCATACTGTAGTCACGACAATTGTCCATATAATCAGAATGAAACGGACGTTGAAGGAAACAAAATTGCGGACAGGCAGATACCACATTACTAGCTAGGTTGATGGTCCATTCACGTTTTCCTTACTAAAGTCTCCTCGGAGTTTCGTGATTCCTACTCAGCACTACACGAAGCGTTCTGTGAAAAAGGTGAGTGAATGCGCGATTGAATGGTCCATACAGTCTGGAAGACACCATCTTTTCCCGGGCACTTTTCACATTTCGTTTGTATTCGTTCATTTACATCACAGCGCTGGTCTGGGGTTTTGTGAAAATCGAGCCAAACTCCAGGTGAATCTTCATAGGTGAAGAGAGAGACCCAGTGTGCGGTCGAATATCCGTTGACATCTCGATTCAGGCAGACAAGTAGGGTTAAGGAAACATTATGGACAACACCTACCCGTCAGATAATGGTCGTATCGGGTTCGATGGGCGGGCACTGGTCCCATGACAGCGTGAGGTTGGATAGGTAGATAAATCGATAAACAGACGTGAACCAGTTTTATCACAACAGTGATGCTACAATTCAGTTCAGTTCGGTCTTCAGAGCTTGGGGCCGATGTACCTGATTGACCAATTTCTTTCACTTGTGAGCTGCTGATTTCATTTTTTCTGTGCTGCTCACTATTCACATGTGCACGTGTGAGGTGAACAACCTTTAGATGTTTTCTAATAGCTTACAAAAGCTTCCCGGGTCGTCTCGCTCATCTTTTCGCACACAAAGGGTTGTTGTTATCTATGTCATCAGCCTCGTTAAATTCGGTCCCAATTAATCGGTTTCTGTTTTTAGAAAAGATTTGGCATCTTATTCACATACTACTGGATAACATGAACTGTTTCTTGGTCTTGGTTTTTTATTGAGAATAAATAGGGCTGCCCTTCCACTTGCCTGAGTCTGATTGAAACTATGCGATCGGTAATCAATGCCTATCACACCTCTGTGCATGTTGAGTAAAGTCCGAATGTCTTGCGGCTGATATCGCCGCATGTTTACCTATCGTGAAAGTCGTGAGAAATATTGGTTTTGCACTTTCGAGGACCAACCACTCGTGATGTCCAACAGGTTCAGGTATTCATTTGGGCAAACCGGAGCAAAAAATAACACGTCCTACTCAGTGAACCGGGCCGTACTTAAAAATCTTATCACTGTTCGAAGATCAGTCTGCCTTCGGAGTGTTTTTGGGTATAAAGTTTCAACGATTCGTGACAAACTGTGCCCACAGCAAATAAAACCTTGAAATTCAGTAATGGCCACTCAGGGCGTAGATATTCCAAATTCGTCAGTTGTTTTTATATCCTTAAGCTAACGTATGCAATAGAAACAAGATCACCGCGTTCCGAGCGGATAACTGAATTCTGATTGTGATTGGTTGCAAAACCAAGGTCAACGGGGGTCGGATTAGCATCCAATGTTTAGGTGCGTAGTGTGGATAAGCGATGATCTAGATAATGGGTGGCGGACAGCCGTCTGTCGGTCTAACGTGTTCCTGCGATATCCAACACAGTTGACTTCCAAGATAGCATCCATATGAGAACATGAAGCTCAGAATAAGTTTCAGGAGGATATGGCTGAATCTTTGTAGACGGTCATCGTAAGTACGGAAATAGTCATTCTATGTTAGCGAAGAGTTATTGAATGTCACAGATTTAATGTTTATCGGACACACGTATAGGGCGGTCTCGTATAAATGTATGGTGTGCGGTGAGTCGAAGCCAGTCACGTCACTATTTCTGATGAAGAATTAGTCAGGTGAGGCTTTGGAAACAGCTGACAGTTCACTCCATCAGGTATATAAGGCCAACATGGACTTGAACACAAACGGCCGATGATGTTCGAGTGGCTCAGAGCGTTTGTTTACCACCTCGGAGATCAGAGGTTCGAACTTCGCCATCGTCGGTCACCTTGATGGTAGACAGGTACTTACTGTCGTCCGGCCCGCTAACACACCTGACCTATTGAGACCTTATGTGGTTCTCCATTCTCAGTTTCAAAGTCTGGTTGTCGGCCGTCCTCTAGCTGTGGAGTGGGCTCTTGAGGCTATAGGGCATACCCCTTCCACTGCACTCATACGCAAGCATGTAACTTAAAAAAAAACATTATTTAGCAATTAAAAATACAGGAACTGGGATGTATCAAGAATCGACCTGCCTTTTTAGTAACACTATAGTCTGACTATGTGGAACGACAGTCGGTGTGGATGACCCACACATTGTTGATTGTCTTTGAAATTATTTTCGTCCCATCGAGTGGTAAAATGGCCAGCTGTGTGTGACCAAAAGTGTTCCATATGTGGCAGTTTTAATCGTGGCTGTCAGTCCTTAGAATTTCAGAGTCTCTCTCTCTCTCTCCAATAACTGCCCAAGTCGATTGCTCAGCCATATCCGAGGAGGCTTGCTATTCTTCTGCTCCGTGCAATCACTACCAGTTTTGTTTACTCACTATAGTAGTATAGTGAGTCACTTTAGTTGTAAAAAAATCAACAGTTTTAGAGATACATTGGGAAGACAGAATATTTCCAGGCTAATGCTGTCAGTCTCGGCCATTCCGCTGCTTCTCACGAACACGTGCGTGTATGTCCGTCTGTCTGTCTGTCTGTCTGTCTGTCTGTCTGTCTGTCTGTCTGTCTGTCTGTCTATCTGGGTGTCTACGAGTTGTTCAACGTGGACACAACGTCCGATTTGTCCAAAATTTAGCATGCTCACGTGAACCCAGTAGTCTATTTCGTGGGCGCGACGATTTGGGCAACGGGTCTAACCTGTTTACGTCTTCATTCCCATTTGGATATTTATCTCTATCCTTCGCTAATACATCAACGAGGTGAAAAAGAGAGGGTGGGCATGGTCCGTAACCACGAGGTTCATAGACAGCAATAAGACGCCCGACCCGTTACCACACCTGACCTATTGGGACATTGTTGTTATTTGTCACTCCAAGTCGCTGTCACGTTTTCGTGTTATCCCTAATAGTGCACTAGGCTCTTAAGGTTATGGGGAATGCCCGTTCCATTGCACGCATGCATAAGAATATGGTTAAAAAAATCCACTGTACCATCTGGGAGAAAAGACGGACATGATCATGAAATTCGAAGTGGTCGTAGTGAGTTCCAGTTCAGTTCAGTTCAATTCGGTTTCGTTCGGTTCATTTCGAACAACCATTGACCCTGCACTTGGTGTGGTGGTTTTCATTGCTATTTCTCAGCGGGAACCTCAGCCGGGAATCAAAAAAATAAAGCGATTGAAAAAAATAGAACTACAAGTAGTATAATTATTTCGATAAAGAAAGTGTGTGAATACAAGAGCGCCACTGATCGCCACATCTAACCATATTCTCCAGTACGTCTAACCCCGCACTGGGTGGGTGTCTTGGACTCCACGCAAGAAGCCCAACACACCCTACATGACCGAGTCTATCAGTCAAGCTGTTTACATTTTTCTCCCCGGTCATGCCCATCTCCCAACGACTACCCGCTCCAGCGTACACTAAACACCCGGGGAGTCCTATCTGGGGGCATGTGCAACACGTTCCAACCACTTTGGCCGGATGAGTTTTAGTAGTAAACCGCGTGAAGAGCTATTAGGCCAGTTGTTCGGCGGGTTCGGATGACGAGGGAGCATGGCGAATCACCAAAGTTGGCCGATAGCAGTGATGAAGCACCTCAGACTCGATCAGCGGCACACCGGTTTGAAAGAAGAAAAAAAAAACAATGTCGGAAGGAGGATGATACACAATCCATAAAACGGTGAGATCTCATGTGTCTGACTCATTCGGATATTACATGCACCAAGATATAGTGTACGAAATGCTATTAAGCTCGCCCTGTTTTTCCACGATTACTTTTGAATCAAACCATTCAGGGTGACCAAGTTTGGCACACTGATGTGTCCACCTATCGCTACTCCGAGCATACATACGGATTTAAAGCTTGAAGCGGATTTCAATCGACAAAACAACTGAATTTGAGGCCCTAGCTGAGAACTGACTCAACCCCCTACACTCACCCCAAATTCGTGTTTTCCGTTAACGTTTTGAACCACATCTGCTCGCTCGTTGAACCACAGATCGGACATTGACCTTGCACGACCGCTGACTGGTGCGTGCATTGATTTTGTCCCATGACCTTTGACCCACATTTTCTACAGACATTTCGTTGACTTGACCGTTTGAACCTCAAGCGGCCTTGAATTTGCTTACATTTGACCGACTCTAATTCACGTGGCGGTTACCATTGACGTTTGTACAATTTCTGTGTAGTATTTATGATTGCTTATAAAGAACCGTACTGAATACCATAATTGGACGTTTGACATCTTTTGGATTGTATTACGCGTATCTCATCGACTACTGGAAGTCCGTTACGCAGATAATTACATTTATCCAGGAAAATGAGCCTGAGAGGGTGCGAAATGCCATTATAACCGCCCATGGAAAAATGGCAAATACACCGAACTGGTTTGTAATGACTCATTTCAGATACTTGGAAATGTGTTGTTGAACGATGGTCACGTCACACGGGATTTGTAAACGAAATTCATTCAAACTATACCTTCGGGAAAGACGGGATGTTTGACACAGAATAGTTTGTCCGCAATCAATAGCAATATTCAAGTCAGGCCATGGTGTGCACCTGATTACGGGTGAATTTTCGGCACGTGCGTGATTTTCAGAGCGGTCCATAAATGTGTATGTACGCGCATTGTTTTTTGTTCACACTTTGTCGCAGACTCATCCAAATCCGGTTCGGACCCATCGAGTCCGGTGCCTGAGGTCGGCACTTGTCAGTTATCTCCATCCGCACTGGTAAACAATTCGATCACACATCGTCAGTTCTATCGGTCACACTCGGCTCGACCCCGGTTCACTTATGCCACATTAATACGCCAGGCGATACTCGAGTCACCGGGGAAACAATTATCATTGAGCGCAATTTACGTGTGGCTACAAAGAGAATTTGCCTACTTTCGTCAGAATGAAGCCACGTGGAAAGTGAGTCTCTTACGCACTAATTTCTACCATTCTCTCTTGCGACTGACAACTAATGTTATCATTCTCATAGTGATCATTTTGTGTCGATACGGTGAGTTATCAGATTCCGAATGTAACCAGGCCACACAATATACTCTTCTTTCTACGGTATACCGTGCTCGTGACCCGTCAGTTGTTGAGTCAGTGGACTGCTCAAGTTAACCTGAACCAATTTGAGCAAGTGTACAAAATGTTCGGTTGAGTACAATTAATAATCCATAAAAACCCAACAACCCACTATCACCAACATCTGTGGCATCAAAGGACCACGTCTAAACTATTCACATTATGTGAGTTTCTCTTGTGATGCACACAATGTGCTAATCTCCCTACAGCAGTGCTGAATTCACGTATGCGCAGTCGTCATTCGGCTGCTTACTAGTGCTAATTGTGAATTGAAGATCCCGTGCATTCGCGACACCCACTCCATAGATTTCATAAATAGAGACGAAATTTACGCGTCGCACGTATTCGTGTATGACCAAGCATGATTCCCAATTCGGTTGCCATGGCTACCTCGATTATTGCTGTGTTCGAAGGTGGGCTAGGTCGGATTTATTTGTTTACTTCCCCTTTCTCTGATCCACAGACACCAACACACACACACACACGCACACACCAACACACACACACAACTCATAACACTAACCGATTCCGCGTTTTCTAGTGCGTACGCACTCGCTTTTTTCCCTATTCTTTTCTTCCGAACGATCAACCACATTCAAAACACGCACGGTTATTTTCGTGTTTCTTGTTGCATGTTGATGTACGTACGCACGTACAGACGTACGTACGTGTGTGTGTGTGTGTGTGTGTGTGTGTGTGTGTGTATACCCATGTGCACATAGCCTTGTCTTGTTTGTTCCGTATGGGCCTGCACCTGCAGAGTTGGAAACGGCTAGGACAACAGCAGTGATAGTGACAGCAACAAGAAAAACAACAACAACAACAACGAACAACAATAACAACGAACAACAAACAACAGGACGAACACTATTGACGTTCGGAAGGACAAATACGGAATCGACGGAAACAAACAACCTTAAGGCACAATTTCGTGCATGTCGCTTTGCCGTCTATCTCGTTCTGTCGGCCTCTCTCTCTCTCTCTCTCTCTCCTCTCTCTCTCTCTCTCTCTCTCTCTCTCCCTCTCTCTCGTTCTCTTTCCGGTTCTGTCGGACAAATAAACGGATGGTTCGAAATGTTTCCCGTGCCTCTGAACTGACTGGTCAATACAACAGTGTTAGTGATTGGGGTAGCTCCGATGGAGTGGTGCTTAGGTCTGCTAGCTATTTGCAATGAGAAATTGTCTCGGATTCTGTCGGTTGTCGTGAATTCACCCTCCTCGATCCGGTATTAGCCCTTGCTTGAGTTAAATTGTTCTATCACGAGTCTCATGTAGAGGGCGTCTCGCCACATTGAAGAGGAAAAATGTGAATTTATCATGTTAGTCAAATCGGGTGTCATTCAAACGGGATCTGTGTTGAATAGATCGCCAAAGCAATTTTCTTGAAAGATTTTCTCGCGGGACCGACATGGTTTTGCGACCTGATTCCAGTTATTCACGCCTTTGTTGCTAATTATTCGGAGAACGAACAGGAACGGGATGGTTTTTCTGCTGTTCTAAACGAATTTCAGATTGTGGGTTCACGGAAATGATATTTATATACTCACTGCGAATAAGAATAAGATTGGATTTTGGATATTCATCATTGATGATTCAGAAACTCAAATATACCGGCAGATATTACATAATCAGGCTGTAGATGATGCTCAATTAAAAAGTTGTTGATTTCAGTTCGTTCGGAGTCGACCAACTGTTATCGATGATTGTTCCTATTGTCTTCTTCGTTTGTTCAGTTAGATCTTGCGAACAGTCGGACGGGAAGTAAGGCTTATCCCCTTGCATTTCAGGTGATGCACTATTGTTTCATAGTCTTGCTCTCCATTTTTGCGACCAAAATGATGATCGAATTTGTCCGAATAAATATCACCTGATTGATTTGGATCTTACATGTCTTGGTGACTGATATGCAAATGAAGAATATGACTGGCCCAGTTCGTTCTTAGTGTAAGTTTGACCAAAGCGTTTATACTGGATTATCGATCTTCGGGTTTCACTGTTCCTATGGATTCTTTGTAGCCGGCTGAGAAATACTCACAATTCCGATGCCTGGTGCGAACATCCTATGGTTGCATACCATTTGTTTTGATCATTTCCCCAGTTTCAATGAGATCTAGACGAGGACTTACCTGTTGCACGGGGATTCTCATCGTTCACAACGGTTTGGCGAAGAACTGTAAAGGCACGGCACGGTTATTTCATGTGATTTTCTTGTTGGAACTAGTAGGGGTCAGAAGATGAGCATAGGAGAAAGGTACGGAAGACCTAACCAGTTAACCTGATCATGTAGGGGCGTCCTAGGCTTCCTAGTCGACTTACAGGAAATCTCCCGACTCAATGGCTGGAGTTACTGGAGGATATGGCTGGTTGGCGATCAGTGGCGTCCTCGTACTCACTTATTATCTGCTTGATGCCATTATCTGTAGCTGTTTCCCAACATTTTCATACTCTTGATTATTTGGGCTTCCGAGTAGGATTCACTCTGAGAGACAATAACCAGACACGCGTTGCACTTTTATCAATCAACAAGTGCATTTAGCTTCATATTTACTGAGTCTAACCCTCATAATTGGCCTCATGAGAGGAATGCATCAGGTTATCAATGACTGATCACTTTCTTAACGTATGACTGTCCAGTCAACTAAAGTGGCTTCCGATGCGTTCCTCTCATGAGGTCAGTCACGAGAGTTCAATCCAGTGCATTCCAGACTGAATGTACTTATTGGCTGAGGATGGTGCAGCACAAAGGATAAACGGTGTGACGAGAGTGGGAACTATCTCACAACGCCGAATGACGGCGGGAAAACCTTCAGTCATTTCGGAGGGATTCCCAAGTAATCCAGGTTTCTTTGGCGGTTCAACTTTGAATCTACGGAGTTTCGACTATCCTACTGAGGGCCGCCTTTCATACATCAACACACATTAATGATACTGCAGGTTCGCCCTGGCTCGCTCCTGAAGACGTACGCTTCGGACGCATCTTATTTGACCAAGGCATATTCGAGTGGTTTTTCACTTCATGGTCATGTGCGAGTGCGGTGCAACAGATATACTCATAACCCCAAAGGCCCATTGTATTATCAAAGAGAACCCAAACACAACCAAAGAGTGAAAGTGGGGAATCACATAGGACCCCAGTGGGTCAGGCACGACAGTAATATGGTCAGTAGTGAAACGCTGTCTGCCACCTGAACTCATTCTTTTGAGAGAAAAAAGTCCTACTACGATAGTCGTACAGGCTCGTGCCATACACGTGCGGTCATTTGATGTGTGTGGTTACAGCGGCTGGTTTGTGGTGTTAGATCTTGACGAATGAGGCTATTATCAAACGTATTGAATTAATGATGAAAACATATGGCGAGTAAACAATAAACTGTAAAACGTAGCGGTACTATCAACGTGCAAGCACTTCTGTAGGTGTAGCTGATTCTAACTGACTGGGTTCATGCTTTTTGTAAAAACTGTAATGATAGTAGTGATAACTGCTATTTTGTTGATGTTTCTGGGCTAACTTGTCCTCGCACACTCTTTTTCTTGGCTGCGTTTACTCATGTGGCAGCCGGTTACCCAGTTCTGTCTGTGTGACTTCGGCTCCAGATTACTTTTGTTTTTCCTTCTCTCTCTCTCTCTCTCTCTCTCTCTCTCTCTCTCTCTCTCCTGTACATACTTCCGGGTGGGCACATGATGTCTTCTGGTTCTTTTGAAGCCCGATTCTACTTGCTTGTACGTTTTTGTTGAATGAAGTGAGCCCGCGTACCCCGTTGTAGATTTGGTGTTTCTGTCGTTCGACCGAATGAAGCTCACGTGTTCACGACAAAAACAACATTTCTGGAGCCCGTTATAAATAAACATCAACTATGGCAGCAGCGCACAAATAAACGCAAACTGACACCGATCCACACACACGCACACACACACGCACGCACGCACGCACAACCAAACAAGCAAACAACACAAATAAACTACACGTACAATAACACAGAAACATAGGCTTCTTCTCTCTTCTCTGTGCAAAAAACGTAAACAAGTCTGGGTGTTCGAGGTCGTGTTTTTCTCCATAGATTGAGCGGAGAAAGTCGACTGCGGTAGTGCTTACAGATCAATGTGTCCTTGACTTGCTTCAATACACTGTTGTTTCCTCTCCGTTTTTCGCTTTTTCTTCCCGCCACAAACGTGATTCCTTCTCTCTCTCTCGTTCACTAAAAAACGCATACACACAAGAATACATAAACACAAACTGAAATGTTTCTTCCTTGATTGCTTACAGAAGTTTTGCAGTTTGTTGGTTGTTGTTGCTCTGATCTTTTATCACGCTACTACAGTGACGGTTGTATTAGTTGTAGCTGCCACATTTGGTAGTCAGCAATTCCTGTGCGCGTGTATTTACCAAGGCGTCCCTCTACCGCCAGGCATTTTGCCCCAAAAACAGCTTTCGCCGTTTCTCGGACCGTTATCATCCTCTTAGTTCATTTGTTCTCTTCTCTGCTGGTTCGCGATCTCCTGTGTTATTGTTTGTTTATTTGGTTTGTTGTCAGTGTTTATCGACCTGTTGTTGTGATTGCCACGGTACGCAACATACAGGCTTTCGATGAAGTCCCGCTGTTGTTTATTTGTTGTTTTTCGTGAGTGTTTAACTGCGTGTTGTTTAATGTACCGTTCTAATGAATCGCGATTCGGTAGTGATCTCGATTGTCCGCACGTTTACCTCCCTGATCAGTCTCACGAATAGCTGGCAAGAGGGTGAGGACGGAGATAAGCGTGATGCATGTTTGTGTTTATTGTTGTTGTTGTTGTCGTTGTCGTCGTCGTTTTCATTACTACCGCTGCCGTGCAGCCGCGTTCTTACGACGAAGCAACCACACGCAGACATGCTCCCGCACAGGGTCTATCCCACGATCCTGTTTTTTTTTACCTCGCTTCACACGCGAGTGTCTCGCCTTGTTGTTGTTGTTGTTTTTCGGCTGTCTTAGCCGCTGTGGTGGTGTTTTGTTTACATGCAATTCGGTCACAGTTGATTCCGGTACCGAGCTGTAAATGATCCAAGCAGACAAATACGGAGGAGAGTAAAATGTTGCACTTCAATTTTCCCCATCCCGGTTTGTGACTCCGTGGGCTTTGTTAATGGTGTTCGGGAATGATTTTGGCAAGATTTATAAAGATTTAATGCCCTTCCTTCTAATTTGAAGTATGACGAAGCAGGTCTATTTACCTGTTCATTTTGAATCCAGACACCTACCCATATACATAAAAGTCGAGCCATTCGGTTCACGATTGATCAACGTGAATTTCAACGTAGCTCAGTTATTGTGTCACTTGGGTTGGAACGCTCCACTCACTCTCTGGAAAAGTGTGGAACCGCTTGTAGGGTTATTTTATCGAGCTTGTTAGGAATCATCAGATGCAGTGCACGTACATCGAAACTGGAACACAGAATGCGTAATCGTGAGTCGGACAGGCAGATGGGACAGACTGACAGACACAGACAGGCATACTCAGACATCAACTTTTTAGGCTATCCCGATTGGCTTCTAAAGGCCCAGTGACTAATTGTTATGGATACTGACACCTTTGCAGCATTCAGTCGTTTACTTCGTTTATCTCATGTCTAGCATTACTGATATTTTCTCAGTGCTACTTAGAACAACGAACGTAAAAATTGGGTTGAATATGACGTCTCTCAATTTTCGTGATCTGATAATGAACGCTTCTTTCTTTCTTCCTCTGTCCATTTCCAGAATGCTGTGCGGCACAACCTGTCGTTGCACAAATGTTTCCGCCGCGTTGAGACAGCTTCCGGATCTGTCTGGGTCGTGGATGAGACAGAATATCAGCGACGAAAAGCGAAACGAGTTGTGTAAGATTTTCGGCAAAATGTCACGTGTTCGAATAAAAATGTCCGCATTAGTGTAGCTTCTCATCGAGACTGCGGTTTGTCCATTGGAGCAATCCGAACAACTTGTATTATTTTATAATTCTAAGATTTCCATTAAATTAAATCACGCAAGTCGACGACGAATTAAATGGGCGGAAATCGTGACCACTGATTGAGTTATTTTTTCTCCAATTTATGTTTTTCCGGAAGTTCACACCTCCAACCAATTCGTACTGAGTAAGAATGGCTTTATTTCTATTTCAGTCGATGGTTTCCAAACTCCAGCTCCGGGAAAAATCAGGTAAGCTAAACCAAGAAAATCAACATTGTTTCCACTGTACCCAATTCGCATTTACCTTTTTCATAATGACGTTACTCTACTCACAAGTAGCTACACTACACAATTTTTAAGATATGCCCCGAAATTTCCTAGAACCAGATAGGTGTCTTTTCAACTGGGTGCTTTTTATTTTTCACAATCTTTGTGAAGCAACATAATTGTTTCACGCGTAGTGATAATAGATCGGTCCTAATTTCGGTATCTACAATGGGACCGGTTAAAATAACGTCTCTTTTAGGCGAATTTTACCTTGTCCAAAATGATAGGATGGTAGATTCACTCGATCTTGGTCAAGCCTGGGCTACAGAAATTGGAGTGCCCGAAAAAAACGTTTTTCGTCACAAACCAGGGGTAAACTTCCGTATTCCAGTCGCTTCGGCTATCGCTAGGGTGCGCAACTGAACACCCTTGCAATTTTTGAGAGGAGGGCGGGGGTGGGGGTGGGGGGCTCGATAAACAACCCTGAAAGCAATTCCCGGATTCACCCGCTATTCAGTATCAACCAGGTATGCTAAGATTACGTTATTTATCAATCCTGACTTAACTAGCGTAGGTGATTCTCTTTAATCCAAGTGAATAGGTGTCGTACCGCTCGACTTACATGAGATGCATCAAACCGCACACATCTGAAACAGTATGTAACCTTTGATGAGGTTAGCATCGATTGCTTATCCGTGTTTTGAATCTGGATCAGAGGAGCATTTCAAACACACAACAGCTTGGTGGCATCGAACGTGTTTCGAATTTCTCTAACCAGTCGTCGGTTTGAGATTTCACTAACAATATCATCTTTGAATTGCAAGCTAATTAAAATGTCTTTCTTACGGTTTCCATGAGAATTTACGGCACTTTTTCGATGAGATTTTTCTCGATAGGTGTCTTACGTATCCTATGAAATCTGTAAATGGCCTGAGAAAGATTTACAAAATCAGTTGCTTCGCCAAGTTGAACTTTTAAATGATACGATGCGATGGATATTTTCCGCACACTAAAATAACGTTTTTTGAGATTTCATTCGTTCGCTGTTGGTCCAGCAACCCCTGAGTTCTGTCACGGCAGTGAGATGCTTTGACAAGAAGAATTCCCATTTACTTTTTTGATTTTATGATGAATACGATGAATATTGGAACTTAGTCGTCGGCGTTGTGTGAACGGTTTGGCTATGCGGTGCCAATCACCGATCAATAACATAGAGAACGAAGACGAAGCCCACAACTGACGGTCAAATGCGTCAACTCACTATCGAATTGGGGTTTCATTAAGTTCACCAGTCAAATTCCTAGGGTCGATGTTACCGACGCCACACGTTATTGCAATGGAGTTTGTACTCATGTTTGACTATGAGTTAATGAGAGACAATGTACTATCGAACCGGTAGGTTTCACGTGATTTTGTACAACAAATATTTAAAAGGAAGAACGACTAAAGCGCTATGTTTTGTGAAATTCTATCCGATGAGCAGTACCATATGCACTTTGGCGATTTTCCAAACCATCATTGAGTACTAAGCTGGCTGCCATTATTTTCGGATGCGAAACCAATGAAACTAGTCATTCGTTCTCGTTTCATGACAGATTGCAGTTGATGGATCACAAAACGGCCAACAGTTGCTAATATCGTGCCTAGATTCTACTGGTCTATTCTTAAATTTGTAACAAACACTCATTCCAAATTTTAATGAAGCTTGCTATCAACTGACTCTCCAACTCGCGGTTGCGACCGGTCTTGAGATGTGAGCTACCAGATAACAAACCCCGTTAAAGAGGTTTAACTAAATGACTTTATGGATCGATGCTTTGCTAGTACCCTGTCCTTGCATCCATTTGTCGGGGTGGGTAGCTCACCGGTTTCTGTCTTGTTACTCTATTGCTCCATGTATTGTGCCTTGGACTTCGTCACGAACAATCGGTATGAATGAACCAGTTGGATCGATATGTTTATCTGTTGAAGAGTTCATGTCAGCCGTGATAGATCAGCAAAGAAAACGTTAGACTGAAGATCTTAATGTCCCCAATTCGATCCCTAGTCGTGCACCATGCTTCTATTTAGTGGTGATTGAAGGGCATCGTCGTTTTAGACAATGATGCTTGCGATATGGGGCACGCGGTTTCCCGTCCTCCCAGATAGTGGTAATGGGTTTGCGTGACTATGGTGTTCATCCCTTCAAGTGCACTCATGCACAGATAGGGAGTGAGGTTTCAAATCGATGAGTTTATTCAACATTTGTTTGCAGATAATCCTTTTTTATCCGGAGACTGATGCACATTAACCATAATCATCTGAAATATAAACATTAATACTCGGTCCGAATTCTGTTTTTGGTCATGTAGGGCGATAAAACACACAAATCTCACAACTCTGAGGGGAACAAGAAATTGGCCTCACGTGTGAAAACGGAACAAGAGTTGTACATAACTGAGTCATTGACGGACACATCATCAACCGTGACAAATCTGAGTCAACCGTCCGTCGGTATGACCGAGTCCCAACTAATCTCCACATCTACTTCTATGTGCACTTCCCACGGGATCTCTTCACCAGTGTGGAAGCATTCACATTCTTCCCAGTTGCCATCGACATCGACTCCGTCTCAGGCATCCCCACTCTTATCCGCCTTGCTACTCCCTTCCACAGAGGGCGGAATTTCTCCGCCATTGGACGGATCCAGTCTGATGGCACGCGAAGTCCGCAAAACGTTGCAACAACTCACGGTCGACATCAAAATCCCAGGTTTGATGAACCACACTAGTCCCTCAGATATTACGTGAGTTATAATGGGATATCGAGTTCATTTCTCGCAACTAATTATTTCTGCCGTCCGGTAATGTAGCCAGAGTCCGCGTTCATTTGAAAAACTTCAAGATTTATGCTACCTAGTAGTTAAACGCGATTGGTGAGAGGTTAATTCGAACAAGATGATGCAGAAATTTAGGCTTTGTGGATTGACTTTTAAGTACGCATTGTTTGAACCAGAAAAGTGTACGCATTCTGATGAAGATGAAAGTTGAGTTGCATACAAGTGCATTAGGAAAAACCTTGGCGGGTCGAACAGGTATATTCACTTTTGCAAGTCAGGCGAGCTGTTTGAAAGTAGTATACGTGATCGACAACAGTGGGACGACAAAGAACGTGATGATGTCATATGAACAAAACACAGCAAGATGATACAAGACATATGAAAGGTAATAGCAACCATGAACCTAAGGAGTACTGAATTACTGTCGATTATTTGATGCAAATGAGATTTCAATTTGTATCCTAATCATTTGAGCGAAGTTCGAAACATCTGTCCGAATAAACGATCGAAAACCTGATTTGTATTATCGATTCTATTTGAATGTGCACCAGTGTATACAGGCTTTTCAATTTGTTCTCTTTCCCTGGTTTTTTCAGGCAATTTTGCGCCTTTCGGACATCCACTGGTCTTGATGTAGCTCATGAACCGAATATGTCTCGTCTGACCGACGCGACAAAACAATCGATGGTTGTACAGCAAAATCAATAATCCAGACCAAGCTAATCCGTGGTAATCGGGCCAGGTGAACGAACGGTCGAGTACTTGATCCATCAGCGCCGATCTCCCGCGGATGCGCCTCTTTTTCATCCCCTTTCTCCTCCCAGCTTATGCTCCGGGATTTCATATATCCCAAAACAACCCATCTATTCATATCTTCATCGATACAGGTGAACGGCAACTGAAACCATGTAGATAAATTTGACTGGGCGTTTAAATCTGTTCATTCCTGTGTTGAATTCTTGCTTTCTCTTTTCCCTTGATGATACTGTTGCTGTGGATTTTTGTGCATTTGTGGTACACACACACACACACACTGCGCATCAACGAGATGTAGATACACATGTTCAGTACATTTGTGAAAATGTCCGAGCGCTTATTTCCCGTAACAATGCATGGCGTAAACCCTCCTCACAATACAATTGCATGTTCCATGCCTACATACACACATGAAGATACGTAAACTCCTAGATTCCTCGAGAGTTGATGGTGACTGAGGTGTCACACTGCGACGCCAAAATTGCACATTCACATGAACCGTTTCCACTATTTTTTCGCGAATAATCTCTTCCCTGTTGGTTGTGGCGTGCATTGCTTTTGGTCAGTCAAACAGGTTTTTCCGCTCTACTTCACGGATATTCTTTCACTCACGGCGCTAGTAAGAGCGAATTTTTTGCGTACATATATTTCGATTTATACCCCTACCCAAACTGAGTGCAATTGTTTTAAATCTGAGGTCATTTATATATCTACCTATCCTTCAACCGCCCGCCTACCCTTACTCCAAAATCGGCCGCGCTCGGTTGCTGCCTTTCTGGTTTATAAAGACGACTATATTTAGTGTTTCCCACTTTGGATGTAAACGAGAACGAAACAAAACATGATCGATTGAGTCCAACACATCTATAAATAATCAAATACACACTCGACATCATCGTTTTTTCCATGGCGTAGCAGGCTGATTGAATTCCAGAACCATCTCAGAGATGTGCTATTTGAAGAGTGATGGTACAGTCTCAGTCACTCCCGAATTGTATCACTCGCATATTTCCTTACCTTTGTGGCGGAAATCCAACTGAAGGCAGTTGTTTTTCCGTTACTAACTTGTGATCATCCAGCCACTGTTCGTCTTTCTGGGTGGTTGCGCTTCGTCTGATTTAACTTCCAATCCTGATCAACTGAAGATACCCGGACAATGAACGTTGGCAGTCACCGGACTACGCGGATCTGTAAGTTGTCGACTTTAGCAAAAATAAACATGAAAGGTACATGGGCGTCAACCACGCTTCAGTACTGTGAAGGAATGGGCCCAGCACATTACCAATAGACGACCTGGTTCAGTGGCCAGACCGCATGCCATTGCCTATCCAGAATCAAGGACAAGGTCGGAGGCAGTGAAGCAGACAGCACGTGATCGGCTGACCAGAATCGCCGACAAGAGTGGAGCCAGTCGAACGATCAGTGGACCAATCAGCGGTTAAAATCTGTCTGAAACCAACCACAGCCGAACCAATCAATCCGGGCGCAGCCATACAAACCAACCAGACGACCCGTTTAGGTTTATCAGTAGATCAATAGGCTCTTATGCGAGGTTTTGGTTGTGAACAGCACATACATAAACGATATATTTTCACTAATAAATTGAGATGGTCCGAAGGCAGAAGAGTTTTGTTACTAGAGCTACCGGGACGGATCAAAACAAGTACTGCACATGGTCTACCAGCTGAGCCACGCGATCACGCCAAAGAGTTTCGAACTTCTTGAAAATGGATCTCACTTTTACCCTTTGAATCAATTTAACATTTGTGGTGTGAGGGTATGGTCCGACACGTCGTTCGATGGACGGTCGACTCACTGGCAGACAATGCGTCAGCATCGGCCCCTACCGAGTCCATGAAACCACGAGCGGCAGGACAGCCGATCGATGGCGTGAATCGAAAGGCAAAACGAATCCTGTTAGCAGCATTCAAGGCCCAAGGCATGGTCGTGCATACCAGTCGGAACAATGCGTTGCGTGCAACGAGTGGGCACAGGTGACGGCAACCTATATACACTTTGTTTTTTCACTAATAAAACTACATGATTCTGAGGCAGTACTGAGTCCTCACTAGGGCTAGTGGGACGGAACAAAACAAGTGGGATCTGCGAATCCAAACATGCCTGTGTATTCAGCTTGTGAACAATGGTTGATTCATGGGTAAATTCTGCTGGAGTTGGTCAAATTATGTTAGTTCACTGTGTCAGGTGCCGTGTGCTAATGTAAGCATGACGAGCAAACAGTAAGATCTATCTGCGAAAAGCTCGAAAAACCTTTTGGCGTGGCCTCGCAGCTCAGCTGGCGGGGCGCATGCGGTTCTGAACCATGAGGTGGTTTGAATTCCACCGGGGTCAATGACTTGTCGAATCTGCCAAGCCGTACTTCATAAAACATGATCAGAAGTTTCCGGTTATTTCAACAACGGGATGTGTAGGGACCTCTGCGTCAGGTAGCATTGAAAAGCCTGAATAGTTCTCAGCAGAGCGGTTTCTGCCCAAATCCTTTCAGTCTAAGCCTATATAAACTAACCCTTCCAAGGTCACTATGATTGCAGAAAAAAACCAGCCCAGAATTTCGTCTGTATATTAGAACAAAATTACGTAAATGTACAAAGTGGAAAGGACAATCAGAGCAGAACTCCATGTCAGACCGAAATAGTAAGAATGCGTCCGACCAATACATGAACCCATACATTGTGTAAACTTATCTGTTCACGTGTTGTTCTGCGTACTGGGACAGCTCGACTGATTCTACAAAGCCCTCCGTTTTTAGTCAACTTCATTCAAACTGGGCGCAGGAGCTTCCAGCACTAGACAAAAACAACCTGGACGAAGAGGTCGCCTTTGCACCAAAGCCAGGCATGAGCGCCTTCGGGTAATAACTGCGCTCGTCAGGTAGACGAACCCGATTGCACGAGAGACTCGCACAGACTGCTGCACACTTAAACAATCACCGGTTTAGTTATTCAATCCCACACAGTGCCAGATTTCCACCATCCGTCAGATACTTGAGCTCCGTCACACATCATAAACCGACGGTGATCATAATCTTGGACATCCGAGCAGCATTTGATTCCACTGATAGAACGGCCCTCTAGGATTGTCTCATTAAGAAGGGAATGCCTGATGAGTATGAGAAAATCAGTCAAGCTCTAAGCCATCAGACTTCAGGCCGAGTACAAGGATATGGCTCATCGTCACCTTACTTTCCAGTTGAAAGTGGCGTGCGTCAAGGTTGCCCACTCTCACCCTTCCTGCTCAATTTTGCAATCGACGACATCCTAAGAGGGGCACAAAGAAATCAGATGAACGAAGGCGTTGAGCTCCTACCTGGTAGCAGACTTTTAGACTTAGACTATGCAGATGACACCGCATTGGTTTGCGGAGATGCTACTGTGGCACAGAGCGTCCTAGACTACCTCACCTCGTGTGTATTACGGTACGGAATATGCTTTTCACCCTTCAGGTGTGTAGTGCTCCTACACGACTGGCAGGAGTCCATCTCCGCACTTACCCTCGGTACTGATCGTTTGGAAATTGCTGAAAAGTTTGTCTACTTGGGAAGCTGTATATTTTCTGATGGACGGATTGGAAACGATGTGAACAACCGAACAGCAAAGGCTCAAGCGGCGTTCTGCAATTGAGGGCACCTGTGGAGATGGCATGACATCTCTGTCCGGTTGGAAGGTAGGATGTACAACGCGGCTATGCGTAGTGTGCTGCCATACGCTTGCGAGACCTGGCCTGTTCGAGCGGTCGATTCCTACCGGTTGTCCGTGTTCAATCATCGATGCGTGAGAAGTGTCTCGCGAGTTTGGTAGCAACAGCGAATAAGCAGTTCCACAGTTCGAAGGCGCATCTACGGAACCGGGCGTACCGCGTACCCGATTAGTGCTACCATATCACTCCATTGACTTTATTGGCTGGGACATGTGCTACGTATGCCACTTCCTCGACTTTTCCCGCCGCACTCTATTCACCGAGCTTAAGGTTGACTGGAAACAACAACGTGGAGGCCAAGCCATGACATGGCACCGGTCTGTTGAAGTGTTGACGTCAAGACTTGCTTCTGTCGGTTCCTCACGCTTGCATGATTGCGGACCTCGAGATCCACTACACAGCTGGCTGGAAACTTTGTCGATTATGGTTCAGTGTCGTGCTCAGTGGCGGTTATGTTGTGACAGCTTGTGTTCGAAATCCTGAGAAACTTCCCTTTGATCCCTCACTTTTGTTTTTCTGTTTCATGTTTTTGCATGGCACCACACCTCCATATCTTGTACTGGGCTGTCGGTAAATATATACGTATACTTCTACTTTTGCACGACTTTTTCCAGCCAGAAGACAATTCAGCCCCATGGATATCCTGGGTCGTTGACGACAACACGCAGCGGTTGAGTTTGAGCTCAGTGCAAACCGCGACCCAGTTTTGCTATAATATCGCGGGCAGGCCGAATTCTTAGGCACTCCATATCTTTCTCGACGGAGTTCAACCACGGTTTTAGAGAACCTTCAAGGTGACAGTGCCGTCCCGTACACGGCGCAAGGCAGTGTCTGCCTGGACAGTTCCGTGTCGGGTCGCCGGAATATATGGCCGAATCACCGCAGGCGACGACTTTGAAGAACTAAGTGTCGGTCAAAGTCGCAGCATCGCTACCTTGTTCCGTCGTTTGATACTTCTTCGTTGCTTGTTGGTATGAAGAATTCGGCTCAAGCATCAGTGGTTGAACGCCTCAAGTCTCTTGGTATCCTCAGCTATCAGTGGACAGGTTGCACACCTGAACGTGAGCAAGCGTCGGAGAGCGGCACGGAAGACGCGAATTGTGGTTCGAAGGCTGACTTCACTCCATGTCCACAGCACACCGGAGTAAAAGAAACGCTCCCCGCGCACTGTCATTTCTTTATAATACTTTTGTTACAGTCCAGAAGAAGTGTCTGGTAAACGAGTTATTCGGTGGAAGTCACTCGTTCAGAAGTCATCAAAACTAATCAAATGAAACAACAACGCTTATTTGCATTCCAGCGGTCTAGTCCATTTGTAGGTAGTCGTTATCTAGTCGAAGGATGCAATCGTATGGTTCACATGTTCTCGTTTACCTTAGTGCGTTTGGTCCCCCCTGACAGCCGCGTTCGTTATAAGCCCACAACCATCCATAGTTGCGTCTTGAGCAATAAACTACTTACTTATCCAGTAAGTAGCATGTACGCCCCGCCGCACTTTTTCCTTCGCCTGGCCATTCGGAAGCAGAGTTGATCCCAGATATCTGAGAGGTGGAACATACTCGATTGTCTGGCCACTGATAAACAACTACTGAGCTGAAGACGCAGAGCAAGTCGAAAAAACCTTCGCTTTCGCTGAATTGACTTCGAGGCAAATAGTCTTCGTGTCACAGTCGAGTCGGTCGAAGACCGGATGAAGTGTGGCGGGGGAATCTCCGAGCTCGACAATATCGTCCGCAAACTCCAGAGCCGAGAAGTGCACAGTTGGAATCAGTCGGACATCAGGATAATCAGCCGAGACTCTGTTCGTTGCCCAGTCAGCTGCAGTTGGACAACACCTGAGAGAGAGCAGCTCTGTCCAACTCCGGGATTAACTGCGGACTGAGATTCTTCATCGTACGTTCGAACCTGTGCGCTAGTGGCTGCACGGTAGGCCTACAGGATCCTCGAGAGTTTGTCGGGAATACCGTCGGATGTTAGTATACCTCAATAGGCATTCATAACTGATCGAGTCTAAGGTGGCACGGAAATTGACCGGCGAAACAGGGTAATGCTGGCTACCACAGCATACTGAAGTATTCCAGTACTCGAAGTAGTGTGAAGGTTTGGTCCACACAGCCTCTACCACAACGGAAACCTCATTGGTTCTGTCGAGTGCGACAGTCTCTCACATCTGAGAAGCAGTACGCAGAAAATCTTTGGAGCGACATCAATCAGACAGATCCCCCGGTAGTTGTCGCACAGTCTTGTCTGCTTTCTTGGGAATGAGCACCCCAATCCCTCGGAAATGTCTAGTCTTCCCCCACAGAACGGAATAGCTCGTATAGCCTGTCGATTAGTGATGACAGACAGATCTTGTGCACTTCCGGTATAATACGACCCTCTCCAGCGGCTTCTCCGTTTTTCAGCTGGTTTATAAACCTGGCGATTCCCGTCATTCTTGGTAGCTCGCAGTTGACGTCGTATGTATCTGAATTCAAGGAGAAAGATGGATTTCCTGTGTGGTCAGAAGTCGGTCAAAATGCTCCACCCAACGTTGTTTTTCTTGTTTTTTTGAGGGATTAGCTGGCTCGTTACATCACATAGGATGAATTCGGACTTGCACCGTTCATTCGAAGTGTTGTGAATGAGACTATATAGCTTGTTGAAGTCACCAGCAACCAGCGTGGTCTCCATATTCCCTACCACTTCTATCCAGTACTTTGTACGACCGTCTAAAGCCCAGCGCGAGGCCTCTAGCAGTAGTTTACGGCGTTCGGTGTTTCCCAATAGTCGGGCATTCTGTGCCTTAGCTAACAGTTTCAAAATGGTCGCTGAGAATCGGCCTTTAAGACCTTTTCCAGTTCACCCTAGTTCCTTCCAAGCAACCTGTCTAACCACCTCCCACTGTTATTCAACGGCGAACTCATCCTTTTGTACGTTGGCCAAAGTAACCAGTTGGGCCGTGATAGCGTTGGATAGGGCTTGAGATTTCGAGGCGTGTAGACAAATGGATTTTGAAGCACGCATGTACAATGACATGGCATGTACCATTCGTGTTTCCTGTTACGCTCGGCAGTCTTCTACTGAAGGAAGCCCAACGAGGAGCACTAGGGTATAGATTTGGTGTGCTGTGAAACCGTTGTTTGAGTACCCAGTCAGAAAATGTCTTTTGGCGTGTGCTACAGATGACTAACCTGTTAGTCTCTGCCAAATTCACTAGGCGGTATCCATTCTCGCAACGCTGACCAAATTAAAGCTTTCCTGGGACACGGCAAGCGGACTAATCTGATGAGCCTGCTCGTGCATTCCAGTTTCTGGCGATGAAGAATACGACACTTCTTGAAACAGAAAGTCATTTTTCGTTGTTTCCAGTTACACTGGTCGGTGTATAGATAGGTTCCGGGGGAGTTTTTGAAGCGTGTCAGGGTCAGTCTCGAAGAAATTTGTCCCCCAAAAATCAGGGAACTGTTGGCGCTTTTGCCCGAGGCGAATGCGACATGGAGTTGTCTGCGGATCTGTTGTGATAAAGCCGATAAATTCCATCCAATCCTTAACACACCGGGCGTCGGAGCTGGGTGGCCGAACTTGCAAAAGGCAGGCAGTGCCTATGTAGTAATCGTGTGGGGTTCGCATTGTGTTACTCTGGCTACCTACGTCTAGTAGCGTTCTCACATTTCAACGGGTGGTGTACCTGTTTTCTGCAGCAGAGAATTCCAGCTCACTGTCTTGCCACCTCAAACACCGGGATACGAGGCGCGTCGCTGACCGGGAACGCCATAGCGTGATGAGAGCGCGTAATTCCACAACAATTCATGGAGGGTTTTGGGAAGTGGTACGACGCGGTACCCCCAGTACCGTTCGGGGATTTTACGATACTCTGTAGCCCAATCTGGCCATTTTTGTCCAAAGTTGCACCTCTAGCTTTTGAACACCCAATTACACCCTGCAACGCAACAGAGGCGACAGCCTTATTTGACGGCCGGACGCATGCGCCACGTCGCAATGCAGTCAATATACTTACGTGCTTTTTTGAGAGAATGACGCTAGCCAAGCGAAGACCCATCACGTCCTCGGGGACCGCTGCTTATTTAGTGAGCCTAAATTTGCTTTATTCACGAATAACCACCAAGTTAGTGATCGTTCCCCTATCTGCAACCTGGGGACGCGCCCGGCAGCATACAGATCTGCTCGAGGGCAATACAACACCGCCCGAGAGTGCTGTATGAATTGCCTCAATTGCTTTGGTCATTCCGCTTTCTTCTAATGCTACGCGGACGCAGTCGATTTTGGCCATTATGTTCCGGTGCTGCTCAAATCACGGGATTTGAGGAATGCTTTCGTTTTGTTACAACTATGCTCTCTCTCACGAGTCGTCTTTCCAGCATCCGTTTCACGCTAGATATTCATGGTGGAAGCGACACAGTCACTAAATTGAAAAATGGTCTGACCGGAACCAACAAATGAAATCTATTGGCTCGTTAGTTCTCCACTGGTACCTATAATTCAGCAGAACATTGCCACAAATCTTGTTTTATTCAGATTCTTAAGTGAAATCTTAATATTTAACAATATCATTACATTGGAGTTTGAGCAGTACGTCTCCTCATATTATAGCGGATACTATTGCCATTTTTGAGTGATGACATGAATCTTCACAACGGTCTAATTTGTGCATCAGGGGTGTTATTGGATGCTCCTCTTAGGAGAGTCTACTAAGGAACCACAAGGGTGATTCGCTGATGGTTCTATGTGGGTTAGACGCAGCTAACCTCGCGAACGATGACACTGTGGTCGCGAGTTGGATACTACTTACATCAAATGATAACGTGAGTTTCGTTCTACTGAACGAGGATTCGACGACTGACTCGCCACGGAATGTAAGAAATACGGTCTCTGTCGTATAGCACTGATTCCAGTTAGATACGTCTTTAAGTTACATTTTCCATGCTTTTTCCGAGAAAAAAGAACTTACTCAGCCCAAAGCACTCCAACTTTTCAATCATGAGAATAAAATAAGTCAAATGACTACCTCTCTTTTCCATATGTAAAACATTTGCAATATAAACTAATGTCTTCCCTCCTTGTCGATGTGCGCGCGCGTGTGTCTAAAATTACAATTTGACTGTAAATTGGGTTTCATTTGATTAGAGGCGAGTTCTAGTTATAATAGGAAGAGTTCGTCGATTTGACTCCCTCTTCGTCCGAATCAGTAGCATGTGAACCGATGACTTGGTGGCTGTTGACAGTTCGTATGAAGTAACCACCACCCCCTCCTAGAAAGAAAGACAGCGTGAACGTGTCAATCCAGACCGCCCGCAACCCTTTGTTGGCCCAACTTCGACGCACGATCGGTCGCACGCGGTCAGCCCATCAAATCAAGTGAACATCGACCAACCACTGATGTCAGTTGGTATTTAAGCGAATAAATCGGTCGGGCAAGGACGCAACCTATAGGGTGCAGTGCGGTTACTGTCACCTATTTGGATATTTCAGTTTACACTTTTCCTTATGCTGCGTGCTGAAGCTTTCTGGTTTTATATTTCCATTTCATGCTTGCGCGTGAGACCCACGAAAGATCAAGAGTGGTAACGAACCGGGCGACAGTTGTCCACTGTCTACCACCACAGGAGGTGGCGGGATTCGAATCTCCGACTTTTTGGAGTTGAAAAGTAAACAATCTAAACTTCCCGAATACTACGTCTCCCTAGTGGCCCGATTTTTTTCAAAAATTAATATCATTCTATAACTAAATTTCTATACAACAATCACACGATTTGGGATGCGATCAGATGCTGAGGATCAGATGACCCCTTTTTTTGTCTCCTTTAGACCCTCCCTTACGCTCCCCGTTGCTCCGTCAGTGGCTTTATTGCAATTTGATACATATCAACACTCCAACCAGATCATATTGTGCACGATATTGGGCGAAATCATCACATCATCGTGTAAGGTCAGTGGGGGTTTGATTGCTTGCATCGTGCCACCGTCTCCGGGGCGAAAAACACGAAACCGAACGTAACTACTCATTAGTAGACTAAATACAATCTAGAATTCAGTGGAAACTGGTGTGCGCAAATGCAACGCCGAGATCACGAAAGTGCCATCGAAGGTAACAAATTTGTAGAAAGTAACAAACAATTAATTAGGAGAAAATAGCACAGTTACGCCTTCTGGAGATCAAATACCACGAAGTTTAGCCACAGCATTAACAATTCGAGGTGGGCGACTAGCACTCAGGTTGGCGAATTCTTCACCTGGACACTGGATTAAATCGCACAGAGCTTTTAGATTTCCGGTCAGTGGTAATCCCAGATCGTCCAGGAGATTCCGGAAGTAATCTGTTTCGGAAAAGAACCAAGTAGAATGGAAAGATGAATAAAAAGACAATGATGTCTAGTGCATATGGTGCTGAGCTGCGCGAAATTCTAGCAAATCCACCCCGTTCTTCTTCGATTACCTTTGAACCAAACCACTCAGTGACCATATTTGTTGTGCCAATGTGTCATCCCACCGCTATACCAAACACACACGGATTTTAAACATAAAACAGAAAAATCTGTTTATCTTAGAAAAAACGCTTGAGAGGGTGCGAAACACAAACAAAGCAGCCCCTGGAAGAATGGCAAAATCACTGAACTGGTTTACAAACGCAACGTCCTTTGTCGCTAATGTCTCATTTTCGATTCTCAGATATTTGTTATCGGACGGTTTTCCGGTCACACGCGAGTCTCAAATGTAGTTTACTCAGGGTAAATATTCTGATTAAAAGTAGATACCTTTTATTTATCAAAACAGAGGGATGGTGCAATGTCCAAGGCTCTCCGAGCTGGAAGAAGGGAAGACACTGGCACATATGGACTCGGGGATAAGCAAGCACCAGATTATCGAAAATAGTTATTCGGAACGTTTTGAGATCAAGTTTTGATGCCAACGTAATGACGTTAAGAGTAACAACTAGAATAAGATAAAGCGTAACGGGATGGGAAGAGCGGTAATAAATAAAAGAAACATCACCGTACAGGTTTTGATGGTTTTCTGAGTTTTGTGTTAGTGGGGAATGGGAGTTCAATACACAGACCGTACAGCACTCGCGCGACTGAATTCTACCCTAGATCATATGCCAGAACGTCTCTAATCGACGACAATCCTCATCCCTTAGGTCCCAACCAGGAAGACGGGAAGCACCAACCGGAAGAAGTGCTGATAATAGCTTCTTCATTTCCCTACGACACGTCATAGCCCGACCGCCGCGTCTCTTCTTTCAGTCATGCCCAGCACATGTGAATAAAGCACGAAAAGGTATACGTCGGGCCGGCATTCTCAAAACGCCGAGCATCCTCAATGCGGAGTGGCCATATCTGACAACCGCACGATAAAACACTGCGAACCGCAGCGGTGTAAATCCATCCCTTGAGAGACAGCCGGATGTTAGGAGAGCGAAACAGGCTGGCGAAAGCTGCTCTGGTTATCGCTCTCTGATCTCATCTCCAACACTCCCTCCAGTCGTAATTAAGCTCCCGATGGATTTGAAATTACCGACTAACTCTGGCTGATCACCACAAGGGATAAGTGCAGGCAAAGGCTCCTGCCAATTTTGCAAAAACACTTTGCACTTGGAAGGCGCAAAGTGCATACCATATCTGGAGGTCTCAATCACTAAGCGGTTGAAAACACGTTGCATTGCCTGTGCATAATCACTCAGCAAGAACATATCATCTGTTCCCAGGGAGAAGTTGAACTCCACCGTTTAGAAGACCAGATAATGCACTCCGTAGAACATCCTCTATGGCAGAGTTGAAAAGAAATGGGACAGCCTTGGGGTACTCCACTGGAGATGGCAGAGGTTTGCAAAAGCTGGTCGTAGCCCTAACCCAACCTGAGGTATGTTGGAGCAAGTCCTTAAGGACCGACACGAACTCCTCAGGTACTCCATTTCTTAACAAACAGTTCTACGGTGCGACCCCATCGAAAGAACCGAAGGTCGCGAGCATACCTCGGAATACAGAGACCGCTAGTCTCCGGTAGGTATAACGGTGCTCCAGAATCTCTCGAAGGGTGAAGATTGAATCAATAAATGCACGACCGCAGCGAAACCCAGCTTGCTCTTCGAGCGTTCGGGTTAACATACGAAGCATGACAGACGCTAGCAGCCTTGATGCTATAAGATAAGGCTAACACCCCCATGGTTAGCGCAGTTACTGTGCGAACTATCCCTAAAGATGAGGACAACAACAGGATCCCATCACAGTAAGGGGACCTGCTCAGAATTCCGAACCTTCGAGAACAAAACATGAAGTCCTCTAACGCGTTGCACTCCACCATCTTTAGAAAACGCTGGGGCAGGTCATCGGAGCCCGGTGTTTAGTGACGTTCTAAGGCTAGGATTTCCCTTCGGATCTTCGTCTCGATAGGTGGATCTATCGAAATGAACCAAGAGACGTGTGCCGAAAGCACTATTGGAAAGGCTGACATTGAGGGCCAGCTAAATTGTGTCTGAAAGTGTTTCGCCCAGCTTCCGAGACATCACCGGTGGTTGTGAATTGGTGAACCGTCACCTTGGCAGGTAGTTTTAGTCACACCTAGTGGTTTCCTATCGATGAATGGAATGAGACAGAACAGCTGGCGGGAATTTCCTAGGATAGCCGCACGTTCTATCTTTGATGCACGTGGCGACCGCCAGATCTTGCGGCCTCTACAAAGGCTCGCGCTAAGCGCATGTCTCGTTACCAGTCATGCTTCGTCATACTTGGTTCCAGCCGGGATCGACTGGCGTGCGTCGAGAAGGCACAGAGATCCAGTCTCCCAGTACGACCAGACAGACTACAACTTGCTAGGCCAACGGAATGCAAAGCATTCTTGATAAGCGACCAGTGCGGGTTTAAGTTATCAGGTGAAGCTACATCTAGTTTTTCAGCTAGCGCCCTCTGGAAGACGAGTAGGTGAAATAGATCGGAAAGCTTATCGCAATTTAACCTCGTTGCAGGGTACGTTTAGAACGTCCACCGAAGCACATGGACAGCTCGTTACAAACTGGTGCGTGATCGGAATCCAGAGGGGGGGGGGGGGGGAGGAGTGTTCCAGTACGAGCGAAAATCTTGTATGCAACTACACCATTTGTGGCTTATAGCGATGTGGTCGATCCGGGTCCAGTGATGACTCGAAGAGGGCGGACGCCACGTGGAGACTGGAGCATCTGAAGTTCGACTGGTGAGGAACAGGCGATAGTCAGAGCAGAGCCAAAAACCATCTTCCGTTTTCCGCGTAACAGGAATCTAGCCCATAAGGGCCTCCTAAATGCGCCTCCTCCGGTGACAGTCAACTCTAGCATTCATATCTCCTGCCAAAATCACGATATCAGCCCGGTTTGCTTTGTGTAAGAGGTGATGGGGCTTTTAGTAAAAGTTACCTTTGACTACCTCTGGGTTGCATTCAGTAGGTACATTCGCCGAGAAGACAAACGGACCGTATCTATCGAAACGGCGACGGCTCATTTTGCATGAACCCGAGTCTCAATGCGCAAGACTGTCTACTGGAATCCAATCTAGCGGCGCCGATTCAGCCTTTTCACGGAGAGCAATGCAAACGCCAGCAAGACCAGAAGCCATAGCCGCAATGTCCCCGGAAAAGTGTGTGTGAAACATCATACAAGGATTTGATGGGGTCGTCAAGTGAATGACGGAACTGGAGTCTTGAATATGAGTCTCTTGAATGTGAAACACATCGACGGCAAGGGACTCAACGGTACGGGCAAAACTCGTTTGTTGTCCTATACACATCAGGATTCACACTTTGAAAGTATCCAGCTTAAATGAGCCTCGAAGACGAAGGAGAGCACCAGCCGGTGGTAGTAGGTTCGGTGAGACTTAAAAGCTGATCGACGAAGGATGAGAGAAAATATGGCCAGAATTTCCAAGGGAAACGATACAAATGGTACGGTCAACCGAAATTCCCTTTAGAAGTTAAAAGTATGGAAAGAAGGGAGAGAGGAAGAGGGACTGGGTAGGCAAGTTTTTGAGTACAACGTGAGTGCGGTCTAGTGTGTGTGAGTCGTATGTGCGTGTGAGAACAAGCGTGGTGCCAACGCAACAACAACAGAGAAAAATCACAAAGTCGAGGGGCAGGGGATTGAGAGTCAGCATAAAGATTACACAAGGTAAAAGCAGATTTTCTTAAATAATTTCACCGTACACGTCTTGTAAATTTTGTCGTCTGTTTTCCAACCATTTACGGGGAGAGGGAAGTCAACAGACAGCCATACAGCATTTGTGCCACTGGATTCGGTTCTGAACCATATCTCTCAGCGTCTCTAACCAACGGCAATCCACATCTCTTAGGCTCCAACCGGGAAGGCGGGAAGTACCAACCGAAATCAAAGCTGAAGATAACCTTTCCAGACCCAAAGCCACGTCACAGCCTGGCCGTCGCACTGCTTCTCTCTGCCATGCCCAGCACATGCAAAAAGAGCATGAAAGGGTAAACGATAAGAAGGCATATGCAAAACGTGCCCGAGCCATCGGAGGTGGTGTAGAGCAGTTATCTCGGTCAGAGAGAGACTATCAGCACCGAACACACGACGGCGAACCTCGTCATTGCTCACCCGATGTTCTCACCAGACACGAGCAATACTTCGGAGACATCGGTGGTCGAATACAGGAAGCCGTCGAGCGTTCTCAACGCGGAGGGGCCAGGTCTCGCAACCGTAAAGAAGAACACTACGAACTGTGGCACTGTACACCCTTCCCTTGAAGGAAAGTCGAATGTCATGCAAAGGTCCGTGTAATTGGATGTAAGTGTTTGACGTGTACGATAACTCCTACCGACTGCACCCCACCTGCAGTACAGAAAGAAGAGATCAGTGCCTTGGATAACTGACCGTCATTTCCAAAATGGAGGAGTGGGCTAGAAATCATATTACTTGGAATGCTGAATGGATTTATGCGATATTTAGCGATGAGAAAAAAGTTTAATTTTGATAGCAGAAACATGTACTAACAGCACGAATTCAGGATTGCGCTGACACTACACCAAAGCTTGTTCTGAAAGAAGAAACCGCAGCTGAAATAGATAAGCTTTGTAACCTTGGCAGTTACGGGTTGTCGGACATTTCACTGAGTTTCATCGGGTACAAAAAAGGAGCATTTGGCCTTTGCCAAGTTGAACTAACAGTGGTGCCGGCATAAAATCCGATAGTCTGTCATGAGTCGAGTGTACAGTGTGTTCGAAAAATTTGGAATAGTCTCAATTCGGTCGAATTTCACTTTATACTACTGACACCATTAGTAGCCAAAAATAAAGAACAGACCATTGTTTAGCGATAGGAGTCCCGTTGGATGCTGTCAATCAGGGAACCAGCGGCAGAATTGTTTGCTAGTTTTAGCTGTCACAACAATGACCTGCGTCCTTCAAATGGCTAAAATGAGATGCCCACATGGTCTTTAGGACTTACGGAGTTTTTCTGTATGCCTGTTATCATAATTGGATTGATTGCGAGTAGCATTAGAAACGAGAGTCAATGGGCCGCTTTTCACCTCATTCGCAATGAAATGAGTCACATTTTGGCTCAGTGATGTAGCAAAAATTGAAGTTCTTTCCCACAAGTTGATTCACAGATCCTGCTCTACGTATCGTGTGGCATTGCATGAATTTCCAAAGAGACGTAGTAATGTGAAGATCGATTACGAGGAATGAGAGTAAGTTATTGATAATGTCATTTCGTTTGATATGTCTCTGAAAAATCGGACCGGTATTGTAGCATTCTGTCGGAATGCTCCATAGCGGAAGGATCTTCACTCGCTGGATTTTCCACCTAGTTTATTGGTATGGCTTACGGAATACCTTCTGAAGGACAGCTTGGATGTAGCTATAATTCACACTGCACCCGATGAAGAGGACCTTAGTCATCTATCTTCTAATCTTTGAAACATTGTTTTCTCTCTCAACAAAGTGGTCTTTTGCCTAGGTTTCCCAATTATTCACTGTATTTTGAACAGCTTTTCCCAGTGGTCCTTCTACAGGTATATCAACATATTGACTGCTTCTACAGCTGAACAAGTCTATTGTAGAATGTTGACTACTGAGAGTAGTATCAGTAGTACAAACTGGGATTGCACCGTATGCCAGGATTTCGACCGAATTGAGGTGATGCCGAGCTTTTTGGACACTATACACTACTGTAGTTAGGTCCACCATTTTGCATGATTCAGGAACATGACCGTTACGAGCCGGAGATAGGCGAAGATTGTGTTTGAGCATCGCGGTCTTCGTGGTACTACTAGAGCATGGTGGGAACACCGCTTTAGCAATGCTGAGCTTAGGCGTAGCGTGTAGGGAACCGAGGCCTGTCTCTGGGGCACGCACCCAATCTGGACAGGCTATAACTACGCGTGCCCATAGATAGAATTTCTCGGCGCGCGTTGTCTCCCATGATTGGTAGTGGTTGGGGTATAAGTCGAGTTAGTTAGTGGATGACATGGCACAAGGGTATGAGAACCTTAACCGGTGAAGTTAGCAATGTGGAACTTGTTAGGCGTTCGAGTTGAGGTCCATGAAATTTATCCACCGGACAGTTCAATACGCTGGGTGACACGGCCAGGTACCGTATATTTTCCCTCTGTTTGCTTGTTCCTCATATCTCTATTTTTTTGCTTACGAATAGAGCAAAGAACTGTGAGGTTAGTGGTTAGAAGAACTGAGCTGAGAAGGAGAGAACTGTGCAGTTGATTGAGCAGAGGCCAACGTTTACGTCAAGAAAAACAGATACGGTGGGTCTACGGAAGGTGCGCTTATATCCTAGAATCTGTCGAGGAGTGGAGATATGATCAACACAAACTTGAGCGCATGTGAACTTAGATCGGTTCTCGCACAAGCCTATTTCACGAGTGCTAGAAAGGCGATTCACACAAATTTTTGGGGGACTTGCTTTCACACTCATATCAGACCGAGGATTCACGTTAACTAAAACCCCAGGGCTGAGCTTTTGTCCTTAAAAGTCGGCCGAGAACAAAATCAAATCTGAGTAAATGATGGTCTAAACAGAAGTCTGTTCAGTTCATTCGACTATCAATCTCATACCTCTTGACTCTGGTTTTGGCTGCCATCTCACAGTATCCTCGAGTCAAGACCACAGAAACAAGTCATGAGGACGAAGAAAGGACTCGAATGCAACAGCGTCACTGACCACGCCACCTAGCCCTATCACCCAATGCCTCCAACTCTCTGGGTCTCGTGGACCCCAGACCGGAGGCCTAGCACGTGCCACTCAGTCAAGTCAACTGATCAAAGTTTGCATGCCTCTTTGCTATATCATTTTTGGATGCACAAAGTGATGAACAGTAAAAGGGGTAAACCATATAGACGAAAGACATACTATAGAGGGGTGCGTGTGTGTGAGGGGAACAATCAAGTAAGATTGTTTGTTGAACCTGCCTTTGAAAACAGAAAAATCGTAAGTGGTTTAAAACGCGGAAAGAGAAAGAGTGTTCCAAAGCTTTGCAGTTCGGGGAATAAAGGAAGACTAGTGTAACGAAGTTCGACACCTATGGACAGAAACCTGATACAGGTGACCGGCCGCCTGCATACGACATGAAAGAGAGAAAAATCACGGGATGGGTTACAGCCGAAGCGAGTTCTGACAAACTAAAAAAATAACGGTAGAAAGTAGATAATGAAGCAACTTCCCGGCGACAGGCAAGTGCCTGCAGGCTTGAGGTTAGGGAGAGATAATTGATTAACTAGACAACCTTTCTTTGAACCAGATCAAGAAGAGAAATAGAGGTAGACCTAGCTCAGTCCCAGACACGACTGCGGCACTCAAAGACCGGGCAGATTTGAGTCTTATATAGATTAGCCGGTGTAAAAAGGCGTTGGGCGTGGAATAAAAAAAGCAAATCTGAGCGCATCGCGAGAGACGAGCGTAGGCACAATGGGAAACCAACAAAAAGAAGAGTTTATGCATAAACACAGTAAGGAAAGTAGTCCTGTGGTGTGAAGGGGAATCAACCCAAAATCAGGAGAAAAAGGGAGATTTTTGAGTAAAACAGAAAGGAGAGAAGTTTTTTGAGCATTGAAAAGAACATGGTAAGGGGAAGACCAGACGGAGATTTGTCCTAGATCGGAAGCCAGTGATGAACTAGAAACAGTGCAGTTTCAGTTCAACTTACTAATCCATTATCAACCCAGTTTCGATTGGTACCTCCCAAAATCGTTGAGTCATGGGCAAAAAGAATAGAAGCATAAAGTGAAAAAGAGCCAAAAATTAAATAACAAGCGGAAATCAAAAAGAGAGAGAAAGAATTCGAATGTAACTACGCCACTAGCTGCGACATCTAACCATATCACTCATCGCTTCCAACCATCTGGTAGGCGGGTCGCGTGTACCCCAATCCGGAAGTCTAGTATGCCCTACCTGATCAAGTCCATTAATCAACGTCTTCATACCTTTCTCCCATATCATGGACTGACCACTTCGGCCTACCTTCCAACCACCATCTGTCTCGGAGAACAACGTTTCTCGGTGAGCATGTGTAACACATGTCCCAGTCACCTTAACCTGTTTCGATACAGTACTTGTTTCAGTAACTGACCTCTTGTTACCAAAACCCTGCTTCTAACCCCAACATTGCGGGTACGGTGCTCTCATCGTATTCGGACATTACGATGGAAAAATAGATGCTTAAACACTGACAATCTTCGCTTATCTCTTAACCCTAACGACCATGTTTCTGAGCCGTATAAAAGAACCAATCTAGCCGCTGAGTGCAAACCTGATAGAAAATCGGATATCGCGTCGGCGACACAGATGATGGAGGTTGGCAAAAGCCAAACACGCCTTCTGTATACGCGATGACACTTCATTCGACATTTGTCCACTTGGTGAGACGTGACTGTTCGGGTAACAAAACTTTACCCGCCAAACAACCCAGTCCTGCAGCAGCATTTTACACACTGTAGGTGAAAAACGCATCCCAAACATTGCTACACTGTTGTTCAGGCTATCTAGAAAAACTTGAAACTTACCTGGACATTCACTCAGAAGAACAGTATCATCCGCGTATTCCAAGTCAGACAGTTTACTACTTGAGCAAATATCAATACCACCATTCTCACACGAGAATAGCGCTATCTCAAGAATCAATTAGATTACAAAAATTGAAGAGGAAGGGTTAAAGAGGGAAACCGTGACGAACACCACTTTCCCTAATGAACTCGGGCGAAAGATCGCCATAAGCACCAACTCGGCTTTGGCTGTTCACATACAACGGTTGGAAAAGACGGATAAATTTCTCTGGAACACTCTCCAGTGACAGGCAATGCCAGAGAACTATGCGATCGACTAGGTCGAACGTCTCTTTTAGATCGAGGAACATAGAGATTGTAGGCCTAATATGGAAGGTGTGTCTGTGAACTAAGATTTGTCAAAGGGTGAAGACGCGATCAATACAACCGCGATCCGGTCTGAAACCAATTTGGTTCTTACGCGTACACATTTCGCGGGTGCTAAATAACCGATGGAAAATAAACCCGGTGGGCAATTTCGATGCCAAAGTTACCAAGCTAATTCCCCATGGATTTCACAAGAGAGTCTGACACGTTTCTTGTAAACCAGCAAGATCACCGATGTACAACATTCCCTGGAAATCTGTTCACTATCTCAGATTAACCGAAGAAGTTTTGTTAACTCCGAAACCAAAGCTTCGCCTTCATCCCTTGAAACGATCGAGATAACCCATCTGATCTAGTGGCTTTGAACCTTTACAAATAACCTACCTCTGACACAACCTCCAGTTCTGATGGAGAAGGAGGATACCTGCATCGCTTCTCTTGCAGGTATATTTGGAAGGTCCAGTGTGGACATGGGCCAACTGAATTGTTCCTTGAAGTGCTCTGCCTAAAGGTCTAAATGACGTCCCTCAGAGTGAATCAGTGACCCGTCGATTTCCTTGATTAACTGAGAGAATCCAACAGTGAAACTGATTCCGGAGGCATCCATCGTTTTTAAGACCTATTTGAACTAGAGTCTTATGTGGCACTAGAAATTGCATACAAGGCTTCCTTGGTCGGTTGCCAGCGTTCATCTGGGTCTTGGACATTCGGCTGAATCGAAAACCGAGCAAACAGTTTCATTTGAAGAACAGATAGTTGGTTATCCTCTAGAAGACGTAAACAGAAGCGAGCACGTACCTACGTGTGGTCTGAGTTCACAGGCATAGATCAAAATGAACGATAATATTCAAATTGATCCACGCCAACGGCGACCTGTTTCAATATGACAATTCTGAGTCCAACCTTGTGAAGACGTAGGAGGATGTCATGTGAGTCTATGTCACTACTTATGGGAGAAGTTCGTACTCGACAGGAACGATCTGTGGCCAGAGCACAGCTGGATGAGACGATCACCGTTGTCAGTGCGATCGATCGGGATAGAAAACTGGCTTCCAATATCCCTTTCTGAATCTCCCAAACGGACAACTTGAGTGTTGAAATCTCAACAATCCCCACTGTAGAACGCACGCCTCGAAGCAGTTGGGATAAATAATGGTAGAACTCGTCCTTGGTCTCAGAGGAACTGCAGTCAGTCGGCGCATACACAGACACGACGAAAAAGCATCGACGCTTCAGCTTGTTTCTATTAACACAAACAGAACCGTCCAATCAAACTGCAAACAAACGGCTGTTGACTGCAATCCAGTCTAGTAATGCATACTCAGCTCTCATGCTCAAAGCAATCCCAACGCCAGCCTGACCACGGGCACTGGACAAGGGATCGCCCGACACGTGAAGAGTTAAGCCAGAGACTGAGGCTGTATCTGGGGTGTGAATAGTGACCACAGAATTGGGGTTTCGTATGCGTGTTTCGGAGATGCAGTATAGATCTATTTTGAACGTTTCAACAGTTCGAGCGAGGACAGCCTGTTGCTCTACCTGACATAGGGTGCGGACGTTGAAGGCAGCCAAGTGAAGTGCAAATGTAGGCTCAAGAAGTGCGTTCGACTTATGCCCGAATCATAAACTACTGCTTTCTTCAGAGCCGAAATTACCTGTAGTGTTTTTACCGATGTTAAATTAAGGAAGGAAAAGTTGGTAAGGCCCTTTACAGGAAGAATGCCGGAGGTTCCTGGGACATCATACTTCGCGGCTGCCCACATCGCAGAAGGAGTTTTTCTATGGAACCCTAACTAGAGAGTTTGACTCAAAAGTCTGACCCAAAAGGCAGTGGGACGCTAACCCAGCACGGGAACTTGAACAAAGCATCCGTGAAGAAACTTCTGGTCTGTCATGTGAGACTTGATTGTTGCTTGTATCTTGTCTTGTCTCAGCTGGTGCTCTGTTATCGATCCGCTTTTCGTATTCAGTCCTTAGGCCCATGCACCCAATGGGGCAAGCGGAACGTGGATGAGGCGGCATCCTTTGGGCCGGGGGCTGCCCAGCATAGGCGGGCGATAGCTGCCCAATAAAGTGCAATGACTTTTTCCACTGTCGAAAGAAACCCCAAGTACTCCACTCCTACGTTCATCTAGTGGAGGTTTTTTAACCGGTAAACTATTTCTCTGTGTTTGTTTGCTGGAGTATCCTCTCCAGAGGCGAAGTGGGTAGAACCAGATGTTGCCTATCAACTGGTTCTGAGAGTGGACTTCGTTTGGCCTCTACTCATTGGTCTGTCAGACATGATTGCATCTCTGGCTTAAGAAAGCCATCGTGCATAGCTTTTTAGGTCACGGAGGCACGCAAGCTACCACCTCACGACAAAGTGCAGTCTGGTCGTGATGGCTAAGAACAGTACGATCATGATCGATGTTGGCGGTGGCCTGGTGAGTGGTAAGTTAAGAAAGGGAGCAATGGAGAGTGGTATCAGCGGCAAAATAATGAAGTAGGTTGGAGGTTGAAGATCATCAACAAACGGAAAACAGTGGGCGCAAGTATAGAACCTTAGGGAATACCAACATTCACAGGGAACGGCTGAGATAGAGCCCTATCGACTCGGATGGAGATGGTTCGCTTGCTGAGGAAACTTGATATTCACGATACAAGAGCCGGATGGAACCCGAGTGGAGACAATTTCGACAGTAACTCTTCATGCCGATCTCGGTCGAAGGCCTTTGAGATGTCCAGTGAGACCAAGTGAGTTTCACCATGTTTATCGAATGCGGCCGAGCGAGAGTCTGAGGTGACCGCTAGGAGGTCGCCCGTAAAACGACGCGGGCGGAATTTACGCTGACGGTCACTCAGCAAACCTTCAAGTTCAAGGAACGGAAGCAGTTGGTTGGAGATAGCGGTTTTGGAAGTTTTCGACAGTATTGAAGTGAGGATGATGGGACGATAGCTGTTGGGGTCAGAAGGGCCGCCATGGTTCAGGATAGGAAAAATAATAGCATTCTTCCACAAAGAGGGAGGGGTTTCTTGATTGAGGGAAGAAAGGAAAAGACGACGTGAAGTGGAGCACACATTTTAAGGACGATAGACGGAGTACCATCCGGACCGGGTGGTTCGAAAACATTCAAATTAAGTCCAATTTGACAAAACTTTCTAGTAGTTATAACAGGAAGAAAAGCGTGGCTGAAAACGTGAGAAGGCAGAGAAGAAAGAGGGCTGACAAATGGAGTGGAGTGTAAAGCAAAACGAGAGACAAAACCGTCGGTCTTATTGCGAGGGTCGTAGACAGAGAGCTAGAGCAATTGAAAACAGAAGGAAAATTGGAAGGGCAGATACTAAAGCGAAATCGCCTTTACAAGGGACCAGAATGATCAGCTACTGGTAGTGGATGAGGTTAGTCATTTAGCTTTGTGGCGTACGAAGTGTTGTTTAGCTCACTGTACGGTGAGACAGCAATTGTTCCTAGCTTGCACAAGCAAGCATGACTAAACCACTCAGGGATTGTGGTTTGTCGGATTAGGAGAAGTGAAGAATGTAAAGATGCATACCTCGAAGAGCCGTCTTAGTGAAGCTAGAAACAAACAAGGAAACATCAGACACAAAGAAGCGGTCGTCTCAAGGGTAACAGGCCAGAAAGTCGCGAAAACCATCCTAGTCAGAAGAATCGTAACGTCCAAGGGTGCATCTGGAGTTTGATGTTGGGACAGGATGAGAAAAATAAGTGGAAGCTAAGATGAGTCCAGAGAAGACAGGGAATTGATATTCGGGAATGGATGGAAGTGTGAGGTCAAGAGTGTGTGGACAGTCACCGATACGATCGGGAGTGCGTGTAGGGATATCCACTGGCTGGCAAAGGTTGTTGACTACAGCGAAAGCCTCGGCTTCACGTTCCGCAATTGAAGTGTTTGATGAGTGCAGTGGCCAATCCTTGTTGTTGACATTAAAATCACCTAGAACGGTAGTGTGGCAATGGGGATCTGTTGAAGTCGATGTACTAGTTTTTGAAGATAATACCTCAAAAACAAGGAAGCCATTTCTGTTGGGGGAGCGGTAAACAGAATAAAATATTGGTTAGAAGTAGGGAATCGAATTTCCCGGATGGAGAAGTCAAGGCGCGAAAACCGGGAGAAGGCGGTAGATTGGGGGATATAGGAGCAGACGCCAGCTTTGGGGAAAAGCAGAAATGAAGTAAGTAGTTGAGAAATTGAAGAGGACTAATGTCTGGAAAAGGGGAAATTTGTGTTTCAGTCGAAAATAAGGCAATAGAGGAGGAAGACTGAAGAAAGTGGTGCACAGAATCAAAATTTCGACTCAAACCACGAATGTTAGCGAGGGAAGTGAGAGCTTGATTGGATTTCTCAGTGCATGCAGTTGAACTAAAACGGTTATTCATATGATTTGTGAAATTACTACTTGATGAAACAGAACCAGAAGCACAACCCCGAGACTTGGAGTGGAGAACCATTTAATGGCTTAATAGGTTCGGTGTGGTAGTGAGCCGGGCGACAGCGGAGCTGTCTACCACTTGACCATCTCGACACAGAAGTCTGTTGGCCCCAAGTGGTTCACAAAATTTCTGTGCCATATGAAGGTCGCACGAAGAGGACGGAGATCGACCCCACTTCTTATAGCTTCACGAAGACTGGGCGTAGGTGGGGTGGGCACAAGCAAGAACACGTAAACTATAATTCACAGACGTATTCGATTGGAACTGCTGTCTGTTGAAGTGGACGTACATGTGAGAGACCACGGAAACCAAAGCCAATTTGAGGAACGCTCACAAAAAAGGAAGAGATCATACTGAACACACAATGTTCACTAACCTAAATCCACTTGCAATTGTTTCGCTCCATGTTCTGTCAAGACTGCGAAATCCTCAGACTCTTCGGCGCTGTCCGGTCGTCTGTTGTAGATCGCGGCACATGATTCGATTTTTAACACTGCGCTAACCAACAGATCACAGGCCACACCAGAGACAAGTGTTTCCAACCAACACAAGGCGGCGGAATCCGGGGTTTCCCCAGACTTGTGTGTTACAGACGTCTGCCCATGGCTGATCAACCGTTTACGTTGAGTTGAGCCGCTCAAACTCGGATCCTGATCGACCTGTTCCGATCTATTCAGACTGACTGAGACTGCGTCTGGATAGCCAAGTCGTAGGCATTCGGCTAAACCATGACTGGACACGAGATCTTCGGGAGATTCCACTGTCCATTCGTCCGCATCCCTTGGATGATAATTTGCATCCATGTATGGCTCAAACGATTCCGGAAGAGCTAACAGGTATTGACCAATCTAGGGTGGACAAAATGAAGTGAAGACCAATGAGGGCACGAAATGACTCTAGGTTATGGTTGCTCGAGATCACTTTTCATTCTTTATTTACTCCCTTTTGATTATATAATAACGATACAATTTTTCAGAAAAGGGATCACGGCCAAGTGACCGGTGGCAGTGGTGTCAGGATTGAAACTCGGGGCAAAAAGGGTCTAAAGTGCATCAAAATAATCGTTCGATCACCACCACCGATAAGTCCTCCGTGGCGGAAGGTATATGCTAGTAGCTGCATGAAATAGATGAAACGCATCTGAAAGATCGCCTTAAATCCGAAGTATCTACAACATGGCTGCTAGCAGTTGCTTCCTCAGATGAGAACTACGCTGAAGATTTTCAAGGTGAATATGGATTCATCACATTTCAATCATTAGATGCATTCATGGATGAAGAATTTATTTTAGGAATCACAAAGTGACTATTCGAAAGTTATCTCGTCGGTTAGTTGAAGCTAGTCTTTAGTACGAGGACACATGGTCCCAAGTTTTGATTTTCAATATAAGTAGTATTGCATCGTATCTGGATGACAAGGTAATTCAAAAAATAAACTCTTCGTCCATGAACGCTCCTAACGATTCAAACGTGATCACAATGATAAACCAGATGTGAAGTGCTCAAGTGTGGGGATAATTGGGCAGGAGAGTACCGAGTACGCATACCTGATGATCGGCAGTAATCGCGAAACCAGTCATGTGCTTCCGGGGAAATTTTGTCTCGTCATCCAGATACAATGCAATACTACTTATATTGGATATGGATCTATTTGACCGTACACTGTACCTGAGTCATATAATCCTGTGGCAGATAGGCCAAATTGGGTAATGTGCATTCTCCGCTGTCGGGCACTGCAGACCAGACAGGAAGTTGGGGCACTTGGTCCAAAAGACGACGCACCGGTGTCAATGCGACACGGCGTACCATGGTCACAGTGGCTCGACACATTCGCACATTGGCCTGATGCACAGCAGTCACTCGACATTGGGATGTGTGAGTATGCGGCTCTCCAGGTCGACTGGGGTTGGCCGTGCTCGATGGTGTCGATCGGGTCACATCGAGACTGGAATTAGCCAGACAATGCAAAGCCTGTTGTTGATTAGTGTCGGGGTGAACCCATGCCAGTTGCCGAACAAATGCGATCGTGTTTCCAGTCGGCAGCGAGATACTGGATCAAATAAAAAAAACAGGACGAACAGTTTGGTGTTTAAGTTGAACTAATGGAGCAAACCAAAGGGTGGAAATTTCTAGTCATGAGGTTGCATACAATATATCCATGATGGAAGTTCGAGCACAAGGTAAACAATCAATTTGGTCAATGGATAAATTAGGAAAGACAAATGTAAAATGACCCTCTGGTCACGGAATTCATCTCGAACTGTCACTGAAAACGGCCGTGTTAATTTCGCTCGCGGATTTGGATTGTCAAACGATTGCCATTCCGGGTTTGACCAGACAATGGAGTTACACGTAAAGTCCCGATTCCAACCCAATGGAAATCGAAACTGTCTCGTGGTGAGGTACTATTAATAAAGCAGGCGACTACTCCAATGAAATGTACAAACCTCGAGTTGTGAGGCACTGAAATATAATGCGTCCTTTACAAACAAACAAAAAACAACAGTAATTCACAACATACCAGGGAATAGAAAGACAGCTGTGGCTGTCTGGGTTCAATAAGACAGCGGCTTGCTATGTCTAAGCGGAAAGCAACCGAAAGAATTACTGCACGCGGCAAGGCCGTGCGTTAGCGGGACGAGGCTGGTTAACTTCCCATAGGAAAGAACCAATCAGAAGGAGAGCTGGGTGTGCACTCGTGAGGAGGCATTGCACAAACTAAGTCTAGTTAGGAGTTATACGCTTCAAAGTGCCTCAGTATGGTCGGGGGTGGGTGTCTCGGGCTTCCAGATGGCTATTCACCCTGAACAATTCTCGAAATGCGCCCAACTGATCGCGCGTCTCAAACAGAATCTGTTGAGGAGGTCCAGCTGACTGCCCTCTCGTGGTGGGGTTTTCGCAAAATTACGAGGCCGAAGGCGAATGTCCGGCATTCTCCACCGGGTTGACTGATATTCGCTCTCGGGGAGATGGCTAAATCCTGATTCCAAACCAACCATGGGTGGCGTATGAGGCATGCAACGGTATGCTCAACGGCATCTATCGTGGAGGGGTGCACTGGGTATCCAGGAAGTCTGACCTTATCCGAAGGGCGTATGAACTGAGCAATCCATCACCAGCCCCCAGTGGGTTGCGGACCCCATGTATGCCGAATGAAGCTTCAGCTCTCCCAAGTCTATCTAGTGCACGTTATGCATGTTCCGTCCATTCGAACAAACAGACGTCGTCCGCGTAATCTAGGTCAAATAGCTTTCCACTATTTCCTAGTTCGACGCCCACATCCTGAAGATTTTGCAGCGCACTCTCCATTATTTCGTCCATGACGAAGTTGAACAAGAATGGAGACATGGGATATCCGTGTCGAACGCCGCTAGTCGTTTTAAATCGACCGGATAGTTCACCGTAAACTCTAAAGCGGCCAGAAGTATGAGAATACAATAATCTCAGTAGGTTCACGAACTTCTGGGGCATACCTTTTCGATGAACAACACTGAAAAGCGATGTTTGATCAACTGAATCGGAAGCGCCTTTCAGGTCTAAGAAAATCATTATTGTCGGTCGGCGATGCGTGTGACGCATTTCAAGTAGTCGGAGAAGAGTAAAAATCTGGTCGATACATCCTCGACCTGGGCGGAATCCAGCCTGCTGCTCGCGGACATTCCTCTCGCGAGCCGGTGTAAGACGATGCAGCAAAATCGAAGCTAATACTTTGGTGACTATCGGAATTAAGCTAATCCCACGATGATTACTACAGTCATTGCGTATTCCCTTCTTGAAGATGTGAACAATCATATTAACAGAATACGCTCCGCGTTCCAAATGTCACGGAGCAAGGCGGTTAGTGATTTTATCAACGCCTCACCACCCAGTTTTTGATGAAGGGCACTGAAAAGCGCTGCTTGATCAACTGAATCGAAGGAGCCTTTCTAGTCTAAGAAAATCATTATTGTCGGTCGGCGATGCGTGTGACGCATTTCAAGTAGTCGGATAAGAGTAAAAATCTGGTCGATGCATCCTCGACCTGGGCGGAATCCAGCCTACTGTTCGCGGGCATTCCTCTCGCGAGAGGGTGTAAGACGGTGCAGTAGAATCAAGGCTAATACCTTAGTGACTATCGGAATTAAGCTAATCCTCTGATGATTACTACATTCATTGCGTACTCCTTTCTTGAAGATGGGAACAATCAACGACTCGCTCTATATTAACAGAATACACTCCGCGTTCCAAATATCACGGAGCAAGACGGTATGTGATTTTGTCAAAGCATCTCCACCCAGTTTGAAAGGAACTGGGGGAAGTTCGTCGGGACCTGCGGCTATCCTTCGCTTCAGTAGTCGAATACATGACTCTACTTCTACTTCTGATGGGGGCTCAAGTGATACCACCCAAGGAGTCGCAGTTGTTGACACAGGAGTATCTACACCAGCGTGCAGCCAGCTAAACTGTTCCTTGAAGTATTCGGCCCAACGATCAACCCTTTGCTGCTTGTCATGGGTTCTCCATTTCTATCGCAAATCGTTTTACTGACCTGGGTGCGCCGTCCACCGGTGTCACGAATAAGTTTGAACAGTCTTTGACTGTTACCTGAAGCAGCTGCCACTTCCATTTCTTCGGCTACCTTCACCCACCAATTTTCGCGATCATTCTTAAGGCTTTTCGTAACTTTCTCTGCATCTTATTCATCTCCTTACAGTTCGAGAGCTGACGCTTTTGCTCCATTAGATTTTCCGACTCTTGCGAGATCCAGTGTCTTTGATGGACATCGGATCCACGACCACAGGCAAAACCTGCTGCAAAGTGCATCGCCTGTTTGATATGAGCCAAATGCTAATCTACATTACTGTTCGTCGTAGATCCTAGCTTATGTGCTAACTTCTGCTCATACCGAGTGCGTACTTCTGGATCACACATACGCTGCACGGCTAATCGGGTTTGCGGTTTGCGACGATGACCATGGAGCTGGAGAGATAATCGCATTAAAACTAATGCATGCTCAGACTCTACGTACGTGGACCAGTAGGATCTGCAGTTCTGAACAGAACTGCGCCATCGGTAGCTTACGGCAATATGATCAATTTGGCTTAGATTACCTGTAGAGTTAGAGCGCCATGTCGCTGTGCGACGCGAGCTGTGTCGGAAATTGGTGCTAGATGAGAACAATCGATTGTCTGCACAAAACTGGAGAAGCCTATCCCCGTTATCTGTACGCTCAGCAGGTAAAGCACAACGCCCACCTAAACAGGTTTCTGACACACTAAGTTTGCCAACTTGTGCATTGAAGTCACCAGCTAGCACTACAATGTCGGAACCTTTACTGCTGCGAACGAGGGTGGCGAGGGCATCATAGAACTCATCTTTCTGCAAGTTTGAGCTGCAGTCCGTTGGGGCGTACGCCGAGACCACAAACAAATTGCGCTTAACATAATTATACTTTCGAACGCCAACTGACCCCTGGAATCTCACAGCACATAAACGACCGTTTATCAGGATCCAGTCTAAAAGGGCAGCCTCAGCCTTCTCAGTCAAGACTATTCCTACACCACGTTGACCCTCAGCTCTAGGTACTTTGTCTCCTGAAGTGCACAGAAAATACCTCTATAAGATACCGGGAGCGGTTAGTTGAATTACACTGCTCGAATCCTGGACGTGCGTTTCCCTTACGTAGTAGACTCCAGTCGCCAGGAGGTATTGTGAGCTTTAAGCACGCCTGCTGATTAGCCTGCATGAGTATACGCACTTTGATGGAGCTGAGATTCAGAGGCTGACGAGGCTTGAGAAAATGTGAGTTACCAGACAGAGGATTATTCCCGATACTATTTGACAGTGAACCGTTGCGAGTATCGGCCGTGTTATCAGTGGGAGCATTATGGGTGGATAGATGGGGCAAAGAGAGGTGGTTGGGGACAGAAGACAAAGGTTGAATAAAAGAGAGGGAACTTTGAGCAGTAGCACACTTATCACTACCCACCCCGCTCGATGCAATGGGCAGCGCGGTCCTGATCACCCTGCGCGACAACCGATGCAGTATGGAATTCTTCCTATTCGTGCAGTTCATGGGAGATGTTGAACGGGTACTGCTAGGGTGTCCAGCCACAAAGCAGGAGAACGATTAGGGTCTTCATCCAAAGCCTTTAGTTCTAACGAGAACCTATCCGCAAGGCAGCGGGATGGCTTAGTGGAAGCCCATTTGCTTGGATCAATTATTCTTCCACTGATTTTGCCGATTGAGTTGCCAGCTCAAATCGACCCCCAACCTGGAGGACCAGGAGACTGGACTTTGACCTCTACCCATTGACCTGTTAGGTATGATTGCATCTCCGGCTTAAAGAAGCCATCTTGTATAGCTCGTTGGGTCATGGAGGCGCGCAAGCCATCACACCACGTCAAAGTGCAGTCTCGTCGTGATGGCATCAACTGTTACGAACACAGCGGAGGTGATCACAAGGATTAACTCATACGTTTTTGGCAAATGTGGTGCGTATTCAGAATATCCCTTCTTTCAGGCTCACATAAGAATTTCAGTGTCTTTCACTGCTCGATAAAAACACGATCACTTGGGGGGAATGCTGTGTGACAAAGGAACGTTTTTATCAAACATCTCCATACAAATTCGACCAGAACGGACTCGAAACTTACACATTTCCCGTTTGAAGCCATTCCGATAGGTGTTCGGAACTTTGAAGAAGCAAATTATCGACCAGTGCATCTGCCCGTGTGCTGAGCTCACCTGGAAACACACGAATGGAGAAAGAAAACGGAGGATGAATGAGCAAAGAGATTTAGCACGAAGAAGTGATGGGAAAATTAAAGCTGATTAAAATGAGCAAGAGGGCGGGGCGTAGATGGGAAAAATGGAATTCTGAATCGAAATTCTTGCAAAAGTGCAAAGGAGGGGTATACTCATCGGGGATGGTCTAATGATTATCATGATGAATTGAACCCTGTACACCCGGGTTCCAATCCGGTCACTTCTTCATTCGGCAACGTATAATCTGCCGCGTCCCTTTCCTTTTTTTGCTGTACCATTTCCGTATATTGGATAAAAAAGGAAGTAAGACAGTATCACTATACTAACTTTGAAACTTATAGTGGATAGTCACATAACTGATCTTATGAGAACGTCCAATTCGCCAGCTACAAATGATCGCCCTGACTGCAGTATGCACCAGTGAAAGTGCAGCGAAAGTTATGTTTTCAATCATATAATGCCCTCAATGGGTCAGGTATATCACACAAGAAACGGCTGGTTAGTTTATAATGCATATAAGACAGATTACTGGGCTCTTTATTCCATTCGAAAATTTCCGCGTATTCTAGTCACCACAAATGATCCAAGGTGAATCTGCATTCTAACTACGAGGGATCATGATGGGTGGCAATTCTCCGTGATAACAGTGCACTAACATGTCCCTTGTACTTTCGTGCATAGGCACGGAATGAGGGAACAAGGGTCCACAACAGAAGCGACTTACCAGTAATGCTGGCCAACTGTAGGGCACTAGAAAAGAAATTTGCTTGGTTGTATGCAGCACTGTTGTCCAGAATGGTTAGCTGTTTACTAAATTGTTCGACGGCAACCAACCATTTTGCGGCCAAACCTTCCCAATAAGTCTGCAAATGAAGATGAGCAAATAGAAAGAGCGCATGAAGTCGAATGTGGTCAGTGTGATCAAGAAAACAGTTCAACTCCAAATCGGTTCGAACCCTACTCTCACCCCAAATTAGCGTTTTCTATTTGACGTTTGGCTTCACATCTGCTCACCCAATGAGCCATACATCGACCTTCCGTGGGCGCTGACTGGTATCGATACTGTCCCATGACCTTTAACCCTCATTATCCGTAGACATTTCGTTAACTCGACCACTTGAACTTCAAGCGATTCTGAATTTGCTTGCACCAATCCAGCTCTAATTCACGGAGCGGTTTGTACAGTTTCTGTAAGTTAGTGCACGAAGTGCTATTGAAGCCACCCTATTTTTCTGCGATTACTTTTGAACCAAACCATTTAGGGCGGCCAAATTTAGCATGCTGATGCGCCAACTCACCACTATACCAAATATGCACATGGATATTAAGTATGTAACAGATAAATCGATTTATACCGGAAAAGGTGCCTGAGAAGATGCGAGATGCTATTAAATCCACTCCTGAACCAATGGCGAAACAATCAGCTGGTAAGAAAACACAGTGACCTTTATCGTTGATAACTAAAATACAAAATCAAGGATAGTCTGAAGGGTCCCACAGTCATGGTCACATTAAGAACAAGATGCTGGAGAGCGAACAATTGTTTACAGTGAATCCTATGCGTGCTCTTACAATTCATATAGGTGAGGTGACAGTGGAATGCGTTAGCCATTGGCCATAGTAAAGGTCATTGTCTTGGCGTTAGAAAAAGGAGGTTGGTGTGGAGGGGTGTTTCTGTCGCCACGACAAAATCAAGGCATGTTTCCAATTATATTCCGGATGGTCTCACGTTCTATGCCGTTTCATTCATCGAGAATGGCAGGTGTCAACCCGGGCAGCGTGTCCAAGACTCTTCCATTCGCTCAGATTCGCCTCACTAACCGACCCCAGGCATTTTCAATCGGGTGAAGATTTGGACTCCGAGCGAACCAGTCAATTTTCTTGATGTTCCGGTGCAGTAGTCAAATTCTGGTGAGGTGTATGGTTGTCATATTGAAAAATCCATGATCTTCAGTCAGTTTTTCGAATGACGTATGAGTCAACGGTCTGCTTCCTATCTAAGGCTAGTAGCCGATACTTCCATTGTTTAAAAACCACAACCCAGACTATCACAGAGCCACCAGCCAAGGCACGGAGACTAAGATCGAGTTTGATTTTCTAGTAGCCATGCTGGTGGTACATGATTCCATCAGCGTAGTCAAAATCAAACTGTTTCTCATCGCTAAATATCACATCATTCCACCCAGCATTTCAAGTAATATGATTTCTGGCTCATTCCTCTCAGTCTTGAAAATGGCGGCCGGTCATCCAAGGCATGGATTTCATCTTTCTGTACTGCAGAGGGTAGGAGTTACTATACACGATGAGCGCTTACATTCACGTGCAAGGACCTGTGTGGCATCGATATACTCATAAACTGATTCGAAGCACCCTATACGTCTTCTCGGGAAATTTTCTCCAAATTCCACGTTTTCCTCTGAAAAATTTTCGAATGACCATTATCGACCTGCAGATTGTTTTTGGAAACCTAGCGTGTGCTTGTTGCAGAGTCATTGGGCGGGTATATTTTTTCTTGTTCCAGCTCAAACAGTTTTGAACCTCGTGCGACCACTCTGTTTTGATAAATGAGGGGTCGCTATTCCTAATGAGAATTTATAGTTTGAGTAAACTTAGTCCATGAGTCACATGTGACATGGACAATGTTCAATAGCGAATCCCTTAGTATCAAAAACGGGACATTACCGACGAAGGTCATTGTTTGCAGGACAGTCTCATGTATTTGCCATTCTTCCAAGGGTGAGTTAAGTAGCATTTTGTATCTGCTCAGGCCTCCAAATGCCTCAGTACGGTCGGCGGCGGCTGGATCAGGCTCCGAGTTAGATACTCCTCCTGGACGCCTCTCAAAATACGTCCATCGCAGCCTCTGCTAAGGAAGTTTTACTCACTGCCTTCATGTGGTCGAGTTTCCACTAAAATGAGAGGACGAAAACAAGTGCACTCTCCACCGGGTTGACAGACTGACTGATAGTCAGTCTAGGGGAAATGGCTAAATCCTGATTCCAAACCAACCATGGGTGGCGTATGAGGCACTGGGTACCCAGGAAGTCTGACCTTATCCGAAGGGCGTATGAACTGAGCAATCCATCACCAGCCCCCAGTGGGTTATGGACCCCACGTTTCGTCTCGCTGTCTTGTGGGTTAAGCTTTGAGTAACTAAATAATCCGGTTGTGGATCTCCAAGAAAACCACCTGCTCTGGTCTGGGCAACGTGGCAATAGATAGCCCGCAAAACAAATCATGAAATCGGACAATCTACCCCCCCCCCCCCCGATTATACCATGTTTTGTTTGGCACACAGTCCGAAATCAGGCGGATGTGGAAAATATATATAATCTTCTCAGGCACTTCTTCCGGGATAAATTGATTTACCCAGTTCATACTTAGAATCCATATGCCATTCGGTATAGCAGTGGGTTGACATATCAACATACCAAATTTCGTCACTCTGAGTGGTTGGGTTAAAAAAGTAATCGCAGATAAATAGAGTGGGTTTAATAGCTATTCATTCACTTCATTCACGACTGATTTATAAATAGCTGTATCGAAAATCATAGCTGGACGTTTGGCATTTTTTGATTGTGTAACGCGTACCCCTACGAGTACAGCAGGTTCTCCTGTTGTGTAAGATGAAACGGTGATTGCTAAGAACCTTTGACGATCTCGGAAATACCATGGTTAACACTGTGATCCACTGCCTGTTCGCCCACTTTGGCCGATAGGCGAGAACACTAATTGTTACCCATATTTCATGACTGTGGATCGATATACACTGAATTGGGCCTTCATTAGACCAAAAGACGTACGCATCTGGTCCCATTACTTCTATCTGATGCCTGTGCGCTCGCCATACTGTTCGGTTAACCCGATTTGCTCACAAAAACAGTTCGAATGCAAGCATGGACACAGAGGTACATACTCAATCAGGTCAACTAATGTGAGGCTACTTCGCACCATTGGGGAGCAGCACACATGTTTGTCTGGTCAACTGTGTTCGGCAACATGCTAGCCTTACACGTTTGAATCCACCGCATGTTTGGCGTGTGTGCAGACTAATCCATATGATGTGCTTTCACTTAGACCGACGCCCATACAAACTTCACGTCATCAAGTGTAACTGTCGTATTTTTCATTTGCTGAGGACCCAATGCGAAGCGTCGGAAATCGTATCGTGGCTATGGGGACAAGGTCGTGCGATTGATTAAAGAAAGTGCATTGTCAGCGTAGCTGAAGACACATTCTTATTGCTCATTCCCATGACTAAGTGGCTCACTCACTGTCAATTACTATTCGTAATTAGAGTTTGTCCTTCCGCTTTCTATTTTGTTACTTATTAGTAGTGAGTACATGCATCATGAACCTCTGACATTGGTAATGTATTTTCTCTGTTTCTAAGGCATCGCATTGGTTTATACTCGGGTTTTATGGTGCCTATTACATGAAAAGTTCACGTATTTATTCATAACCTCGTTTCCTCAAAGGTCTACACTTCTACTGTCATATAATCTTTCTGAGTGTTCCATTTGTACTGCCGAGCGGAGACTCGAACACTCAGTCTTAACATTTCTGTCACTGCACCCCATCATTGGCCGACACACGTCAACGGCATTAACAGATCTAGTGCCGGATTCACCCATTCATGTTGGCACGTGCTCTTGTTTACCCCACAGATTTAGCTTATGTGTACTTATTTGTTATTGACACTTTTTACTATTGCAACCACAGTATCTGATTTATGGATCAGTGTAGCTAAACGTTTTCTGATTTACTGATTGTGCCGCAACCGAACTGCGCTACAGTTTGGTTGAGCTGCTTGCTAAGTGGACCGTTTTTATTTTCTGCACTGTCCCGATTTTCGGAAGGTTACTGCCCATTGTTTTTGGTTTCTCGCCTGGCTGTAAGTCTTTTTTGCTGTATATTTATGCTTATGGCATTGTTTAGAACCACGAATTATCGATAAACACGGTTATTCGATTGGAATTTGTTCTACTGCTCGCAACCGTGTTCTGCTCATATCGTGCATGTAGCTAGTGAGACTAAGTTTGCTCTAGATTCGCAGCCCTAGACATCAAGATAATCGCAACACTCACAATGCAAGAAGCCATTGATGAGTGTGGCGGAAGTAGTGCAAATAATCGACCTCAACAAACACAAAGAAGCGAAAGATTATCAGTGACAACGATAAGAAACGAATAATTTAATGAATTGCGAAAGCCTGCACCTCATAGTGAATCATCTAGGAATCAACGTGAAGACATACCGAGGCATTGCAGCAAGGGGACGTGAACTCACTCTCTAACGAGGATTCGCAACAGGAAAATTTTCAGACGGGTGCACCGCGAAGATCTGCTTCATCGTAGAAGAATATTTTTTCCGTGATCAAAGGGAAGCTGGAAACTATTTACCTCGAAAATACGATCAATTCGTTGTCAGTTGATGGTCACGGATGTTCAATGAGAGAACTTACTGTGATGTACAAACTTCTTGTCATTACTTCCCGCCCATAAGGTACATTTCTACGTATTCACATTTTCCATTTTAGCGTATATGCCCAATCTGTTGAACAAACAAAATCTATATTCTGGGTCTTCAATCTTCTCATTTTGACGTGATGATTATTTGGTCAAAACGATATACAACAGCCAAACGCAATACACAACACTTACCATGTAACCGATCGAATGATACAGGTCTGATGTCAAATAAAAACGCGCTGATCACGCAACCCGGAAGTACAGAGTTCCGTCTATATATAGGCGAAACTAATTATAACAAATGATGCTCTGGATTGAGAGGACGTTCGCAACGAGGTAAGCATTGCATTAAAACATTGCCTACTTACTGAGACGCTAACCTCAAAGCTATCGAGTGCTTTTCTGCCATTGGAATTATGTCCTACGATGGCCATGCACGAATGAACGAGTACCTATTGAATCGGTTCCTTGAGAAATGTTCAGAAAGAGAAGGCGCCGAAGAGTCGAGTGAATCAACTGTATTTTCACTTGACAACGGCCCCACGCACAGGCGCAGGAAACCGCTATTTTAGCCTCGGCATTGATAACTCGTTTTATTCCCCTCACAGTACATTTTTTAATCCCACTAAAGAAGTATCTAGTAGTTCTAAGAACACAATGATGCAACTGTGAAGTGCACACGAAGTGACATTTTTTTGAGTACCCGATGGACAAACCATTAGAGGCCACAAAAATAATTTAGTGCAACGCATTGCTTCCAAAGCTGTGCAGAGAATCACTCCAACAGCTTATCACGACAGAGAAAATTTTACTTTTATACTTCCATCCAATAATTATTGACAACTTGTAATCCTAACCACAAATCGTGATATATATATATATATATATATATATATATATATATATATATATATATATATATATATATATGCGTAAAACACATTCACCGGACGCTCATTGTTGGCTATTTTGGTCCCGTGCTACAAATAACTGCAAGGAAACGGTAAGCATTAAGATCGCCACATAACTTTCACAGTGTTATCACTTCGATCTAGCGTTGTGAGTTGAAACGTGATCCGTTCATCACCATGCAGATTTGCAAAATGACGTTCCAATCAGTGTGAGGTTCAAGCAATCAATATTTTGTTTGTTTAATGCACCCAGCTTAGTGCTATCAACTGTTGGACTGTTTTCCCATATATTATTGTGAATATTTCACATGACTGTCAACACGCATATTCAACTAAGTTTGTTCCATAAAATATAGGCAACAATCAGTATTCTGATTAATCGGCCTCAGTGGGCGAACACGCAGCGAACCACGATCTTAACCACGGTATTTTGAAGATAGTCACAAGCTTTTAAACGATTGACGTTGTATTTTAAACACCAGGAAGACCTGTAGAGCTCCGTTACAGGCAGAACACAGGTTGGCTTTATTTCGCTACTAAGTTAGCACTTGAATACCGGTTTTCAACAAAAAACGTGACCAGAAGTAATGATGACCTCACCGGGTATAACTATCTGTCTTCCTGATCCAATGTGAGACATTACCTGCGCAATTTCAAAGGTATATAACGTGCTCGCAGGTTCTTACTTCAGTATCCAGATTCTCCAAATAGGAGCTTACAAATCTCCTGAATCATAAAGCACGACATCGACCCTACGCTCAAGGTCGAAAGGAACTTCGTCTAAAAAAGTACCGTTCTTCCACGGGGGTAAAAACATTTTATCGAAATTTTTACTTACAAAGCTGAAGAGTATCCTTAATGTGAACCTTGGAGTTGTCATGAACTCAGATGAAGAATCGAGCACGAAGAAGAACCTGATTTTGGATTTGTATATGTGGTGGATGAGTTTGCTGGTCATTAAACGTGGATTTCCCATGAATTGATATATCAGCTGAGTTATCGATGCAGTGGTTTAGGTAGCCATCAAAATATGTTAGTCCTTCTCTTTGTTCAGAGTAAACTGCACATTCGGATGAGCTGTGACAAGCATGTAGACCGGATATGCCAAGTAAACAATGTAGCGTTTATACAACACGGATAACTCAAACTGTCTCCATCCAGTTTTTGCCACGAAGAAACCCTCCGAGTTATCGTCCCAAAGGTGACTCCATCCCAACTTCACTTTCATGTCGATAAACCTTCTCACTGAATGTAAACCGGATTTCATTTATCGACAGGCCCAGCACTTGTTTTAGCTTTCAGAACGTTGGACAACTAATATTACTTTCTCTGATCCATTCCCGAGTAAAACGGCGTCAGAGAATCACGTATAACCAACAGAGCTGACGAATTTTAGGCTCCAGCTCTGGGTTTACCGAAAGCACAAAAGCAATTCAAGATCAGTCCGGAAATGAGAACACAAGCAGGGAATTTGAATTACGTGTTTGCTGCTTTTCCTGTTATTCTTATTGAAGAGCACACACAGTTGTACTTGCTGTCTAACAGAAGATGGAATGCGAAGGAGACCAATATTTGGATTTGTACATGTAGTGCACACACCTGGTATTAGTCCCAATTAACAGCTCTAATGATTATGTAGCTCTACATTGACGCAGTTTCCGATTTGACAGCCTTCCAAGAAATCAACAGACTATAAAATGATTCACTGTGCGCCATCAATGTTAAGCTCCCCACTGGAAAACCACGGTGCATTGTACATGTTTCATTTGGCTTATTAAAGATCAGCATCCGCAGCGTCACATATGCATCGAGTCCCGACTGGGATTCGGACCTGTGGTACAGGGTTATGACTGCTGCATTATCAATTCAAATCTCCTTAAACTGAGCAAATGAGAGGACATCAGCATGACGAGGTAAAAATGAAATTCGGATACGTAGACTTTACGCACTGTTCAACAGACAGACAGACACACCTAAACACACACGCAGAGAGAGTAGCGTTTATGAAAACTGACCTGAATCACATCGAGTAGCGGCGGCAAACATAGCCCATAAGTCTCTTCCAAACAGAACGTACTCGCTTGGCTTAGCAGTTGCATAGACTGGGAAACAGCATTGCTTGGACCTTCGACTGCATCGTTTGGGTTATCCCACGTCTAAGCAGTGAGCACGAGAATGGGAAGAAGGAGAGAATTGAAAGCCTAAACGTGAATAACGATAAAGGAAAACACTCGAGCAATTCGAATCCTTCCTATGAGCAGCACTAACAATAGCGACTTGGGGAAAAGAAACAAGGACATGGGGTAACAAACGCATATGGGATCCAAGGAAGAGATCATGACGAGTACAGACGTAGATGAGCAGTAGTTAAACTCGGAATTCCAAAAAACAGACAACTTGTGCGTGATGAACATGCGGTAGACAACAGATAGAGAGGAATGACGTACCAGCTTGATGCTGTTTAACTGTTCCGAGAATCGCAAACGACACTGGCTGGCAAAAATAAGACCGATATATCGGAACGGAGTGACAAACGCACGAGCCAGATTGTCACAGACTATCTGAATATCTGTCAAATTTGGTGTCACGGTGTCGGCCGGTGACAGACTGTCTGAACGTGAGCAATTCCAAACAAAGCGAAAGGATAGTGAAGTTGAAAGAGAAAGAGGGCAGCTAAACAGACATGATCAAAAACATTGTGGGATTATGCAATATCAAGCGGCGTGTACTGCTTAGTATGGTAAAAAATAGTTTTGAGTATAAATCGATGGATTGCAGAAACCTTTACCCACCGGACGGTTGGCGGTATACGAGAATCCACTGTCGCTCGACTCGTTACCACATCTGACCTACTGAGGCCTTAAGTGGTTCTCTGCGACTCCAATTCTCAGGATCAGGTTGTCAGTTATTCGAAATAATGCAGTGGGTTTTCGAGGGTATGAAACGCACCCTTTCCACAGTACTCATACGCAAGCATATGACGAAAACAACCCGCTGAGAATCTGTTACACCCTCGTTAGGAATAATCAACTTGCAACGTATATCCATCGAGTCTGAACTTAATGTCGAAACCGGTGTATACCGTTGTGAGTTTCCCACAGGGATGGTTCACAAAAGACCGCAACATACCAACCTGGGTAAGGTGTTGGCACTGCATGACGAATCATTCAAAAAACTATTAAACTGACTGCTCCTTGGGATAACCAACAAGGGCGATAGTTCTGTGAGGCTACATTCAAAATCTGAGATTTTCGTTTTGGTGCTCTGAGGATACATACTAAGCGGGTCAAGAATAACGAACACGGCGAGGTCGAGTGGTCTAGGTCCCGGATTCAGACAACGTAAGGATCCCGTCACCACTCAGAATGTTTTTATTGTATGGACCTCATGCGGTTCTCCAAGTCTCTGGATCACGTCTGCGGGCTCTCCTTGACAGTGCAGTGGATTGTTGTGAATATGGGATATAGCCGTTTCACTGCAATCATGCGCGAGCATGGGATAAAAATACTAACTATGGTTACATCTAACCGGAGGTTCACGTGCGCTATTCTACGACAGCCCAGTTGGCATAACTTGCCCGTAAGCGGAAATTCATTGTTCTGATTCTGGTTTGTGATCTTTCCTATGGATGCGAGGTAGGAATACAAATTTTGGAGAATTGCACTGGATTCATATTACCATTGATACCGAATCGTTCCACTGGTATTTGTACCCTTCAAAGGAAAAAAATTGTTTTCACCGACCGACCGAGTAAACAAGTACCTAGGATTACCATGCACAGGTTACGATCTACCTGGCCAAAATTATCACCCCTCAAACTGTGTGAAATGAAAATAAAAAACGACAACATGTGAATAGAGAGCTGACTACTAAGTTAATTCTAATAGGAGATGACAACTGAAAAAAGAATAATGTGAATGCTGGTGTGCTGTCCGTCACTCCGGTTGACGATTTCAATAGGCTCATGATCACTGAGCTTGGCTTCAATTTCATAAACTTATCATCGCCATTCAAATGTCGTAGAACTATATAATTAGAAAAGTTTGGAGACAAGCGTTCCGTGCGTTTGTTTTACTGTTTTTCAGCTGACCAGATGCAACTTGCGACTATTGCATGTTATTCTTCAATTCGAAGTATTTCCGAAAACTATCCCAAAGTAAGAAGGTTGAAAAAGCTGATGTAACAGTTTTCTTCACGGGATATCGCTCTGTTCCATGATAATTTCTCTGTTTGAAATGATTCTGCGTCAGAAATGAGGGAATCAGAGGTTCAGCTTTGTACGCTCAGTCGGTTAACCAAAAAAAATCAATCTTTTAACGATTTTGTTGATTTCACTGAAGATTAAGTATGAAAACAACTCATGAAGCCAGTGATGTTCGTAACTCGTCCGCTTGGGTTGCCGAAGCTGATGATCATTGAGATTAACGTTTAGTGCACCAAAGTCTCATCCCCGGTCAAGGGGATCTACCTGCACACCGATGATGCCATCTCGACTCGTGAGTGAGTTAAACACCATTCTCAGCGATCAGGATGTTAATAAATGCAACACAAATTAGGAACAAGATCAGCGTGATTCGTATGCAGTGGACTTGAACTACAAATAATCAGGAAGACGCGAAGGGACTCACCATGGCCTTGATACGTTTTCAGTTTGTCCATTAGAGTGGAATAGCCTATTTGGGCAATCTGAACCAGCGGACCACGTAAAATGTGGATAAAAGAAAATTGGAAAATTTATAGTAGGAAACAAAACATTTCCGGGGAGGTTTAGTCTCAGAGTGCGCGAAGTGCATAAGAGCGAGCGACTGTACTGAATCAGACAAAAATAAAACCTTGAGACATGGAAAAAGATGTGTTTATTTTCAACTGGGAACGAGGTATACGTGATGACAAAAATCACCTTGTGTGGGATGAGTTATCGCGACTTTTCTGGTGCTCATCTTGACAAAAGAAGCGTTTCGTCTACGTTTGGATACAAAGAAAACGACTTGTTGCGTTATGGAGGCACAAAAATCACGTCAAAATACAGCCTCGGTGTGTGGGAGCATCCACAGCCGATGTCGATTGGAAACGTCACCATTCTACATTCTTCCTCAAGTTTCCTGGGAGATCCGACTATAAGCACAGTTTCGGTTCGATGTTCTATTTTTACAAGTCTCCTGGAGTTAACTTCGGTTAACAGTAGATTCTGAGTTCATATAAGGTTGAAGAAGCGCATAACACTGTTTAGAGGGGATGGGAAATTTGTTCGATAGGAGTAGTTTGACATTGCATCTCGATGACAGGAGAAAATTTCCCCAGAAGCGTGCGACCGGTTTCGCGGTTGTTGCCGACCATCAGGTATGCGTACCCAGTATTGACTTTGGAAGAATCGCCGTGTGATTCTAGAAGTGGACTCTCCCTCTATCCATATTCTTACGATTCAAATGAGATTACAGCTGTGAACTGGAAAGCCTTACAACATGGAATAGATCATAAACGTAACTCGTACTGAGTGAGGATACTCTCTTCTGTAGACTATACGTCTGAAAGGTCTCGAAAATTCTACTGAATGGTCTGTCAGATTCAAAAACACCACTATCATATCGAAGATAAGGACGGATGAGTATTCATTTGATCTGCTAGTTCAATAACACGAAATTTTAAGAGATGAAGCACAAAACAGGCCGCTCAGTCCCAGTCTTCTTTCGCACGTAAAACAGATCTAAGCTTCATGGTGCGGGTGAACCGGACTTACTCGAAGCAAACTCGCAATAATATCCACACGGCACTGATCACGCGGAGATGATCCGGACGTCCATAAACCGGAGACGTAAGACGTGATTCGATCTTGCAGAGCCTCGACTGAATCGGCTATTCCCTGGATTACGCACGCGTGATTTCCGGATGGAAAGAGTACAGTTTTGAGCTGCATACCAGGAGATACGGAAAAGGGTAAACGGTGTGTGGATGGATAGTCCAATAAAATATGAAATATATCCCACATTCCCTACCTGGAACTTCGCTCAGCGTCACTGAAACGCAGTGGATCCCCATAATTATGAATATTACCCCTGTTAGCGCACTTAAGTATACGAGTGCAGTGAAAACAACGACTGGAGCGAGAGTACGCAAAGTTGTCCGAAGATAACTGATCATAAGATTCTTAGTTTAAGTTTCTGGAACAGTGAATCGTCTGGAGTAATTCAACGAAGGAAACACCTGCACAGAATAGTGTTCGAGCGTAAAGATGCCGCCAGTTGACCGGTGGTGGCCGAGTGACTCAGAACATTTGATTACCACCTCGTCGGTCAGAGGTTCGAATCCCCACAATCACCGGTTACTTGGGCGGTACACAGCAATCCCCTGTCGTCCGGATCGTCACCACACCTGACCTATTGGGAACTTATGCAGTTATCCACTTCGAGTCTCAGGGTCTGGTTGCCCGTTATCTTTATTAGTGCAGTGGACCTTTGTGGCTATGGGGTATATACCCCTACCACCGCATTCATGCACAAGCATGCAATAAAACAAACTCATACCGACGATGAGGGATCTGCAGGAACGAAGTGATGTAAAACATTTGAGGATCGGAACCAAGGAGTTGAGCCATCTATTCAGTCTAACAAGAGATGGATATCAGTTTCTTTGGTTATTCAGCTCTGATGAACAGATGTTGGGTACTACGTGAAAAAATTCCTATACTGAAGCATTGGAGGTCGTAATAGAAATATACCCCGGTTGATGGCTCCAAAGAACTGCACAAAATGGGTTTTATATTACAACTCGAAACTGTACGTGGTCAGACACAAAATAATGAATGGGATTTTTCTAACTCCTAGGTCCCATGGAGTGTGATGGCCTGATTAGGACCTTATGCCAACAATCGTTTGCCTGCGCTTGAGTACTTAACCTATGACCTTCTTATCTATTACTTTACTGTAATACTGGGAAGGTATTTCAGGAAGGGGCGCGTGACCAATTTCAGGCTACCACTTGGGGAGTGAGTGGCGGCGGCCCGAGGAATCTAATCCGGGACAGAAGGGTTTAAAGTCATCCATGATGACCAACTGACCACCGCCAGTCGAGCAACGATGTGCTTTTTTGAACACTGATGAACACGGTCGAGAATAATGGTCTTTTTCGCAGTTCAGAATGAGTAAGCTTGTTAGTTTGTTCGTCGGGTTGGGGTAGTTTTCACAGTGATGGGATTCATCGATAGGCTCTATCATATTGACCAAAGCGACCCGAACCTCCATGAAATGCGAAGATGAAGCACTCTCAAGAATAAGCAAATTGAATCAACAGAAACTGTCTTACACACATTATATATATATATATATATATATATATATATATATATATATATATATATATATATATATATATATATATATAAGTAGATCTGAAGCCAAGTATGGTGTGGACATCACAAAGAAATAACAAATAGGTCGAGGTTCGTAGAAATCATCGTCTTGGGCGCTGTGGCTTGTTATACTACTGAGCTGCCAAGTTCAGAGTAGGAGAATGACTGGCGGAACCTCAACCGACATTTCTCGACGATGCAAGGAAGTAATGTTGGATGAATTATCAGGAGGGAGTCCATATGGGCAGGGATTTGATGACGACATTGGTTCCTCAGTCCATCTCCTCCGCGAATTCCTCTAGTTGAGATATCATGTGTACTTGAGCCGCGCTATTGTGACGAGCTTCAAAATTCTCAATTACCCTCTGCTTCATCAAGGTATGGTCGTTGTTAAGAGAAGCACCTTCTTCGTTCTCAAACGAACGATAAGTCGAGTCCGGAGACTGGTGGAATGCCATATGAAGACAGAGCAGAATACCATTCTAAATAAATAACCGAGAGTAAATGGGTGTGAACCAAGGTAAAATAACCTGGAACTTAGCTGAATAACAACGCGGTCCCGAACGAACGAACAAGGGATGAAACCATGAGTGAACACGGGGGTAACCTAAAGATAAACACTGCAATGGCATGCGATTTGCCAATCTAATTGCGTCGAGTATCGGAAACGCAGGTGGACAGTAGACCAACAGTGGATTGGCACAATGGGTAATCAAGACAGAGATGAGTTTTTCGATGCACAGTTTTTATGATTTATTTGATATCTATACCATGGTAATGGGAATAAGACTTGGTTGGACGTGGTTCCCACTGAGGTGGTTTTCCTGTTACATCTGAAAAGCTACACAGTAGATTGACGGGAAGAGATAAACAACAAGTGGAACATCGACAAGCGCATATACAAGTATACAGAGATACGAAAAACGCACCTGATTCTCGCACAAACGTATCAGGTGTGCAACAAATGTGGCAAACTGGCGGTATTTTTCCACTCGCTGCTCACACATTCCAGGAAGAGTTTCACCAAATTCGGACACATTCGTATTGGCTGAGGCGACTAATTGTTCAACGGTCTGGAGTATTGGAACGGGCAGATTTCGTAGATCCTCCGCTGTACTCTTGGTGCACTGATCCCAAAGCTGGCTTACTTGAATCTGAAGGGGGTGGGGTGGAGGATGAAACGGTATATGGAATCGGATTCACCTTAACGGGACGGAGTGTGATCCGACATGATTTCGGACGTATTTGGTACAGTAGTCGACATTGATGGTCTAAATCATTGAAATTCTACTTATAAATAAAGCAAGAAACGCCAGTCTAGACAAACAGTAGCCGAACACATCCCTTTGTGGTCAATCAACTCCTGAACGAACCGTATTGGAACAGACAAGGTCAAAGGTCAACTTAACGTCGAAGACCAGCACCATCGATTGTGTTTTCATCGCACAAAACGCCTGACTTCTCCGGTTTTGAGAAACGACCGTCATCAAACGATGGAAACCGGAACTTTTCAAGCAAAATGACTTATTTGTCACTTACTTTGCCTTGGTAGAAATATGGGAGTTTTTACCACCGACAGCTCAGCAACGGTAACCGATCATATCGGGAAAGGCTGTTTTAATTCATCCAATAGTTGACACCCGGATGATCTGTATGTGCATTGGGTACGTCAACTCATGTCACAGTATTTCGTTCATGAAGGTTTCTGATTCGGATCGTTGGGTGTACAAAGTATATCCTAAGACGTCACAGTATTATCTGCATTATTCATCCAGAAAACTTAGCCGCGTAAATTTCGCGCTATCTGAACAACCTAGATGTGACGAGATCGAAACTAGAAAGGATTTATGGTTACTTCCAGGAACACATGCAAAAGTGGTTCGAGGTAAGTTTGACCAACACTTCTTGTGACGAACATTTGCGAATGGCATGTCAAATGAGTGACGAAAATAAGAAAATAAGCATTATGAAACTGACCTTTAGGCAACTAGTGAAATAATTCCGCGCTGCCTCTGGACGACCGATACGATAAAACAGATCAATTAGATGTCGGAGTTCTTCCGCGGATTGCGCAGAATCAATGAGACCCGCCTGTAATTCATTGAATGCCTGCATCAGTTGTGGAGCAAGAAGGCTTTCCAAACTGTTTTTATGCGTTCCGACCAAGGCCAAGCGTTCATTGTAGTCTGGTAGATGTGTCAAAGCGGTCTGCAAAAGAAGACGAGCAGTACCGGTTAGAACGTGTTTGAGAACATGATTTCACATGTGTTCCTGAAATCAGATTGGAGTGTAGCATGCGACTAGACGATATACATCACGTGGGATGTGGGCGTAGCTGACGAGAAAAAACGACCCGATATTGCGTTTCAAAATATACACCGATCGAGGGGTACATAAGCACGATGGTCATACACACATCTGCGATGAGAAATATTATCTTGAAAGTAATACTCGGAGACTCGTCCGGTCGGCTACACAGCAAGCAAAGCAGGTTGCTGTAAAAAAGTCCAAATTAGTTTGAGGCTACCGATACGAAAGTCAGTCCCGTTCATTCAACCAATAACAACTTCTGTCCTCTGGTTTTGGTTGAAACCTCCCAAAATCGTTGAGTCATGGGCAAAAAGAATAGAAGCATAAAGTGGAAAAGAGCCAAAAATTAAATAACAAGCGGAAATCAAAAAGAGAGAGAAAGAATTCGAATGTAACTACGCCACTAGCTGCGACATCTAACCATATCACTCATCGTCTCCAACCATCTGGTAGGCGGGTCGCGTGTACCCCAATCCAGAAGTCTAGTATGCCCTACCTGATCAAGTCCATTAATCAACGTCTTCATACCTTTCTCCCATATCATGGACTGACCACTTCGGCCTACCTTCCAACCAACCTGTCTCGGAGAAAAGCGTTTATCAGTGAGCATGTGTAACACATGTCCCAGTCACCTTAACCTGTTTCGATACAGTACTTGTTTCAGTAACTGACCTCTTGTTACCAAAACTCTGCTTCTAACCCCAGTATTGTGGATACGGTGCTCTCATCGTATTCGGACATTACGATGGAAAAATAGATGCTTAAACACTGACAATCTTCGCTTATCTCCTAACCCTAACGGCCATGTTTCTGAGCCGTATAAAAGAGCCAATCCAGCCGCTGAGTGCAAACCTGATAGAAAATCGGATATCGCGTCGGCGACACAGATGATGGAGGTTGGCAAAAGCCAAACACGCCTTCTGTATACGCGACGACACTTCATTCGACATTTGTCCACTTGGTGAGACGTCACTGTTTGGGTAACAAAACTTTACCCGCCAAACAACCCAGTCCTGCAGCAGCATTTTACACATTGCAGGTGCAAAACGCATCCCAAACATTGCTACACTGTTGTTCAGGCTATCTAGAAAAACTTGAAACTTACCTGGACATTCACTCAAAAGAACAGTATCATCCGCGTATTCCAAGTAAGACAGTTTACTACTTGAGCAAATATCAATACCACCATTCTCACACGAGAATAGCGCTATCTCAAGAATCAATTAAATTACAAAAATTGAAGAGGAAGGGTTAAAGAGGGAAACCGTGACGAACACCACTTTCCCTAATGAACTCGGGCGAAAGATCGCCATAAGCACGAACTCGGCTTCGGCTGTTCACATACAACGGTTGGAAAAGACGGATAAATTTCTCTGGAACACTCTCCAGTGACAGGCAATGCCAGAGAACTATGCGATCGACTAAGTCGAACGTCTCTTTTAGATCGAGGAACATAGAGATTGTAGGCCTAATATGGAAGGTGTGTCTGTGAACTAAGATTTGTCAAAGGGTAAAGATGCGATCAATACAACCGCGATCCGGTCTGAAACCAATTTGGTTCTTACGCGTACACATTTCGCGGGTGCTGGATAATCGATGGAAAATAAACCTGGTGGGCAATTTCGATGCCAAAGTTACCAAGTTAATTCCCCATGGATTTCACAAGAGAGTCTGACACGTTTCTTGTAAACCAGCAAGATCACCGATGTACAACATTCCCTGGAAATCTGTTCACTATCTCAGATTAACCGAAGAAGTTTTGTTAACTCCGAAACCAAAGCTTCGCCTTCATCCCTTGAAACGATCGAGATAACCCATCTGATCTAGTGGCTTTGAACCTTTACAAATAACCTACCTCTGACACAACCTCCAGTTCTGATGGAGAAGGAGGATACCTGCATCGCTTCTCTTGCAGGTATATTTGGAAGGTCCAGTGTGTACATGGGTCAACTGAATTGTTCCTTGAAGTGCTCTGCCTAAAGGTCTAAATGACGTCCCTCAGAGTGAATCAGTGACCCGTCGATTTCCTTGATTGGCTGAGAGAATCCAACAGTGAAACTGATTTCAGAGACATCCATCGTTTTTGAGACCTATTTGAACTAGAGTCTTGTGTGGCACTGAAAATTACATACAAGGCTTCCTTGGTCGGTTGCCAGCGTTCATCTGGGTCTTGGACATTCGGCTGAATCGAAAACCGAGCAAACAGTTTCATTTGAAGAACAGATAGTTGGTTATCCTTTAGAAGTAACTGCGTCGGATGAGTGGCTTTAGCGTTGGTGCGACCACGGACGAGACGTAAACAGAAGCGAGCACGTACCTACGTGTGGTCTGAGTTCACAGGCATAGATCAAAATGATCGATAATCTTCAAATTGATCCACGCCAACGGTGACCTGTGTCAATATGACAATTCTGAGTCCAACCTTGTGAAGACGTAGGAGGATGTCATGTGAGTCTATGTCACTACTTATGGGAGAAGTTCGTACTCGATAGAAACAATATGTGGTCAGAGCACAGCTGGATGAGACGATCACCGTTGTCAGTGCGATCGATCGGGATAGAAAACTGGCTTCCAATATCTCTTTCTGAATCTCCCAAACGGACAACTTGAGTGTTGAAATCTCAACAATCCCCACTGTAGAACGCACGCCTCGAAGCAGTTGGGATAAATAATGGTAGAATTCGTCCTTGGTCTCAGAGGAACTGCAGTCAGTCGGCGCATACACAGACACGACGAACAAGCATCGACGCTTCAGCTTGTTTCTATTAACACAAACAGAACCGTCCAATCAAACTGCACACAAACGGCTGTTGACTGCAATCCAGTCTAGTAATGCATACTCAGCTCTCATGCTCAAAGCAATCCCAACGCCAGCCTGACCACGGGCACTGGACAAGGGATCGCCCGACACGTGAAGAGTTAAGCCAGAGACTGAGGTTGTATTTGAGGTGTGAATAGTGACCACAGAATTGGGGTTTCGTATGCGTGTTTCGGAAACGCAGCATAAATCTATTTTGAAAGCTTCAAGAGTTTTAGCGAGGGCAGCCTATTTCCCCATCTGAAAGTGTGCGGACTTTGAAGGTAATCAAGTGAAGTGAACATTTAGGCTTAAGAAGTGCGCTCGATTTATGGCAGACTGGAGTTATTTCTCAGCCATCACAAAGGAACACAGCAAAGAAGCACCAATGGGAGCAGTAAACTCACTATTATAACATCTCTAACATGCTTCGGATGAGCATGGTGCGAATGGTACATCACATAGATTCGAAGGTCCATTGCACTGTTGGGTATAGCAGCTAACCCCACCCTGGGACTTGCAGTGGAGAACAGCGTAAGGTCCCAATAGGTCAGTTTAAGTAACGAGTTCCACGACAGTGAATTACCAATTTCATTGTTATGCGACCTACTGAGGCTAATAAATAAAGAATTGTTAGCCCAACTTCATTCGCCTGCAATGCCGTCAGATACCTGGTCAGAAGCGCATAAGATACGTCTGGACTGAAAGGACAGAACTTACTAAACAGCTTTCCATGCCCTCAATGGTTGCACAAAGCTGAAACGTAGACAGAAAAAAAATACAGATATGAACGCCTTGCACCGACTGGTATGATCACTTCGCCCGATGACAATGAAGAATGAAGTTCTATCCCACATCGTTCAACTAATCAAAAAACTGACCTGGCTGAGATCTTTCGCCTCGAGCACTTCATCGATTTCGCGTACCAGCTCAGACCAGCGAGCGGTCTCACGGAGTGCATTGGCTGCTTGTTGAGCATTCCGACGGGAACGATCTAATTCGATCAGTTGACTCATTGTGGGCTGACTATCCATTTGGATCTGTGCGGCAACGAGCATGAGGGAACGGAGACAAGGAGATGATTTTACTCAAAAGTTCCAAGGAGTTCTAGTAATACGGATTAAATGACGATAGGATTTAAAGTAGACAACAGGATGCGATATCAAGCAGTGAATCGCGCTGATAACTCAGCAACACGAAACCAGGAAAGGTAAAAGGCAGAAAATTTAGGATCGTTGACTACACGAAGTTCGAGCGAACTGGAACGAAAAGGGCTACTTTGCTTCAAATTACATGCCTTCCGCTGCTTAAGTACATGGAAACCTTTCCTAGATTCTAACATAGTCCTTTTTCTGAGTATGTGGGGATAAAATATTCATTTAGATTGATTTTGATGTGCCATCAAAGAGCGAAAGTGTTGTAGTGTGTATCCAACTAAGCCACTGATTTCCGACCTCGAATTAGAGACGCTGGGTCTTCAGAATTACGATCGTCATCTTTGAGTCATCACATAGATAGTACATTAGATAACAACCTGTCAGTACCGTTTGACACTGGTCGCTTTCTTGTCCCATGATTGTGTGCTGATCGAATGTGGATGAGGTAGCCTCTGCGACTACTTCTGGTTGACTTTGCCATCCGGATCCACGAGGGCCTTGGATCATCGTTTTTGATTCCCCGAGATAGTGAAATGGGTTTTTTCTTATGCATTCATTCATGAAACTGGGATAGAAAAAATACTGTCTGGCAGCATCGACAAAACAACATTGACCACAATATTCCATGCTTACTCAACAGTGGAAGGGACATATCCCGAGGTCAGTGAGAACTGGCCCCGAGGTTTGAAGTGGAGCCCAGCCTGGAGTTTCAAAGGATCAGAGTCAATAAATGGCGCAACCAGCTGTCATTAAAGAGGACCGCTGGAGGTAGGTTTTGAATCTTCGTACCCGAGTTTACAAGTCATTGCAGTATAGTGATGGACCATCGCCGTGTTGACTTTACTCCTTCTTCTTGCTTTTACGTGATTAGTCTATTTGGATGGGGGGGGGGAGGTTATGTTAAATACCTGCATGTTTCTTCAGAGGAAGTGTTTTTTTTTATCATGGAGTAAAACTACAGGCCGTGGGTATCTAAATGCTACTTATGGAGTGAAACAGTGACATTGCCCATCGGATGCCAGTGAAAGCTACAATGAATAAACGCACTCCTGGGGTGAAGTAATGTAGACGGAACGGTGGTTGGTTCTTGGTTCGTCCACTTAGGCGGTATAAGAAAAAAACCATTTTCTTGATCGACACGTTCGCAGAGCTCGTTGGCAGTGTCGACAATTTTCAGTCATGGCGTTTCAAAAGTGATGTCTTGTGTTGCAACCCGGGAGTTTTTTTATGGCTCCTTCGTTCATATGACCAAGAGATATTGTTCACTCGGGAAACAGGAACACTAGGTGACTCGAAAGAAGATGGAAGCGCAAACTCGATTGGCAAATCGTGAGAAACGAAATGTTATGACGGATTGATCCAAAGTAGTTACAATCGACTCGATGTTTAAAACTAGCGAAGGACTGACAGTTTACAAGATAAATTCTTAGGAGAAAAAAGAATTTGAGGGACACAGTGACATAAGTAAAAACGGGAAACGGAAAAGTGGCTATAAGCCTACTTGACTTAGATGTTCTTTGGTGTTTTGCAGTTCCGAACCCAGAGTCATGGCATCGATTCGCAATGATTCCACTTCACGAAGCACGCTGTCAATGAATGAAAAATGAGAAGAATGCAATTGAGTTTTCATATCATGCCTTATGCGTGAGTGTAGTGAAAGAAGAAGTATATCCATAACCACAGTGACCCACTACTGCACCATCAGAGAGAACCAAAAGTCACGACCCTGAAACTTGGGTTTTCATGGACTACTAAACCACCGAGTTGAACTCCTCAAAGAGAACAGAGATTTTGACTCAGATTACGCGAATGACATGGTCTATTGGGTGACAACACAAGTAATGTTACATGTTCTGGACCACTTGGAGATTGAGGTGTCCAGATATGGTGTGGGCTTGTCCCATTTAAGTGTAAGAAGCTTTTGCAAGACTGACAGGAGTCTGGAACCACACCCACTCTATGTGGTGACCAGCTGAAATTAGTGAACAGCTTTTATTACCTCGGGAGCTACATTGTAGTTGGAGATAGTACTGGAAAGATCATATCACGGATCGCAGAAATCAAGCTGGCTTTCGTTAGCAAGAGACAAGTGTGGCGCCGCTACGACTTGCGTCCCTCTTTAACGGGACGGGTCTATAACGTTATAATGTGCAGTGTTCTTTGTAAGGCTGCGAATCCTGGCCATCACGAACTAAGGACGCTCGGCGGAATACCGAAATCCACCGATACCTCCGGAGCATTGGTCACGTTTGGTGAGAACATCGTATAAGCAAAATGAGCCTCGTCAATGTACGTCAGGTGCGAGGAGCCGCCCTCGAAGAAAAAAAATCACTCTGCACCACCTATGGGGGCTACGATAAGTTTGTTGAATTCCAAATCTTTATCGCATTAAACGAGTGCTATTTGTACTTGGAAGAAGCGTCCTCACGATCACACTATGAACATTATATATATATATATATATATATATATATATATATATATATATATATATATATATATATATATACGCAACACCATCGACAGTCTATATATGTATACCAGATACACGGGCGACACTTTCATAATTTGCTACTTAGCAAGATATATTCGCGTACTGCAGACAATCTAACATTGCTCATGTAGTGACAACATTTACAGTGGAGATAGGGAAGGGCTACTTTCTTGTTTTTCTCGATGTGGGATTACGTAGAATAGAGGACGGGCATATAGAAAGGAAGGTGTGTCGGAAAAGAACATGGGTGGGGCGATACACACATTTCCTAAGTTTTGTCCCCCTACGATACAAAAGAAACCTAGTGAGCTGTCTGATCTACAGAGCAAGAAACGTCTGCCTAAGAAATTGAGCACGTACGTAACACGCTAATAAAAAACGGCTATCCAGAACCGTTTTTTCGTTAACTTATGGGGGAGAGCAGACAAGAAATGAGAGCGCAAATGGTTAAGAAGGATTTCTTCCCAACTGGCTCCTTTAAGGGCAACGAAGCCTTGTCTCAGGCCCTCTGGAACTCTTTTCCTGATGCACATGTCCAATTTTAACAAATACCAAGCCTTTTGTTGTTCAATAATCCAAGGACAGGTTGCCCCGTCAGTCTCAATCTTTTATTCTATACTAGTTTACGTGCTCTTGTAGTGCACAGTATATTGGATATACGACGAGACGCTTGTCTAGGGGGATGTCAGAACACGTCCCGGCTTCTTTACACAAAGGAACAGTTCGGACTGTCAATAGCGCAATCCTACAACATCCGGTGGATATAGGACATCAAATCGATACCAAGACAGCTTTCAAACCAGTCCTGACAACTCCCAAAGTTCACGCGAAGGGATTACGCAGGCGGTTTCTGGTGACGTCAGAAGCCATGGCAATTCGATTATTGAAGCCGGAATCGTGCAAGCAACGTAACCTCATGCAACAGTTGTTGTTGCCGTGGCCGTAACAAGTGATTCTTCTATAGTACGTACGAATTCTCCCCAATCCTTTTTTCACGCCATGTGGTTGCACATTTCACCCTTACTGTCGTTCACACAACGGACAAGGTTCATCAAGTTGAAGCATGTTATCGAGTTACCAGATTGGTTGCACACTTACTCACTCAGTGCTATATAAAGCTGAACATATAGTCTCACTTATCCAGTACTATACATGTAAATGTCGGAAGTGATACATCGTAAACAAATTCCTTCTTGTTACGTGCATACGTATATATGTATCAAATACCACATTAAGTCTCGATATGTCAGTTGTGGTAACAATCGATGGGATAGCGGATATCTGTCTAACGCCCAATTTGACCGACAGCGGCGAGGGATTTCACACCTCGTACCTTATCCGTGGTGAGAAGAGATTTATATACCGTCGACCGAATTCGATCACTGATCACACAAAAATAAATGATACCGTTAAAGATACACAAAAGGTAGCCGGAATGGTGTGTAGATGCGCTTAAAGTATGAGGAACGGAACCCCTCTGATTGACGTCAGACTTTGACTAGAAGAGAACTGAATCGCGTATAGTCTAAAGAGTGAAAGTGACAATAAGGCCTGAGAGTTAATCGCACGGGGTATGAAATAGAGCAGATAAAACTTCATCGACCGGTGCAAAATAAAGCCACCGCTGGTCAGGAGAGAGACTCTCAACTCGGTATGCACAAGCATCGGCTTGGAAAACAGCAATTAGCGTTTCGTTAGAACAAAACAGGTTTTTTCCTACCGGTGATTAAAGAACAAACACAAATGGTCACACCAAATCCCTTATTGTAACGTAGGTCTTTCAATGATAGGATTTATCCTTTCTGCTGTGACCCATGCATGCCACGTAATAAAAACAGAAGATTTGCTCCCTTCGATCGTTCCTGATTCAGTGGTGCAGGTAAGCCTTTGTCAGCACTGAAAAACGAGGTCTGAGCAGTGCCACCGTCGGTCACATTGGTGATAGACAGCAAGCCACCATATTGCCCGGCTCGTCATCATGCCTAACCACCCAATGTGATCCAATGTGGTTTCCCAATGTAATTTCCATGATCAGGGTTGTTGGTTATTTTTGTTCGTGTCGTGGACGTTTGAGGCCCCGGAGCAGGGTTGGAATGGGAATAACATAGGAGTGTACGCACGTTGAAGGAGCCGAGATTCAGAGGCTGACGGGGCTTGAGAAAATGTGAGTTACCAGTCAGAGGATTATTCCCGACACTATTTGACAGTGAATCGTTGCGAGTATCGACCGTGTTATCAATGGGAGCATTATGGGTGGATAGATGGGGCAAAGAGAGGTGGTTGGGGACAGAAGACAAAGGTTGAATAACAGAGAGGGAACTCTGAGCAGTAGCACACTTATCACTACCCACCCCGCTCGATGCAATGGGCAGCGCGGTCCTGATTAGCCTGCGCGACAACCGATGCAGTATGGAATTCTTTCTATTCGTGCAGTTCATGGGAGATGTTGGACGGGTACTGCTAGGGTGTCCAGCCACAAAGCAGGAGAACGATTAGGGTCCTCATCCAAAGCCTTTAGTTCCAACAAGAACCTATCCGCAAGGCAGCGGGATGGCTTAGTGGAAGCCCATTTGCTTGGATCAATTATTCTTCCACTGGTTTTTCCGACTGAGTTGCTAGCTCAAATCAACCCCCAACCTGGAGGACCAGGAGACTGGACTTTGTCTGACCTCTACCCATTGACCTGTCAGGTATGATTGCATCTCCGGCTTAAGGAAGCCATCCTGTATAGCTCTTTGGGTCATAGAGGCGCGCAAGCCATCACACCACGTCAAGGTGCAGTCTCGTCGTGAAGGCTTAAAATAGTTACTAGTTGGTCAACGAATGCAGCCAATTACAAGACCGTGTGTACTGTACGAAGTAGAGGTGGTTGCCCCGACCTACAACGACCATAAATCACAAATAGGGAAGCGATGAAAAAAACAAAATTTAATCAGAACAACAACGGAAAACGGTGTACACACATACAAGGACCTGAACGAAAAGAAAAACAAAGAGTCCCTGGAATTTTGGAAGCCTTTAGCCGAACTCACCGAGGAATCGAGTGAATCGCCTCTTGAATGGAACGGTCCACTGTCTGCATGGCATCCTATGGTTCGAGATAACCAGATGCAGGTGAGTAAATCATTTGGTGAATTATTATGAAATGTGCGTTGCATTTTCGTTCATACATCGTACGTCTCTCTAAGCTCAATCCAATTCAGCCGAGTTCTTTTAAGCATCAATCTCGAAAATATGCGCACTGGTTTTGGTTCCTACTTTGCAGCATCATCCATTTAGAAGTGAAATAACGCCTTCAACTATGCGGTAGAGGAATTTCATGGACCCCAACCCGGAAGCCTAAAGGGCCGTAGTTGACCAAACCCACTGGTTAAGGTTTGCAAACCTTTTCACCATGTCATAGACTAACAGCATTGACCTGCTTCAAACAGCGATGCACGCAGTGCATGCGGAACACACTCCACCACGATAGCCTATTCAAATTAGGCGGTCAACCTGGAGGCTAACTTTGGGTTCCCAACATCTTACAGTTAATCTCAGCATAGCTGACGCGATTCCCAACACACTGCAGTAAAACCGTACGAAATAACAACAAAAAAGACTAGGGAACGCCAGGTCGTTAGATAGGTAGAACTTTACCCAATAAGTCAAAGACTCATGCTTACCAGCGCATTTAGAATTACTTTGGTACCTAACAGAAAGCTACCTGTCTCGTGTCCACCCAGACAGGTCACATAGAGGGTAAAACATAAAAGTCAAGCAAAAACGCAACAAAGTATAAGCAGAATCAATTAGATCAGTTTTATGAGAAACTCACTTTCATCTGAACATGAAGTTCTAGCGCCAATTCGGAGGCTTTACGCTAAAAAAGAAGGACAAGTTTAGATTCTAAAGAATTTTCCGTCAGAAACTAAGTTCGGCAGGTGCTGATTAATGTCGAAGTGATGTAAATTTTAAGAAGTTCACGTCTTTTCCCATTTGAATTACTTCAAAATTTTTATTGGATGGTCGCATGATTCAGACGGACATGATCCGCAACCGACACACAAGGCATCGCGCGAATGGGGATAGCACACACCGAATTGTGGACAGCCGGAATGTTAAACGGCTGTTGGAACATGGACAAGCCTGAGTCTCTAGCACAAGTATGCAAGCGGATGAGGCTAAACAGGACCATTAAGCAAGTGACCAATCCGTGTGTGGGTTGGACTTTGAGGAGAAGTCTGATTTGTTGACGCATTTCGGCCATGATGTACGCAACAGGAACGTGATGTGCGTGTTGGCGCAGATATCGACTAACGATACCATGTCTGTCATGAGCAAGCAGGCATTGACTGAACCCATGAGAGGTCCCGTGGACATCGCTCTCATTCAATGAGTAAGAACATTATTTTAAAAAATTCAAACATGCGATTAATGTTCGCCCAGGTGCGGTGAATTGATACGAGAAATGGGCAATAAGGCACACGATCACTGGGGCATCATGGCTATCAGCGTTAAGGAAAGGTTGCACATCGGTAGCATATCTATCAACTCACGTCTACATTTTGTTCGCGAACAGCTGAATCAAGCGCAGAGTTGATCCACTGTTTTTGACTGAAACCGGGATCAAAGAAACAGGAATAGTCCTGTAACAAAAAAGACGGTGAGAGAGGACAGTGAATGTGTCCCACGTGGAACCACTTGATAGAAAGTGCAATCGAACTGATCGTAGAAAAAACGTGATGTTTCTAAATTCAACATCCATCCAAATCTCTTTACATGGCTGTTGTTATATTCACTCTAAACCAGAATTGTCTAGTTTTAGTCTACGTTGCGGAACAATTCAATCGCTATTTTCATTAACACAAATCCCCACGAAACAATCCACTCGCTCCTTGCCTTTTTCATTGCAATCACGAAACAATTTGTCTCCTCCATTCTCGCACTCAGTAGAACTGATACAACGCAAAATAGTCCGCCGAGATTTCCTATACCGGGATGGTCGTACCCAAATCACAAGCACCCAATACACTGTTATGGAAGACCGGAAACCATGAGCCTGAAACTTGAAGTGAAGAACCACACGAGGTCCCGTCCGAAAGACCAGGGGTACGGTAATGAACCAAAAAACAATGGATTGCTATGTCTATTACCAAAGTGAAGGCAGGGTTCGAGCCTCGTACATTCCAGAGGTAATAGAAACCCACACCACTATGTAACGATAGAAAGACAAATGCCAGTAGCTGAGTCGAAGCATTGGAGTTCAACACTTCTCCTCCCCCCCCCCCCCCTCAAAACATCGACGCACTTTAGTGATGGGCCATCCGTGGACTTGGGTGTGAGAATTTCTCGCTGCATTTTATCTACGCCCAAGCTTTCCCAGTTTGAGAACAGAGACAGAAAGCTGTCCGGTCATCCATCATCTTACACTGTGTACCCGAAGAGGCAATCAAATGGGGTAAGATTTACATGACGCAGATCATAGTGGCAATCACAAGCTGAAGTGTTGTGGAAAGTCCAGATTTTTTGAATTTGCTCGGTGTGGAACTCTCATCGGATGATTGTAATCGTGAAGATAATGAAATCACAAGTCAATAGACTGAATTGGTAAATGATCAAAAACGCAGGGCGATCACACCGATAGCTTGTTTGAGTGTATAAAACCGTTGGTGTTGCGACAGGGCGAAGCAGCCGTGATTACTGTCTGTTTGCAAGAAACGAAAAGGACTCAATTCGCTACTCGTGTGGTGACGTTCTTCGACGAAATCCACGCGAGAGAAAGAAAGAGTCGCCGGGATCACGAACGGTAAGAAGGACATTTCGTTCTCGGAGATAACCTGGCGCGAACGTAATGTTTAACAACTTGTGTGGGTCTTTTAAACGTTGGAACAACCACTTTTTTAGCGCACCGGCCTTTGGCATTGTATATCCAGGATCAGAAACACACAATGCATGGACAAAAGAAACAGCACTGTTCCCAGATTATTTTATTACTTGATTGACAGGAGGTCGTTGGAGATCAAAGGGTTTATTCGGGAAGGAAAATATACATATAATCCAGTCAGGAGGAGATTCATTCAAATGGTCCAAAGAATGTGCTCCAAAGCGATACGCGTTTGTTCGAACCGAATATCTGCGCGCCCACCCGAGTGGATTGGAGAAGAATTAGTTCTTCGTCGGATCAGTTGACCATTGAGAACAGTTGATGCACAGCTGGTTGGCCATGTAGCGAACTCAACTGTAAAGAACATTCCAAACCACGAACATCTTTGATTGCACGTCGAACCTTAAAGTTGCCGGTCAGGTGATCACCTGAAAATTGAGAAAAGGTTGGGCATTGTGAATTTTTGATGGACGGTACAGTGATACGCTAATGTTGAAGTAAAATCACCACCATCGGTGTAGACCGTAAAATGCCCATTCTGCTGAAATCATCTCAGAAAACACTGATCCCATCGGTCATATTGTAGCGGGGAATGCATCAGAACGAGGTGAGTGTCGAGGCGATCGGGCCAACCAATCGAGAACCACAAACTAAAGAACAGACAGTGAATACGTCGGAAGCATACCGCAACAGGCAAAAAGAGGCATGAAGGCTTGTAGACCAAACTCAGCGGGGTCTCAAGCAACCAGCAAGATAGCCCATATGAGGGGCTATTGATTAAGCTGCCAACCGGAACTATCGGACCAGCCGAACGGATGTGGTGCGCAAAAGAAGCAACCTAATGGCGACAGACGCCCGGCTAAAACGGAGTGCAGATACTCAGGCAACAGGATGATCGATGTTGCTACATCGCAGTCTGGAAAAAGAACTATATAAACGAGTGTTTATGTTTTACTGATCGCAATTAACAGCGTAGTTAGGACTTACGATTAGAGAGGGTTACGAGTAGCCCAGTAATTACGCCTTCGTTAATGGTATTGTGCATATAGTCCGTTCTTGTACAGCGTCAGGGCCAACAATGGTGGCTTGCGAGGTGCCGCATCATAACCACAGTGGAGACTGTCGGGTTCCGCCTCCACGGACTCTTTTTTATGCAATTAGAAACGATTAGTCAATTCGCTTTGGCTCGCCTGACTTACTCTCTATCTTATAGGGGATCCTAAATCAAGCGAAAACTAGAATTGAACGTGTGATAATCCCAACTGGCTTGGAGACGGGCATAGGTCACAAAGGCCGTGAACACTGATTCCTATTACATCTTTTTATCTATCTAATTTAACAAGTGATAAGCCATACAGTGGTCTGTTGATACGATTATGAATCTCGAAAAAGGAGCATGACCGACGTTCTGTGTTTTATAAATGTGCTCTCCGATCTAAACGGTCACCCATTGCATCGAACAAATTTTGTACTGACTGACTGGCATCTCTTACAACTACTGGACAACTTCACACGAGGGAAAGCCGGCATAGAAGGGCTGTGATGATGAGAGTAGGGTGTCTACGGTTTAAGCGTATGCTTTGTTTGACCGCACACTTTCTGTTTTTGTTGCTAGGGTTGTGAACTAATGAACCAGTTATACCGTCGGTATCTCATTTCTTTAGTCAATACCTATGCACAAGTACTGTGAAAGGGGCGTACTGCATAGCCCCCAAGTCCAAAAGCATTGGGAATGACCGAGAACTATGAGCCTTAGACTTGGAGTGATGGAGAACCACATAAGATCCCGTAATATGTGAGGTATAGTGATGAGCCGGGTGCAGTGTACGGTTGTCTACCATCCATGCAACCGGCGATGACGCCATTCAAATCTTGCACCTCAGAATTGATGAAGGTTTACACTGCTCGACCATCACCAAGTAAAATTTAATCCCAAGAGTCAGGATTTCCGTGCATGGTGATGATGGCGTCCATTTTCTTGCTTCCCTGCTAAATGTGCACACGTGGTCACAACAAAAAAAGAAACGGAGCGATTGCATCATTACCGGGGCAAGAAGATAACTTACCGGACTTGACTGTGATCGGTTTGTCCAAAAAGAAGACAGTTTGCTTCCAATGTGTGGTACGTGATGTCGGTGAAGTAGAAAATGAAACCTGGACAAAAGAATGAAGGCACAGAGAGAGAGAGATGCTATCAGTTACGTGTCATTAAATAACCAACACCGTTTGCAAGAGCACTCCAGAACTTCGAAAACGGACAACCAGAGTTTTACGTAGAACAGTTTTTGATCAGTGAAGTGGAGATTAGGGACACCAGTGACACACAAACTGCTGGTCGAATTTTTTTGACATTGGTATCTAGATTGTAGTACTAGAACTATCCTGGCAACATCTCGCTTATGTGCGACGGAAACTCGACTCGGCGATCGTCCGGAAGTTTTCTCCTAATATCCATATGAACCATGAAAGACCTGCTTTGAAGCACGTTTGGCAGAATTTGCGATGATATCGGGATTAGGCCCAAACCTCCATGATTGGTGCACTCATTGCGCAAACCCTTCTCGGAGATGAACACAGTAAATAACTTTCTCCATGGCAAGGGGTCCTGTTCCGCGGACTAGACTTTCGAGAACAGGGGATGAAATTCTCTCCTTCAGCTGGTTGAAAAAAGAAACAGATTAAAAGCTTGAATAAGTGACCGCCGTGATTCGCCAGTTCAGTGAACGGATAATGGCGACTGAATTCCTCAGTTTTGCTCAGATCACACAAGTTTTCTCCCATCGTGTACAATTTTTTGACAGCTTCTGATCTCAGCGGCATTGCAAGCGGATTCTGTGGTTTGACTTGTTCGTATCAAACACATGTCAGCAAGCATCGTTTCTCAGACTAGCAGACCTAGCTATGAACTCGAGCCATGCGTATAAGATAACAGACGGGCTTGTTTCACATTCTCGGGACCCTCGCCACCGGCGTTTCGTATCTAAGAAACTTGCGTTCAGATCTCCAGCTCTATTATCCAATTGACGCCTCTTTCAATCCTTCCGAAAAGTTTCATCTGCGTCTTTCCGGGAACTTGAGGCTGCGGCATCTGGCCAGGGGGGGGTCAGTGCAGCGCTGAGTGCTAGGGCCAAAACTACACCCACCCACTGCAGAGACCGAAAGCAAAGATAATTTCCGCCAGAAGCTACATAATCTACTGCGGAATGCATACCGAGCCGATATTGAGTTTAGCAGCGGAAATGAATGCTAGATTAGATCGGCTATCATTAAATGGGATCCAACTGGAAGACGCTTTTGGGACGGATACGTGTCGTTCGGAAAACAGGCTTCTGGTTCAGCCCGCTCGTCATAGGCAATTACAACAAGCTGCTCCTTCTCAGCCGTGTCACCAATAGGAAGCCACCAGGCGTAAGTGAAACGATCTGTGAGTCTGATGTGAGTTTAAGCACAATCAACGGCGGCGTCTGGGATGCTGGGCGGAGAAGTATAGAGTCCAATGGCTTCTCGCATCGCGTCTCCACATACACGTCCCGCGACCTTATTCAACAGAACGACCAATAGATGTTGGACTCTTTGAGGGAATCAATGCCTTAGGAAGTCGCAGGGCGCCAGGCTCCACTGATCTTCCCAGCTGTGTTTAAAAATTGCGGAGTATAGGCTTAGAGAGCACTTAATGTTTTGTTATTCAAGGTTTGGAATTCTGAGCAGGTCTCCTCACCATGGTGGGAATCGGCTGTTGTCTTCATCTCCAAGAAGAGCTCAAGCAGTCTTTATGTCAACCGCAAGGGTACAAGCTTAATCTTAATAGCGCCTAAACTGTTACCGTGCCATTCTCCGCAGAATGCCACGCCCGAAATCAACAGGTTGGGTTTCGTGTAGGCCGTGGATACACTGATCAGATTTTCACCCTCCGACAACTGCTTGAGCACTGTTACATCTTCAGTGTGTTTTTAGACATTCGTGCGGCTTTTGGCTCTGTCGACAGAACTGCACTGTTTGCTGAGAAATGGAGTACCTGGAAAGTGTCAGTCTGAAGGAGCTGTACCGACATGCCTCAGTTCGAGTTAGAGCACATGGTCGACTCTTGCCACCATTTGCTATCTCTGGTGTAGTATGACGAAAATGCCCTATATTCCCATTTCTCATAAACTTTGTCATAGAGGATGCAGCAAGTGACGCGCTGTTTGGAAAGTCAGACGGTGGAGCTGAACTTCCAGGGATTAGTTTTTGACTCAGAATAAGCCAAGAACATCATCTTGATAAGTGACAACACACAGACTATGTTACAAGCTTTCCATCACTTGGTGGTTGAGGTTTACAGATCTGGTATGTATTTTACATCATCTAATTGTAAGGTGCTTTTACAAGACTGGCAGGAGCCTGGGCCTGCACTCACCCTATGTGATGATCAGTTAGAATTAGTTAATAGTTTTAATTACCTCGGGAGATACGCTGTAGCAAACACCAGACCGACTTTTGTCAACCAGCAACACTCGTGGCGCCGCCACGACATCCGTCTGCGTTTGAAAGAAAAACGGGTCTTCTATGCCAAAGTTGCGAGTTCTGGCCGTCATTTTTTAGAACAATTGAAGGATGTAGCTCAGAACCGAAGCTACTTGTGCGAATGCTGTGAGGCATGTTTAGGAACCATTCGGGTCCCATAACTGCTAAACAAAACTTTCAAAAACTTAAAATGATGGATATGGCGAAACAACCAACAATAAATTCATTGCATTCATATCCACCCTGTAACCTAGATTGATGAACACATTACGCGTGACTCCGGATTCAACTGCCACTTAGGCAGCGTATGGTTAACTGTGGCTACTTTGCGAAAAACATCAAGGGGACGTTGATGTCATCTTGACTGAAGAGTCTGATCATTTCAATGTAGCCATAATTCTGAGTGGAGTGGAGCAAAATGACAACAGAAAGTGGTAAGATGAAGGTCTTTGTTTGTGATGGTGAAGATCAAACAGTAACTTCACATGCATTATAAAGAATCTAAGTCGTTGTTTACGACAAATCAAATGTGACTGATATGTTATGTAGTGGGGCTTTCGCCACGATTAGGTTTGTTATGCAGAATAAAGCCGTACAGGAAAAACAACAAGTCTCTTATACAACAACTCAAGTGCTTAAGGGATTAGGTGCTGATAAGAAACGCACTCTACGTACTGGATTCGGTGCATCCTCATCAAATTGCACATCAAAATAGCCCACAAACGCGTCCAACTGATACGTGGCGCTCTCATCCAACGTGGAATCAACCCACAGATCGATTGGGCCTTCGGCAGACTGCAGGTCTGACCAGTGACTGATCGGTTGATTTCTTCTCTGTTTCAATACGATATCCAAATCCAAAGAGTAAAGCTGACAAGGCTTGCTGGTCAAAATTCGAAACCCTTGTGCAGCATCAGCTGGGCCGATCACCCGGGGATCACTGACATCCAAGATATGCGCTTCGGTCAGAGCAGCTCGACGTAGTGTTGGCATTTGAAAACCGTACACATTGTCCCACAGATCCACACAATCGTGACGCAGCTTTTGACCACAAGATATACCTAACAGGCAGAGCGAATAGTGCCGCGGATAAATGTGGCCAGCCGGAGTCAGACAGCGCAGCGCAACCTGGATGACTGAGTCTAGCATAGATTCGAATAGGAGAAAATAGCCCATCCATTCGGATATGATCACATCAACCTGGAGTTTTCAAGTAGACAGGGTGAGAAGAAGTAAGAGTGAGCAGATTTGAACACGATGAGGACTTATCAATATCTATCTCTGCAATCAATAGACAGATACAGCTTGAGAAAAAGCACGGTACCAGCGCAACAGCGGAAAAGGACTAAAAAGAGAAGGAAAAATTGAACTTAACATTATGACTAGAACAAGTAAAAACAATTTTTTTCTGATGTTTTCACAGCACACGTTTTGTAAAAAAAATTGTGTTTTTTGAATTGTTTATGGAAAACGGGAGGTCAACAGACAGCCATACAGCATTTGTTCCACTGGATTCGGTTCTGAACCATATATCTCAGCGTCTCTAACCAACGGCAATCCACATCTCTTAGACTCCAACCGGGAAAAAGGGAAGTACCAACCGAAATCAAAGCTGAAGATAACCTTTTCAGACCCAAAGCCACGTCACAGCCTGGCCGTCGCACTGCTTCTCTCTGCCATGCCCAGCACATGCAAAAAGAGCATGAAAGGGTAAACGATAGGAAGGCATATGCAAAACGTGCCCGAGCCATCGGAGGTGGTGTAGAGCAGTTATCTCGGTCAGAGAGAGACTACCAGCACCGAACACACGACGGCGAACCTCGTCATTGCTCACCCGATGTCCTCACCAGACACGAGCAATACTTCGGAGACATCGGTGGTCGAATACAGGAAGCCGTCGAGCGTTCTCAACGCGGAGGGGCCAGGTCTCGTAACCGTAAAGAAGAACACTACGAACTGTGGTAGTGTACACCCTTCACTTCAGGGGAAGCTGAATGTCATGGCGGCGCCACGCTGCGCAGGTTCGCGAAAGCTGCTCTGGTTCTCGCTATTCGTGATGGGATCTCCCCAACACCACCACCAGCTGCAATCAAGCTCCCGAGGTACTTAAAGCTATTGACTACCTCTAACTGATCACCACAAAGGGTAATTACAGACACAGGCTCCTGCCTGTCTTGACGAAGTAACTTGCATTTTTCAGAGTGGGCTGTAGGATAATACCATAAAAACAGCAGCAACATGGTAATATAAACTGTTACGAGAATGGAAATAGTTGTGCGTTTCTAGATACCATCGTCTTCTACCTTAAGTAGTAGTGGAATTCAATTGTTATCGAATGATTCGTCATGCAGTAGCAAAGCTTTAATACCTATTGAAGATTCATGGGAAAACTGTACGGATGCTTCGTTCTTGTTAATGATTATCAAGTGTAAATACAAAACACCAAGTTCCAATCGAAACTCGAACTCATCTTTCTAGCCATTTAACCATCCGGGTTGAAACCTCAACGACTCGCTTAATCAACGATATTTACTATAGCGAAATCCGTCACTGGTTTTCGACGTTTACAGCCCGTCACTCATGAAGTGACGAACTTCCATGATTAACATTCACTAAATAGAGGTCCGAGTAAAACAAAGATCACTGTCTTCCTTTAGAAAGAGACATTTGTGGACTGTGGGCATTCACACCACAGACTGGCTAGAAGTCAGGTCTATCGACATTTCAATTCCGTAACAATCAACGTTTCATAAGCCAAACTACAAAAGCTAAGAAGTGCCCATCGGGGTCAGAGCCGGTGCTCGTTGACTTATTCCACCATGTAAACTCACGGTCAGATCACCGCAATGCTCCCTCGAGTTCAGTTCAGTTCAATTTTTCAACCACCAACATCACGCTTCTGTGTTCTGGTTTTTGTTACTACTTCACAGTATCGTTCAGTTGGGAGTAGAATGAATAGGAACAAAAAGTGAAAAACGCGCCGAAAACAAAGTAAGAAGCGGAAATCATGAAGACAAAGAAAAAGCTCCTGTGCAACTATGGCACTGGCTGCGACACCTAGTCATATTATTTAATATCTCTAACCATCTGGTATGCGGGTCTCGCGGAGTCCAACGCGAAAGTCTAACACGCCCTTTTTGGCGAAGTCCACTGGTCAAGCCTCTCGTACATTTTTGCCATGTAATAGACCGACCCCTTTGACCTACCTTTCAGGCACTGCCTATCTCGGAGAACGGCGTATGCTGAAGAAGTCTATCGGTGGGTATGCGTAACACATGTTGCAGTCACTTCAATCTGTTTAGATTCAGTGTCTGTTTTAGTGACTGACCTCTGGTTCCTAACATCCTAAGCCTAACCTCAGCATTGCTAATATGGTGTTCCCACCATACCTGAACGATTCTACGAAGACATCGATGTTTAAACACTGAAAACTTTCGCGTATCTCTTACCCCTCACGGTCATGTTTCTGAGGCGCATAAAAAATGGATATGATTTTCGTAGTGTATTTTCGATCTACGGCAGACAACCGAATGTCCCACCGGCGTCACAGATGACCGAGGTTGGAGAATCAAATGAAGAGACAGCGAACGGTTATCTTCAATGTAGGCGACTGTCAAACATTCAGAAGGCACGTACAAGACATCTAGTTCAGCGCATCAGGATCAAGGGGTGGCTGCTCGTACCAAAAGACAGTGCTTACTCAAGTACCATCAACCGATAGGATGATCATCAAATAAATTTGATGACTACAGGAAAGGTGAACGACGAGCGTGTGCTGTATCTTCTTCTCTACAACCAGACAAGGAAACCAGTTCCAAATTTTTGTTTCTAAAGCATTCCTTATAAAATGGTGCCTGAGTCATCTTTCACACTGATTCAAAATCCAGAATGTGAGGAAGTTCGAAATACACATTTTTGCTTGTTAACTTTGGCGACTTTTGGGTCAACCTCTTCTATTGCACTCACGCTTAGGTATGAGGATTCTTCTGCTCTGTAAGTTACACTAAGTTGTGCAAAAACTAAAAATGCAACGGTGAATGAAATAAAACCGATCGGAGCTTGGAAACTGGTTTTTTCAAATTCCTTGGCCCCGTCATTACACTCATTTTGAGTACGACATCATCCAAGAAGCTGGTTCGTTTTTTAAAGGAAGACAATCGTCTGAGCACCCGCGTGTTGATTGGTCTGTTTGTGAACTTTGAAATGCGCTTTAGCTCTGTTGTGTCTCGTCCAAACAGTCACGTGGGCAACTGATCGATACCCCGTTTAAAATTCTACGTTTACTCGCGCTCGTACAGCAGGTAATCCTTGTTTACACTGCGCATTTTGTTCTACTGCCATTCTACCGACTTCTGAATGTTACAAGACCCAATTCATCAAAACCCAAAAAGGTCAAATTGAACTTCACTTTATCTACCTACATCAACAATGGAAGGCACAGGTTTCATAGCCATAACCACTTGCCACACCGTCAAGGAAAGCCGGTTGCCTCGATTTCAAAATTTACGCTGGCGAACCACATCGAATCTAGGCGAGTCAGGCATGGTGTCGAAACGGGCGACAGTCAAGTGCTGTCTACAGCGAAGATAACGAAAATGCTTGCACACAAAATTGACTTGATTGATGAGTATGGAAAGAAGACAGAAAACCAGAATGACGTACCGCACGACAGCAGGACTATTATTCACTTTGAAGAAACGGTCGCGATATCCCATACTCCCAGCCGGATCATCCGCGCAATTACTAATCGGGCCAAATATTGTATCAATTTGGCGATCGGAAGAAAAGCGATATTTTCGAAGTGATCTAATCGTTGACAGCTTATGCGAATTCTGAGGCTGAACAAAATCTTAAAAAAAATCGTGCCCGTAGGTATCTTCTTGTTGAACACATCAAACTAAGTGAACTTTCGCGAAGGTTTTGTAAGTGGTTAGGGGACTGTTGACCTTGCCAGACAAATGATGCTATAGCACTTTAAATCTACAGTACGCAGATAGTTTATTTTATTCTATGCTTATGTACGAGTACAGTGGAAGCAGCATAGGTCATAACGACACAATGTGTTGTCGGAGATAACCAGCAACTTGAGTCTCGAAGTGCAGTGTACTGGTCACACTGCAGGCTAGCACAATGGAGTTTGATTAACTGAAATATGGGAACCCGATGAAATAATTGCTGAACTTTGGGATTATGGAGTTTTCCGTGGTTTTCTCGTCGCAGATCGAACACGCGCAACCCTTACCGGAAAATCACTGATCCGACATATTTCGGAAGAACCCCAATAAGGCACCGATAGGTCAGGCGACGCAACGAGCCGGGCCATTTATCTACTACCTATTATCAAAGATTGACGGATAGTGGCAGGATTCGAACTTGGTACCTCAAACGGAGATCTACATCACCCGACCACCTTCGGTCGACAGGTTGCTCGAGTTCATTTGTGCGAGGGTGGTGAGCTACTAGCGGGAAAACGCTTCGTGAGAAGTTGACCGGGCTGCGACTGTGTAATGGTAGTCATGTTAGTCACTGACGGATACGGCGCTGCATCATGTAGCATTGATGTAAACAAAACTGCCAGCATCCCATCCGGAATTGTATGTTGTCAAGGATTCCTAACTAACCAGGAGTAAAAACTTTACAGTGATTCCACGGTTTTGTCGATGGCAAATGGAGCAGTGATACTGCATGAATGACCATTCTAATAGTGAGTACATCTCCTTGAATAAAAGGAAATAAGTCAGTACACACTAGCTAGGGCTATTTGTGCAGCGTAGAACCGATGAATGAAGATAATAATGAAAACAATATTATTTTTGGCAAGCATGACGAAGCGGATGTTCATTTTTCCAGCAATATAAAATCGGTCGAAAAATGAACGAAGAAAAGAGCAAAGGTACACCACTCACACGATCAACAGGTAATTTAACATTCTCCGCACAATCCCGCAGCAAAGTGATACGATCTGACAAGTGATTGGCTCTGGATTTTACCCATACAGAAAAGAAGAGAGGACATGAAAACGTGTGATATAATTCGTGCACAAAGTAGGCAGTGAGCGTTCGTGAGAAAAGCTGGACACGAAACATTTTCACGTTGAGGTAATTAAACTACCAAAGGCAGTTGTCATTTAAATAGCAAAATAGAAAGCTCCACGCTGGTAAAAATAGGATGAAATGCACCACAAACAGGGTGCGAAAAAATGAACGCAAACAATCATCTGGCTCACTACCAACCAAAAGAAGGCATTCAGCAACCACTGAAGATGACTTCATAACGAATTATCATTTTGTGTGCGAGGGAAAATGTTTTGAACGCCTTCAATCCCACATACAGTTCCCCAGAAAAGCTTTTAATTGAACAATGCATCAATTCACCAATATGTCGCATCAGAAGCAGACCACTGAGAACAGATCAATAAAGCTGATCCAGCTGATGGGTACAGAGGTTCGGCCCCCATGGTTGGTAGACAAAAGAACCCTAAGGTTCAAGTCGTACTGTGGTTCCCCGGTGAAATGGGCCCTTGCACGAAACTGTTCGTTTACCGGACCGCCATGAGTCCCGTTTTACCGTACACTTGTGAAACCTGGCCACTGAGGCTGGAGGATGAGAAAAAGCTAGAGAGCTTCGATTATTGATGTCTCCGATATATATCTGCTAGGACGTTGGAAAAGAACTTTCCCGAAACAAGCCGCTAATCAGTTCGGCCGACGTTTTATCGACCTAATCCGCCCGATAGGGCATGAATCGGACTGGACACCCGAGTTCGAGAATGTTCCATTTTTACTTTAGAAACAGCATTGTTAATTCCTGTATACACACACTTGTTTGGTGTCCTGTGTTTCCGTCTTTTGATTTGCCATTACGGGCTGGAGTGACAGGAGTTGCGGGCGAAGGTCACGTGTGCAGGTGATCCATAGGAATAGCAGAAAAGAACTCGTTGTTCACAACAATAGTGTAATATGCGATCAGTGCTTTTCCGAAGCGGGTTGCATGTGTCAAAAAAGAAAAAAACTCCATGAGCGGAAGCCCAGTAAGAGCATCACTGTGTGTCGATCTTGCCGCCAGCCGCAACACATGGAAGTCCGCTATCGGAGACTTCCAAGAATCCGACTTACCCCCACATGAGCTCATCGTATAAAAGTCAAAAAAGTAATTCGTACCGAACGCCTCGACCAAATACTTCGAGTAGAAGTTTCAGTTTTGTTTCCGGCGTCATCAGCATCATTACTGACATCAATGTACAATGAAATCCAGAGGAGCAAGTTTCCCTAACTGGTGTATTTATCATCATGCGCACAAAAAAAGTACGGACATGGAAAGTAGAGTGTGAATTTGCATATCACGGAAGTACATACAAATGGAAGCACTCCTAATTCCACTCTATATTGCATGGAAGCAAGATTTATGCAGCTGACAGCCTGTTCTAGTGGATTTATGTCCCCTAGAAATATGGTAATATATAATCTGTCTGGAAAGGTTTCCACTTCAACGGGTCAGAAGCAGTTTCAATTTCCCAGTCCGGAAATGTACATCAGAAGCAGTAAGATATTCAGCCACAACACTGCATCATGATTACATAGAACCTCCAAATTTCAGAACAGCCCGGAATGACAAACACACCATGGTTTACGCCAAGTAATGTCAACTGTAGAAATAACCGAAGATAAAAGCTCTACTCACATCACAGTCTCCTGAGCAGCCGCAAAAATATCCACCGAGGCCTCTACTCCGTATACATGGGTAGCTCCGGCCTCGGATGCGAACAGGGATAAAATACCCGAGCCACAGCCCACATCCAGGACGGTTTTCCCCGCAAAATGTGTATGTGCATTTGACAAAATGAAATTCCGGTAAGATTCTGTCCGAACGATATCGTCTGAAGAAACAGATTTTGAAAGATAGGCAGGTGGTCAAATCACTGGTAACCAGCCGAATGACGTGATTCTCGGCCGCAACTGTGCTTTTCATGTGTCGGAAACTGTTTTCCACTACTATTAAATTAGCAAGTAGTTGAATACTGCCGCCGCATGTAACCGTTTGAAATTGTAGATTCTTGTTCTTGCATTTTACTGTTTAGGGTGTAATTTGTCATAATTCCATTGCTGGCGAGTAAAATTTTTACTTTTAATGATAACATATTGATCATTGTGTCCTTTTGCCGTAGAACTAAGCATTTCATTCCTACACTTCGTTTACGCCCTGACTTTGTGATTCTCGGTGTACTGCTCTAAGACGAGCAACCACGCACACTCCGGATGCACAGATGAGACAATTGTGAATAAGACACCTATGAAGTGCACAAGTATAAAGATAAGTGGGCAGAGGAGTATCTGGTGCGGATACCTGATGGGTAGCAGTAACTGCGAACCCGGTCGTATGTTCACGTCTTATGCTTGAAACACCCATAACTGATAGCCTACCACTGAGCATCCTACTAGGCTTGTTTTAGTGGCATGGAGTTTTACTTATTTACGATAAATGGTAATTAGAAACTGCCGTAAAACCAATCCTGTACAGATGTAATTTCAACTGTTGATGATCATTCCGAGAAGTTCGTTGTTGTAAAATTGATTTACTCACTTATCATTTCCGCGTGAATAGCAAAGTGTCCATAAGAGCAAAAATAGGCTGAGTCGCTAGGATCTGAGCAAGCGACAGGGTTGACAAATTCGGATTCAGAAGTGGGGCAGACGGACAACCTGGCAGCCCCGGTAACTTCAGATGAGGACAATTTGGAAAGCAAACGCCTGTAGAGAAAATGGCGTATAATAACAAGTTATTCGGGGATAGGAAAAGGCGAGATAACGGTGTATTCTGTGTGTAAAAACTGCGAGAGAATAGAAAAAGAAAGACTTATGGGACGAAACCGCTGAAATTCTAAAAACATGGTTTATCTTTCAACTCAATAAGCTCAAGCCCTAGTGTGATCTGCGTGACTATTTTAGTGAGCGTATTCTCCGACTCTCACTATTTGACATTACCAGGGCAGAATCAAAGGTGGTCACAAAAGGCGGGTGAACAGCAGGCCCGGGAGTGGACGCGTTCGAGACAGAGTGGGAGAGAACTGTGCTATGACCATTACCTTTTCTGTTTCAGCGGGTTGGGTTACTCCGGCACAACCGGAGGAGAGTGTGAACATTATTGGGGATTAAAGAACAGTACAAATATCGCCGCGGACTGATCATTATTGCTTTTTCACTTATAGCGTGTCCAGATAAGCTTCGCTCACTTTTATGACCCTCACAGTTATCACCGTAGTCTAGTAATCTTATTCCCCTGTTCTCGTCAAACCCCTATGGGAAGCAACCATCCAACTATTTCAAATAGCAAGCTCAAACAATCCGCACAATTTGTAACTCGCGGAACCGCGAAACTGCAGTGATTTGAAAAGTTCCGTATACCTGTCCTCCAGAAGACTCGGTACATCGAAATCAAGACCCTCAAAATAGAAAAAGGGCCACTTCAGACAACAGATTACGCCAATTCTAGAGGCAAGGATGACGTAAACGAGGAGCTAACTGGTAGAGCACTCTTAACGTGATGAACTTATTTTAACTCAGATATTTGGTGTTGTTGCAGAGAGGGAATGGTGTCACAAAAAGGACCAGAAACGTACTTGCACGTGGTCAACTGCTGTCGAAGAAACTGATTTTCTGCCTGAATATTAGCCAGATCTGATGAACAGGGATGGCAATCATGATGATCCAAACCATTTGAGTTAGTCTGAGATGGTCCCTTGTTCAAAGTGCTCTCATTCTGTTCTTCTAAAATCGATTCAATATCTGAGAAGAAATTTGAGGGCATGAGTGAAAACAACTGTGGAATTATCTAAACTTGCAGGTAAGATGCAGCATATTGAGACAGGTATCAGATTTAAGAATAAATGAACGCAGATAAACGCAAATGATAACTGTACACCGAGAATTTTTTGTAGGGATTTTCGTACTTTTCACATGGTCCGGCGCCAAACTATGAAACCCAAAGACAAAAGTCAAACCAATGAATTGAAAAGGATTCGTGTTAACTGGTTTCAGTAGCCATTTGTCGTACTGAAGAATGGGGGCCGATTGCTGTGCGGGTGATGAAATGGTAACGTCCAGAGCAATTGATGAATGCGCACTACATCATATAGTAATGACGCATTCAGAGCTCCAGCCCTCGGATAGTCTAGTGGTGTGGCATGTCCCGGGTTCGAGTCCCAGTTGGGGCTTGGTGGACATGCCTTGCAGTCGGAGATTTCTAACAAGCCTGATGAAACAGCTGCACAGCGCTCCCGTAGTTTTCAATAGTAAGCTGAGCCTTGATACTAGATGATGAATCATTTCACAATAACGGGAATCTCCTACAACTAGCATCGACATTGAAGAATATTCTGCGATTGGTTTTTAGGCCAACTGACAGGGCACTTGTCAACTAAAAGTTTCACCGACTTGACTAAGAAGGACTAACCTTAAAAATTGACGGCATCACTTCGCAGTTTTTGGCTTATATGAGATGAACTCGTACCATCAGAGAATAGCGTCACGTGGGTCACGATAAATATTTCATTCAAAGATCTTATTTTCATCTTCATTCTGGTTCATTTTTGTTTGAAAACTCAGGAGAACCGATTAACAGACACATCAGTGAAAGAGCTCATTTTCAATGGTCTCCAATCATACAAACACACTCGAATATCAGCAGTTCGGGCAAAGAAGGTACAATCATTTCAGTCACCATTTAACTTCAGACAGAACGTGGTTCATTTGGCTAAGCCAGAACCTTCTGAGGGATGGTAAGTACGCCAGCAGAGCCAAAGTATGCGTAAGAAAGGATGGTGGAGGCAAATTCCAACGGCTTTTACCGTGACACATTGACAGCCTGCATGAGTGCAGTCGAGGGGGTATACTCCACAGCTGGAAAGGCCCAGTGCACTATTATGGTTAACCGCTAAATTAGCCCTGAGACTTCGACTGGATAACTATATAAGGTTCCGATAGGTCAGGGGTGGCAACAATCCGGACGACAGTGGGGATTACTGTCCACTATCAAAGTGACCGGCGGTGCCGGGGATTCGAACCTTTGACCTCCGAGGTGATGGGTAAACGCTCTAAACCACTCAACCACCACCGGCAGCATGCACAAGTTAGCGTCGACAGTGGTCTCCGTTGGTGTCCCTAAGTCCCAGTAGGGAACCGCTGAATATCGCCGGTTACAATTATTAAGAAATATGACTAAAAATCAAATCCAGTAGCGCAAATTCCACAAAGATTGCTTAAAAACCTCCCGCGACTTGTTCCAATTACAGATGATGCATTGAAACCGTAGGAAAACGTGATAAAGAGAGGGGGGGGGTCTTTATTGTGCTTTACACGCATCCGAATTTGTTCATGCTTTTCTTTCTCTTGTTATGATGGTTATACCATGCCTTTCCACAGATACCGGTAAAATATGGTCACCAAGGAAAATCTTTTCTAGAGATGCTTGCTTTACTTTACTGCGGCCGGTCCCTTGGATAGGATAAGCCGGCTTCATGGATGTCTTTAGTTGCGGCTGTCCATGTTGAACGGTTGGCAGAAAGGTCTTTGCATATGTCTATCCAGCTCGATTTCCAATGGCGAGTGCCGTACACCATACGAAGGCCAAGTTGCTTTCTTCTCACTTACATCTGGCTATGGGTTTTCACTTCCCTCATGTCGGCTTAGCGGTCCGGGTAATAAATCAGCACGAAGAAGCACCTCGGTGTCTCGAAGTTTTTCTTCGACCATGCTTTCTGTGTAAATCTGCTTGTTCTATTTCCATGCAGATCAATAACTTTTTCCCGTTTAGGCGGCAGAGCTGTGAACCCGGACATACTGTCCCCTTTACGTTACCCTTCTACACACCGACCGAGATACTGCGAAAAATGTCTAAGAGGGCTATCGAGTTGCTTAATTCGGCTTCTGTAGTGAATTTCAGGTCGAGTTATGGCCAGTTGAACATTTCTACTAAGTGACTGGAAAATTAGTAACGGAATGGCATCCACAAAATTACTTTTCACAGCTAGAGAAATAACCAATTCATTTAAAACAGTAGACATTTTTGATATAATTTACCAGATTGTTGTTCAGTTGTTCAAATGGAAGGCAGAAAGCGCATCATGTCAACATGCATTTATGAACTTGAAACTACACATAACAGGAGAAATAATGAGCAAGTAGCAGGGATTGAATTTTAAAGAAACTAATGACAGTCTGGCACTAAGTAACAGGTATCCAATTCAAGTAAAGTGAGGGTTTCTGTTGGAGCAGTGTTGATTTGCATCGTACTTCGGTCACCGAACCAGTGTGTCAACGATGTGAAATGTGATAAATAAGTGTAGTAATACCGAGACTAGGTCAAGATTTGTATCATCCACGGTGAGCAATGAGACACCTAACATCAACAACTCAGAACCTAAAGCCATCACACTAAAGCGACCACCAGTGACGTTGTAACGGTAGAATTTGCCGAACGTCTAAGTTGGTTTAAATGTTAAAGTGACATGTAGACTTTCCTAACCCTTTTCTTCCAAAGATGTAACCAAAGCAAAGAAGGAAGATCCGTTGGAATCAAGTGACTGCTGATTCAGCGAACCATACCTCCTACAAAATGCCTCGAGAATTGTTTTAGTTTTTAACCACGTGAATTATTATGAATCTTGGCCTAATATACTTCATGAGGCCAGCCCCTGCGAGAGGATGAGCCGGCTTCATGGGTATCCCCGGTGGCACTTGCCCATGAGCGGTGTGTAGAACAACTGTTCATGAAGAATCTTGGGAATTAGGTACGAAATGGCTTCCCCAGTGTCACTCGGCTTTTTGTTCGAGGTAACAGCTCTAGCCTGTGCACAACTAAGTGTTACCTGTCGAGCAACAGGAAGCTTGCGTGTTGCGAGTCAGTGACCGAACGAGCAGTTCGTACACCTCTTGGATGACGGACTACCAGTCAAGGATGCCCAACGCGTCCTAGTGAATCATACCCAACTCAGGATGGCTGAGTAAGAGACAACAGGCAATGGCTTTATTTAGTGGTGGGCCATATTGGCACACGTCACGTTGCTATCTATGAGCTTCTGTGGTTTTTATAGAGAGTTCGCTGCCACGCGAGAAACCCGCCACGCCTTCTAACAGGGCCGTGTTGCTTTTGTATGGCTACTCGCCCCCAGCTTAATATGGGTGACCCTGGGGGAGCGCTTTGCGCTTCAATCGGCATAGCCCTCGGGGTTATCATAACGCGCAAACCGGATCACCGCGGTAAAGTATCAACCTCAATCAAGTCTAATATACGCTGCTAGTTGTCGTGTATCTTCCCTTTCTCCACCTGTTGATTAGGAGTTTTGCGGTTGGGTTGGTCTAGTATTCGTCCATCTAGTACGGACTGATTCGAATATACTTGTACTGCCATTCGGAGCGTGGCTACTGGACACGTCAAACAAGACGGCTATTGCGGCTACACAACAATGAGTGTGTTCAAACAGAAGACCATATAAATAGTTAATAAGAGCCAAATAAACTGAAGTGGCACGCAATCATAGACATGTTCTTACTGAGACTAGTGGATTAGATCTGTGCAAGCCATCGAGGAAACAGGCTTGCCAGGAATTGTTGAGACCTCCGATGAGAGAAGATGGCATAACAGAAGCTTACCCAAAGCTAGAACTGGATCATCTGGTATCACCGGAAACATTAGTTTTTCCGAACCGCTCTTCCACGCTTCGCTGCTGAATACTTCTTGCCACGTCGGAGGGTGCTAAAACCAAGAACAAGGACTGTGACAGTGGTTATATTTTGTACCGTCATAGAATTGTAAAACATTACGTTACTTATTGGGACCAGGTGCGATGTGTTGTCATGTCATGTTATGTTCCTGATTTTTCTACAAAGTATGCTGAGCAGTCGACATTTCGGTTACCGTGGACAAACTTTATGAAGACCGGATACTAAACCGGCCCCGATAAAGGTTACCCACGGTAATTGAAACGCCGATTGACAATCATCATTTCCGACAAAGCTGCTATCGAACCTCAAGCGTCTTCATATAACATCACACGGTGCATCAATTTTTATGGTACACTTCGAACCGATTTCGGCTCCGATAAATTCACATTTGAGCTAATATTTTTTTTGGAGTATGAATACAATATCTGATGTCAGTTGAGATATATGTCATGATACTAATATGCAAAAAATTTGTTTGCCTACCAGCCGGATGAAGATCGTTTTAAATGTCTACATCTGCTACGACTCGATGAGAAGATTCGAAACCCATCACCACCACCACCGGCTAAAGTTAGAGGGAGGTAGCTTGATCAAGAATTCCGTCTTACTTATCGGAGTGATATGTAATCTAACACTTCTAATCAGACGGCTTTCTTGAGTCGGATACTTAATTACATCTGAAGGTTCAACGAGAAGAGGTCAGACGAAGTATAGTTTTACAGAATCAACTGATTTATCACATCAAACTGGCGTGAGCTTGGAATCCAGTGAGTTAACTTAGATACAAGTAATTTATCGGTCAAAAACCCCCACTCGATAGGTGTAGAAGCGGGGCATCTGCATTTTTACCATAGGGGAAGTGATCACGTTTTACTGAGTAGTTTCCGCCTGCAAAAGCTGGATAATCCCAAACCAAAGAATGCTGGTCTGGCAATTTTCCCACTCACCTTATTGGATGCAACAGACTGACGAATACACACGAAAAACAAACCGACAATCAGAGCGCCAGCGAAAACAGAACAGATAAAAGATGTCAAGTTCCAACATGGATGCTTGGGTCACGTTTACATGCCTAAAAAACCCTACTGTCTTGATCACCACGCTGTTTAGCCAAAGGATCCTTTTATGGTTCTCATAAGAAACCTACAAAAACTCCTCAGACCTTCGGTGTTTTCAACTAGAGATATATGGGAAGACGTAAAGTGCTATATGTCTTGAAATCTCCACCAAATTCCATCGAATCTCAGGAGAGACCAATAAACCTTCAAATTAGAATGGACTGGACTGGAGGGACCTGATGACATCACTGTGAATAGCAATCTGGTTAGTACGCATAATCAGCTACAAAAAACGCAATGTGTCTATCTAAAGCTAATCGTAAGTAACAACGACTATCGGAATAATGTCACTTAACGATAGAATACATTCAAAACCAAGTTCGTGGCTCCTGGACCGCAAGCCACCGAGCGCGGTTCTAGGTGGCGGATAGGGAAACGAAGACGGTGATTAATCACGAATAAGATGAATTTCGGCCTGCTAAATAAACGGGCGATGACGAGTAGCGCTAGCGCTTGAGGATGCGGCGGGTTTCCTGACTGGTAAGCACTATCCCTAAAAATGTCACACATATTTGAAAACAACACTGCGACGTAGCTAGTGTTGCTCGCCACTAAGTGTCATTGCCCTTGTCGTGTTGCACATCCAATAATTCAGAAGAGACGCATGAATCATTACTAGCTACCGGCTCATCTGGAACATCCATGCTGCATTGCAGGTCGCACTCGGTTGTGCAAAGGCTAGAGGTTCATCTTTGAACGAAGATTTCGGATGAGTTCCCGTCAATCGTCCTCCTTTTCTGGACTGAGCGACCGAGTCGCACAATAACCCGCAACATCTCAGATAATTTAAGCTAATTCCATTTATTTTGCGAACGTCAGTTACATTTCTGTCCATGTCACCTCTTTCAGTATTTGCGGCGTTGGCACTCTGCTTGACTCCAGACTCAGTGTATAATAAGCAATAATAATAATAATAATAATAATAATAATAATAATAATAAGTACATATTTAATAGAGGAAGAATAACCGTTTCTTCCGTGGACTGATTTGGCCTTCTAATGCTATTCAGTTACATTTTTTAACTGAAATTCTCCTACTGAATAAACATCACACATGTACAACCTGATCAGTCTTCCTTGAAATCTATAGAACCGTTTCGGAAATTGTTCTTTAGATAGAAATGAAGGAAACTCGCATTGATAAGCGATACCCATTATTCGGTGAATGCGAATTAGCTTTGGTAATAATAGACGAACCTGAGATCGAACGAAGTTCACAAAACGAATCCAGTCGTATTGATCATGGATATGACAGCTTTCCTGGTTCAAAAAATCAGTCCAATTTTTATGACCATTCAAATGTGAAAAGAACTCGACAGTGTTTTGTGACGAATGAGCACACACAAGGCAGATTAAGGGAGACTGATTCGAGCCCTCCTCATTCAACTCCTGCCAACGATCCGATTCATCATCAGAACTTGAGTTGCTGCTCATAGGATATCCCAAAACTGAAAGGGGAGCAATTAAAAGGTTGACTAAAACATGTTGAGCTTTAAAACAATGAACAAAGCACAGTAAATGATACCAAAAGTCTTAATAAACTGTACCAGGATCGTGATACAAAGTGAAAAAACATGAGGTAGACTAAATCGAATCGTTAGAACAATTCGAAAACCCGTCATCATCGGTTACTTTGGTGGTAAACAGTAATTCACTGTTGTCCGGCTTGCTACCATACCTGACCTATTGGGACCTAATGTATATATATATATATATATATATATATATATATATATATATATATATATATATATATATATTCACCGACAGCCCAGTACAATGTATGGAGGTGTGGTGCCATGCGAAAACATGAAACAGGAAAACAAAAGTGAGGGATCAAAGGGAAAGTTTCTCAGGATTTCGAACACAAGCTGTCACAACATAACCGCCACTGAGCACAACACTGAACCATATCCGACAAAGTATCCAGCTAGCTTTGTGGTAGATCTTGAGGTTCCCAGCTATGCAAGCGTGAGGAACCGACAGAAGCAAGTCATGAGGTCAACACTTCAACAGACCGGTGCCATGTCATGGCTTGGCCTCCACGTTATTGTTTCCAGCCAACCTTAGGCTCGGTGAATAGAGTGCGGCGGGAAAAGTCGAGGAAGTGGCATACGTAGCACATGTCCCAGCCAACGAAGCCAATGGAGTGATATGGTAGCACTAATTGGGTACGCGGTACGCCCGGTTCCGTAGATGCGCCTTCGAACTGCGGAACTGCTTATTCGCTGTTGCTACCAAACTCGCGAGATACTCCTTACGCATCGATGATTGAACACGGACAACCGGTAGGAATCGACCGCTCGAACAGGCCAGGTCTCGCAAGCGTATGGGAGCACACTACGCATAACCGCGTTGCACACCCTACCTTTCAACCGGACAGAGACGTCATGCCATCTCCACAGGTGACGTAAATTGCAGAACACCGCTTGAGCCTTCGATATCCGGTTATCCACATCGTCTCCAATCCGTCCATCAGAAAATACACAGCTCCCCAAGTAGAGAAACTTTTTAACAACTTCTAACCGATCAGTATCGAGGGTAAGTGCGGAGATGGACTCCTGCCAGTCTTGTAGAAGCACTTCATACCTGAAAGGTGAAAGCACATTCCGTACCGTAATACACACGAGGTGAGGTAGTCTAGGACGCACTGTGCCACAGTAGCATCTCCGCAAACCAATGCGGTGTCATCTGCACCGCCTAAGTCTAAAAGTATGTTACCAGGTAGGAGCTCAACGCCTTCGTTCGTTTGATTTCTTTGTGCCCTTCTTAGGATGTCGTCGATTGCGAAATTGAGCAGGAAGGGTGAGAGTGGGCAACCTTCACGTACGCCACTTCCAACTGGAAAGTAAGGTGACAATAAGCCATACCCTTGTACTCAACATGAAGTCTGACAGTATAGCGCTTGGATGATTTTCACATTGTTACTAGACACTCCCAGAGGGCCGTCCTATTAGTGAAATCAAAAGCTGCTCGGATATTCAAGAATAGGATTACCGTCAGTCTAAGATATGTGTGGCGGAGCTCAAGTATCTGACGGATGGTGAAAATCCGGTCGATGCATCCGCATTTGGGATGAAAACCAGACTGTTATTCACGGACTTGTTGTTCGCGCACTGGGGACAGTCGATGGAGGATTACTGCCACTAACAGCTTTGATGCGACCGAAATCAAGCTTATCCCTCGATGATTGGAACAAATGTTTCTAGCCCCTTCCTTGTATATAGGGATGATGGATGCACGGTTTCAGCTTTGTGGGGCGAATTCATGAAGCCAAATCTCGGTAAAGAGGCTGGTGAGCGCTTTGGAGAGGTGCACACCGCCATCACTGAAGAGGGCCAGAGGAAGTCTGTCAGGACTAGAAGTTTTATCACATCTGAGGATGTGGAGCGCACGACCGACTTCTTCGGTGGGTGGGGTAGTGCAGACCGTCCGTAGAGCATGAACTAGTTCAAACAGGCTACTGAGTGTGGGCGCTGAAGACCAGTTAAATTGCTCTTCAAAGTGTTCTGCCCATCGATCCATGCGCCGTGAAAGCCAGTGGATTGGTTGACCGTTTGTCTCGCGGATCATTTCGCTCACCCCAAGCTTCTTGGCCCCAGCGGATCGGACGTATTGGAAAAGTCTCCGAGCATTGCCGGTGGCAGCAGCTCGTTCCATTTCGGCCGCGCGTTCGGATCACCAATTCTCTCGGTCCCTGCGAAAGCTGCTAGTTAAACTTATTCGTAGTTGGGTGCGCGCATCGTGGTTTTCGCTTCCGGCAGGGATATTCTGGCGCCCGTCTAGCAAATCTAGAGAACCCAATGAGATCCAGTGCGTGATTGCATGCCGTGTGACTAATCCACAAGATGCGGTACTCGATACTTGTATAGAGTCTTGGATATGCTGCCAGCTGTCTGAAAAGTCGTGTGTGTGCGTGTGTGTAGCTACCTAACTGGGCAGCAAGCTCATTCTGATATCCCTCCCGGGTCGACGTCCGGCAAAGTTGATCTACGTCTATCCGTTGGTGGAAAACTGTACTATAAACTCGGCACACACGAGGGTGTGGTCTGAATCTAGATGTGTACTCCAGTGCGACCTATAAGACTTAACTGAACCACGTCAGTGATAGCTTACGGCGGTGGCCTATTTTTGTCCAAGACTGATTAGCAGATGGCGGTCGCCATGTGATTGTGCGACGGAAGGTGCGCTGGAAGTTCATACTCGACAAGAATAGGTGATGGTGTGTGCATAGATGGGGCATTCGATTACCGTTGTCCGTACGCTGATGACTAGAACCGCTTTGGCCTCCAAGCATTTTCTCGTCTGGACCTAGCTGACCAATATGGGCGTTCAGACCTCCAGTCAGTATCACTGTGTCTCCATGAGGTGCCTTTCGTCGATGGCAACCTGAGAAGTACATGGAATAGTATTAATAATTGTGTGTAAAAGAGTGGATGAAAATGGGTGGTGCGGCAATAGGTAGTTGGTTTTGTCCGACCGTCAGCACTGCAGTTATATTTTGTGTAACTTGAGAGAGTGAATAAAGTCGTGCGCGAGAACGAGTGATCATATAAGTGGAGATTTCATGTAAGTATGTGCTGAATACCACCCGGTTGCCCAGACCAAGTAGAGGGCTGACTTAACGGGCCTCACCCCGTTCCTTTGACAAGAACGTCTAACCTACAAGGCAGTAGGTCTTATAGCCCTCTCGGGACCGACGACTGATTGTTCAGTTCATACGCCCTTCGGATGAAGCCACATATCCTGGATGCCCAATACATCCCTCCGCCACAGATGCCGGTGAGCATAGTATTGTACGCCTCATACGCCGCCCGTAGTTGGTTTGGGATCAAGTCTCAGGATTTTGCTGCCGGTTATCCCCAATAGTGCAGTGGGCTTTATAGGCTATGGGGTATACCCCTCCCACTGCATTCATGAGCAAGCATGTAATTAAAAAAATGTTAGGAATCTGATGTGGTTTTGAACGTAGAATAGGACGCATCAATCTAATGTCTGGCGTATCTTGAAACAGTGGACAAAATTCGGAAGTCAACTACGGCTTGCTTTTTTGATTTCCACACAACCTTCGAATCCACAAAAAGCCCCGTTTAAGGAAAGGGAATCGCGCATCGTTAGCTGGTGCCGCGACTGCGTCAATCAAAGCGTATGAGCTTTGGTAGTACCCGTGAAACTACATGGATATTGGCGCGTACGGAATTGTTTCATGCCCGTCGTGGATGCGGTGACCAAATCATCTTCCTCCAAAATTTACTTGAGCACCATCACATTCCCCAAAGACTGAAAAACGTCATGTTTCTTGTCATTTGCCCGGCTTTCGATTCCATCTATAGAGCTGCACTGCACAACTGCTTGTTGACAGATGGACTACCGACGAGGTTTATTTCGGTCCCGAAAGAGCTGCATTGGTGTACTCCAGATCAAACTGGAGTAACTGGTCACCTTTCAACGACTTTCGTCATTTCAAGTGGAGTGTGACAAGGCTAGTCTAGACCCTTGTTCCTCTTCAGTCTTGCCGCACGGAGTTGAAATTGTCCCAGGGAACAGACTTTGACCAGGATAATGTTAGTGGTAATTCTCAGGTTACACAACAAACCACACATTGCCTGGTAGTTGAGGTTTGAGGGAATGGTATTTAATTTGGTCCACTTCAATGTAGTGCTTTTGAAGAAAAGACTGAAGGGAGTCTGAGGTTGCAACCGTCCTTTGCGGTAACTCGTCAGAAATAGTCAACAGTGTAGTGTTTCTGATATGACCACCACACACAGACGCATATAAATACCGATGCTTTTCTGTTTAACTAAACTATGGCTGAGTTCGATGGCGCCATTTATTCTACCTATGTACAATGTCCGCACACTCCTACGTTCTCCAACACATGATCCCGCTCCAGCCCATGGAGTTCTTTCAGTTCGCGCGCTGTCGCGTGTTGTCGTTGTTGTGTTGCAAAACGAGGACCGAGAGTACCCGAAAATGTACGGGATCAGGTCATAACTAATAAGCCTGTAACTAAAACAGTTTTAAGTGTCTTAGAAGCTGTATCACAGCTGGTGAGTTTTGGATAAAAAACAGATCACAGTGAAAGTCAGACTAGTTTTTGTTGCCTTGCAACACTTGACTGCATTTGGAGCAGTAGGTGCGCAAAACAAGGGCGTGCAGCTTCTTGCTTTACAGTTTCGAGGCGTGGGTGCTTCAGGATATGGACATTTCACAGTGGTTTATTACTAGTTAACCGATGTCTCCTTGAAAATCTTCTCGTTTGGCTTACAGCGGTTCCGACATATTTTACATATGTCCGTTTATCACCAGCCACATCGTACTTTATTCGCGATCTCTGGGCACGGCAAGAAGTGGCGACGCGGCGGTCAGTCTTTTTTATTACATGCTTGCACATAAGTGCAGTGAAAGTTCACTCCACAGCTACAGTAAAGAACCGCTGAATATCATTGGTTACAATTATTAAGAAATATGACTAAAAATCAAATCCAGTAGCGCAAATTCCACAAAGATTGCTTAAAAACCTCCCGCGACTTGTTCCAATTACAGATGATGCATTGAAACCGTAGGAAAACGTGATAAAGAGAGGGGGGGGGGTCTTTATTGTGCTTTACACGCATCCGAATTTGTTCATGCTTTTCTTTCTCTTGTTATGATGGTTATACCATGCCTTTCCACAGATACCGGTAAAATATGGTCACCAAGGAAAATCTTTTCTAGAGATGCTTGCTTTACTTTACTGCGGCCGGTCCCTTGGATAGGATAAGCCGGCTTCATGGATGTCTTTAGTTGCGGCTGTCCATGTTGAACGGTTGGCAGAAAGGTCTTTGCATATGTCTATCCAGCTCGATTTCCAATGGCGAGTGCCGTACACCATACGAAGACCAAAATGATTTACGTTTTCGAAAACGGTATCCAGCCAGGTTTTTAACTGTCTTCCGCGTCGGCAACGCCAGTTTGGGCATGGATATGGTGCCAGAACAATGCTGGTTAGGGAGTGGTCAGGTTTATGGAGTACATGACCAAACCATTGCTTTCGGCGTTGTATACGCGTTAAAGGACGGATGATGCGACGGCGATTTTGAATGTTTTCATTAAAGATTCTGCGACTCCATCTAACTTTTAAAATAGATCTGAGGTACCAGTGATCATAAAATTTCTAGTCACCTGATATCCTCAGCTCTTAATGGCCAAGCTTTGCAACCATATAGTAAGGCTAGTCGGACTGGCTACGAACACCCTGAGTTTGGTCTTGAGACTAATCTCGTTCTGTCACCATAGGATATTTCGGAGCTGTAGAGACGCCATCCGGGCCGCGTCAATGCGCCGTTGTGCATAGTCTGCGGCATGTCTGTTTAACAGGATGAAGCCAAGCTACTTAAGATTGGAGACAGTTTCTATTGACTGGCCGTTCAGTTGTAGGGCTCGGTTTGCATGGCTAATTGCTATTACGAACATCTTGAGTTTGTTGGTAATGATCTCAAGACCAATCTCCGAAACATTCATTTACCCGATCAACGGCCGATTGCAAGGTTGTCAGGCTCTCTCTGAGCACCACTACGTCGTCAGCAAACTCAAGGTCCGTCATATGGAGCCTGAGAAAACGTGGACGCCCTGATATCCGTCTATTGCGCGTTGCATTACCCAATCCACAGCAAAGTAAAACAGCACTGAAGACAACACGCACCCTTATCGTACTCGTGACTCCAGTCCGAATGGACAAGATTCTTCGCCATAAAGTTGAACACGTGCTTTTGCCGTAGCACAATATGATTTTATCAGACTGACCAGTTTGAACAGCACGTCGTATGCAAGCACTATCTTTCACAATGACTCGCGATCTATTGAACCAAAGACGGCGCGAAAGTCTATGAAGCATTCGGCGGTAGGGCGTTGGAATTCGTATCGGTGTTCCGGAACCCTCCGGAGGATGAACATTTGGTCGACGCATCCAATGCTTGTGCGGAAGCCTCTCCGATTTGGCCGGGTACTTGCATGCTTCAATTCAGCACGAGCTGGGCAAACGCCTTTACAGCTGCGCCTAGAAGATTGATACCCCGGTAGTTTCCGCACACCATTTTGTCACCATTTTCGGGGAAATGGAAGCAGAACCCAGGTGTTCCAATTGGATGGGCATTTGTCAGTTTCCCAACTCAGGCAGAACAGGGTATGAATTGGCTCGGTGACCATCCGAAGACGCGTCTCGTATATTTCCGCAGGGATTCCGTCTTCACCGGAAGACTTGTCAGACTTTAAACGGCCAATTGCATTCGCAATCTTGTCTGGTGACGGTGATATCTGTTCTGTTCTTTTCAGACAACCATTAACCATGCACTGGGTGCTATGGCTTTGGTTGTTATCTCCCAGATGCAACCATAAAAGGAAATAATGAAGGAGAGAAGAGTATGAAAGGAGTAAGAGGAGAACTACATTAATGGACTTAAGTCGATCAAGAAAGCTTGTGAATGCAAGAGTGCCACTGATCGCAGCATCCAGCCATGCCCCCCAACGTATCCAACCATTGAGTGGGAAAGTCTCTTGGACCCCACCCAGGAAGTCTAACACGCCCTACATGACCAAGTCCACTAGTTATGCTTTTCATACCTTTCTTCCATGTCATGGACTGACCACCCTTACTCATCTTCCAACCGATACCCACCTCAGCAAACATAGCACGCCGAGAAATCCCGTCAATGGACATGCGTAACACATGTCCCAACCATCTTAGCCTGGTGAGCTTTAGTGTTTCATCTAATGATTTCATCCTTGAACCTAAGACTTTCCACCGAACCTCAGCATTGCTCACATGGTGTTCCCACCAGATTCGAGCAATAATACGAAGATATCGGTGTTCAAATACCGACAATATTCGTATGTCCTCCACCTGCAGTGGCCATGTCTCCGAACCATACAGAAGCACGGGTCTGACTGCTGCAGCGTACACTCGACCCTTGATAGGTAAACGGATGTCATGTCGACGCCACAGATGACTCAGGTTGACAGGTGCCAGGCCAGCCTTTTGTATACGCAGAGACATCTCATCCGACATCCGACCACCGGGTGAAATGCAGCTCCCCAGATAACAAAACTTGTCTACCACGTTTATAATCTTCCCAGGCACTGAAAGGTTTGGGGTTGGACCAACCCAGTCTTGCAACAGCATCTTGCACCTTGAAGGTGCTCAACGCATACCGAATATTGCTACACAATCCGTCAAGCTGTCTAGGAAAGCATGCAACTTACCTGGATTTTCACTTAGAACTATGTCGTCAGCATACTCAAGGTTTGATACCTTTCCACCCGGGAAAAGTTCAATGCCGCTATCCTCATCAGACAAAAGTGCGGTCTTTAGGTTCATATCAATCACAAAGTTAAAGAGAAAGGGAGAGAGGGCAATCCTGACGTACACCACTTCTCTTGGTGAACTCGGGTGAAAGATCACCGCAAGCCTGAACTCCGTTTTGACTGTTCATGTAAAGGGACTTTATGATGAAAATGAATTTCTCCGGTACACCCTTCAACAAGAGGTAGCGCCGGAGAACTGCGCGGTCGACCGAATCGAATGCCACTTCAGCATCTAGAAAAACGGAGATAATGGGCCTACGGAAGGTGTGTCTATGTTCTAAAATTTGCCGAAGAAAGAACATGTGATCAATGCAACCTCGACCACGTCTGAAACCAGCTTCATTTTTCGCGCGATCACTGTTCACGAGTGTTAGATAAGCGACGGAGAATAATACCACTGAGCAGTTTGGATGCGATGCTAACCAGACTCATTCCCCCGTGATTTTTCTTATTACATGCTTACGCATAAGTGCAGTGGAGTAGGCATTTACCCTATAGCCACGAAGGCCCACTGCACTATTGAGGATAACCGGCAGCCAGACCCTGAGACTTGGAGTGGCGAAGAACCACATAAGGTCCCAATAGGTCAGGTGTGGTAACGATCCGGACGACAGTGGGCTACTGTCTATCAACAGGAGGACCTGTCGCTTTTCATATAAAACGGTACAATCACCGATTCACACCAACCCTTTGGAACCTGTTTTATTTTCCCGTACCGAACCGAGGAGTTTCGTCAACTCCATTAAAAGTGCTGGGCCATTGTCTTTGAAAATAGGAGGCAACCCACCCGGTCCAGCAGCCTTATGTCGTTTAATATAGCTTATCACACGAAGGACTTTCATTTCTGACGAATGATTGGTATCTGCAACAAGAGCTGTACCTATTGCGCTAGTGAGTAAACCTGAAGAGGATAAAGGCCAATTAAACTGCTTCTCAAAATGCTTCATCCAACGAACTAGACGACGCTCCTGAGTTTGAATTAGTGAGCCGTTCGCCTCTTTGATCAATTCGTTAACGCCTGGTTTACGTGGACCGGAATGTCTAATTAGACGGAGAAGGTTGCGGCTGTTGCCAATCACCGCAGCTGTTTCCATCTCCCTACACTTCGCAATCCACCGCTGCTCACGGTCTTCCCTCAGGCTACGAGTCATTTTGCGTTTAGGGCGTCTCCGTGCCTCATCGTATCTGGAATCCGGAGGAATAGATTTGCGAGCATCTGACAGCGCAACTGATGATGCAGACATCCATCATTTCTGTGTGTGTCTGGTCGTTAGGCTTTGGGTAGCATTAGCATCCTCAAATAGAGTCCGTTGGATCTCTGTTCGTCGCTCTTCTGAATCCTGAGCATTCGACTACATCGATAACCTGGTGATGCTTGGAAAGCAGATCGATGGTTTGTTCTCATGCGTCAATTGTTTGTTGAACAAAGCCTACTGAACGGTCCTCATTTTGCTTCTTCCTCACTACTGATTTATTTGATCCTGCGGCAGCAGTCAACAGACTTGTGGTATTTTAGATAAAAAGATACTAACCAAGCGAAGACCCACCACGTCCTCAGGGAATCCCGCTAGGAACACGACAGAAAAAAAAACCATTTTCGGTGTCAACTTCATTGTCTACGGAGGTTCACGGCTAGCTTCCATCGGACATCCAATAAACCAGAAGGCGGTCTCATGGAAGCAAATAACCTTACTCAAAGGATTAGATTTCAGAATAAACCCGCTATTCAGAAAGAACCGGGAAACTGAATTTACTGAGGCTTTATTCAGTGCACTACTACAGCAAGTGCTTGTGGTACTGGAGTTTAGCCCTTCAACTGTGCCCATCCATATGCATGGAGTAAGAAAATTCTATCACTCCTGGTGAATAAGAGTACCTATTTTTTACTCAACTAATATCTACATAAATGTCACTATATAGTCCACCTAAGAGTTGCTAGTTGCGCATGAAACCATAATAAATCTATTATACCAATATTTCTGTCTGCTCACAGGCGCTACTACTACGCTACTACACTATCAAGAATAACCAGCAACCTGACTCTGGGACTTGAGGTGGGGAACCATAAAAGGTTCCACTAGGTTAAGTAGAGGCGAGTGACAGCGAATTACTGTTTACCACCAAAGTGACCGGCGGAGACATATTCAGAAGCTCGTGTTTCAGAGGTGGTCAGGCTGTAGGCTGTCATACTGGAGTTCGATTGTGCTGGAACCCAATGGGAAGCTTAATAAGTTTTGGGCTTACTGAACTTTTTGTTCTTGTCGTTTCAGATCGAACACGGGCAGCCCCCCCCCCCTTCCCGTGTACTGGCCCAGCATAGCACGATATCGGCATATACCACCTAACCACCACAGGAGCACAAATAATTATACCTTTGGATTGAAAAATAAGTGACGTGGAAGAAAGGAGGTAAGATGGAAATGGATGGACTAAACGGTCACCTGATGTTAACCTCATTTATCACATACGAATGTTTTGTCGGCCCTCAGTAAGGGAAGTAGAATTTCTCTAATGAGTTGGCGTTGTGCCTATGACTTTAGCCGAGAAAGATGGATGTCAATCTCTCATTCAGCGATGAAAGGAAAAACAAAACTTTAGGAAGAACAACAGGCATTGGATGGATGATCGCATAATTATTTGACCTAACATAAGCGTATCAGTAGAACTGATAGAAAATTACCAGTAACAAGGGAAAAGAAACGTGGAAGAGCCTAACTTTTAATTACACGAGACCGCGCGTAACATATGTGACCTAGGTTTTTCTTTGATAAATGTTTCTCTTAAAATCAAGGCAGAGGATGCTTTTCACTTTTATTCGAAATCACAATAGGCAGTTGGAGGAGTGAAATTGACAATCACCGAATTCCACTGTGCGTTAAAACGGATTAATTAACTTTGAACTCTTCCTGTGTATATCGGTTAGAGTTCTAGATGATATAAATCTTTCATTAGGGGAGGAGGTTCTGAGCGAGATGAGCTAGCTTAACCGACATTACACGGAACGACCGAATGGGTAACTTTCGTTTTTTCTTAAGACGGCGGCTCAACGTTTGCACTGAAAATGATAAAGCTCCTCGGTTTTATATGGGTGAAGGAAGAAGTTCCAAGGAATTGGTTAAAATCGATGATCGTATCGACTGATGGAAGGGTGACAGGCCCTCCTGTGAAAACCAGAGCAGTACGCCTGATTAGCATCGTATCTAGACTGCTCACGAACACTATACTCCGACGCTTACCTAAGGCTCACGATAAGTGTCCGCACGAAAATCAAGCTGGGTTTACAACTGGCCGAGGTTGAGCTGATCAAATCTTAACGCTTCGACAAACTTCAGAACATGGACACACCTTCCGCGTGTCCATCACCTGGTGTTCATGATCTAAAGGCAGCCATGGACTCAATCGACTGCACAGTTTCCTGGCGCTACCTCTCACTGAAGAACGCACCATTATGAGATCGTTGTACATGAGTAATTGAAGCCGGGTTTGGGGTTACGGTGATTTCCAAACCGAGATTACCACAAGTGGTGTAAACCGGGGTTTCTTTCTCTACTTTTCTGTCAAACTTCGTAGTTTATATGGCCCTAGAGATCTTTTGTCATGGGAGGATAGTGCTATCAAACTTTCCAAATGGAAGTGTCAAACCTTGAGCACGAGGGTGATATCGACCTTATAAGTGAAGATCCAGATAGGTTGCGAGCTTTTTTGAGCGGTCTGAACGGTTGCGTAGCAATGTTCGGTATGCGTTCTGAACCATTAAGGTGCAAGATACTATTTCGGGAATGAGTTAGTAAGTGTTGTTTGAATTTCTGCGTTTCGTCCATAGGTCGGATGAATTGTCTTCGTATATACAGAAGACACGTTCGGCTTTTGTCAGTATCAATCATCTACGGCATCGATGTACCGTCCGTCTACCTGACGGGAACTTAAAATAAGCATCTCTGGGGTTAGACCTAGAGTCTGAGGTAGATGAAACAAATTATTAGTTGAAACACTCAAGTTTAAAAAGCTAAGGTGTTTGGTACATGGGTTGCGCTTTTCCTCTGTGTAATATTCGCTGGAGCAGATAGTAAGATAATCCGGGGCAGCTGGTTCACGAAATGGGGAGAGTAACCATGATGTTCTGATCGCTGAGCTAGGCGTTGGAAAGTGTACGACAAGCTTATTTGGCTTCCTGGGTGGGGTCTGGGATCCACCCGCTTAATAGTTAGACACATCGAATGATAGCTAGGCGCCCTAACTGGTGTCGCTCTTGTGCTCACATCTTGAACAGACTTGGTACTGCTATGAATCCCTTACTTATTACATGCTTGCGCACGAGTGCAGTGAAAGGAGTACACACCATAGCTTTAAAGGCCTACTGCACTGCAAAGGATAACCGGCAACCAGACTTTGAGACCTGGAGTGCAGAGTCACATAAGGTCCTATTAGGTTAGTTTTATTCTTTCGATTTTTTTAAATTCCAAATTGTGGTTATCGCGGAGCGATAGCATAACAGTCACACTCACTGTGTGGTCAATGGTTGTTCGAACTGGCTGACGTATACCAGTCTAAAATCCAGCGTGGTTCCGACATAAAAAATGGGTAGAAAATGAGATACAGGCTAACAGAAACTTAAACGTGTTGAACTATACGGTTCTTTTCTCGATACGCTGCATAAGATGTTTAACAGCAGAGGACTAGAGGTCCGTAAAGTTTCCAGAAGCCGAATAATCTTAAAAACAGAGCGAATAAGCTATGCTAGTCAATAAATGGGCAGAGCATTATTATACTAATGTGATGAGAAAACCGCGGGTATTTATTGAGCGTGTGACATTGCTGTTAGCAATAAGGATTTATGGGTCCACTGAGATATTGCTGTTTTGTTTTCTTCCGCATACCTGAGGACCGCAAGCTATCAGTCAAACTCAAAGACCTGGAGGCGACACTCAGCGTGCAGCTTTTTACTACGTCATATGGTAATTGAAGCATAACAATTTAAAAAATAAGTGAGTGGTAAATTAAAAACAGAGGGAGAGAGGATGACGGTGGTCAAGTGGTTTTTCTATTGCATGTTCGTGTGTAAATGCAGTGGGGGCCCACATCAACCGACAACCATAACTCTAAGACTTGAACTGTAGAGCCACATGAGATCTCAATAGGTCAGGTTTGGTAACGAGTGGGGTGATGGCGGAACAGCGGTGGAAGACTGCCTCGCTGCTGCCCGACTCAGTATCGCTAACAGGTACACATACACTTGACATTCTAAAACCCAATAATAAACTTGATTCAAGAAATAGATTACCAGCCTTGTTTCCGCTATTTCAAGAACGTAGGAAGTGCACGATAACTATTCATGACTAATCATAATAATTGGCTAAGTTTGGAAAACAGCCATGGAAATTAAATCTCCTTATTAATTAATGGCTGTATCTGCATCAAGTGAAGGAGCCAGAAATCATGTACAGGAACAAGCTACCAGAGAAATAACAGAGGAGTGAAGCATGTCGTATATGTATTTTCAAACTGATTCTGGTGCGTTAAGGCAACATTGCTCATAAATTATATTGACTATTTCGCGGATCGTCAGATTTCCCGTCTTGATCCTGACGATTTTTCCGTTCCCTGAGAAGAGAAGTACTAAGAATTCAGATAGGTTACACAACTACCATAAAGGATTTCGATTGTGGGTTCAGTATAATTAGAGGCAACCGTAGGTTTTAGTACCATATTAGGATTGGTGGCCCTCCACCTGGGGTTACTCATCAGAAAGCAAGCATTCCTGAAAAGCAAAGGTTATCGTTTGTAAAGACTAAACAAACTTAATTGAATCCACAGAGCCGCAGAACGGATTGAACTTAAAAGTCATCCATTTGACGGGCTTCAGGTTCAATTGATTCAAAACACTTTTTGTCAGATAGGAATCATCAACTGCTCGAAGAGGGCGTAAATAAGGAACGGCGCGTGGCAGATATCGGCACTTTTTATAGGCCATATGTAAGAAGGAGCCTAAGCGGAGATCGGGCCATACTTGACCTTGACGTCTTCAAGTCAGTTCAGCTAAGTTCAGTTCATTTCAGTTCAGTCTGCACAGGACAGGTAATGACCACGGCCAATCGAGCGTCCAGAATTCCTTCGATGGTATGCACACCAGTTATGCACCCACCACTGCCGGGTGTATTTCGTCGAATCCCCGCTAAAAAAGAGAGGGAAACGGAAAACATCGCACATCAACTGCGAGAGACATTATACATCGTGAGCGTTCACTGAGACTGCATGCAAGGGGCGAAAAAGTCTATTAAAACATACTCCAGAAGGACCACAGTGCTATCCGTCATCCATCTAGTTGATATACTTAAGGCTCACTACGAGGAAGTATCTCGTACCACTTGCGATCTGCGGCACTTTTGAAGGATTGGACGGTCTGCAGATCTACCATTCCACCAGGCAGACCGTTCCAACTGTTCACAACCCTGTTGCTGAAGAAGTGCGAGCTGACCATCTACCTAGCTCGGGCTTCTATCAGCTTCTTTTCATGTCCCCTTTTTCTGGAATCTACGGCCACTTGGAATAGACTATCTGGTCTAAGGCCAGAAAAGCCCTTCATTACCTTGAAAGTTTCTATGAGATCCCCTCGACTTCTCCTCCTTTCCAACGGGAAAAGATTCAGGTCACAGTTTCTCTGCTTATACGTCTTACCCCTCTGCCCTTCAACAATTCGCGTGGCGAGAAGTTGAAATTTCCCTAGGCAGGCGGCATCCTTTTTGTAGAAGGGTGACCAGGCCTGCACGCTACCTTCTAAGTGAGGTCGTACCGCAGCCATGTGAATGGGTACGAATACCTCCGGCTGCCAGCAAGACAAAGCTCATCGCATCCTAAAGGGCTTACCACGAGCCTTATGCGCAGCAGCGTTGCACTGCTCCGACCATTTGAAGTCACTGTTCATGATGACCCCCAGGTCTTTAACCTTACTGACTGCCTCTGTGGTGAACAGCCCTTGATCATGAGCGACAGTTAGGCTCTCTGTTTCCCTTGACAACAAATGGCTTTTTTCAGTTTTCAGAGGTAAGTCCCATTTGTATGCCCAGTTCAGGACGGTACCTATTTCCCTGCCCAAGTCCACCCTACCCTCAGATCCAACAATCTTCACATCACCCGCGAAAATCAAGCTGGGCGATTGAAGAGCGGATGCCAGGCCATTATTAAATAACAAGAATAAGACCGGGCCTAGGACGGACCCCTGAGGTACACCACTGGTGTTGTTCACCACACTGGAGCACCTGTCTCCCACTTTGACGTAAAACGTCCTGTGGGAGAGGAAGTCCTCTAGCCACCTAAACTCGCCGAAAGTCTCCATCCTGCATAGCAAAAGACGATGATTATTGGAGTGGAAGGCCTTGCTAAAGTCGAGGTAGCATACCTCAACTTCCTTACCTTCGTCCAGCTGTCGAGTTACTTCATCTAAGAAGTGCAGGAGATTGGTCAGACAAGATTTCTTTTTCAGGAGTCTACGCTGCGCCGGACTTAACATGGAGTGCTGCAGTAAGTGCTGGCACATGTGAGCACAGATTATCTATTCAAGGACTTTACATAAGATGCTAGTTAGACTTACCGGCCTGTAGTTTCGCATGGCCGACTTAGTTTCACTCTTATGTATTGCAAAGACGGCGGCGAATTTCCAGCCCTGAGGCAGCCTACTCTGGTCAAACGTGGACCTGTACAGCCTGCATACCGATGGAGCCATGATGTCCGCAAACGGCTTGATGACAGCTGGATGAATGCCACCTGGGCCCGCTGAATTGTGGCTGCTTAACTTCTTTAGGTTCTTACGCACGCGTTCTTCTGAGAGGTTTAGCTCGTTGAACTGAGGAGAAGGATGCACCGGAGTCAGATCTACTCGTACCTCACTATCCATTCTATGTACACTACAAAAGTATTCCCCAGGGGCGTCTGCTTTTCCCTGGTCATCAGTGGCAATACCATAGTCTCTAGTGCATAGCGGACCTACGGCATTTCTTGTTGAGCCTTTAGACTGTACATAGCTGTAGAGTTTTTTCGGCTGCTCCCTTACAGACTGGGCCAATTTGAGCCCAAATTGCCGCTTGGAAGTTCTCAGAAGGCTTACAGTCTCGTTTCCCAGCTTCGTATAGAGGTTCCAGGCTAGCTGACTACCGGAAGATTTTACTGGTTCCAGCTGCTATTTCTACGTCTGGCGGCCTTGGCTATTGCAGCCTTCCACCGGATGGGTCTGTAACGAACGTTTGAGCAATGCGTAGCCAAATTCTCAACGAATCCCGAAATAAAAAGACGATTATTCGTGATATTCTAAGATACTAGATTATTACATGAACAACGACATCAAAAGTATACAAACCTCAATAATACGATCACAAGGACTCAACAACGAGAAACCGAACAGCAGCGTGTGAGCAAACAGCACATGCGTCAAGCAGGTCCTGAACAAGGATATGCCAAAGTAGCGCTCTGGGCGCGAACAAACATCAATTGGTCCATACAAACAACCAGTTCGTAAAGACAAGTCAATAGTGAAGGCAAATGAATGTTAGGAAAAACACTGAATCGCGAGGGTTAAAGGGGGATTTTCCACGACCGGCTGTTACACCGCCCACCAAAATCTTTCCGAATCCTTAGCAGAGTCAAAGGTTCGGTATAAAGGTGCTGATTCTTTCTACCTACCTAGGCCCTGCTGTCAGTGCGCGCGCCTAATGCTCGTCGTCAACTTTCTACTACTGGTCGCACCTAACCCATTGGCTACATAGACGTGAGGCTAGTCTACATCTTCCACTAGACCAAATTACCGATGGCGGGCGTGAAGGGGGCACATAGATGCTGTCTTTGTAGAAGACCGTCCTGTCCTGGATGCACGTGCTTGAGTGAGTGTGTGTGTGTGTATGTGTACGTGCCGGGGTGTACAATGGAATCACAGGTACGACTACACATCAAAGGAGGCCTTTTGCAATGACAAAAAAGGCTGTGTGGCAAAAACGAGTAAAATGTAGGCATGTGTGCGTGACCTAAGCCCCGTTGCTTCTACATGCAGTGTCGTGTCGTGTGGTGAGCTAAGGTTTGGACACTTAGCTCCATAGTACATCGTGAATGCTGTATGAAATTAAACACAAATATACTTCAAAGATGGTGTGGGGGTTGGGTCATACAGGGGAATATATGAGGGAAAAATAAATTAATTCGGCTTCATCTGGTATCAGCAAACATGGGTATGGCTTGGTCAGTGTAACAGCCGGTCGTGGAAAATCCCCCTTTTTCCCTCGCGATTCAGTGTTTTTCCCAACATCACTCATTTCCATACACTATTGACTTGTCTTTACGAACTGGTTGTTTTTATGGACCAATTGTTGTTTGTTCGCGCCCAGAGCGCTACTTTGGCACATCCTTGTTCAGGACCTGCGTGACGCACGTGCTGTCTTCTCACACGCTGCTATTCGGTTTCTCGTTGTTGAGTCCTTGTGATCGTATTATTGAGGTTTGTATATCGTTTATGTCATTGTTTATCTTAATAATCTAGTATCGTAGAATATCACGGATAATCGTCTTCTGATTTCGGAGTCCGTTGCGAATTTGGCTACACATTGCTCAAACGTTCGTAACAATACTCAATAGATCAATTTGGAACGAGGAAAAACACGCAAAATGCCAAGAAAAAGATCAAAAGCAGTCAAATCCGGACAGGAAGTAATACGGCAAGTCTCTGGGAAGGTTTTGGGTACATTTGATTCTTTAGTTAATGCTAGATCGCCTAGTCCTGTCAGTGCTAGCTCATGTGTTATTGAAAGCGATATTGATCGTAAGGATGTCGATTTATATAAGCTGAGAATACTAGAACTAGAGCAACAGTTACTTTCGGCTGAACTACAGGCGCATGAAGCAGAGAAGTGTACACAGAAACAGCGAGAGCATGAGACCAGTGACTTCGACACTTCCGATAGGTTAGAGTGCAACAAGGTAGGGAACCCCACGCCGGTCGCCGACTACAAACCACCATCGATCGATCTGCCTAGAGTGGAGTTAACGGTTTTCGACGGGCGAGCTGAGCAATACTGCAACTTTGTCAAACAGTTCGAGACGTTCGTTGAAAACAAGGTAACCGACCCTGGGCAAAGGCTTCTTTACTTTACTCACTACTGCCGAGGCCGAGCGCGAGAAGCTATCGACGGGTGCACCATGCTCGATCCAGAACAAGGCTACACAAGGGCAAGAAAGATTCTGAGGGACTTGTTTGGCCAACCCTTCAAAGTAGCCCGTAACCTAATAGAGGGCGTGATGGCAGAGGCAAAGAGAACCAAGGGCGACGTCTACACCATGGCCGACCTGGTGATCAAGATGCAGAACTGCTCAATAGCCCTCGACCATTTAGGTCACAGGGCTGACCTAGACGCCATGCACACTTTGGAAGGCATAGTCCGTCACCTCTCTCCCGAACTACAGGGTCGGTGGGCGGAAGACGCAGAACGGATAAGCCGAATCGACAGAGAAGCCAACTTCGAAGACCTGACTGAATACTTGGACAGGCAAACGAAGATAGCTGACAGCAGATTCGGCCGACTCATCCGGGACAGCAACCGAGCAAACAAGCCCGGTACTAGCCAAGTCCAAACCCCTGTACGGGAACATCCAAAGTACCAGCCTTGGACCAACACACACGTCATTTCACGAGATGCTACGGCAAAACCAAATTGCAGGTCCTGTGGTACTAGCCATGGCCTACCAGAATGCCCCAAGTTCGGCAACGCCACAATAGACGAACGATGGGGAATGGCGAGGATGGCAGGAGCATGTTTCATCTGTCTCAACACCACGCACTGGGCAGCAGCCTGTAGAACAAGGAATCGATGTGGTTACGAGGGCTGCACGGGCAGACACCATCGGCTGCTGCATCAGGCGAGAGTAACCATATCCGAGGCGAGTGCCAAGCCCAGCGTAATTTGTTCAACTTCACAATCTGCCAGTAAACCGGTACGTTTAGGCGTAGTGGCCGTGGGAGTAGTGACTCCGACTGGGATAGTCAAGGCGTTGGCTTTCGTTGATAGTGGATCCGACACCACTTTAGTGAAAGAGCGGTTTGCCGACAAACACCAACTGGCTAAAGGTGCGACGTCGTTAGCAGTGAGCACGGTGGGCGGAACACAGGTAATGACTGCCGGTAGATTAAGGCTGCAACTCATCTCTCTAGACACTAACGAGGAAATTGAACCAACGGAGGCATTCACGTTAGCGGATCTCCCCATGCGAGCACCAAGGTTGGTGAACGCAATCTTGACTCGGTGGCCCCACCTGCAGGATATAACCGTTGCAGACTGGGAAGATGATGAAGTGGATCTCCTCATCGGATGCGACGTGCCAGAGGCGCATTGGGTGCTTGACCAAAGAGTGGGCGACCGCCAGGCACCTTATGCCGTACGCACGGCTCTGGGATGGATGTTATACGGTCCAGTAGGGGTATGCGGTTCCGTGAATTACTTATCCGCCGAAGCGGACCGCATAGAGTATCATCTGCAACGGCTTTATGAAAAGGAGTTTCATGACATTGGAGACGAAAGACCGACGTTGTCTCAAGAGGATCACTTCGCTCTACAAACGGTGCGGCAAGGCACTAGAGGCCTCAAGAAACAGTTCGAGGTTCCCCTCCCATGGCGCACACCGGTCGACCCGTGGACTGACAACAGAAATTATGTTCTCCAACGATTACTACGACTAAAAGAACGCTTCATTCGAGACCAGAATCTGTGGGAACGATACGCGGATTTGATGAAGCGAAACGAGGCCCTCGGTTACGTTGAAAAGGTGCCTGTCAACACCGACAGCAAAAGGGGTATCTGGTATCTGCCTCACCATCCGGTTATCAACCCCAAGAAACCCAATAAACTGCGGGTGGTTTTCGACTGTGCGGCCAAGTTCCAGGGCAAGTCGTTAAACGATCGCCTACTACAGGGGCCTGACTGGACCACACCACTGATCGATGTTTTGTGCCGTTTCAGAGTGGGTAAAGTGGCTTTGTCTGCTGACATTAGGGAAATGTTCCATCAGGTGAAGATTCCGGTAGGAGAACGAGATGCTTTGCGTTTCCTGTGGTGGGAAGGGAGCGACCGGGACAACGCAGTGGCGAATTATAGGATGACCGTCCACCCCTTCGGAGCCATATCTTCACCATTTTGTGCAAACTACGCCCTCCGAGAATCAGCGAACAAACATGGCGATCTAGTACATCGGACGGTGGTAGAAAGCGTCAGCAGGAACTTCTACGTCGACGACTACCTTGGGTCATTCGATGATGTGGAATCATCTCTAGAGCAGTTCAGGGGTCTGACGAGATTGCTGGAAGAGGGCGGCTTCCATCTAACTAAATGGATGTCGAACGCTTCAGAAGTGCTGAAGGTCATCCCGTATCACGAAAAGGCCGAAAGGGTAAGAGATTTGGACGGCTCTACACTTCCTATCGAGCGCACTTTAGGGATACAATGGGACGCGGAAACGGACGATTTTGTTTTCGAACTGAACGTTCCCGAGCTGCCAATAACCCGTCGTGGCATACTATCTGCCGTTTCAAGTTTGTTCGACCCGCTCGGTTTCGTCTCACCATGGCTGCTACCCGGAAAGATCTTGCTGCAGCGGCTGTGCCGTAAGAATGTTGATTGGGACCAGTCACTGGACCGAGGGGACCGGCTGGACTGGGAAGAATTTTTGAACACCTTGAAGAAATTAGGGGACATAAGAATCCCACGATGTTTGACCCCTGGCCATACGACACGGACTGGAGAACTACATGCTTTTTCCGATGCATCCGAAGTCGGTTATGGAGGTGTGGTGTACGGACGATGGTGCGCAGGAGATGGACAATATACCACGAGGATCCTGTTCGCCAAAGCCCACGTTGCTCCACTGAAGTCGGTCTCAATCCCACGCCTTGAACTCAGCGCAGCCGTGTTGGCAGCCAGGGTGGTGCAAGCCGTGAAGAGATGTTTCGATCTCTACATTTGGTCGGTGAGCTTCTGGACGGATTCAACGATAGTACTTCACTACATTAACAACGTACGGAGCCGGTTTAGTACTTTCGTTGCTAACCGGCTCACGATTAGCCACAATGAATCAGCCATGAACCAGTGGAGTCATGTCAGGTCTGGCGATAATCCGGCCGACCTGTGCTCCCGAGGTGCGAACAACTTCAGGCAACTGGACACGTGGACGAGAGGGCCAAGCTTCCTGTTATTGCCCAAACAGGACTGGCCCGTGTTCGAATTAAAAACCCCTACGGAATTGGAACTGGAGATCAAAGGCGTAGTGATAGCAACCAATGTCGTCGAAGCGTCGTCCATTCTATCGCAACTGGTCAGGTTTTCTTCCTGGATGAAGACGCTTCGTTCGCTAGTTTGGTTAACCAGGTTCAAGAGAAATTTACTAGTCATGAAAAGGCTACGACCCTCAGGTCGGATACCGGTCGGCCCGATAGGTCCCGATGAGCTACAAGCGGCAGAGTACGATATTTTCAGAATGATACAACGCGAGGCTTTCGCCCAAGAACTCAAGAAGGCGGAAGAAGTGGGGCCGACCAGTGAAGACATGCCATCTCTAAGAGGCGAGCTGAAGCGTTTAAACCCCAAACTCATCAACGGACTGCTGCGGGTGGATGGTAGGCTGACCAACGCCCACCTGAACTTCGACACAAAGTATCCTATACTGCTGCCTGCGAGACAACCTGTAATAGAGCTAATGATTCAACACGTCCACGCCATGGAGGGACATGCCGGGGAAAGTCACGTGACGAGCGTCATCCGAAAGCGTCTTTGGTTGTTGAGAGGACGAGAGACTGTAAAACGCGTAATCCGACGGTGTGTGCAATGCAGGAGACGCAATGCCACAGCAGGCAAACAACTCATGGCCCCACTACCAGAATGCAGGGTGACTACGGGCTGGTGGCCGTTCAGTGACACCGGGTTGGACTATTTCGGGCCCTTGTGGATCAAGTGCGGGAAAAGATTAGAAAAGCGATGCGGATGTATCATGACGTGCATGAAATCACGTGCGGTACACCTAGAAGTCGCACATTCGATGACGACCGATTCGTTTCTACGGGCCTTGCAGAGATTTATCAACCGAAGAGGCGTACCGGCCGATATATACTCAGATAATGGATCGAACTTTGTGGGCGCTCAACGGGAACTGCAGCGTTGGCACAAGAACATAAACAGGCACGAACTGCAGAATCGAACCGTGGCCTACGGCATACGATGGCATTTCAACCCCCCACGGGCCAGTCACCGAGGCGGCATATGGGAACGCATGATCCGGTCCGCCAGACGGATATTGCTGTCAATCATAGAGCAGCAGCCGCCTGACGACGAGACGCTGAACACCGTCAAGACTGAGGTGGAGCGAATCCTGAACAACCGCCCCCTGGTTCCAGTATTGAACGGCGACCCCACCCACCTGGCGCTCACCCCAAACGACTTATTGACGCTAAGGTCGAACGAGGGTTTCCAAGGGCCGGTAAACCTTCGTGGGAGCTACCTCCACGGGTGGAAGCAAGCGAACTATCTGGCCAAGGTCTTCTGGAGGCGATGGCTACGGGAGTACCTACCGGCTTTGCAGACTCGACAGAAGTGGCTGGCCAAAACAAGACCATTCAAAGTTGGGGACGTGGTTATGATCGCCGACGAACGCGCACATTTCAGCGCTTGGTCTTTGGGAATAGTTACGGAAACCATCAAAAGCACTGACGGAATGATAAGAACGGTGAAGGTGAAGACAGCTAACGGAGTGCTCATTCGTGACATACGCAGTATTAACCTACTCGAGAGCGAAGACGGAGGAGCTGATAACCCTGAGGCCTAGTACACCTTTTCACACCAGTAATCGAGGTGGATAAAGAAACACCATATATACCACACAATCTCCGTCAAACACGTTAAGGTGCTCGCGGTCCTTTCGTTGACATTACAGAAGGTTCTTTCCGATATGTGGCGATGAGTGCGATTCCATTATACATCCCGATACATACACGCACGCACGACGCACTCTACATCCCGTAAACCCATCATACATGTGACAGTGTTCTTTGTTTGCCTTTTGTTGACGCTACCGAATGCCCTTGCATATGTGGAAGTAGCGGAGCTCAGGTCACACACACATGCTACATTTACTCGTCTTCTTGCCACGCGGTCTTTTGTTGACATTGCAGAAAGTCCTCCTTTGATGTGTATTCATACCTGTGATTTCATTGTAACCCCGGCACACACACACACACACGCACACACACACACACTCAAGCACGTACATCCAGGACCGGACGGCCCCTTACGAGGACAACGTCTATGCGACCATTCACGCCCGCCATCGGTCATTTGGTCTTGTGGAAGATGTAGACTAGCCTCGCGTCTATGTATCCAATGGATTAGGTGCGACCAGTAGTAGAACGTCGACGACGAGCATTAGACGAGCGCACTGACAGCAGAGCCTAGGCAGGTAGGAAGAATCAGTACCTTTATACCGAACCTTTGACTCTGCTAAGGATCCAGGAGGATTTTGGTGGGCGGTGTAACAGCCGGTCGTGGAAAATCCCCCTTTTTTCCCTCGCGATTCAGTGTTTTTCCCAACATCACTCATTTCCATACACTATTGACTTGTCTTTACGAACTGGTTGTTTTTATGGACCAATTGTTGTTTGTTCGCGCCCAGAGCGCTACTTTGGCACATCCTTGTTCAGGACCTGCGTGACGCACGTGCTGTCTTCTCACACGCTGCTATTCGGTTTCTCGTTGTTGAGTCCTTGTGATCGTATTATATAGGTTTGTATATTGTTTATGTCATTGTTTATCTTAATAATCTAGTATCGTAGAATTATCACGGATAATCGTCTTCTGATTTCGGGATCCGTTGCGAATTTGGCTACGCATTGCTCAAACGTCCGTAACAGTCAGTATCGTCGGCCTCGCGCGCCTTATTGTCTGTAACAACCGCTTTTAGAAAATCCCCCTTTAACCCTCGCGATTCAGTGTTTTTCCTAACATCACTCATTTGCCTACACTATTGACTTGTCTTTACGAACTGGTTGTTTTTATGGATCAATTGATGTTTGTTCGCGCCCAGAGCGCTACTCTGGCATATCCTTGTTCAGGACCTGCTTGACGCATGTGCTGTTTGCTCACACGCTGCTGTTCGGTTTCTCGTTGTTGAGTCCTTGTGATCGTATTATTGAGGTTTGTATATTTTTGATGTCATTGTTCATGTAATAATCTAGTATCTTAGAATATCACGAATAATCGTCTTTTTATTTCGGGATTCGTTGAGAATTTGGCTACGCATTGCTCAAACGTTCGTTGCAATACTCAATATATCAATTTGTAACGAGAAAAAACACGCAAAACGCCAAGGAAAGGATCAAAAACATTGAAATCCGGACAGGAAGTAGCACTGCAAGTCTCTGGGGAGGTTTTGGGTACATTTGATTCTTTAGGTAATGTTAGATCGCCCAGTCCTGTCAGTGCTAGTTCATGTGTTAATGAGAGCAATATGGATCTTAAGGATGTTGATTTGAATAGGCTGAGAATACTAGACCTAGAACAACAGTTACTATCGGCTATACAACGGGCACAGGAAGCAGAAAAGAAGTGTACACAGAAACAGCGAGAGCATGAGACCAGTGACTTCGACACTTCCGATAGGTTAGAGTGCAACAAGGTAGGGAACCCCACGCCGGTCGCCGACTACAAACCACCATCGATCGATTTGCCTAGAGTGGAACTAACGGTTTTTGACGGGCGAGCTGAGCAATACTGCAACTTTGTCAAGCAGTTCGAGACGTTCGTCGAAAATAAGGTAACCGACCCTGGGCAAAGGCTTCTCTATCTGACTCACTACTGTCGAGACTGAGAAAGAGAAGCTATCGACGGGTGTACCATGCTTGATCCGGAACAAAGCTACACAAGGGCAAGGAAGATTCTGAGGGACTTGTTTGGCCAACCCTTCAAAGTAGCCCGTAACCTAATAGAGGGCGTGATGGCAGAGGCAAAGAGAACCAAGGGCGAAGTCTACACCATGGCCGACCTGGTGATCAAGATGCAGAACTGCTCAATAGCCCTCGACCATTTAGGTTACAGGGCTGACCTAGATGCCACGCACACTTTGGAAGGCATAGTCCGTCACCTCTCTCCCGAACTACAGGGTCGGTGGGCGGAAGACGCAGAACGGATAAGCCGAAGCGACAGGGAGGCTAACTTCGAAGACCCGACCGAATACTTGGACAGGCAAACGAAGATAGCTGACAGCAGATTCGGCCGACTCATCCGGGACAGCAACCGAGCAAACAAGTCCAGTACTAGCCAAGCTCAAACCCCTGCACAGGAACATCCAAAATACCAGCCTTGGACCAATACACATGCCATTTCACGCGATGCTGCTGCGCAGCCCAATTGCAGATCCTGTGGTACAAGCCATGGCCTACCAGAATGCCCCAAGTTCGGCAACGCCACAATAGACGAACGATGGGGAATGGCGAGGACTGCAGGAGCGCGTTTTATTTTTCTCAACACCACGCACTGGGCGGCAGCCTGTAGGACAAGGAACCGATATGGTTACGAGGGCTGTACAGGCAGACACCATCGATTGCTGCACCAGGCGAGAGTAACCTTACCGGAGACGAGTACCAAACGCAGCGTTATTTGTTCAACGTCACTATCTGCCAAAAACCAGTACGTTTTAGCGTAGTTGCCGTGTGAGCAACGACCCCAACAGGAGTGGTCAATGCGTTGGCTTTCGTCGGCAGTGGTATCGCCACTACTCTATTGAAAGAGCGGTTTGCCGACAAACACCAACTGGCTAAAGGTGCGACGTCGTTAGCAGTGAGCACGATGGGAGGAACACAGGTAATGACTGCCGGCAGTTTGAGGCTGCATCTCATCTCTCTAGATACCGACGAGGAAATTGAACCGACGGAGGCAGTCGCGTTGGCTGATCTCCCCATGCCAGTACCAAGTTCGTTCAAAGCAATCTTGACTAGGTGGCCCCACCCGCAGGAATTAACCGTTGCAGACTGGGAAGACGACGAAATGGATCTCCTCATCGGCTGCAACGTGTCAGGGGCACTTTGGGTGCTTGACCAGAGAGTGGGCAACCGCCAGGCACCTTATGACGTGCGCATGGCTCTGGGATGGATTTTATATGGTCCAGTAGATGGACTTGGTTCCGTGAATTATTTATCCGCCAACACTGACCGCATAGAGTGTCACCTGCAGCTGCAGTATGAAAAGGAGTTTCATTACATTGCAGACAAACGACCATCGTTGTCTCAAAAGGACCACTTCGCTGTACAAACGGTGCAGCAAGGGGCCTGACAAGATTGCTGCAAGAGGGCGGCTTCCATCTAACTAAATGGATGCCGAACGCCTCAGAAACGCTAGATGTCATTCAGCACCATGAAAAGGCTGAAGGGGTAAGAGATTTAGACGGCTCTCCACTTCCCATCGAACGCACTTTAAGAATACAATGGGACGCGGAAACGGACGACCTTGTCTTCGAGCTAAATGTTCCCGAGCTGTCAATAACCCGTCATGGCATACCATCTGCTGTCTCCAATTTGTTCGACCCGCTCGGTTTCGTCTCACCCTGGCTGCTACCCGGAAAGATCTTGCTGCAGCGGCTGTGCCGTAAGAAAGTTGATTGGGACCAGTCACTGGACCGAGAGGACCGGCTGGACTGGGAAGAAGTTTCGAACACCTTGAGGCAATTACGGGACATAAGGATTCCACAATGGTTGACTCCTGGCCATACGACACGGACTGGAGAACTACATGCTTTTTCCGATGCATCCGAAGTCGGTTATGGAGGTGTGGTGTACGGACGATGGTGCGCAGGAGATGGACAATATACCACGAGGATTCTGTTCGCCAAAGCCCACGTTGCTCCACTGAAGTCGGTCTCAATCCCACGCCTTGAACTCAGCGCAGCCGTGTTGGCAGCCAGGGTGGTGCAAGCTGTGAAGAGATGTTTTGACCTCTACATTTGGTCGGCTAGCCTTTGGACGGTTTCAGTGATAGTACTTTACTACATTAACAACGTACGGAGCCGGTTTAGTACTTTCGTTGCTAACCGGCTCACGATTATCCACGATGAATCAGCCATGAACCAGTGGAAGCATGTCAAGTCTGGCGATAATCCAGCCGATCTGTGCTCCCGAGGTGCGAACAACTTCAGGCAACTAGACACGTGGACGAGAGGGCCAAACTCCCTGCAAGTGCTCAAAGAGGACTGGCCCATGTAGAACTGAAACCCCCCAAGGAAGTAGAACTGGAGATCAAAGGAGTAGTGATAGCAACCAACGTCTTCGGAGAGACATCCATTTTATCACGATTGGTCAGATTTTTTTCTTGGATGACGACGTTTCGTGCGTTAGTTTGGTTAACCAGATTCGAGAGAAATTTACTAGTCATGAAAGGGCTACGGCCCTCAGGCCGGATACGGGTCGGCCCGATAAGCCCCGATGAGCTACAAGCTGCAGAATACGATATTTTCAGAATGATACAACGCGAGGCTTTCGCCCGAGAACTCAAGAGGGCGGAAGAAGTGGGGCCGACCAGCAAAGACATACCATCTCCAGGAAGCGAGCTGAAGCGTTTAAACCCCAAACTCATCGACGGACTGCTGCGGGTGGATGGTAGGCTGACCAACGCCCACCTGAGCTTCGACATAAAGCATCCTATACTGCTGCCTGCGAGACAACCTGTAATAGAGCTAATGATCCAACACGTCCACGCCATGGAGGGACATGCCGGGGTAAGTCACGTGACGAGCGTCATCCGAAAGCGCTTTTGGTTGCTGAGAGGAAGAGCGATTGTAAAACGCATAATCCGAGGTTATATGCAATGCAGGAGACGCAATGCCACGGCTGGTAAACAGCACATGGCCCCACTACCAGAATACAGGGTAACTGCGGACTGATGGCCGTTCAGCTGCACCGGGTTGGACTATTTCGGGCCTTGTGGATCAAGCGCGGGAAGAGATTAGAAAAGCGATACGGATGTATCATGACGTGCATAAAGTCACGTGCGGTACACCTAGAAGTCGCACATTCGATGACGACCGATTCGTTTCTACGGGCCCTGCAGAGATTTATCAACCGAAGAGGCGTACCGGCCGATATATACTCAGATAATGGATCGAACTTTGTGGGAGATCACCGGGAATTGCAGCTTTGGCACAAGAACATAAACAGAGACGAACTGCAGAATCGAACCGTGGCCTACGGCATACGATGGCATTTCAACACCCCATAGGCCAGCCACCGCGGCGGCGTATGGGAACGCATGATCCGGTCCGCCAGACGGATATTGCTGTCAATCATAGAGCAACAGCCGCCCGACGAAGAGGCGTTGAACACCGTCATGACTGAGGTAGAGAGAATTCTGAACAACCGCCCCCTGGTTCCAGTAATGAACGGCGACCCCACCCACCTGGCGCCCATCCCGAACGACTTATTGGCGTTAAGGTCGAACGAGGGTTTCCAAGGGCCGGTAAACCTTCGTGGGAGCTACCCCTACGAATGGAAGCAGGTGTAATAGAAACTTCGTGATGGTCGCACGATTGGTCGTATCAACCTTGTACAAGCAAAGGGAAAACTGGAAGAAGGTGAAGAAACCACTAATTCGGAAGACGGTGCAACAATACAAGAGGACTGAGTCTGTGCCAAATATTCCAGATAAATCCTTTCATTGCTGAAGTTCGTTTTTTCGCCTTTGGCTGACTGTTACACAGGCGAATCATCTTGCCAAGGTTTTCTGGAGTCCATTGCTGCGGGAGTACCTACCGGCTTTGCAGACTCGACAGAAGTGGCTGGTGAGGACAAGACCATCCAAGGTTTGGGACGTGGTGATGATCGCAGACGAAAGCGCACATTTCAGCACCTGGTCTTTGGGAGTGGTTGTGGAATTCATCGGAAGCCCTGACGGAATGATAAGAACCGCGAAGGTGAAGACAGCTAACGGAGTGCTCATTCGTGACATACGCAGTATTAGCCTACTTGAGAGCGAAGGCGGAGAAACTGATAACGCTGAGGCCCAGTAGACTGTTTCGCACTAGTCATCGAGGTGGGTAAAGAAACCCCGTATGTGGAAGCAATCGCGACACACTGACGTATCGAACCATCATACACCCTGAAGCACACTCACCTACACTGTACTCGTTATACCACATGGTCTCCGTCAAACACGGTACATTGCTCACAGTCTTTCGTTGACGTTGCAGAAAGCCCTCTTTTGATGTGTGGTGGTACCTGTAATTCCATTATACATCCAGACACATACACATACCCGGTACACGCTATATCACGCAACCCCTATCAAACATGTGACGGTGTTCGCAATTCGCTTTTGTTGACGTTACTGAAATATCTTTTGCATATGTGGAGGTAGCGGCGAGTATATCATACACACACAAACTCACGCAAGATCATACAGCCAGGGCAGGACGGCCTTTCCAAGGACTGCATCTATGTTTCCCCTTGAAGCACTCTATTGGTTCGTTGATCTCGTGAAAGATGTAGAACAGCCTCGCGTCTATGTGGCCAACGGATTAGGTGTGACCATGAGTGGAACGTTGACGACAAGCATTAGGCACGTGCACTGACAGCAGGACCTAGGTAGATAAGAAGAATCAGTACCTTTATACCGAACCTTTGACTCTGCTAAGGATTCGGGAGGATTTTGGTGGGTGGTATACTGACCTGTCGTGGAAAATTCTCCCTTTAACCCTCGCGATTCAGTGTTTTTCCTAACATCACTCATTTGCCTACACTATTGACTTGTCTTTACGAACTGGTTGTTTTTATGGACCAATTGATGTTTGTTCGCGACCAGAGCGCTACTTTGACATATCGTTTTTCTGGACCTGCTTGACGCATGTGCTGTTTGCTCACACGCTGCTGTTCGATTTCTCGTTGTTGAGTCCTTGTGATCTCATTATTGATGTTTGTATCTTTTTAGTGCCACTGTTCATGTAATAATCTGGTATCGTATAATATCACGGATAATTGCCTTTTGATTTCGGGATCCGTTGAGAATTTGGCTACGCATTGCTCAAACGTGTGTTACAGCTGATGCAACGCATTGTCATGCAGCCATTCTAAGTAGGCTTTCTTCTCCGATCCCGGCACGCAGACCCCGGCCACCCAGTCGATGTGCGGAAGATAGAGATCACCCACTACGAGGGTCTTCTGTGAGTCCTTAACTAGTTCAGTCAAAGTCCGCAGTAAACAAACGTCCTCTTCGTGGTTAGTGTTTGGTGCCCCTTAGACACAGACAAAGCCAACCCTTCTGCCTGGAAGGATGATCGTAACGGCGCATAACTGGATATTGCGAGTGCACGTCTTGGTCTGAGACTCAACGTGGTTTGTAACTGACCTAACGAGGATGGCTACTCCACCACCACGTCGATCCTGTTCTCGACCCTGCCTATAAACTGCAAAACCATTGCTTATTAGGCCTGGCACATGGTCTTCTTCAGAAAGCCACGTTTCCGTGACGGCAACTATTGACGCTTTCTGCTCCTCAGCGGCTTTGGCGAGTTCCGCCCGTTTGTTTCTAATACTACGCGCGTCAGTATATAACACCACCGCGTTTGCTCCGTCGCCTAGGTGTGTCTTGTTATTCACTCCCGTCTGTTTCTCAGGCGCAAAGCCTGAGATGATGACACGTTTTTGCTTCGGACGTCCCCACTGGTGTGCATGAAGCCGGCTGACGATCCAGAACTTCCGACGACTCCCAATCCATCTATATAGGAGCTGCCACAACATCCAGACCGGCAGGGGTCGCGCTGTCATCTATCTTCGGACAGTACTGCCAATTTTCGTCTCCCAGCGCGTCTTCAATTACAACTACTTGCGACCCCCCCACGTGGCTTCTTTACTACCGTCGGGTTCGGGGCCTGTGAGCCGAGTACGGCATTCCGCCGAACTTGTTGGTTTCTCACCAGCGCCCTGGCTGGTCGAGCAAGGTTATCCCCCGGGACTGGACCACCAGGCCTTACTCTATGCTCGTCCGGCACAATCTGGTATCTACCCCTGGTAATGTGATCCACTATTTCTGCCCTCGCCAGCAGTTTATCCCGGGTGGCCTCATCAGCGAACTCCATTAGGATTGGTTTCGCACGAAGTTCGCCTTTGTTCCTCAGTGGTGACTTCCATGTCCCCACTCTGTACACCCTTCTTAGAGTTGTAGGGTACGGAACACCTGCGATTCGCAGTATATGGCAGACCCTCCTCCTATTTATGCTTCTCCTGGCTTTCGATTCCCCTATAAAGGGTTCCTCCTGGTTTAGGATCAGGAGCCTGTGGCTTGAGACCCCGTCCATCGACAAGATCAGCCTCTGTATATCCTTCATCTTGTTTTGCAACATCAGAAGAGCAGGGTCATCCACCCAAGCTAACCCATCCTTCGCGATATCACAGTCGCCCATCTTTGACCTGCCTTGCCCTTCTAGGCTTCTGCTCAGTCCACTGGCCCTCGTCGGTCTGCTTCAAAGGAGTTGATGCAAAAGCCGCCTGCCAAGCTCTCGGAAGTGGTGCACTCGTTCTAATGACTGTCCTCTCGGGTATGGCTACTACTTCCGCAAGCGACTTACCGCAACCTGATTGCAGTGGTTTGGGGCTTATGACTGAGGTGCTACTTGTTGGGCGTTGGTCCTGTCCTTAGGCTTGCAGTTTAAAGGCCAGACTGGCCGCCTCCTTGCAAGGAGCACAGACCCATTCAGCCCATGGGTTCTGCTTATAAAGGACATAGATGTCCTTTGTTGTTCCTAAGCACCTTGGGTGAGCCCATCTCTTGCATACCTCACACTCTTTACCATTTTCCACAAGTTTTCCGCTCTTAGGTGCCAGACACTGGTCAGAAAAGCGTGTCACATCGGAAACCACAAAAACGAGGGCAAAAAGAACAGAAGAGCTGTTTACCCAAACATAAAATAAGCACTCTGACACTGACGGTAAAGCCCGCTAACACAAAAGAACAAAAAGAGAGACTAAAAGCTAGAAAAGATTGCTTCAAAAAACACCGAAAACTACTCAGCAATACCACAAGGAGAATAAAAATATTCTCCGGATAAAAAGCTACCTAAACGCAATTCTCATACGCCCACTATTGTGAACTAAACTAGGTTAATTCACAAAGCTATGCAAAAACTCAATTTAAGAAGGAGAGCACCAAGAATTCAAACCGTGCGGCATTCACCAGGTTCAGTTTTCTTGAAGTCTTGTCTTGAAGTGCTACACGGGTTCGAGGCTGTGGGCCCAATACCCCCAGTTCTCCAGGAAATCTTCGATCTGTCGGATGCACCGAGCTGAAACGAGAGTAAGAAGAAGCGGGGGGGGGGAGAAGGCAGCGAAAACAAAATACACATAACATCATGCAGTGTCTCTCTGTGGACAGTGCCTTAAGCTGAGTGGGGGTGCGACATTCATGAACATATATGCGATAAAAGACATCTATTTCGCTTTTTTGAAAAGTAATTACTGGGCGAGACCCAGGTAGAGGTCTAGCTTTTTCTTGAAGATAGTTTTGTTCTGCGAGAGAACAATACCTTCCGGAAGTGCATTCCACAGGGTAATAACCCTATAGCTAAAAAAGTTAATCCTTAGTGAATTACGTGGTCTCGGTTTGAAAACTTTTCTGCTGTGACCACGGAGAGAAGAGGCTGGACAGACGGAGAAGAAGCAATCGCTTTGACCTGTTTGAAAAAGGTGGAACATCAAAAACAGATCACCTCTTACGCGTCTTAAGTCAAGGGGATAGAGACTGAGGAGTGAGAGGCGGACGGGATAAGGTAGATGGGGCAGGCCCCACACTGCTTTAGTGGAGGCCCTCTGAACTCTTTCTAGGATCTCACGGTCTCGGACAAGACCAGAGTGCACTATCTGATTACCGTACTCCAGCAGAGGTCGGATATCCGTGCCGAAAATTATGGGGAAATCACCCCTAGATATGAGCGGGAAGGACCTTCGAATCATATTTAGGACTCGAAAGGCAGACTTGCTCGCAAGTTGGTGATGATGGGAGAGGGACAAGTTACAATCTAACCGGAAACCGAGCACCCTGTGTCGGTTAACCCTTGGCAGTGTAGTTGCTCCATTAATGGAAAAAGTGTGACCAGTCTCTCTGCCGAAAGACATGCTCACGCATTTGTCATCATTAACTGGGAGGTTCCAATTCCCGGACCAGCATTTCGTTCCATAAACTGCAATTTGCAAGGCTTCAACGCTTGAAATCCATAGGGTTACATCGTCTGCGTACATGGCAATGTTCGCAGGAAGGGCTGTCAGAAAGATCGTTCATGTAGACCAAGAAAAAAGAGGACCTAAGACCGACCCTTGGGGGACCCCAGTTGTTACTGGGGAGGGTTGAGACAAAACATTCCCGACTTTAACCACAAAGGTGCGGTCGGTAAGGAAGCTACGTGGGATGGCCAACATGGAGCCTGTGATCCCGTTTGTCTGCAGCTTATAAAGAAGAGAAGCATGGGGGACATTATCGAAGGCCTTGGCAAAATCGATGAATACAGCGTGTGAGAGCTGGCTATCATCATAGGCTTTCGTTAGACTATCCATGACAGTAAACATATAGTTGGTGCATGATCTGCCAGGAAGAAACCTATGTTGGGACGGGGAGAGGATCTCATTTCTCTGCAGATGGGAAAGAACTTCACTCTTAAGTATTCCCTCAAACATTTTGCTGGTGGTTCTAGTGAGACTTATGGGTCTGTAAATAGAAGCAAGAAGTCTACTGCCCTTCTTATAGATGGGTGCGATCACTGCTTTTTTCCAGCTTCTGGAGAAAACTCCATCGTCAACACATCGCTGAAAAAGCGAGGCATAAGGAGCAGCCAATGTGTCCGCGGCTTCCTTGAGAAAACGGGAGTGGACTAGGTCGGGACCCATGGAGAAATATTGGTTGAGCCGTCAGCTCAGTTCAGTTTGCACTGGACCAGATGTGGCTAGAGCCAATCGCGTGTCCAGATAGTTGTGTTGAGGGCGCTTTTCCGTAGCTCCCAACACTGCGTGATTTTCCTTTTCTGAAAGGCAGAAATTTTGTGCAGTATCAGCCCTGGCAGAGAAAGGTGGAAACAATAAGTAAATTGCATCTGACCCAAAAAGCTGCTTAACGTAACTAGGGGTATACTGCCACCCAACACAGGTCTACTGCTTTCTTAAAAGCCTTCTTTGTTGTGGTACTTATGTCCTCCTCCGGGAGCCTATTCCAATGGGGTACCACTCTATTCGAGAAGTACTTCGCCCTTATTTGGAGTCTCGAATGCTTCCTTCGTAACCTAAGGCTATGCCTCATTGTGCCTCTCTCGGGGTTCAGAGAGAAAAGGTCTTCTCGGCTTATTCCTGGCAGCCCCTTCATTACCTTGAATGTTTCTATCAAATCCCCGCGAATGCGCCATCTTTCCGTCGAGAACAGGTCTAGGGCACAGAGACTCTCTGCGTGGCTAAACCCCACTTGCCCGGCCACCATTCTAGTGGCTAGCCCTTGCATTTACTCCAGACACTCCATATCTTTCTGGTAGTACGGTGCTCAGGCCTGCACGCAGTACTTCATATGCTGCTTAACTATGGCCTGATGTATCGGAACGAAAATCTTCGGCTCTCTACAAGATATGGATCTAACTCGAAGGAGTTCTCTCCTGGCCATATTGGTTGCTGCGGTGTACTGCTTCGACGGCTTGAAGCTGTTGTTCCTTATAACGCCCAAGTCTTTGACCTGCGAGACCACTTGCAACGAACCCACTCCATTCCCAGTAGCCCCTGTATTTGTGGTCAAGCACTGACACTTGGTGGGGTTTAGTGGAAGGTCCCGTCTGCGTGACCAGTTTTGTACTGCTAACACATCAGGTTCTATATCTACTCCAGCTATCTTGACGTCATCGGCAAACATAAAGGTGGGGTTTGTAAGCCCACGTGCTAGGTCACTGATGAAGATGAGGAAGAGCAGAGGGCCGAGCACCGAGCCCTGTGGCACCCCACTTGATACACCTTCCGGTTTTGAAACATGACTGCCCACCTTAACACTAAAAGTTCGCCCTGCTAAAAAATCATTTATCCATTGTCTTACCTTTCCAACACTTCCTATAGACTGCAGTTTGACGTCCAGAAATCTGTGGTTCACAGAATCAAACGCCTCGCTGAAGTCCAAGTAGCAGACCGCAATCGATTGCCCTTCGTCCAGACGCTTGGTTACCTCATCGAGGAACAGCAGAAGATTCGTCAGACAAGATCGTCCTGCCACAAACCCATGCTGAGCATTTGATATGAGGTTGTGTTGAACCAAATGCCTAGAGATCTGTTTCCTGACTATTCGCTCCAGGCATTGACACAGTACTGAAATCAAGCTAACCGGCCGGTAATTTTCGGCCTTTTGCCAGGGTCCACTCTTGTAAATTCCTACCTCTGTTGCTGTCCTCCACTCTCCCGGCACAATTCCCTCTCTAAGTGACGTTTCATACGGCTTCGTAACCTGAGCCGCAAAGGTCTCGGCCAGAGGCTGAACGATTGCTGGATGAATCCCGTCTGGACCTGCTGCTTTATTTCTATTCAAGGTTTGTAACTCCGCGTACACTCCCTCTTCCCCTACAGTAAATTCGGGTATTGGAGGCGCCTGTGGGCCCTCCATTCTTTCTTCCAAACCATCTTCTGGTCGGTATATGCTCTTGAACAATTCCAACAGCACGTGAGCCTTGTCCTCGTCGTTTAGAGCCACTCGTTCCTGTGCCCCTTCCAAGGTTGCCACACTATCTCTCGTACGTTTGTGGGATTGCACGTAGGCGTAGAATCGCTCTGGGTTTGTGCGGACCGATGCAGCTTGTACGCCGCCCATCGTTGCCTACGAATAACCATATCCTTGCGGACTTTTGACTTCCACCATGGGGATTGATTTCAACTACTAGCCACCCTCAGGGGTGCAAACTCCTCTGTAAGTTCGAGTAGCCCCATCTCGATGGCCTTCCAACGTTCCTCTACGGAGGCCTTTTTGTGCCTCTGTGTCCACTGAACTTCCTCCGCCGCCCTCTTTAGTTCACCTATATTGATTCTCCCATAGAGTCAACGTAACACAATTTCCTTCGGCTCCTTGCTTTGTCTTAGTGTGACCCTTAGGACTACATGATCACTTTTTCCAAGTGGCTCTTCCCACTTAATTTCCTCAAAGCCCTGATGGTGCCGCGTTATGATTAAGTCAAGAAGAGACGGGTACTGTCCACCTCTAAGTCTAGTGGCCTGCGTCACGTGCTGCATAAATGCATGTAACTGGACCCATCGTAGAAACTTGTCACCCGTTGGCCTCCTTGTTGCGATCCCGCTTTATCAGTTAATTTCCGGTAGGTCGAGATCCCCTAATAAGATGAATAATAATATTAACAATAAAAATGATGGTGTATTTCTCGGCTGTGGTCGAGACACGCGCAGGCGCATGATCATGGTGTACAACGTAACTCAGTAAAATGAAATATTCACGAACTTCAAGTATAAAAGTCAAAAGTGCCGGCTGTAGAAAAACACAGCCAGCGATGGTTAATATGGATCACTCTAATGATGGTTTACGCGCCAACTTTGAACCGGTTTCGGTTTCGCACTGGGCGGTGGCGCACAGCGGGGATATCGAATAGGTCGTTCAGTCGTGCTGCTAGAGGTTCATTATCAACGAAAATGATACAAGCCATGAAAAACGGTGGTTTACTGGATATTTGCGAACAGAGAAGTTTCAAATATGAGGAAAAAGAGATTGTATGGCAGTACACTCGGGGAAATTGATGCATGCGAAGAGAATAGCAAACCATAAAGCTGATGCAAACCCTGAATGTCGGTTCTACTGGGGTTCAAGAAAAGGAATGAGTTATGAAACAATGAGGCATGAAGCCAATTTTATGAATGTACATTTTTGTACTTTGATGAATGTGCAAGTAAAACAGGTCCATATGAGGGTGAGTTAAATTTCAGGATCAGTAACCTGTACCATTCAGAAATGTGAAAGTGCAACTGGAGGGCCCTGAAAAATGGGAGGATCAATTTCCAGCCGGACACAGATCGAGGGAAAATCGGACTGTTGCAACAGATACTAAAGTGGAAAATCTCCACATTGACTTGGGCAATATTATGCTGTTTCACTGACAAATATATATACATATATATATGTACATTGACGCATTGAGCCTCCGTTGTATTCAGCGTCATTACTGGTAATGTTTTACATTCTATGGCCATAGTTCGTCTGGCGGGGTGAAGGATATGTGTCGGTCAATCAGTCCAGTGTAGCCAGATATGACAGATGTAAATGACGACTAGTACATTAGCAGGTTGCGACTGAAGCGTTATTTGTGTTGGCTGTAATGTTGATATAAGCTGGAGCGGTTTTTTGTTGGAAAACCCCAATTAATACGACAGGCAGTTGGGGGTATTTTCTGCCGCGTGGCTTGCTTGCAGTCCCAGATGATATGAAAGGTCCCACCTGGGTTCCCGTCGGTACGAGTCACAGTGGCATCTTTGGTTATCCAGTTTGGCGACCGAGATAGCGGGAGGCGACTAACCTGAAATAAATAGGGATTGCAGTCTGGACGTGGTTCCAGCTGTGGGTTAAGGTAATATATGACGACAACGGTAATGAACTGGTTGGGTTTATGTGAATGGGGCAAAGATAAAGTTCATTTAAGCGGTCAGTGGCACCTACTCCACGTTCTGGGTGGAGTAGGCTCGCCGGGGACTGAGCTATAATGCTGCAGGCTAGCAGAGTCGCGTCCAACGGTTGGGCCATTTTGTATGCATTCTAAAGAATTATTGGTTCGCAAGTTGGTGTGGCAGTGTTGGGATACTAAGAAAAACCTAGAGCTTTAAGGTTAAAAGGATCTAGAAATGGCAACCCTCGATCTAGTTTGCTTACGCAGTCTGCGGTTCAGCACCGAGGCGGTAAGGTGGGTTTGAAGGAACAACGAGAGTTAATGGCACTGGTACCCTGCCAGCATAGCGCTATATTTGTTACGGTCTCTTCCGGTGTAGTGGTTACTCTATATTGAACTCCCTTGTCTGTACCAGCCCGGCATCCAGCATTTGTGAGAGCTCAACGTCTTCCTCATCTGTCGCTAGCTGTGCCCTGCAGATAGGGACAATCTATAATGTTGGCGCCTCGATCCTGATAAATCAGGATCTGGCCTGTACATTATTGGAGACCAAGTTGAACGGAGCCTCCCAATGGCCTATGTCGGTCCGTATTAGAAGTGTTACTCCGCCCCCTGTATTCCATCTGTTCTATCCTGTCTGTAGGCAGCTTATCCCTGAAAGCCCACGTCAGTATCTGGCTTTATACAAGTTTCCGTCAATGCAAATACATCAGACTATGCGATCTTAGTCGTCAACTCCTCTCTTTTTCCCGGGAGACTACAGGTGTTGGTGTACCATATTGACGGTTCCCTGGTCCTCTCTACTGACTCCATTGCTAATTTTACGGCTAGGGTACCCTCGGACGCAATCTCCGAGGTGATGCCCCGTTTTTTGCCTCTAAAGGTGTTGGCGGTGCAGCATCTGGAATATCAAGTGAAGCTCTGAGTTTTGCAGCCTTTTCTTTTCCACCCGTCGACCCGGTTTCAGGCCCAGCCAGCACGTCGGACGCCCTCCCCCCTTTTGAGTCACCATACCGATGGCCTGGGATGGTCTTGCGACCACCTAAGCCCAACTGATTTCCTCGGCTTTTCCCTCTGATACCTCCAACTTTGCTGCCGGTAGAACAACGAAAAAAGAACAGTGGAGACGAAAAAAGTCCCCGTGGGATCTGTTCGATCTCCAAATACCGCTGACATCGGGCTGTGAAGGAACTGGGAAACCTTCATCTATGGGTATGTCTCCCATCAGCTCAGACCTGATCTTGCGAAAGGGGAAACCCTACATCGCCCTTGTTCGCTCGACAAGCTTTTGGTCCTCACGCACGAGACTGACTGGGGTGACAGTGCACTGGACTCTCCACATACGTTTACCCACCCCCCGCTCTGAGTTTCAACCACCCCATACCCTCCCTAAGCGCACCTAGCATGCATGTTGACGTCAAATACAATTGCTACCATAGCCCCGACTTTCAACCGGTTGACCTGGACAGCGTGTAGACGTACCTGACGAATAACGGCAGCTACGGCGAAGCCCGGGAAAGGAGAAATAGAGAAAAGAACAGCGGAAACCGGCCACCTTTTCCATCCATACCCCCCATCTTCCGTCATCTTCCTCAGAAAGCGGCCTTCTGGATGTCCTAGCATCCAAGCTACGTTTAGGTTTACAACCCTACCTAACAATAACCACTGCCTCCTTCCGACTACAATCACTACCGCAGCCTGGACTTTAAGCCCACTGACATGGATGACATATGGAGGCAACAAATGACCAACACCTGCCTCATTTCAGTCTACAAAAAACGAACACGGAGAACTGTTCATATTTTTCCATGCCCTACTAACTATTTCTCCCCACTCTTATAATAAATACGATATTCAAGCATCACCACCGATGCCCTAGTGGTTTTTTCTGCATTCTTACTTAATTGCTCTTCAGAACTTCTAACTACGTGCAAACCATTTATTCTTTGAAATGCAGACGCAGCAGCCCACCGGGTTTACGCTATCTTGCAAGCCTGAAGTAGTACTTGTCAACCCTACGTTATTTAAACTCTCGAATTTAAACCCAGACCAAAATATGAAATGTGCCACCGACCGTTCATATAAACCCAACCAGTTCATTATTAACTATCGCCGTTTATTATCATAAATCTCAGCTGGAACCACGTCCAGACTGCTAACACCATTTATTTCAGGTTTGTCGTCGCCCACTCTCTCGGGCACCACTTTCGGTGACCAATGTCCACACTTTGACCTGTACCGGCAGAGACCTTAATGGCATCTTTTATACCAAACGGGATTGCGATCGGGCCACACGACCTAAAACACCCCCAAATGCTTACAAGCAGATTGATAGACGTCTCCTAACGCAACACCTCTACTACTGATGTCACTGTTGGAGGCTTCAGAAATAACAGTTCACATGCTACCTTCTACGGATTTAATGACTCGTCCCTTACCCCACCTGATGATTTATACCCACGGGATGCTGCACATCACCCTGGTCTCATGTGAAACAATCCAATAACAGAGCCAGAATACGCAACACAGGAATTTTTTGCGCATTAAATTTCGATACGCCATCCGCAAGGAAGTCCACTTATCCCCCCCATCCGTAGTTCCCAATGATTGCGCCGAATATCACTGAGAATCAATAAGTCAATATATTTTTGTCAGCTTAACAGAACAATGAGGCGCGAGCCTACTCCGGGGTTTTTCACTCACTTTTATTTTGCAAGATTTCATTTTTCTTTTGATCGTTACCTGGCTCGAAATTCATTCTTCACCAGTTCAAGGCCTTCAAGTAGCGCTCCTTTTTTCTGAATGATACGGGTTATTGATCCTGAAACTAAACTCACCTTTTATATGGATTGCTGTTTCCTCCACATTCATCAACGTTTCCTAGTCCATTTCCACGCAGTTTGTTCATGTCTCCCCTTTTCATGATGCACTCTGTTTATTGAGACCGGGAATATCCGTCATTCCGGGCCATCGTCGTCTGCATAGTGAGCCGTTCTCCTCATATTCACGAAAGTTCACGAGTGCACTTCCATTCATTTCTTTCATCTCTTCAAGTTCATAACTTATTCCGTTCATGGAACCCCAATAGGCCTCCGTTATCCACAGCTTGCACTATTTTGGTTTATAACGCATCCTTAGTGCTATATTTTTACGACATATTTCGCATTCCCACGGGCCACCACCAACCAACCCGGATTAGAAACCAAACCGTATTTGCTGCGCGAACCATTATAATTTCGGTTGATTAAAACTAACTCTAGCTACGTTGCTTTGCCTCTGACGATTTTGATTAGCCTCCTTGAAATTCGTGTATAGTTCTTTGTTTTGAGTAACGTGTACACCATGATCATGAGCTTGCGCGTGCGTCTCGACCATGGTCGAGAAATATACCATTATTACTATTATTAATCGGGCTGGCTGGCTGCACGTTCTCAACACCAACCGGACTGGATGCCTTGTGAGTCTCCTTCTTTTTGGTCTTTTGGACTTCCTGAACTTTGGATTTTTGTTTATCGGCGCCTGAAGCCACATTTGGGACCTGAGTTACTCCTTGGGCTTTAGGTGCTGACTTCCCAAGAGAGGTCGTCTCCAGTTTCGCTATACGTAGATTCGGCCTCTTAAGATTAGGTGTGCCCGTTCTTAGCGAGATTATGGCATTACCCGGTTTGACAAATGTTGGGCTGTCAGGTGTAACCCCAAATATTCCCTGCCTGCTGCCCTCAACTGCTCCCAACCTGGACAGCAGCATATCTCTCCGGTAGACATCGTGGAACACAACTACCAGGGGTCGTGGCGGCGCTGGTTGTGTTCCACACCGTAGTCCTATTCGATGGCACTTGACTATTGGTGTCGTAGGAGGTAGGCCATCCATCCTAAGAACCTCAGTCACATGCCTGCGGTTTTCCTCCTTCCTGATTCTACCTTCTTTACGATGCTCTTCCTAAGGTCATGAAGTAGCAGTCTTCTACCTTTGTCTGCCATGACCTCAGTGTCACGCTTCATGCGTTGCACTTCAGTATCTAAGCGTTTAACCCGCTCCTTGAGGGATTCTACTTCCGTCAGGAGGCTTCTTCCGCATTGGTGAATCCTGCTACCTCTTTGCCTTTTTTACCCTTTGGCTTGGGTTGTCTTTTTTTACTTTTTTGATCTGGCACCCAGTTTCCCTTCTCTCTAACCTGTGGATCAAACTCGCTCTCTCTGGCCTTGGTTCCGGCTTCATGTTCCTGTCCCTTTTCCCTAGTTCGCCTCGAATTATGTGCGAGCACTCGCTTGCAAACGCGAAGCAGTGGGCGCATATCCACTTGAGCTGTGCTTACCTGATGTGCAGCTCGAAGTCTTTCCCTTCCAGCTTGGGGCACTTTTGATGATACCAAATGCAACACTGGTCGCTTTGAATTCCCTCATTTTGCCCTAGGTCTGTGCTTTCCTTGTTCCCACAGCTTACTGCCTGCTCAATGGGATCAACCTTTGTTCCATTCATTTCGGCAGTGATGGCCGGGTTTGTTTGAAAATACCGTCTCAAACACCAGTAGGATAATAACACAACCTTTTAAACAGACACAAACGTTGCACTAAGGCAAGTGCAGCAAACCCGCACGCTACAAAACTTCCACAAAAGCAGTACACTAGAAAAAGCGCCACAAAAAGATGTTATCCGGTAATAATAATGGTATATTTCTCGACCATGGTCGAGACGCATGCGCAAGCGCATGATCATGGTGTACAACGTTACTCAAAACAATGAACTATACACGAATTTCAAGAAAGCGAGTGGAGTCGTCAGAAGCAAAACAGTGTAGCTAGAGATAGTTTGAGTCGACTGAAATTATAAAGGTTTGCGCGGCAAATACGGTTTGGTTTCGGATTCGACTGGTTGGTGGTGGTCCGTGAAAATACAAAATATATCGTGAAAATATAGCGCTAGGGATGCGTTATAAGTCATAATAATGCAAGATGTGGGTAACTGAGGCCTATTGCTGGTTCTATGCACGGAGTAAGTTATGGACATGGAGAGGTTAAAGAAATGAATGGGAGTACAACCGTGAACTTTGGTGAATATAAAGAGAGCGGCTCTCTATGGAGATGAAGTTGGCCCGGAATGATGGATATTCCCGATTCTAATAGAGGGAGTTCATCATGAAACGAGGGGACATGAGGAAACTTTGTGGAAATGGACAGGCAACGTTGATGAATGTGGAGGAAACAGCAATCCATATATAAGGTGAGTTTAGGTTCGGGATCAATAACCCGTATCATTCAGAAAAAAAGGCAGCGCAACTTGAAGGCCTTTAACTGGTGAAGAGTCAATTTCAGGCTGGATACCGATCGAAAGAAAAATGAAATCTTGGAAGAGAAAACTGAGCGAAAAATCTCCTTGTAGGCTCGCGCCTTATTGTTCTGTTAAGCTGACAAAAATATATTGACTTATTGATTCTCAGTGATATTCGGCGCAATCATTGGGAACTACGGATGGGGGGGATAAGTGGACTTCCTTGCGGATGGCGTATCGAAATTTAATGCGCAAAAAATTCCTGTGTTGCGTATTCTGGCTCTGTTATTGGATTGTTTCACATGAGACCAGGGTGATGTGCAGCATCCCGTGGGTATAAATCATCAGGTGGGGTAAGGGACGAGTCATTAAATCCGTAGAAGGTAGCATGTGAACTGTTATTTCTGAAGCCTCCAACAGTGACATCAGTAGTAGAGGTGTTGCGTTAGGAGACGTCTATCAATCTGCTTGTAAGCATTTGGGGGTGTTTTAGGTCGTGTGGCCCGATCGCAATCCCGTTTGGTATAAAAGATGCCATTAAGGTCTCTGCCGGTACAGGTCAAAGTGTGGACATTGGTCACCGAAAGTGGTGCCCGAGAGAGTGGGCGACGACAAACCTGAAATAAATGGTGTTAGCAGTCTGGACGTGGTTCCAGCTGAGATTTATGATAATAAACGGCGATAGTTAATAATGAACTGGTTGGGTTTATATGAACGGTCGGTGGCACATTTCATATTTTGGTCTGGGTTTAAATTCGAGAGTTTAAATAACGTAGGGTTGACAAGTACTACTTCAGGCTTGCAAGATAGCGTAAACCCGGTGGGCTGCTGCGTCTGCATTCCAGAGATCTAACTCAATTGTCAGCAGGCTGCGGTAGTGATTGTAGTTGGCAGGAGGCAGTGGTTACTGTTAGGTAGGGTTGTAAACCTCGGCGTGGCTTGTATGCTAGGACATCGAGAAGACCGCTTTCTGAAAAAGATGACGGAAGATAGAGGGGTATAGATGGAAAAGGTGACCGGTTTCCATTATGTTCTTAGCTCTTTTTTTCTTTTTCCGGGCTTCATCGAGGTTGCTGTTATTCGTCGGGTACGTCGATACTCTGTCCAGGACAATGTGTTGAACGTCAGGGCTGTGGTAGCGATTGTATTTGACGTCGACGTGCATGCTAGATGTAACAGCCGGTCGTGGAAAATCCCCCTTTTTTCCCCTCGCGATTCAGTGTTTTTCCCAACATCACTCATTTCCATACGCTATTGACTTGTCTTTACGAACTGGTTGTTTTTATGGACCAATTGTTGTTTGTTCGCGCCCAGAGCGCTACTTTGGCACATCCTTGTTCAGGACCTGCGTGACGCACGTGCTGTCTGCTCACACGCTGCTATTCGGTTTCTCGTTGTTGAGTCCTTGTGATCGTATTATATAGGTTTGTATATTGTTTATGTCATTGTTTATCTTAATAATCTAGTATCGTAGAATTATCACGGATAATCGTCTTCTGATTTCGGGATCCGTTGCGAATTTGGCTACGCATTGCTCAAACGTTCGTAACAATACTCAATAGATCTATTTGGAACGAGGAAAAATCACGCAAAATGACAAGAAAAAGATCAAAAGCAGTCAAATCCGGACAGGAAGTAATACGGCAAGTCTCTGGGGAGGTTTTGGGTACATATGATTCTTTAGTTACTGCTAGATCACCTAGTCCTGTCAGTGCTAGCTCATGTGTTATTGAAAGCAATATTGATCGTAAGGATGTCGATTTATATAAGCTGGGAATACTAGAACTAGAGCAACAGTTACTTTCGGCTAGACTACAGGCGCATGAAGCAGAGAAGTGTACACAGAAACAGCGAGAGCATGAGACCAGTGACTTCGACACTTCCGATAGATTAGGGTGCAATAAGGTAGGGAACCCCACGCCGGTCGCCGACTACAAACCACCATCGATCGATCTGCCTAGAGTGGAGTTAACGGTTTTCGACGGGCGAGCTGAGCAATACTGCAACTTTGTCAAACAGTTCGAGACGTTCGTTGAAAACAAGGTAACCGACCCTGGGCAAAGGCTTCTTTACTTTACTCACTACTGCCGAGACCGAGCGCGAGAAGCTATCGACGGGTGCACCATGCTCGATCCAGAACAAGGCTACACAAGGGCAAGAAAGATTCTGAGGGACTTGTTTGGCCAACCCTTCAAAGTAGCCCGTAACCTAATAGAGGGCGTGATGGCAGAGGCAAAGAGAACCAAGGGCGAAGTCTACACCATGGCCGACCTGGTGATCAAGATGCAGAACTGCTCAATAGCCCTCGACCATTTAGGTTACAGGGCTGACCTAGACGCCATGCACACTTTGGAAGGCATAGTCCGTCACCTCTCTCCCGAACTACAGGGTCGGTGGGCGGAAGAAGCTGAACGGATAAGCCGAAGCGACAGAGAAGCCAACTTCGAAGACCTGACTGAATACTTAGACAGGCAAACGAAGATAGCTGACAGCAGATTCGGCCGACTCATCCGGGACAGCAACCGAGTAAACAAGCCCGGTACTAGCCAAGTCCAAACCCCTGTACGGGAACATCCAAAGTACCAGCCTTGGACCAACACACACGTCATTTCACGAGATGCTACGGCAAAACCAAATTGCAGGTCCTGTGGTACTAGCCATGGCCTACCAGAATGCCCCAAGTTCGGCAACGCCACAATAGACGAACGATGGGGAATGGCGAGGATGGCAGGAGCATGTTTCATCTGTCTCAACACCACGCACTGGGCAGCAGCCTGTAGAACAAGGAATCGATGTGGTTACGAGGGCTGCACGGGCAGACACCATCGGCTGCTGCATCAGGCGAGAGTAACCATATCCGAGGCGAGTGCCAAGCCCAGCGTAATTTGTTCAACTTCACAATCTGCCAGTAAACCGGTACGTTTAGGCGTAGTGGCCGTGGGAGTAGTGACTCCGACTGGGATAGTCAAGGCGTTGGCTTTCGTTGATAGTGGATCCGACACCACTTTAGTGAAAGAGCGGTTTGCCGATAAACACCAACTGGCTAAAGGCGCGACGTCGTTAGCAGTGAGCACGGTGGGCGGAACACAGGTAATGACTGCCGGTAGATTAAGGCTGCAACTCATCTCTCTAGACACTAACGAGGAAATTGAACCAACGGAGGCATTCACGTTAGCGGATCTCCCCATGCGAGCACCAAGGTTGGTGAACGCAATCTTGACTCGGTGGCCCCACCTGCAGGATATAACCGTTGTAGACTGGGAAGATGATGAAGTGGATCTCCTCATCGGATGCGACGTGCCAGAGGCGCATTGGGTGCTTGACCAGAGAGTGGGCGACCGCCAGGCACCTTATGCCGTACGCACGGCTCTGGGATGGATGTTATACGGTCCAGTAGGGGTATGCGGTTCCGTGAATTACTTATCCGCCGAAGCGGACCGCATAGAGTATCATCTGCAACGGCTTTATGAAAAGGAGTTTCATGACATTGGAGACGAAAGACCGACGTTGTCTCAAGAGGATCACTTCGCTCTACAAACGGTGCGGCAAGGCACTAGAGGCCTCAAGAAACAGTTCGAGGTTCCCCTCCCATGGCGCACACCGGTCGACCCGTGGACTGACAACAGAAATTATGTTCTCCAACGATTACTACGACTAAAAGAACGCTTCATTCGAGACCAGAATCTGTGGGAACGATACGCGGATTTGATGAAGCGAAACGAGGCCCTCGGTTACGTTGAAAAGGTGCCTGTCAACACCGACAGCAAAAGGGGTATCTGGTATCTGCCTCACCATCCGGTTATCAACCCCAAGAAACCCAATAAACTGCGGGTGGTTTTCGACTGTGCGGCCAAGTTCCAGGGCAAGTCGTTAAACGATCGCCTACTACAGGGGCCTGACTGGACCACACCACTGATCGATGTTTTGTGCCGTTTCAGAGTGGGTAAAGTGGCTTTGTCTGCTGACATTAGGGAAATGTTCCATCAGGTGAAGATTCCGGTAGGAGAACGAGATGCTTTGCGTTTCCTGTGGTGGGAAGGGAGCGACCGGGACAACGCAGTGGTGAATTATAGGATGACCGTCCACCCCTTCGGAGCCATATCGTCACCATTTTGTGCAAACTACGCCCTCCGAGAATCAGCGAACAAACATGGCGATCTAGTACATCGGACGGTGGTAGAAAGCGTCAGCAGGAACTTCTACGTCGACGACTACCTTGGGTCATTCGATGATGTGGAATCATCTCTAGAGCAGTTCAGGGGTCTGACGAGATTGCTGGAAGAGGGCGGCTTCCATCTAACTAAATGGATGTCGAACGCTTCAGAAGTGCTGAAGGTCATCCCGTATCACGAAAAGGCCGAAAGGGTAAGAGATTTGGACGGCTCTACACTTCCTATCGAGCGCACTTTAGGGATACAATGGGACGCGGAAACGGACGATTTTGTTTTCGAACTGAACGTTCCCGAGCTGCCAATAACCCGTCGTGGCATACTATCTGCCGTTTCAAGTTTGTTCGACCCGCTCGGTTTCGTCTCACCATGGCTGCTACCCGGAAATATCTTGCTGCAGCGGCTGTGCCGTAAGAAAGTTGATTGGGACCAGTCACTGGACCGAGGGGACCGGCTGGACTGGGAAGAATTTTTGAACACCTTGAAGAAATTAGGGGACATAAGAATCCCACGATGTTTGACCCCTGGCCATACAACACGGACTGGAGAACTACATGCTTTTTCCGATGCATCCGAAGTCGGTTATGGAGGTGTGGTGTACGGACGATGGTGCGCAGGAGATGGACAATATACCACGAGGATCCTGTTCGCCAAAGCCCACGTTGCTCCACTGAAGTCGGTCTCAATCCCACGCCTTGAACTCAGCGCAGCCGTGTTGGCAGTCAGGGTGGTGCAAGCCGTGAAGAGATGTTTCGATCTCTACATTTGGTCGGTGAGCTTCTGGACGGATTCAACGATAGTACTTTACTACATTAACAACGTACGGAGCCGGTTTAGTACTTTCGTTGCTAACCGGCTCACGATTATCCACGATGAATCAGCCACGCACCAGTGGAGTCATGTCAGGTCTGGCGATAATCCGGCCGACCTGTGCTCCCGAGGTGCGAACAACTTCAGGCAACTGGACACGTGGACGAGAGGGCCAAGCTTCCTGTTATTGCCCAAACAGGACTGGCCCGTGTTCGAATTAAAAACCCCTACGGAATTGGAACTGGAGATCAAAGGCGTAGTGATAGCAACCAATGTCGTCGAAGCGTCGTCCATTCTATCGCAACTGGTCAGGTTTTCTTCCTGGATGAAGACGCTTCGTTCGCTAGTTTGGTTAACCAGGTTCAAGAGAAATTTACTAGTCATGAAAAGGCTACGACCCTCAGGTCGGATACCGGTCGGCCCGATAGGTCCCGATGAGCTACAAGCGGCAGAGTACGATATTTTCAGAATGATACAACGCGAGGCTTTCGCCCAAGAACTCAAGAAGGCGGAAGAAGTGGGGCCGACCAGTGAAGACATGCCATCTCTAAGAGGCGAGCTGAAGCGTTTAAACCCCAAACTCATCAACGGACTGCTGCGGGTGGATGGTAGGCTGACCAACGCCCACCTGAACTTCGACACAAAGTATCCTATACTGCTGCCTGCGAGACAACCTGTAATAGAGCTAATGATTCAACACGTCCACGCCATGGAGGGACATGCCGGGGAAAGTCACGTGACGAGCGTCATCCGAAAGCGTCTTTGGTTGTTGAGAGGACGAGAGACTGTAAAACGCGTAATCCGACGGTGTGTGCAATGCAGGAGACGCAATGCCACAGCAGGCAAACAACTCATGGCCCCACTACCAGAATGCAGGGTGACTACGGGCTGGTGGCCGTTCAGTGACACCGGGTTGGACTATTTCGGGCCCTTGTGGATCAAGTGCGGGAAAAGATTAGAAAAGCGATGCGGATGTATCATGACGTGCATGAAATCACGTGCGGTACACCTAGAAGTCGCACATTCGATGACGACCGATTCGTTTCTACGGGCCTTGCAGAGATTTATCAACCGAAGAGGCGTACCGGCCGATATATACTCAGATAATGGATCGAACTTTGTGGGCGCTCAACGGGAACTGCAGCGTTGGCACAAGAACATAAACAGGGACGAACTGCAGAATCGAACCGTGGCCTACGGCATACGATGGCATTTCAACCCCCCACGGGCCAGTCACCGAGGCGGCATATGGGAACGCATGATCCGGTCCGCCAGACGGATATTGCTGTCAATCATGGAGCAGCAGCCGCCTGACGACGAGACGCTGAACACCGTCAAGACTGAGGTGGAGCGAATCCTGAACAACCGCCCCCTGGTTCCAGTATTGAACGGCGACCCCACCCACCTGGCGCTCACCCCAAACGACTTATTGACGCTAAGGTCGAACGAGGGTTTCCAAGGGCCGGTAAACCTTCGTGGGAGCTACCTCCACGGATGGAAGCAAGCGAACTATCTGGACAAGGTCTTCTTGAGGCGATGGCTACGGGAGTACCTACCGGCTTTGCAGACTCGACAGAAGTGGCTGGTGAGGACAAGACCATTCAAAGTTGGGGACGTGGTGATGATCGCCGACGAACGCGCACATTTCAGCGCTTGGTCTTTGGGAATAGTTACGGAAACCATCAAAAGCACTGACGGAATGATAAGAACGGTGAAGGTGAAGACAGCTAACGGAGTGCTCATTCGTGACATACGCAGTATTAACCTACTCGAGAGCGAAGACGGAGGAGCTGATAACCCTGAGGCCTAGTACACCTTTTCACACCAGTAATCGAGGTGGATAAAGAAACACCATATATACCACACAATTTCCGTCAAACACGTTAAGGTGCTCGCGGTCCTTTCGTTGACATTACAGAAGGTTCTTTCCGATATGTGGCGATGAGTGCGATTCCATTATACATCCCGATACATACACGCACGCACGACGCACTCTACATCCCGTAAACCCATCATACATGTGACAGTGTTCTTTGTTTGCCTTTTGTTGACGCTACCGAATGCCCTTGCATATGTGGAAGTAGCGGAGCTCAGGTCACACACACATGCTACATTTACTCGTCTTCTTGCCACGCGGTCTTTTGTTGACATTGCAGAAAGTCCTCCTTTGATGTGTATTCATACCTGTGATTTCATTGTAACCCCGGCACACACACACACACACGCACACACACACACACTCAAGCACGTACATCCAGGACCGGACGGCCCCTTACGAGGACAACGTCTATGCGACCATTCACGCCCGCCATCGGTCATTTGGTCTTGTGGAAGATGTAGACTAGCCTCGCGTCTATGTATCCAATGGATTAGGTGCGACCAGTAGTAGAACGTCGACGACGAGCATTAGACGAGCGCACTGACAGCAGAGCCTAGGCAGGTAGGAAGAATCAGTACCTTTATACCGAACCTTTGACTCTGCTATTGATCCAGGAGGATTTTGGTGGGCGATGTAACAGCCGGTCGTGGAAAATCCCCCTTTTTTCCCTCGCGATTCAGTGTTTTTCCCAACATCACTCATTTCCATACGCTATTGACTTGTCTTTACGAACTGGTTGTTTTTATGGACCAATTGTTGTTTGTTCGCGCCCAGAGCGCTACTTTGGCACATCCTTGTTCAGGACCTGCGTGACGCACGTGCTGTCTTCTCACACGCTGCTAATCGGTTTCTCGTTGTTGAGTCCTTGTGATCGTATTATATAGGTTTGTATATTGTTTATGTCATTGTTTATCTTAATAATCTAGTATCGTAGAATTATCACGGATAATCGTCTTCTGATTTCGGGATCCGTTGCGAATTTGGCTACGCATTGCTCAAACGTTCTTAACACTAGGTGCGATTATGGTGGGTATGGGGTGGTTGAAACTTAGAGCAGGGGGTGGGAAAGCGTATGTGGAGAGTCCAGTGCGTTGTCACCTCAGTCAGTCTCGAGCGTGAAGACCAAAGCTTGCCGAGCGAACAAGGGCGATGTGGGGTTTACCCTTTCGCAGGATCAGGTCTGAGCTGATGGGATACTTTCCCATAGATGAAGGTTGCCCAATTCCTTCACAGCCCGATGTCAGTGGTATTTGGAGATCGAATCGATCCCACGAGGTCTTTTTCGTTTCCACTGTTCTCTTTTTTCAGTTTTATTATTATTATTATTATTATTATTATTATTTTTGTTTCCTAACAGAGGGGTGGTTGAGCCCATATAGGAACTTTCCATAGCCCCTCCGCCCGATCGTAATTTTATGCGTATTTGTCTTTTTTCGCAACTGCTGGGGGTGGTCTGTTTTCCCCACGTTCCAACGACGCAATGGTATGGGTGCCGTTGACATCAGGGGTTTCGCTAGCATGGGCTGGGAAAATGCAGGATGGGATTATGCAACACACGGAGTAGGACAACGAACGTTGTAAAGCACAAGCTAGCATACGTGTGTCAGTCTCATACAGCGCCAGGCCATGCCTAAGACCATCAGAGTCCATTCCGGGCTAGCTGGTGCAGATGAGTTTAGCTCTGCTGATGGGAAATGGTGTGGTGCATAAGAGAGAATATGATAGTAGTTGGTGGATGGTAGATACAGAGGTGAGACGAGGGGAAAAGCCACCAGGTAAGTACTAGCAGGTGGGCTTCTGGGATAATAGATTCTGGAATGAGGTGATTAAGAAAGACGAATTGAGGCCGGGCATAAAACCCAGGTGAGTGGTGATAGCCAAGATGAACGGGAGAGGAGTGAAAGGATCGATTAAATTGGTAGACGGCGGAACTCAGTGTCCTAGGGTCCGAAGCCACGTACTTATTTGCTGTGGAGACATCTAAGGCTAAGAAACTTAGACTGGTTGGCAATAGAACAGGAACATTGTCTAAAATTAGGAGAACCGGCAAGCATTAAACTAGGTATAGTTATAAAAGTCAGCAAACTGTGGCTACAGTAGTATAGATTGTAAGCAATATAACGTAAAAGAGAATAGTTGCCCTGGCGTTTGTCATCGGGGGAGAAATGAAAGTTCTAGTGCAGTAATCCTAGTAATCAAACCCGTTTTCGTAGGCCACCTCTTTGGTGACGGTCAGGCCGGTAAGAAGGATCACATTGGGAACAGTCAAGAACTGATCCAGCGAGCCTCTGAACTGGGAAATTGAGAGACTCTCGCGGATGTTTAGCGGGAGTTTATTCCATAAATTTGAGTATTTTATAAGGAAAAAGTTAGATCTTAACGCTAGTTTTGATCTAGGAATAGAGAGCTGCAATGACCGATGGCGTAGAGCATAATTCGTGGAGGGAGTGAGACGAATGGGTTCGGTACACGAAAAGGCCGTACGGTGGTACAGCTTAAACAGGAAGCACAAATTGAGCTTCATGCGACGCAACCATAGAGGGTCAAGATTGAGTAGGGTGCATCGATCCTTGTAACACAGACTGGAGGAAAAGCCTACTAATTGTTTGGTGAATTGGCGTTGCACGGACTCCAGAGAAATGCGGTCGGATTTCGTCATGTTGGTGAAGATAATGGGACAGTATTCAAGGAGAGGCCTGGCGTGAGACTTGTAAGTGAGCAGTTTGCAATCATTTAGCCGAAAAGTTCTGGAGATGAGACCAGTGGTTCTTCTGGTCTTTGCAATCTGGAGTGGAACATACTCAGAAAACCTAAAGCTACAAAAATAATGGAGACCAAGGTCTCGAACTAAAGGGCTGTACGAAATGGGTAGGTCGTGGATAAGCAGGGTTCCGGGGGCCACTTGACATCTGAATGTTGTGTAGCAGCTCTTCGAGGTCGAGAAGTCCATACTCCATGAATTGCATCAATCCCAGAGTCGCTTTAGTTCACTAGAAATTTCATCCAGCATAATGTTGAGGTTCTGACGAGGAAACTCATAGATAATCTAAACGTCATCAGCGAAAAGGAATGGAGTGCCATGGTGCAAGATGGGAAAAATATCATTTATGTAGATGAGAAAAAGTAAAGGACCGAGTATACTGCCTTGTATAACTCCACTGGTGACTGGAGCAGGCAGTGAGAAACACCCATCAATGGAAATCACTTGTGAGCGATTCGATAAGTATGATGTTAACCACGTTAAAAGCGAACCGGAAAAGCCGTGAGCTTTGAGTTTGGTTAGTAACAAAGCGTGAGGGACGCTGGTCGAAAGCCTTTGTCATATCAAGGTATATGATGATGATAGATTTAGCGTTGTCGGCGGCCGCCGTTATGAGGTTAAAAAAGTCGTACTGACAGGTGGTGCATGAACGTGATTTTAGGAAGCCATGCTGCCCACTATGGATGATGTTATGGGACAACAGGAAGTCGGACATCCGCTGTTTGATGAGGCGTTCCATCAACCTAGAAGCAATTGGAGTGTGGTTGATAGGGCGGTAATTTGAGGGGTCATGTATTGGTCCCTTCTTATGGATTGGGATGATGACCGCAGTCTTCCACTGTGAGGGAAATATGCCAAACTTGATGGATAGATTGTAGACCTTCAATAGTAAGGCTGCGACATCAGTTCCTCCAAGACGTAGAAGTGTCGGCGGAACACCATCATGGCCAAGGTGTGAGGACTTCCGGACACGGGTAATCTGGTTGGTCACCTCCTTTAAAGTGAATTCTGAATCAGACGGTGAGTGTTCGGTGACAGGGTCTATGCATGGGGATAAAGTAAGGGGGTTCGTAGTCATGGATGCAGCAAAGTAGGAGTTAATCGCCTCAGCTATCGCTAGAGGTGAGGTAATGCGGTCGTTATTTTCTAAGATTAGAGAGGGGATACTTACTGGTTTGCTCTGATTTCTATTCTTCATTAGGTATGCCAACTTTGAGGAAGTATCATGGCATTGCAAGACAGATACTTCTTGTTTTTTGAGCATATCATCAGTCTTCATTCTGATATCTACCGAGAGACGTTGGAGCCGCAAGAATGACGATAAGTCATTATTGGTTTGATACACCTTCTGGAGCTTCAGATACTTGTTTTGCATTCGGCTCAGGATTGAACTACGGACTCGGTTTGATGTGATACGAGTAGTAGTGATTTTGGACAGCAAGTATGATAGGTTAGAATATAGTAAATTAGCAGCCAGCTGAGGGTCGCTTTGCAGGAAAAAGTCGTCCCAGTCTAGAGATCGAAGCGTGCAGATAAGATTGACCCAGTTGACTGCTGAAGAGTAATGATTGGGTGGGTGGGATTTGTCAAAAGATTGCGGAACCACGAAGGTGCAGGACACCATTCTGTGGTCGCTTCCTGGAAAGAGGTCGAGCGTACTGGCTGAAACATCTGATAAACCAATAGTAAACAACAAATCAAGGATGTTGTTACCTCTGGTTGGGACTGTTACGTGTTGGATCCAGCGCCCAACGTGGATGCATGACATAAAATCTAGTAAGTTGTTTGGGGCGGATAGAGTGTTCCAACAAATGCTCGGTGCATTGAAGTCCCCCGCTATGAGTTTGGAGGAACAGGGCAGCAATGAAAGATAGTTGAAAGCGTCAATAATCTTGGTAAGATCCATAGCGTTGGAATCAGGTGGCCTATAGATGCAACCAATATGAAGATAGGAATTAAGTAAGGGAATTGTTAACCACAGTGAATCCTGAATGGCGTCCAGAGTTGTTTGTGACAGTGGAATGGCCAGCAGAGTGTTTTTGACATAAATTAGACAGCCTCCCCCACGACAAGGCCTATTCCTTCGGAACATCTGGTAGCCAACTAGACAGACTCGATCTGACGGGACGGAATCTGTTAGCCATGTTTCAGTTACAATGATAATATCAAAGTCAGAGGGCTCAGCGATGCAGCGGATGGCTTTAGTTTTGATGGGTGGTAATTCCAGTGAAGAATAGGGCAAGGATGGGGGGGAGGACCTCAGTTGTTCCACGGATTGGATGAGTTGAAGCCTGGAGGGGGATAGTGTGAGGGGAGAGGGATGGGGAGGTGCTGTTTGGGAGAGTAGTTTGAATTCGGGGAATATTCTCGAAGGGGGCCGGCAGGAAAAAAGCGGCCACGGATGGATGGCAGTACTGGGCCAAGAGACGAGGATGGGTCTTGTGGGAGAGGGGAGCTAGGTGAAACCAGGAAATGGTTCCCAGGGAGTGACTGGGTAGCGGTAGAGGTATAGAGTAGTTGGTGTGGCGGATAGTAATGTAATGGAGCGGTGAATGGGGGGGCATAAGGTGGGTACAAGTAGGGTGGAAATGAAAAGGCAGTTAGTCGAGATGGAAAACTAGGATTCACAGCCGCACAAGGGGCCGGTAAAATTTCACGTGACTGAGTCATTACCTTATGGTTTGCACGTGCGTTACGTTGATGGGCCTTGTTCTTTTGGTGACGAGGTGTTAACTTCTGAGGGTCAATCTGCACTGACGGGCTAATTAGCGGTGGTGGCCTAGGTGGTCACCAGACACATTCTGGTTGCAAATGGGTGGGGGCAGATGGTGGGCTTAGGGGCCTGGTTGAGTTATCAAAAATGCCAGAGGTAACAGGATGCATGCGTGTAGACGGAGGTGGGTTGATGGTGCAGTGATTTTTAGGTATGGTTAAATAACCCGACATGGAGCTAGTAGAAGGAATGGGGTCATCTAGACTTGTGGAGTACATGAGCTCGCGGGTGGATGAGTTGGAGGAACCTTCATCAGTTTTGTGGACGTTGGGGCGCTTGTTCCAGTCTGGAGATTTGCTCGGGCTATTCTGGATATTGGGGCGTTTGCCAGGTGGCTCATTGGGTGAGGAAATTGGCGTACTGTCTAAATCTACGGTTGCATTGTAATCTGCAATAGATGGCAACATCGAATGATGGCCAGTGATAGGTGCCCCGGAGTTTTGGGGTGGATTGTTGGTTGCGCTAACACCGGGGTTACTGTTCTGGGCGTGACTCTTGTGCACCTCTCTTTGCAGTGGGGTCTTGTCAGGAAATATCTTGGCGCACTTGAAGCCGGTTTTGGCTACGACTAACGCTTGCCGGCTGATAAAAATCTTGGCGACAACTTCATTTGTAAACTGGAACAGCAGTGGACAGGCGGTGCGTAGGGAGGTTTTGCGGAGTCTAATACAGTGGCACAGTTGTGAGTCAAGGTTGCAAGCGCTTAAGATCATATTTTTAGCAGCTGAGAGAGGTATTCGGTCTGGAATGTTAAACACAACCGCATTGTTTGCCTTTTTTATCCGTCTGGAGATTTCCGAGGCAATTGTGTCCACAAACTTCGTGGCCAGTAGTAGATTGGTTGGGGTATGGTGTGCGGCTGGATGAAGCAAGAATGCTATAGGCATCAGTTGACCGATAATTTGATCAGCGGAGTCAATGCGAGAGGAAAGACTGCTCAGATTTTTGCTCATTTCCGTAGTTTGTCTATTAGCATGTCCAAGTATATCTACCAGAGAGACTGAGCAGTTATTCAGTGAGTTTTGCAGTTTAGCAGTCTTGCGACGGCGGTTGCTGGCAGTGATTTTGGGTCGGTTGGGAGGAGATGTAGGCATATCTATGGTGGTAAGGATGTGGATGGCCAATCGGATGAGATGTGGCAATATGCGGGGGTAAGAGAGCTATACGGAAGCAAAGGATTAAGTGTAGAGTATGGCCAATATATGTGAGCCTTAGGTGGGGAAGGAAGTATTAGCCACGGGGGGTCAATATCAGCGGAACTAATTATGTATCAGTTGTTCAGCTAAAAACTGCAAGCAGTTTCTGCGGATGGTGCTGTTTGAAAGTTTCCGGATGTATTACGCAAGTCAAGACGGCTTTAGTCCCTTTACTAAGGTGATCCCCTGAGTGGTGTCTTAGAGTCTGCTAGTGTGGTTTCACTGAGACTGAAGTTTCACTTAGCTCCGATCTTGAGAGCAGTTCAATGATCACTTTTGTGTGTATCTTTTACCACCGGGTGGTCCCAGGGACTAATGTTCAGAAAAAATCGCTTGATTTTTTCTGGGTCGGACAACAGACCTTAGAGCTATAGTTTTAGGGATTATCCTAGATAGCTTAATAAAAACTATACCGATAACAGCGAGAAATCTACGCGGTGTAACGCAGGAGATTTGTTGTTGTATCAGTTGCACTGACACCAACAAACAACACCAAAAAGGGCACCAACAAGTATAACCCGTTTTTGAAGAGAACAAACTCTTCTGAAGAGAATGAACTCTTCAAGAAGTACGCGTACCGAAATACTAATTACGATACGTTAGTTTGGCGAAATGACGTGTGTTATTCCGCCAAACAATGCAAAAATGCTTATCGCCGAGGGAAATTCGAAAATTCAAACTACTCGGCAACTCAAAAGGTTAAAAAATGTCATGTTCAAGTTCAGGTTCAAGCTGATCCCAGGACTGTACGGCAGATAGCCAAGACTTCCAGCTTCTTGTACAGGTGGTCTCCACGGATCCCTCAGTGCTGCCGAAGTAGGAGCAACAAGTGCCTCGAGCTTCAGTTCCTGTATCCACTCACATACGGTTCACAGTTGGTGACAGTGGACCACCACGTAGGCAGACCCGTCAGTTAGGCTGACGAGGAAGGAAGCCATGCTTATAGATCAAATGATGGAGCAAAAAAGATGAAGTCGAAAGTAATGATGGAACGTGGTGCATGGAGAAGCAGAGGATGAAGGAATACAATATATGTAGAGAGAACTGCCTACAGACAGGGAAGAAGAAATGGACAAGTAGAAGAAAAGCAGACGGCGACGTAAGGACAGATCCTTAAAAGATGGACAGAATAGAGGACTAATAAAAACAAGATCTAGTAAACTATCCCCCATCCATACAGTTCTGTGTTGTCGGTCTTTGTAGCTCATCACGGACCACTCGGGTCCACGCTCTTGTAGTGATCTCGAAATTCCTGGGGTATAGACAATTTTCCGGACATCAGCTTGGACCTATTTTCTGTACCATTTTTCTTACTTTTGACATCGATGTTAGTGTTTTGTTCGGTTGCATACATTTTACCGGACTGACTTTTCCGAGGTTTCCGTCGACCTTGTTTCGCATCACTTTCACTTTCGGTTTTCGCCGGCTGTACGTGCTCGCGGTTCGCTATCTGCTAAACTGTTGCTTTCATTTTCTTCCATGTATTTCTCGTATCAGTACTGTTTCGGCTACTTGCTCGGCGCCCCCTCTGGGATACCAAATCCAGCAGCCATCCATCTCACCTCCGGTCCCTGGCTGTGCCCGCCGATAGGAATTCGAGGATAGTCAAGTAATTGCGGCTGGATTCCCCAGGTTTCATGTCCAGACCACCTGAACTGCTCTCACGGTGGACTCATTCTTGGAACAAGCAGTCGCTTTGGCTGAGAAGACTGTTGCCCGTGTACGCAGTGGGGCTAATCCCCTCATCACCACTACGTCGCGCAATTGTCGGAGTGTTGATCTGGATGAAGTGCCGGAAAGGCCTCGGCTTTCTTAATCCATCCAGAACTGATTGCCTTTTAGAGAAGCAGTTGAAGTACCCACCCCTCATAGTAACCTACGCGAGCAACCCCACGAACCGACGCCTTCCACTGCACATCTCCGTAGTGAATCCTCCACCGCTGCTTTTTCTTAACCGGATCATCCTATCAGCCGTTTTATTGGTTCCGCCGAACTTTTGGACCGGCAGCCAGTAGGTGGGGACAGCTGTGTTCATTTGCGGTGGGAAATGCCCCCGCCGGCGAGTAAGAGTGGCCGTTCTCGCCGGCTATCAGTCACAGGTTGGCCGTTTGTCATATGTGCACGATTCGAGCAACAAAACTAAGTTCCTAGTGGATACTGTAACATACATGTGAGGAAATTCTCCCTAGCCGTTGTCATATACTTGTATCGTTGAGACTATGCTCTTTATCGTATTGACCCTCGAACAAGTACAACATGCATCAATCACCCTACTTCTTCACTTGTTTAAATTTCGCCCACGTGAAATGGCATAATTTCGATTCGAAAATGGACTGCCGTGACGGTGGTACCTACACTGACCTTTGTTGAACTCTGATCCACGATGCTAAAAGTTGTGGCCGTACAGTTGAGGTTACACATATGTATATGGACATAACTTGTTAGGCCAGTACAGTAGAAACTACGACTCAGTCTTGTTCTGGTTTTGGGATTCGCTTTGAATTGGCTACGCGTTGCTTGCAGTCGGAATAACAGTTACAATACTGAACTTGCAATCTCCAGGAGATAATCAATCAGAGATACTAAGAAGAAAACAAAGGCAAACCGAAGCTGGACAGGAAGTAACTTGGCAGGCCCCTGGGGTAATTTGGGTGACACCGATTCCTTAGATATTGCTAGGTCTACCGGTCCTGTCAGTGCAACTTCATGTACTACAGCTAGTGGTATAGAATTTAAAGGTGATGATATCTATCGATTGAGAATAGTTGAATTAGAAACCCAGCTTAGGTAGGCTAGGAAAGAAGCTGAATCTGTCGGGAAGGATCAACTCCGAAGACGGGAGCGAGAGGTGACTTTGGGGACCACGGAGAGTACGGCCATTCTGCCTAGCATTTTCGTGGAACGATTAAAGTCGACTCGTACTAGTGTAACCTACGCTACTAACTAACAAAGAGTGGCATTGTCCTCCTTCGAAAGGGGAACAGAAAGTACTGAAAGTTCGCGCTCGATGCTGGATCCCAAAGAAGGTTACACTCGGGAACGTGAAATTCTGAAAGACCTGTTTGGGCTACCATTTAAAGTCGCCCGGAATTTTATCGGTGGTGTACTATCAGAGGCAAAACGTTCCAAAGGCAAGTCGGGCCCTCTAGCCAGCCTGGTGATAAAAATGCATAACTGCAGCATCGCACTGAATCACCTGGATTACCAATCGGACCTGAGGGCACTGCACAAATTTAAGATCATAGTGCGCAGTTTACCCACAGAACTACAGGGTAGTTGAACCGAGGAATCCGAAGGGATCAGTAGATTTGGGCGAGAAACCACGTTCGAAGACCTGACGCAGTTTATAGATCGTCATACCCGAAAAGCAAACAGTCGTTCCGGTCAACTTGTGCGCGAGACGAGCAAGTTGCCTAGGATTACAACGACGCAAAGCTGGACCAGGGAGCAAGTAGAAGCCAACCATGTGCAAACACACAAGTATTATCTCGCGAAGGCGGAAACTTGCCGGTGTGTAAAGATTTTGGGGCGACTCACCGTCTAGCGGAATGCCCTCACTTCCGCAACGTAGATGCCAACGAACGACGGGAAATGGCTAAGTAACTGGGCGTGTGCTTCGTCTGTCTCATCGATTCACATCGAGCAGCCGTGTGCCGAACGAAACCCAGTTGTAGTCAGGATGGATGCCATGGGAAGCACCATTACCTACCACACGAATGCCAGAAACTGAAAGCCAAAGAAAACCCGAAGCCAAGTGCGGTCTGCTGTGTCTCGCTCCACTAAAAAGCCCTTTCGCCTGGGAGTAATAGCAATCGGAGTAGAAATCTCAGTTGGGTTTATAAGAGCGTTGGCCTTCGTAGACAGTGACTCAGATACCACGCCAGTAAGTAAAGAGTTCGCAGAGAGATACGGGATAAGAGGGAATCAATCCTCATTAGCAGTAAGCACAGTGAGTGGCACCGAAGTCATCCAGTCGACCAAACTGCACTTACAATTCGCTTCCTTGGTCGGCAACGATAGAGCAGAAACCCCAGAAGCATTCACCATAAAGGACCTGCCGATGAGAGCACCTCAGTCGATGCAATCGATTCTGACTCAGTGGCCGCATCTCGACGGGGTTACTATCGAAGAGTGGCAGAGTAACGAAACTGATCTGCTGATCGGCTGTGATATACCGGAAGCGCATTGGGTCCTGGATCAAGGGATAGGAAGCCGCAAAGCACCCTATGCAGTACGCACCATATTCGGTTGGACTTTATATGGTAATACACACGGCAGATGCGGCAAACAAATCCAAATCAACTGCACCTCGGTGGAAACGACGAACATCGAACAGGCATTCCAACAGTTGTATAACACCGAATTTGCCGACCTGGCCATGGGTAGGGATGCCCCATCACGAGAAGGTGGGTTGGCTTTGGAAATGGTAGCCGACAAAGTCGAGTATGCAACAGGTCGTTTCGAGGTTCCTATCCCGCGGAGGTCCAACATGAAACCTATGCCAAACAGCCGAGAAATGGATTTGAAAAGATCAGGCTTCCTCAAAACCAGGCTGCTCCGGGAACCACAAATAAAGATAGAATACACACGAGACATGCAACATAACGTCGACTTGGGTTACATTGAAAGAGTAGAGACAGCAGTTGCGAGCTCAAATTTGAGGTGGTACCTACCCCACCACCCGGTCGTGAACCCAAAGAAACCGGGGGAAGGTCAGAGTGGTTTTCAACTTTGTCGCGAAAAGTCAGGGTGTGCCACTGAACGACCATATACTACAGGGCCCAGACTGGACAACACCACTAGTCGAGGTTTTATGTCGTTTTCGGCTAGAAAAAGTAGCCGTCTCTGCGGATAAACGTGAAATGTTTCTACAAGTGAAGATGCCCGTTGAAGATGTGGACGCCTTCCGTCTTCTCTGGTGGCCTGAAAGCGACGCAAGTCGTGCGCCAGACGAGTACAGGCTGACAGTGCACCCCTTTGGGACGGTTTCATCCCCCTTCTGTGTTAATTTTTCCCCCCGAGAAACCACCAAGCGTTTCAGCGGCACCGGCAGCTTGTTAGGAAGAGCAATGAACCACTTCTACGTGGACGATTTTCTGTGCTCTTTTGACGATCCAAATGCTGCTATTCTTTATATGACCGAACTGATCGCCACTCTGAATGCCAGAGGATTCAACCTCACTCAATGAACTTCGAATAGCCAGGAGGTGCTCAATGTTATCCCGAAGTCCGAGAAAATGGAGTGTAAGAAAGAGCTTTTGGGATCCTCTTCACAAGTGGAGTGCACACTTGGAGTTCGGCGGAACCAAGAAGGTGACGAATTTATATTCACTCTGGGCCTACCCAAGCTATCAGCCACACGGAGAGGAATCCTATCATCAGTCTCAAGCTTCTGTGGTCCCCTGGGTTTCGTTTCATCATGGTTGTTACCGGGAAAGTGCTTGCTGCAATCGCTGTGCCAAAGAGGGACGAGTTGGGACGAACTTCTCCAGGATGACGACGATAAGTGATGGTGCGACTGGCTGCACAGCTCGGAGCAACTTGGGGAGATCAAAATACAAACATACTTAACGGGAATCAAGTGCCCAAATGACGCCCAACTCCACTTGTTTTCCGATGCATCAGAAATAGGCTACGGGATAGTTGCTTACGGCTGCTTGGTAGACGCAAATGGTGGGCGGCGCAGCCAGATACTATTCGCAAAGGCGAGAGTGGCTCCACTGAAGACGGTATCGATTCCAAGGCTGGAACTGACGGCAGCAGTACTGGCCGTTAAAGCACCAGGGCTGATTAGGAGATGCCTCGGCCGGATTGACCGGGAAACAAACTTTCGGACGGACTCAGTCACGGTACTGCATTACATTAAAAACAATACCACTCGTTCTAACATCTTCGTGGACAACAGACTCACTACAATCCACGAGTCGACTAAAGCCGATCAATGGCATTATGTAAAATCCGCCAGTAACCCGGCCGACTTCTGCTCTGGAGAGGTTGCAGATATGGACAATGGGACCGGACTTCCTAACGGCAACTAAAGAGATGTGGCCAACGATATTAACACCCAGGGCTGATGATGGTGATATGGAGACTAAAAGACTGATACTGGCTATAAACTTCCCGGGAAGCGTAAGCCTGATGTGGAAGCTGTGCCAATTCCCCAATTGGACAAAAATGTTAAGAGCCGCGGTCTGGTGGACACGGTACAAAGCACTCTTATTGATTATGAAAGGCGCAAGGCCACAAAACACATTGAATTTGGGGACGATACTACCGGGCGAGCTGAATCAAGCCGAACTTGACGTTCTACACCTACTGCAACTAGACGCTTTCCCGTCCGAGGCCCGCGAGCTAGCCAGGACAGATGATAACACCAAAGGAAGCAGGCCGTTACACAGTAGTATCCGAGCACTAAACCCCATGCGAGTCAACGGACTACTGAGTGTTGGAGGGCGGCTGATGAACTCAAATCCAGAGTACGAAACAAAATACCCCATAACAGTCACTGGTGACCACTACATAACGGGATGCCTGATAGACCATGTACATCGAGAAGAGGGACGAGCATGTCTGAACCACTTATTGAACAATATACGCCGGCGATTTTGGGTGACAAAGGGACCAGCGACGGCCAAGCGAGTCATAGGCAACTGCATTACTTGTCGTCACCGGAGAGCGGTAGCAGGCCAACAAATGATGGCCCCCCTTCCAGCCGTAAGAGTCCAACCGGGATGGTGCCCGTTCGTGGAAATCGGCGTCGACTGCTTTGGCGAGCTACTTGTACGACACCAGAGGAGCACCCAAAAGAGATACGGCTGCCTGATAACATGCCTACAATCCAGAGCAGTCCACCTCGAAGTAGTGCATAACATGACAACCGATTCATTCCTAATGGCCTTTCAAAGGTTCATCGCGATGAGGGGCGTCCCCAAGAACGTATACTCAGACAATGGCTCGAACTTCGTTGGAGCTCATAAGGAGATAGAGAAATGGTGGAGCCGCTTGGAAACCGCCAAAATACGAAACCAGACCGCAGCAAAGGGGATAGAACGGCACTTCGAACCACCCTATGCCAGTCATCGCGGTGACGTTTGAGAAAGGCTGATACGATCAATTGGAAAGTACTCAAAGCCCTAACCTCACCAAAAACCTCGATGACCAGAGGCTGACTACTTTACCAACAGAATAATAATAATGATAATAATGGTTTATTTCGGGGACACCCGAAGCACGCTTGATTGCATGATCATATAATACAAGTGAGGTCACAAAACGATTCCTTGGATATTCATTTGAGTAAACGCAGCACAAAATTGTATAGGTTTTAGTGGTCGCACGAACGAATGCCCGGCTAGTTTGAGTTTGAAGGTCAGGTGGACGCACCTCCCCAAATGGATTGAAGTGGGCTCCAAGGTCGAGATACGTGATGAAGTAAAGCGTGGATGAAGTAAAAACGCAGTGTTTCGGATAGCATCGATGTAAAGTCGCAGGGGTGAGCAAACTGACGAAAAATACCTTCGAAAGAATACCAACGAAACATTCTAGAATTTTCGGTGGTGAAGGACATGGACTTGAAACAGTAGCTCAGACGAACCGGAAAATAGCAGAGATATAATACCTAAGGATTTGTGGTGTACCCTGACGAGGGGAATGGAGTAAATGAAACAGTCCGTTTTACCACTGAATTAGTACTTACTATTCATCGAGAGATTGTGGAGGAAGCCCTCATAAAGAGGTGGATGTAATAATAATAATAATAATAATAATAATAATAATAATAATGGTTTATTTCGGAAGCGCCCGAAGCATGCCATGTGCATGATCATGTAGATACAGGTGATGGAATGGACAGATATAATTCATGGAAATATGGAGACTCTCATGGAAATATTGGGTAAAAAGGCTCAGAAGGGTGGATAAGGTAGGATGAAAATTGTATAAACGTACGCACACCATAGAGATTGTGTGGAGTTTAAATGAGCTCAAGAGCGGATTTGAATGGACGCCCGGTGAGTTTGAAGTTCTAGGTCAGGTGGACGGTAACGATGAATGAAACTACCACAATGGGATTTGAACGGGCGCCGGTGAGCAAGGTCACCGAACACATCACCCCGCTAAATTTGAATGAGGTTATGGCGGTTTTAGTCTGCCGCCAATTCCGCTCATATCTGCCTAAATGTTGCTTCTTGTTCCAAAATTTATACCCCCTTGGAACCGCAAAAATAGCAATTTACGGTTAATGCCGTAAGGCGTAATATGTCGTAAAAAAATTATGGAATTGGTCTACCGACTGTTTCTTATGTATCTGCCATAATGTCCATTTGTATTGCAAAATGGATACCTTTTTGGAACGACATAAATTGGGGAATGTAAAGAAATGTCAAACGATCCTTCGTAGATGTGGTTCGCCAGGAACAATACAAGTCTGGTACCTGAAATATTATACAGTAGGACTTGGGCTACTAGGCTGCACCGTCATACATACATACACATATATGAACATATATATATCTATATATATGTATGTTCATATATATATGTGTATACTTAAATGGTAACTTTTCCGGCCATCGCTGGACGAACGTCCATATATGTACATATCTATGTGTATTTCTATATACATACATGCACATGTATAGAGATATACATATATATGTATGTATATGTGTATATGTACATATGTATAAACATATATATATATATATATATACACATATGTATATATATACTTAAATGGTAACGTTTCCGGCCATCGCTCGACGTATGTCCTATGGGAATGGGCTGTATATGTACATAGATATATACACATATATGTACGTATGTATAAACATATATATATATATATGCATATATATATATATAAAGGGTAACGTTTCCGCGGCCATCGCTGGACGTACGTCCATATGTACATATCTATATGTATTTCTATATACATACATACACATGTATAAAGATATACATATAGATGTATGTATATGTACATATGTATAAACACATACATATACATATGCATACATATATATATATATATATGCATATATATTCTTAAATGGTAACGTTTCCGGCCTTCGCTCGACGTATGTCCTATGGGACTGGGCTGTATATGTACATATATATATATATATATATATATATATATATATATGTACATATATATATATATGCATATTTATATATACTTAAATGGTAACGTTCCCGGCCATCGCTCGACGTAGTTCCAATAGGACGGGGGTGTATATATACATACGTACACTAATATATATATATATATATATATATATATATATATATAATCTACCATCCAGTATTCACTAGCGCGAAAGAAGACTCACGAAGTGAACAAGTGCCATAACGACCTAGTTGTGCTAGCCCAAATAAAAAATCAATAAGGAAGACAAATGCCAATATGGCAGGAATCATAATGCGGCGGCCCTGGATAGGGCCTTTTGTCAATCTCTTTGGACCACGTTCACCTCGCAAGACAATGCACACAAGTGTAGTCGTCCTCATTGGTGAAACCTGCGCACTGATAATGTGCCCATCGGCCACACGTTTGGCATTGAACCCATTGAACGTCCTCGTCCAGGTCGACCGTTGGATCCTCTCGCCGGCAAACGCTGTAAACGTCCTTGTTGATTGGAGACGCCGGCCTGTCCAGTTTTCGTTTCTTGTTTGCCATCCGGAATTGGTTGGCCGTAGTTGTCCGATGTTGGCGGAACTGGATACGCTGCAAAGGGTTGCCTATAACCTGAATATCGCTCTCGTCGGTAAACCGAACTTCCATTAACGGTTTCCTTCTAGACGTTGTTCCCTGTTTTACGGTTAAATCTCTTATCGGCGGTTCCGACCGTAGGACATACTCGTCAGCTGTACTGGAAGTTGTGGGACATTCTAATATTTCTCGGGTCTCTTTCTCTCGGCCGAACATAGTGGCGATATCCGACCGGTGTGTTATTCGTTCTACGCCTTCTTTTTCTGGATGCTCGTAGCACAGTCTAACGTTTGGCCACAATCCTATTACGTCTGGTAACAACCTTAGCTGGGCTTTAGCCGTTCTGTAGTTTTCCTCCCCAAGATTTGCCAATGCTGCGGCAATATCTCTACCGATATCTTCGCTCTCCCGCAGCTTCTGCGCCTTGGTGGTTATTGTAGACGTCGACGCTTGCGAGATGATGGTGTCCCCACCGGCTAGGGTTATCACCTCCATACAATCTACTGACCAGCGATAATTGGCTAGCGTAGAAAGGTCGACATTAGTGGCACGAGCAACGTGCAACACGTGAACGCAAGGCAGCATCCACTGGCGACTGAACGGACAGTCGCAGTGTGGCACACTGCCGCCGGTAACCCCAGTGTGGCACATTACGGAACTTGCATATGGACATTTGATCCTTACCAAGTCTACCCTGCGAGACTTCTCTTAAAAATGCTACCCGCTTCAGAATTCTGTCACAGACCTTGAACAAGGTTGACCTAGGTGACAGTCCCGTCTTAAGATGCCTATTTTCGGTTTCCACTCTATTGGTTGTTAAATTACCCAAAGTTAATACCTGCCTTACCTTGTAACCCGCCCAGCAATCCTTAAACGGCATCCACGTTCTTACTAAGTAACCCATTGCCTCAGAGCTGCGGGCCTGAATAGCAGCCCGAAATCGTTCGAATGCGGACTCGCTGCTTGCGAACACCATGTTACGCATCCACTGGAAAACACGATCCTTTTCTAGAGTCGTTGCTGCAGTTAGATGGTTGCACCGTTTCCGCATATCTTGCAACACGTGAAACCGGCAGAACACTATCTGGGCTTCAGGATAGTGAGTCTTGAACCCGTTTAACTGAGCGAGACTACGATCTACCACTATCGTTTTACATTCCCTAGTTGCGGGAAGGTATTCACGCAGAAAACCCACGGCTTGTCTGTAGCTTGCAGTGCTTTCATTGGGCAGCAAAGCATACAGAATGCTACGGCCTAAGCCTGTTTCATCCACTTTCATTACGTGCCATAAAACGTAGCCGCCGCAGTTCATTTGGTGAGTAGCGTCAGCTAGAATCACCTGGCTGCATCTGCGAGCAACCGGAATCACCTCCATGGGTATGAAGAACAGGAACCTAACTATATTCTCCTCGTGTATTTCCTGGCTAATGCCTTTACCTTCCAGCAATTCTTGAACCCTAATTACGTTACCACGAGCATCGTGACTGTGACGGACACGTATAGACCGAAAGTCCATGCTATTCAGACGCCTATTGAACATCCGACTAGTATATTCCCTTAATTCAGCAGTATTATGGAACGTATCCATCAAGTTAAACACCACCGACTCTTGAAAAGCTGTCAGCCTTCGGTTAGCTACATATAAACTAGGATTCCCTACTTGGAACCTATGACTATGGACCATGCACCACTTTGCGACACGATATCCAGTTCCTTGGGCGACTAAAGTGGCGAATGCTCCGCAATCCAGGTTTTTGTATCTACAATGAAGTCAAACATTAACAAACAATTATTCTAACCTTGAACCACCTCCACCTTTTCGACGCCGATGGACACAACAATATTTCACGAAATAATATTTCATTCCGTCGCTAATTGTTAGCCGACGCTTTTTGGCCTGTTTCCATGTTCGGGCATTGTAATTGTAAAAGCTGGTACTTGTGCATCGCTGGAACTCTCGAAAATCGGTCGCGAATTCATCCAGACCTTCGTAAAAGTCTTTTATCAATCGGGAAAAAGTATCGGAATTGTCAACAGTCATGGTCGTTCACGTGGCTAGCGAGCGAGATGGGTGCTGATATTTTGTAGCGCTAGGCCTTATATACCAGCGTAAATTTGATGATATAAACAATATTTTGTAATATTCTTTGCCTCTGGTTACACCCAACAGAATTTATTTCACGTTCTTTTAAACGTAATTTATCTCATCACGAAATGTCTATTTCAGCTGATATTACCGTTTCATTTGTGGTAGTTCGATCCTTGACTTTCTCAGGTGGACTGAATGGCTGGTCCCGGGCAATTACATATGGAGGCAGACTGGTAAACATGAGAAAGGCTGTAAATCGGTATAAAGAACTGCAGTAGCGAGGAACGATGGAGAAAAAGGTGAGGTGCACTGCAGTGGATTAGATGACAATGAAGCATTGGTACTTTGCAGTGAATTGTCGGCGGACAGGACACAAAACTCACCGTACAGCAAGCAGCGAGCAATGCAAGACATAGAGGGATGATCAGATGACAAAAACGATTTAGAAGGATTGGATACGGTAGATGTGAGGCACAGATGTAGAGTTGATGGATGCCTATGATGACGGTCGTTGGGATGATAGCAAGAGAAATGGCAGGTGAGGAACTGCAAGATGCAGAGCGCGTGCACATAGATATATATGCGTAAGTTTATATATATATATATATAGATTTATTGTATACATATGTATAGGTTTAGGAGAAGCAGGAGCAATAACAATGGGGTCCTAGAAGGAAATTATCAGTCATTATTAGGAGTAGGTAATGTTAGATCAGTTGGTTGTAGGATTAACTTTGGAATTTCGTGGTGGATTAACTTCATGACAAGTGCACGCGGCAGCCCAACGGAGAGAAAAATAGAATGTGGAAGCACAGAAGTGATGAAGACTGTGAGGAGCAGTTCATGGAAGAGTGAAGATGAAATACAGGATCAAGGAAAACAGGTAAGAATGGGTCTAACTATTTGATCAATGCAGGTGCGAGATGTAGTGACGGACCAGAGGAATCGCGTAGTGACAGGTCAAACAATTTGGAACTGTAAAAAAACGTCACGACGTAACGTTGTCATTACAATGGTGGAACATGGAAAAGCGGACCACACTGGAAGGTACAGAGAAATGCCTGTAGCGAGCAATAAACGGATCAGGGGATGAAAGCAATGACCGAGGAGACACAGGTAAGAAATCACCAATCAGATCATTTTACTGCAGATGAAACACGAAGGAGGCTGACAAGGAAGCGGGAAGCCCCGAGATAAGTGGACCAGTAATAGAGCAAAAAGGCCACAAAGAAATGAATGCTCATAGGAGTTGGGGCAATGGAGCTGGAAAGCTGTGTGCCGGCAGACAATTGAACAGGTGGATACTAATCAGGACACTGGAAAGAACCGCAGAGGAATCGCGGGGCCAAGTGAGGAAGATATGGTGGTGGTGATTAGATAATAAATACGACTGTAAAAGATGCGAAGTTTGGAGCGGCAATTTCTAATATGCGGATTGGGCATGGGTGCGGGTGCGGTTGGTGCATCATGGCATGGGGCACGAGGAGGGATTAACAGGGCGACAGGTTTAAGGAAGCTATCAATGGGCGTTCTGAGCAGAGGGTAACACCAAGCGCATAGATGATAGAAGCCAGCAATGACGGCAGGTGGGAAAGGAGTTATTGGCAAGTGTCGACAGAGAAGAGTGGTTAGGACGATAGTGACTCAAAGCAGTGAAAGTTGATGTAGAGAGAGGCAATAGGAGGGAGGACAAAACGGGAAGGTTTGCATACCGTGGTAGGGCGACAAGGACGGGAAGTGGGAACAGATGATAAGAGCTATAGGTGAACAAGCTGTGGCGGAAAAACGATGAGGAGCATGCAATTTTCAACCGACAGCATTGGATTCGGTAGTTCAAGAAAAGTTAAGGCGTGCCATCCGCAAACGGTGCTAGTGGGTGGGACTGGCCGTGCGCTGGGCACCCAACCTGAAAAACACTTCGTGAAGTGAACGCAGGAGGTGTGATCCACCAGTCTTGTTGCGCTCGCACATCGTTGCAGACGGCCTGCACGCCCGATGTGCGCCGGCCATAGCGGTGGATCTGACCGCGCCCCGTACTGTTGGGAGTGGCACGAGTGTTCATGGATAATTGTACAGGGGACAAAACGACCGCGATGGGGGTGCGTGAACCAGGAACAATTGACCAAGCCGTGAGAACATGGACAGGAGAGCCAACGGAAACAGCAAGTGGTAGACGACCGTGTAGCAATATTATCCAGGTGCACCTGCCAGGGAGATGGTAAGTACAGTGCCCGAAATGGTTGGCCGTCACTGAGGATCACTGGAAAGGGGAAAAGGGATAGAGAAGCGCAGTCTGGGTGTGCCCCAGCTGAGAATCAACGGATACTGAGGAGAAAAAAAGTGAATATGATGGATAAGAGATGAACGTAGGTGAGAAATTGGGTTACCTTATGATGACAGGCGGTAGGTTCGCTGTGGATCAGTGAAGGCAATGGCCTTAGTTCGCGGGGTGTACCTAGTGGCTTGTGACGCAGAGGTAGTAGAGTTACAGTGTGAGACCTCTTTCAAAGGCCAGTTCGGCGGAGACGAGCTCATTGGTGAGCAATATAGCATTGGGGACTGTTAAGTATGACAAAAGTGCGCGCCTAAAAGCAAACATTTAGGAGGCACTGCGTAAGCTAGGGGGCAGCTTATTCCAGATTTTGGAATAGGCTGACAGAAAGAATCGGGACTTCAGACAGAGATTAGAATGAGGGACAGTGAGAGAGAAGGCACGGTGCCGGATGGAGTAGGAGCAGGGCGCAGCGAATGAGATGGGATAAGAGGTGTAGGCCAGGTTATGTATTAGCTTAAAGAGGAAAATCAGGTTGAGCCCCATGCGACGAATCCATAGAGGCTCAGTTTGCAGGAGCTCACACCGCTGGCGGTATGTTAGGGCTAGGAATACGCCCAGCAGCCTTTTGGTGAAGGTACGCTGAACGTTCTCAATAGATACAATGGAGGAACGTGGCCAGAGGCTGGAGGTAATGGGACAATATTCTAGGAGCGGTCTCACGTGTGAGAGATACATGGAGAGGCGACTGGCCGGTATTAGGAAACACCGATTGATCAGGCCTAGGGTTCTCTTAGCCTTAGCGATTTGGAATGATGCCTGTTCTGAGAAGTTAAAGGAACAAGAGTAGCGCACGCCAAGATAGGTAACCATGGGGTGTATGGGGATGGGCAGGCCGTCCAGACAAATTTGGCCGGGTGGTACCGTGCGCTTGTATGGTAGGAGGAAGCTTTTCTCCGCAGAGAATTTCATGAACCACGAGACGCACCAAGTTTGGAGAACGAGTGAGTCATGCGATATGTTGCATAGAGTCACGGATAGGTCACTAGGGAGGAAAGAGTACACTATTTTTATATCGTCGGCAAAGAGGAAGGGAGTGCCGTGTCGAATAGAAGAGAAAATGTCATTGATATAAATAAGGAATAGTAATGGGCCTGGGACAGTGCCTTGGATGACGCCGCTAGTAATTGGTTTGGCGGAAGATAGGTGGCCGTCGACGAGCACGGCTTGTGATCTGTCAGAGAGATAGGAGGATAGCCAGGAGAGGAGAGGGTCAGTAATACCGAGAGATCGGATTTTGGCCAACAGATGAATATGGGGAACACGGTCAAAAGCCTTAGACATGTCGAGGTACAGGACAATCACAGAGTTGCCGGCGTCGGCAGCAGACGATAGGACATTGAGAAAGTCAAGCTGGCAGGAAGAGCAGGAACGAGAGTTCAAGAAACCATGCTGACCAGGGTTCAGCAGGTTGTTAGATAAGAGGTACTGGACAATGTGTCTTTTGATAATTCTCTCCATAATTTTGCAGACTACTGGGGTATGATTAATGGGCCGATAGTTATCTGGGTCGTGCAATACGCCCTTTTTGAAGCGCGGAACTATAACAGAGGATTTCCATTGAGGGGGGACGAAACTGGGAAGCATGGAGGTGGTGTACATATTAAGTAACAATAAAGGGAGGTCAGGACCACCGAAACGGAGGAGGGCCGGTGGGAGATCATCTGCTCCCGGTTTCGAGGAAGGTTTAATAGACGAAACTGATGTTTCAATTTCTAGATGGGTGAAGGGAATCGATGAAAGAGAGGCAGAGGTGCAGGGCTGGATTGTAGGAGGGGGAATACCAGGACAGCCTATAAGGGAGGAAGAAAAATGCTCATTGAAGGCCTCAGAAATAGATGCTGGAGTATTAGCGGTGGATGAGCCGCAGATGAGGAACTTGGGCGAGATATGATTGGATTGATTGGACCTTTTACTAAGCAGGTTGGACAGGTAGCCAGTTTTGTTTGGGTGTGCTAGGGCGATGGCCTCTTGCCTTCTCGGATGCGAATCGACCATGCAACGCAGCCTCAGTTGTAGCTGGTTTATGCGCAGGAGAATTGTAAAGTCGTGTGATCTAGCGAAGGTAAGTTGCAGCTTAGACAGCTTACGCTCTAAAAGCGACAGGCGTGAGGTGCTGGAATTGGGGCGTGGGTCGACTAATGGGTTGGCGGTATTTAGGCAGTGTAGGAGGTTGGAGTAGAGAGAGTTCACGACAGTGAGGGGATCGGATGAAAGAAAAAATGTATCCCAGTTAAGGGAGCGGAGTATCATTGGCACTAGGGGCCAGTTACAGGAACGGTAGGAAGTCAGAACAGGGGGAGAGGATTGCATCGGATGAGAACGGCTGAACTTGCACCTGACAATACGGTGGTCACTACACGGGAAGTGATCAGTAATCTGGGTGATCATATCAGGAACATCAATGGAGAATACTAGGTCCAAGATGTTGTTCCCCCTAGTAGGGCAGGAGACATGTTGGGTCCATCCACCAAGACGGACACAAGAAAGGAAGGTGGAGAGGGCGGGAGGGCTAGTATGGGAGGACCAGCAAATTGAAGGAAAGTTAAAGTCACCCGCAATAATTTTTGCACTGGCAGGGTAGTCAAGCGCAGCATTAAAGACATCCTCAGCAGAGTCAATTTTTGCAGGCTCCAGACCCGGGGGACGTAGACGCAGCCAAGGAGGAGGTTCTGGCCGGAGGCGTGAATGGATAGCCATAACGAACCCTCAATAAGGAGAAGAGGGGGGTGGTCGATAACACTAGCGTGAATAGTGCATTTGACAAAGGCTAAACAGCCTCCTCCACGCCTGGACTGGCGGGTGTTCGAGAAGCATTGATACCCAGGTATGCGAACAAGGTCAAGCGAAGCATCATCTGACAGCCAGGATTCAGTTATTAGTATAATGTCAGCGTTTGACGTAAATGCCAAAGATCGCAGGTGCGATATTTTTCTAATTATTGAGCGAGCGCTAATAAGAACTAGTAGGAATGAGTTCAGTTTCGGTGTGCGCAAAGCATGGATGCCAGGTGCAAGACTATTGGGATCGCTGTGGCGATAGGAGTTGGGTCTCAGTGGGGATAGAGCGTCAGTAGAAGGAGGAGGGCAGGCAGTGTTGGGTGGGGGACGGAAAGTAGGAGAAGCGTTAGCATTAGGCGCAGCCGATCGCTGTGGGTGATCAATACGGTGGGTGTGCAGCACACCGCTGATGTGGGCCGGAGGGGTGTCACACGGTGCAGAGGGAGGGGGCACCATATGGCAAAGTGAGAGGTTAAGGATATCTGTCGAAGCGGGGTGGAGAGGGGGGAGTGCGTGGTGTAAGATGCTGAGTGGCATGGCCTCGAGTGGGGAGCGAACAGTGATATGAGCCTGTGAAAGTTTATGGATATGGTCCCTAGGGCGACTAGCCATATGGCCACGGGTGCGGAGGGCGCCGGTCAGGAAAAAAACGAGATCTTGGCTGCAGGTAACCTACCTGTTGGGCAGAGTCAGTATAAGGCCGGTAGGTCGGTATGGAGGTGAAGGCATGTGGGAGAGTAACTGGGACGTAGTGTGAGGTGGGGGGCGGGAAGGGAGTGGCGAAATTTGGAAAGGTTTGGAGGCTCATGAGGGGCAGGGGAGCCGGTAAGTGGGGGGGGGGCGAGGAGGCGGGATACAGGTACGAACCTAGAGTGTCTGCTAGGGTATGTACGTGGTACTTCAGGGCTAGGTGAGGGTTGGTGGAGGTGAGCAGGGGGAAACAGCGGAGGCATGCTGGGCTATAGTATGGAGGGTTGGTGTCTGGGGCGCAGGGAGGGATATACGGTAGCAACGGAGATGGAGGGTTGGTGTAACCCATGCGATCAGAGAGGGGGAAAGACAGTGGAAGGGGGTGCGAGGCAGTGGAAGGGTGAGTGGCACTGGCAAGGCCCTGAAGGTCACTCCTACTCAAAGGGACGATGGTGTTAGACGGATCCGGATGGTGGCCCAGTTGGTTATCACCTGGAGGATCCGAGAGTACGCTATAGGCAGAAGCCGGTTGAGAGTGGGGGGTAATAGGTGAGGTGATTAGTTGGGCAAGTGCGGACCTGGTAGGAGTACCAGGTAGGCTTATGGGGGATTAGAGCGGCACTTATGAGGATAGAAACGAAGTGTCGCGGCTGAGCTAGCAGCTGGTGGGTAGTTTGTAGAGTCGTTAGAGCGAGAGCGGCGGGTGACAACACTTGTCAACGGCTCGGAGGACGGATTGGAAGTAGTACGGCGGGGGCTGTTGGTTGTACCAGGGTCTTGTTTTGGCTCAGAGACTATGACGGGGGAGCGCGGCTTTAATACTGAAGTGGAGTGCCGCTTGGAGCCTGTGGTCAGGGAGCAAGAGCTACTGCTAGTAGAGGCTACTAGGGGAGATGGTAAAAAAGGGCGTTTGAGTGGAAGCGGAACCGGGGGTGGGGAGTTAGACATATCTAAGTCGACAGTTTGCAGGCAGGCAGGGCGAGGCGCTCGGCTCGCCTTTGACTTCTTGACAGAGGGGCATTGGGTAACCTTCATGTCGGTTACAGTGGGGTCAGTCTGCATGGGCAAGGCGGAGTTATTTCTCAACGAACGAAGTATTTCCCGTTGGAGGGGGGTTTTATCAGAGAATATCCTGATGTCCTTATACGGCGAAAGGGCAGCATTTGTCGACTTGTTGCCAATGAACTCTGTAGCTGTTAGATCGTCCGTGAATTGGAATAGCAGGGGGCAACTATGTCGCTGGGACCTTTTACGTAGCCTCCTGCAATGGCATCTATAGTGAGCCACGTTGCACGAACTTAGTATGTTGTGTTTCGCCAAGGAAAGTGGTAAGCGGTCTGGAACATTAAAAACCACTGCGTTCTTGGAGTTGGCAATGCGGTGGTATATTTCAGTAGACACGGAGTCGAGGAGGTGTCCCACCGAAACCAAGTTCTTGGGCGATGTAGCGGCTACAGGGTCAAGGAGAGTAGCCAGGGGTGAAACCTTTGAAAGGATTTCACCAATCAGCTCGACCTTGTTACTAAGTTCGACGAAACTCTGCTTTAGGCCATTAGGACTATTAGAAGCTTCACCGTCGACGTTAACGAGGGTGACAGAGCACGGCCTGGTTTTTGGGAGGGGTTGGGTGCGTTTGGATTTGCCAGCTTTAGCGATACGGATTTTCCGAGTACTGGTTCGGGGCCAGGATAACATGATAAATAGAAATATATGACGGAGGTAAAAAGGTAGCAGGAAGTCGGTCAACTAGACAGAGACAGGCCAAAGGTCTGAGCAGACCAGGAGTGTTCCTGGGTGCTATGTGTGCAAAGGTCTAGATGAGACCAATGTGGCAATGAGGTACGGGCAGTGAGCTATATGACCCGCTATATATACTCTTGAGATTAGGAGACTTGGGACGATGAGGAATAGTGAGATAGAAGAAATTTCGCTGTGTGGTGTGCACAGGTTGAACCCCACAGGATACGGTAGGTACTTAGCTGTTGCTTGGGTCACAACAGCAGGTTTTGCGGGAGAGTATGTTGTGAGTATGGGGTCAGTGGACCGGGTGGAACGAAAGTGCGCTGTTATGGCAAACAAAAAATGGATGGAGGCACAGTGGGACAGAAACTTCAAAAGGTGCACCGGAGGATGCGTAGCGAAAATAAGGTAGGAGATGGGTTATAGCGATGGGATGTAAAAACGCTAGATAGATCCTACTGTGGCGTGAATCAGGGGAGATTTGCTAGATAAGCCTTGTAGAATGTAATTAAGTGGAATTAGAGCAGTGCATAATCAATGTAGTCTATAACTCTAACTCGCGATAAGTACTAGCGTCTGCACGGTGGTGTGCCGCAGTTATTTACACAACTAGGTCACGGTTTCAGGTAATTAGGTGGTGTATACTAGGGTGGACACAATTACAAGTCTAAACAGTGGTATATGCAAAAAAAGATAACGAGACAACCTGGATTACACGCGGGCTTGGCCTTGACCTTGCTGCATCACATGTAGATGCCCGAGCCTGGAAATTTTAATGGAGCAGAGCGGCAAAGGTGGACAGGTGAGTGAAACACGATTCGAATAAAGGGCTCGTCTCAGGTTAATTAGTGAACACAGGTTGATGACAGGGTTTGCAGAGGAGTTGATATACGATGATCCTATGAAGCCGTATGGGGGGATGTGCGTAAACGATACTGTCAAAACATGTTAAGAATCGCCTAACGGGATGCGCCGGCAAGAGTGTGGCGTGGAGCATTTAGGAAACAATCGGGAGGTCAGTAACTTGGCATACGTATAGTTCACTTCCAGCAAAGGTTTGGAGAAATTGATTTCGCAGTGTTCTTTGGCGTAGGTGCCCAATCGTGGAGGGCTGATGAAAAAATGGCAATAGGTATTAGGTGGGTGAAAGGGTGTTCAACTATTGGTTTATCGGGGATTACTCCAAGACTGACAGATGAGGAATACAAATTTACAACGCAGTGGACATAATAATGGTTTGTATGTTTAATATCTGACGGAATAAACTGGGTGTAGTACACCACTAGAGCCTGCAGAAAACGCAGATAATCGTGTGACTAGGTACGTTGAGGAAAGTCCAACCTGAGACCTTGAAATGGGGGACAAACAGAATAACGGCAGTCTAAATTACAGGTAGTCGATTTTCAGCAAAAGATGTAGAAAAAGCACTCTGTGGATTGTGGTGCAGGTGGCTGACCATGATATCTTAGCGGAGCAGCGGCAGTGGTTCATAGATGAGTGAAAGGTGATACAATTATGGATTTGTCTGAGTTCGATGATGAGTAGCGTGAGAGCATTTGAATTTGTTAACAAACTGGATGCCGGAGGTAAACATATAGTGGACTGATACAGCCATATAAAAGTAGTACATATGAACAGCTCTCAGGAAGTGCAGGTGGTTGCATAGCTGGATATGCTGAAGTCTGACATGAAAAGCTAAGGAGGCAATCGAATTATTTACGTCCTGGATTGTGGATACTTCATTGCCATTACAACTGTCATGAAATACAAATGGCTGAATGAGAGAAGATGCAACGGAAGGATACAATAAACATAGAGCTGGTGTCACGCAGATGAAGCTCTGGAGGGAGGACCATTTCGTGTTTTGTGGAATTGTTGGCAGGTGAGAAACAAATCTTTAACTGATGGTTTTGTTTAGATAAATGTAGTGATGAAATACAAATTACCAAGTGGATGGATGGTCTCTTCAAGAGTATATCAGGAATTGTGACGTTCGTAATAAAGATATCTGAACAGTGAAACCGTTTCATGTTTCGGGGTACAGAATCCGGTAACTGGACATAATAGGATCAGGGTAAACATTGTGTCAGTTCAGACAAATAAAAGATAGGCCGATGGATATAAATGTCAGTAGTCGCAAATAGTAGGGTACATTTCTGAGCCGAGTAAGTATATGTGCATATGTTGATTTGGAACTTGACCGGGTGTATGGTAAACCTTGTTCAGGAACGTTGGAGGGGGCAATGGGTGGCAGCAGTAAGATGCAGGGGACGTTGTTTTTCAATCCGCAACTGGTGCTAGTGGGTGAGGTTGGCCATGCTCCGGACACCTAACCTGAAAACCAATTCTGGTGACAGGAGGTGCGATCGGCCAGCCTAGTCGCGCCGCACGTCGTTGCAGACGGCCTGCACGCCCGATGTGCTCCGGCCAAAGCGGTAGACCTGACCGAGCCTCGCACCGTTGGGATTGGCATGAGTTTTCTTGGTGGGGCCAAACGGCCGTAGGTATTAGGTAGTCCACGATCAGGCGACCGGGCACCAGGGGATCCCGGAACGTAACCAAGGAAGCATCGGTCGGGTAGCGTACGAATAGCCGACGGTCAGGTAGATGCATAGGCCAGGTTAGTGACCGGTGTGATCTCCAGAGTATTAGGAGTCATCGAGAGAAAGGTACGCACGAATGAAGGTCTGGAAACAAAGAAAAAGTAGAGGAGCGCAGTCTTGGATGCTCCCAGCTGAGGATAAATGGGAATCGATACAAAGAGGCAACAATAATAGACAGTGACTCTCTGGGACTAGTTTTTCGATTGCGGAAGGCAGAAAACTAAGGATGTTTATTTGATTCCATCTGTCATAGACCGCCAGTGTGTGCACGATTCAAAAGTCTAGCCCGTTCTCATAGGCTTGATCATTGGGTATGTCTACATTTAGGACCTGTAAGTTTTGGGTAACCGTGAGGAATTTATCCAACGCACTTCTAAACCGATGGCTGGAAGTAGAACTGCGTATTTCTGACGGTAATTTATTCCATAAGTGAGAGTACACTGTGATGAAGAAATGTGAACGTAAGCTAGTGTTGGTAATAGGGGTTGAAAGGGTAAGAGTTCTAGAGCGTAGTGGATAGCTAGAAACAGGCGCAAAGTGCAATGGATTAGAAGTATATGTCCGGCTGTGAAGCATCTTATATAAAAAGATAAGGTTCAGTTTATACGGCGAAGCCATAAAGGGTCTAGTTTAAAAAATAAGCGGCGTTCTTTATAAGTGCGGGGCGAGCTCCATCCAATCAGCTGCTTAGTAAAACTACGTTGAACTGATTCGATACCAATTTTGTCTGGCTTCCGCATACTAGAGAAGTTCAGTGGAAAGTATTCTGGTGAAGGCCTAGCATGAGATTTATAAAGGAAAAGAATGCAGTCTCAAAGTCGGAAGGAGCGAAGTATTAGCCCTAGGCACTTTCTGGCCTTAGCGACTTGGAGGGTCGAATACTCCGAGAAATTAAAGGTGCAGGAATAGTTTCAGTCAAGGTCTCGGACGATTTGCTTGTTAGCAATGGTTGAACCACAAACGACTAAGGATCCTGGAGGTAGCTTGCATTTATATGTAATAACCTCGCAACTGCTAGTGGAAAAATTCATCTGCCATGTTGAGCACCATCTATGGAGTGCAGATATGTCTTTAGAGATGTTTAAGATAGCCGAGGCGATGCATTCAGGCTTGAATGAGTAGACAATTTTAATGTCATCATCAAAAAGAAATGGGGTGCCATGGCTCACTGAGAGGAATATGTCGTTTATATACATGAGGAACAACAGAGGGTCAAGGACGCTGTCTTGCATAACACCGCTTGTAACTGGTTTAGGCTTGGAACAGTGTCCGTTTATTGAGACAACATGAGAGCGATTAGACAGGTAAGAATTGATCCAAGATAGTAAAGGGTCAGTTATGCCAAAGGATCGGATTTTGGCCGGAAGACGTGGGTGTGGCACGCGGTCAAAAGCCTTTGACATATCCAAGTGAAATACTATAAGGGCCATTCCATTGTCTGCCATTTCAGGGACGAGATTCAAAAAATCGTGTTGGCAGGTTGCCCAGGATCTCGACCGAAGGAAACCGTATTGTCGAGGATTAATAACGTCCAAATGAAAGAGGTGCTTGGTGATGTGTTCTTTTACGATTTTTTCCATTAGCCGAGAGAGGACAGGTGTATGATTAATGGGACGGTAGTTTGTTACCTCATGCAGCGGACCTTTCTTGTGGCGCGGGATTGTGACTGAGCATTTCCAGTTAACGGGCACCAGACCAAAGTTCATTGATAGGGTAAATATATTCAGTAGTAGGTAAGGTAAGTCAGGTCCGAATTTAACTATTGCAGTGGGCGGTAGTCCGTCAGGTCCTGGGTAAGATGATGGCTTGAAAGTGGTCAATAATTGGGAGATAATTGAGGCGCCAAATTCCACTGTGGACAGAGTTGAAGCGGTAACTAGGGGAAGAGGCAGAGGGTCAACAATAATAATAGGGGCCATAGATGAGGCAAACAATGAGTTGAAGGCCTCTGTAATAGAAAGGGGAGTAGAGGCGGATACACTGCCCATTGATACAGTGTTCGGGATAGCTCCATGAGTATTACAGGTTCTGGTCCTATACAATAATGACAGTCGAAGAGATCTATTTTGTTGTCGCGGAGCCTTTGTTTCCTGGTTACGCAATGTAGTTTCTTCAAGCTTCTGGATAGTAGAAGTGAGGCGAAAAAGTTGAATAAGAATTGCAAACTCGTGTGTAGTTTCATGAATACTTTGGATCTTGTCATACTTTGTTTGCAGAGAAGTGATATAGGATTTCCTATTATTCCTTTGCTCTGGGAGATAGGTAATCTTATCAAAATATCTGGAGAACTGTGCATAGAAAATATCAGTGGCTTGTTGTGGATCACGAGAGAGAAAAAACTCACTCCAATCAGCCTGTCGAATGGTAGTAGGGAGAACCTTCCAGTCAGGGAGAGGAGAGGGTTCGACGCAGTGTGATTTCAAGGTAGGCTGTGGGTGAGTGGGAATGCTGCAGTTAACCAGATTGTGATCGCTACCGGGCAAACTTTGAGAGATTGAGACAAATATATTAGGGAACCCATGGGTGAAAATAAGGTCTGAAGTTCTGTTTTTCTCGTAGGAGAGCGGATATGCTGTACCCACTCTCCTACAGTAATACTTGTTACAAATGGTAAAAGGTTGGCGGGCGCAGATAAAGATGGCCAAGCTATCCTGGGCAGGTTAAAGTCACTAGCAATAACCTTTATACTCAAGGGCAGTAAAGATAGGTATACAAATGCATCAATTAGGCGCTGAAGTAGAACACTTACTGAAAACAGACCCCTGGTACCGACTGTCCCAGACCCGGCAGGCGAACAGGCTCTCACTCTAAACGACCTGTTATTACTGCGGTCAAAAGTAGGAGTAATCACACCGAAAACCCCACGTGGAAAGTACGTTGTTGGATGGAAACAAATGAACCACCTAGCACAGGCTTTCTGGAAACGATGGACGAGGGAGTACCTACCGACACTGCAGCTTCGGCAAAACTGGATCTCCAAAAAGAATGCGTTCTGATGTGGCGACGTGGTCATCCTCATGGAAATCCACTTACATAAAGACGATTGGCCGATTGGAGTGATCGAGGACTGCCGCACAGAAGTCAATGGCCTCATGCGCACGGTGGTGGTGAGGACGAACAACGGAGACTTATTGCTAGATATCCGCAAGGTATGTCTGCTTGGAGGTGGTAATGGCGAGGGCGAAGTCAACGCTACCGACCAAGCCATACCCATGTCTGCTGATACCAGATGAAGCTGAATTTATCTATTTATTCCTCATGCGTTCTCCCGTAGGTCCCAACCCTTCACACCGTCTTTGAAGCATATTTGTGTCTCATTCCATGCGGTGTTCACGATTTGCTACGGAGTTAGTTGTCGAGACCCTAGCCATTTCGATTTTTCACCAAGAATCCTCAGTTTTCACCTTGCCACGTACTTTACTCATGTTCGGACAGCCTTTTCCTCCATGTAATGAACGCTTGAGCAATGCGTAGCCAAATTCGCAACGGATCCCGAAATCAAAAGACGATTATTCGTGATATTCTAAGATACTAGATCACTAGATCACTACATGAACAATGACATCAAAAATATACAAACCTCAATAATTCGATCACAAGGACTCAACAACGAGAAACCGAACAGCAGCGTGTGAGCAAACAGCACATGCGTCAAGCAGGTCCTGAACAAGGATATGCCAAAGTAGCGCTCTGGGCGCGAACAAACAACAATTGGTCCAGAAAAACAACCAGTTCGTAAAGACAAGTCAATAGTGTAGGCAAATGAGTGATGTTAGGAAAAACACTGAATCGCGAGGGTTAAAGGGGGATTTTCCACGACCGGTTGTTACATTCCACATTCCGTAATCTGTCTACGCATGCAGATCACATCCAAGTCCTTTTTCATATACGGATAATGTCGTATCATCCTCAGAAGAAACTCTAAGACGTCGGGAGATGGAGAGTAACCTCAAGAAACCTGCAAGCGTGTCTGCGACTGGCCAAAGATAGATGGAGCCCATAGCCCATAGCGACCTACGTATGCGCTGACTTTAGGGTCTAGGCGGGTTAGGGCGAATCAGTACCCCTATTTACTCCCTGGATGTTGACCGTCTCATGGGAGGATTTGGTAAACGGTGTAAGGTATATAAATACCGGTCGTGGAAAATCCCCCTAAAACCTTTGCGATTCAGTATTTTTCTTAACATCACTCACTTGCTTACACTATTGATGTGTCTTTACGACCTGTTTGTTTTTATGGACCAATTGTTGTTTGTTCGCGCCCAGGGCGCTACTTTGTCATATCCTTATTCAGGACCTGCTTGGCGCACGTGCTCCTTGCTCGCACGCTGCAATTCGGTTTCCCGTTTGCTGAGTCCTTGTGATCTCATTATTGAGGTTTTTATCTTTTTGGTGTCATTGTTCATGTAATAATCTAGTATCGTAGAATATCACGGATAATCTTCTTTTGATTTCGGGATCTGTTGCGAATTTGGCTACGCATTGCTCAAACGTTCGTTACAACGTACATGTGTTGAAATCCTCCCTGGCCGTTGTCACATACTAGTATTGTTGGAACTACGTTCTTTAACTGATTGATCCTCGAACAAGTGCAACATGCATCAATCACTACACTCCAACATGTTTATATTTCGCTCGCGTGGAGTGGCATAGTTTTGAGTCGAACATGGACTGCCGTGACGGTGGTACCTGATGTTGATATTTGTTGAAACCTGGCCCTCACTGCTAGACGTTGTGGAAGTACAACTGAGGTTTGTACACATTTATATATGCGTATAATTTGTTAATCCAGTACAGTAGAAACTACGAATCAATCTTGTTCTGGTTTTGGGATTCGCTTTGAATTGGCTACGCGTTACTCACAGCCGGAATAACCGTTACAGAGGGTTATCGAACAGTTCTGCATTTCGATCACCAGGTCGGCCATTGTTTAGACGTGGCCCGTGGTTATCTTTGCCTCTACCATCACGCCCTCTATTAGGTTACGGGGCTACCTGGAACGCCTAGCCGAACAGATCCCTCAAGATCTTCCCCGCTCCTGTGTAGCCTTTTCCGGGTCGAGCACGGTACTCCCATCGATGGCTTCTCTTGCTCGGCCCCGACAGTATTGGGTCAGGTAGAGAAGCCTTTACCCAGGGTCGGTTATCATGTTTTGGACGAAAGTTTCTAACTGCCTGATGAACTTGCAATAGTGCTCAGATCGTCCATCAAAAACTGTCTGTTCTACTCTCGGCAGGTCGATCGTTGATGACGTTGATGTTTTATATTCGACGACCGGCGCAGAGTTTCCTATTTTACTTTGTCTTGATCTGTAGGACAGGTCTTAGTCGCTGACCTTCTGCTCACGCTCGTACTTTCTTTACTTCTCTCCTGCTTCTTGGGCCTGTTTTCTTGCCGATAACAGCTGCTGTTCTGGGTCTAATATCCTTAGCTTAAGTAGGTCGACATTCTTACAATTCATATTACCCTCAGTAATACATGAGGTAGCACTGACAGGACTAGGTGATCCAGCATTAACTATAGAATCAAAAGTACCCACAGCCCCCCTAGTGACTAGTGGTATTACTTCCTGCTCAGATTCCAATTGATTCTATCCTTTTCTTGGCATGTTGCGTATTTTCTCGTTCCAAGTTTATCAGTTGAGTTTTGTAAGGCACTTTTGAGCATCGCGTAGCCAAATTTGCTACGGATCTCGTAACCAGAACGTGATTATCCCTGAAATTCTACGATACTAGACTATCAGATGAACAACTAAACGAAACGGATAGAAACCTAAATTATGTAATCACAAGGACTCAAAAAACGAGGACCGAATTGCGGCTTGCGAGAAAGGAGTACTTGCGTCACGCAGGTCCAGAACAAGGATATGAATGAGCAACGCGCTGGGCGCGAAAAAACAAGCTTTGGTCCGTGAAAACAAACAGTGCACAAAACAAGTCAGTAGTGTAAATAAGTGAGTGGTGTTAGGGAAACATAGAAACAGCAGTCGTTTTTGGGGCATTTTCCACGACCGGTCTTTACGACTTTCTCTCTCTCTGTTGAAACTTCATGCTCACCTGTCACGAAACAAGTCATCTGAGTTTATCCAAGTTAAGTCCACACCATTTCCCCATTTCTTTTTAGCACTTCTGCTTCTGTATTCCATCACTTCATTGCTATTTGTTTCTGCTCTGATATATATGTATATGTGCATGTATATATGAAAGTATATATGTATATATGTATATATAAAAGTATTTATTTCTTTATATATATAAATATACATATATGTATCCACATCTTTTCCCTGCCTCCTCCAGTTCGTCGCCGGCCCTCTCTCTTGCCATCAAGCTACCGCCCCTCATGATATGCTTCCATTTTGTCTATATATGTGTCTCATATTTACTGTATCTCGATCCTTCAGCGCCAATGCTTCCATCTGACCCACTATTTATGCCTTGCATTGGTCGCTCCCTGTTTTCAAACTTACACCGCCCATTCATAGCAACAAGGCATGGCCCATGACACGTCAGTCTCTAGCCATACAACTCAACTTTTTGCCCTCTTTTCCCTTTTCCTTTTCCTCTTCATCGTTTCTCGCAACGGTAGTTTCGCATGTCGATTTTCAGTCCTCCTCATGTAAAACTCCCAGGTTCCGATCTCCCTGCCTGGCTCAGCCAGCTCCTCCATTTGACCTTGACTTTCAAGTTTACAGGGTATATATTTAAATCCACCCCATGAATTCACTTAAACTCCCTTCATTACTTCTTGGCTTGACTACATTTATCTCCCCCTTATCTCCCCACTATTTCTTCCGACACCTCCCTTGTCTTGCGCATTGATAAGTTTTTCATGAATTTTGTCTGTCAGTTGTGTCGCTTGTAAAATTTTGATCAGGCGTAAGGCACGCTTCGAGCCTCTCCGAAATAAACTAGCATTATTATTATAAGTGCTCCATTCACAGATCAGCTACGCTGCCAAAGGTTGACCGACACAAAGTTCTCGGTTTCTGGTCAGGTTCTACCTCTTTTCCGCCCATTTTTTACTATTTTTCAAGCAGGTCTACCTTTGATACCTAGAAATGGATCAAATGTACTTCCCGAGCATTTCCAGTGTTGCTTTCTTCCCTGCTGGAGTGCAGCTGTCGGATAGTGCACCCTGGTCTCTTCCGGGATCATGGAACCTTAAAAGAGTCCAAAAGACTTCTTCTTGAAGCAGTTTGCGGTCTGCCTCGCCCACGCCATGAGATCCGTCCGTCACTACTTAAAGTCTATGCCTTATAATTTGGAGAGGTGGCAGAAAAACCGCTGTTAACGTGAAATGGCCTCCTCTTCCGTCAGAAACTAAAATTTTGAGATCCTTCAAAAGGACCAACTTTGACCAAGTCTGTGCATTTTTTCGCTCCCAGCTAAATTTAACTAACTCAGGTAACTCTGCGGACGAAATGGCAGAGAATCTCAGAGAGTTAATCTCCTTAGCTGATAGGCATTTTGTCCCCAGAATTCGTCGCCCACAGACCGCTAAGCGACCCCTCCCTCGCCCCATTAGGCGCATTCTAGACGAACGCGCACGCCTCTTTGCTAGATATAAAGCCACAGGCCTTGCCCGTGATGCAGAAGACTTCAGGATCATAAGGAACATATGCAAAGACAAGATTAGGTCCTATCAGAATGCAGTCCAGCGATCTGTACTTGATCGAGCACGGACCAATAAGGCATTTTTCTTTCAGTACATGCGCCGTCTAAGGGGCACAGCTCCGACGCCATTAGCTCTCAAAGATAGTGCCGGATCTCCAATCACTTCCCCTAGCCAAGTAGCCGAGGCATTCAGCTCCTACTTCCGTACAATTTTTAGCTCCTTTCCCATATCGGCCCACCCTACTATGCACCCGTTATCTCTGACCACTACCCTTAACCGCGTAACTATTCCCATTGGTGCAGTCGCTCAACGTTTCCGACGGCTCAACCAATATTGCTCTATGGGTCCCGACCTAGTCCACCCCCGTATTCTCAAGGAAGCCGCGGATACATTAGCTGCTCCTTATGCCTCGCTTTTTCAGCGATGTGTTGACGATGGAGTTTTCCCCCGTAACTGGAAGAAAGCAGTGATCGCACCCATCTATAAGAAGGGTAGTAGACACCTTGCTTCTAGTTACAGACCCATAAGCCTCACTAGCATCCCTAGCAAAACTTTTGAGGGAATTCTTAAGAGTGAGATTCTTTCCCATCTTCATAGAAATAAGATCCTCTCCCCGTCCCAACATGGGTTTCTTCCTGGCAGGTCATGCATCACCAATATGCTTACTGTCATGGATAGTCTAACGAAAGCCTATGATGATGGCCAGCTCTCACACGCTGTATTCATCGATTTTGCTAAGGCCTTCGATAAGGTCCCACATGCCCCTCTTCTTTATAAGCTGCAGACGTACGGGATCACAGGCTCCATGTTGGCCATCCTACGCAGCTTCCTTACCGACCGCACCTTTGTGGTTAAAGTCGGGAATGTTTTGTCTCAACCCTCCCCAGTAACAACTGGGGTCTTCCAAGGGTCGGTCTTAGGTCCTCTTCTTTTCCTGATCTATATAAACGATCTACCGACAGCCCTTCCTGCGAACATTGCCATGTACGCAGATGATGTAACCCTCTGGAGTTCAAGCGTTGAAGACCTGCAAATTGCAGTTTATGAAACAAAACGCTGGTCCGAGGATTGGAACCTCCCAGTTAATGATGACAAATGCGTGAGCATGTCTTTCGGCAGAGAGACTGGTCACACGTTTTCCATTAATGGAGCAGCCACTCTGCCAAGGGTTGACCGACACAAGGTGCTCGGTTTATGGTTAGATTGTAACTTATCCTTCTCTCATCATCACGAACTTGCGAGCAAGTCTGCCTTTCGAGTCCTAAATATGATTCGAAGGTCTTTCCCGCGCATATTTAAGGATGATTTCCCCATAATTTTCGGCACTTATATCCGACCTCTGCTGGAGTACGGTAGTCAGATAGTGCACTCTGGTCTTGTCCGAGACCGTGAGATCCTAGAAAGGGTTCAGCGGGCCTCCACCAAGGCAGTAAGTGGTCTATCCCATCTACCTTATCCCGTCCGCCTCTCACTCCTCAACCTCTATCCCCTTGACGTAAGACGCGTAAGAGGTGATCTGTTTTTGATGTTTCACCTTTTTGAAACTGGTCAAAGCGATTGCTTCTTCTCCGTCTGTCCAGCCTCCTCTCTCCGTGGTCACAGCAGAAAAGTTTTCAAACCGAGGCCACGCACTTCACTGAGGATTAACTTTTTTAGCTATAGGGTTATTACCATGTGGAATGCACTTCCGGAAGATGTTGTTCTCTCGCAGAACAAAACTATCTTCAAGAAAAAGCTAGACCTCTACCTGGGTCTCTCCCAATAATTCCCTCTATCAAAAACAAACAAACAAAATAGTTGTCTTTTATCGCATATATGTTCATGAATGCCGCACCCCCACTCAGCTTAAGGCACTGTCCACAGTGTGACACTGAATGAGGTTATATGTATCTTGTTTTCGCTGCCACCCGCGCCCCCCCCCCGCTTCTTTTTACTCTCGTTTCAGCTCGGTGAATCCGACAGAAGATCAAAGATTTCCTAAAGAACCGGGACAATCGGGCTCAAAGCCTCGAACCCGTGTAGTACTTCAAGACTTCAAGACTTCTTTTTGAATCATCTCAAAACGAGCATCCCTTCCGCGAGTCTCTATCTGCTTATCTCCCCCGTAAGGACAAAGAGCTTTCCGAACCGGGACTGCGTACGTTGTGCAAAGTAACTGATTTTAGCCACTGCATAATCGTTCAATGGAGCACCCTTCCAGAAGATAAGATGCTTACAAAACACCAAGCAATCTGTAATAAAATGTAAGATGTGTACCTTAATCTTAGCAGCAAAACGGCTGCTAAGCCTTGTTGACTGATACCACATTGTATGCATAGGAGTAAGGTGTGACCGGGACTGTGGTCTTTATGACGACCAGCTTTAAACGACCAAAAACTAATTGCTGCTCATCTACCGTTATTCACGTTTCTTTCTTATGTGGTAATCGGCGGATCAATCTCTGGTAAGAATCCTCCCAGAAGGTTGATCATCCTGTTAAAAAGCGAGACGCTTTTAGTGTCGGTTGACGCAGGCATGCCTAAAATTGCGCCTACCTTTTCCGAATCTGGTTTGATCCCTGCTCTTGTGATAACGTGGAGGTGGAATCTGACCGCGGCTTGGCAAAATATCAAATTGTCGCCTTTTAGTGTGACTCCATCACGGATACATCGTTTCAGAAAAGAATCACACCTTCTGCTGTGTTCCTTGGTCGAAAACGACACTCTCACAGGCTTCGCTGCACTCATCAAGGTGATAATGCTCGGGTTTAAGCATGAACTTAAGTTAGTCACCACTGTTCTCATCGGAGTCGTACGAAAAACCGGTGGTGATGCGTAGACCCGCCGGTCCAATGGTGTGACGAAATAAAGCAAGCTGGACAGCCTTTGATTCGTACTCCGTCTCCGACAGCGCCCGGAAACCTCCATACTGCTTTTGCTGCAGCCTCTAGTCGTCAGCCAGTCAACCCGTTTCTTCCGTCACCAGGTGGACCGGTGGATGGATCTGCAGGTGGTTATGCCATCGTATCCCAGATACCGATAATTTCATATTAGTTTCCGCTGCCACCGTGCCAAAATTCAATTCTTCGGGGAATGCATTCAGTATATTGTTGCAGAGTGAAACAAGCAAATCCCGAATGTAGTTAGTTATTCGGTGGTTTATAAAGCATCTGTGTACAATACGCCAAACAAAAGGCAGTTGGTGATCAACCAGGAAAAGCCACTAATGTGGTAAAAACAGCCAACGCAGAGCGTACCTTCAATTGTTATTGGAAATATATCGTCAATAATTCCATTTTACTCCAAGATTATGACTATTTTGGTGCATTTTATACGATGAACTCATAACCAATCTACGGCTCATTGTCGTTCGTAAGATTTTTGGAAGCCAGTGCACTTCTTTAGAGTATGAGTTTCACGCTCTATCATTTTTAATGATGCGTCGGATTGAATAATTTACTTCAAATAGCGGAACACTCCTGAGTAGATAAGTCCACGATACTAGACTGCTTTTAACCAATTATATAGCCTGCCAAAAACGCCCTAGAAACGGCGGTACTTTAAGTTGGCTTTCTGTGTAGTACGATCAGGCAGATCGCCACTCCCATCTTTATCGGTGTAAGTGTTGATGCTTGCTGATGCACTTACTGAGCTCCGGGTCACCGAGTTTTCTTTCTGACTTTGCAGATCGTAAACGTGCAACCCCCACGGAAGACACTGCATCCAGCAAATTACACAGATGAAGTATGCGGATGTAGTGTCTTCCGTGGGGGTGGCCCGTGTACGATCTGCAAAGACAAAGAAAACTCGGTGACCCGGAGCTCAGTAAGTGCATCAGCAAGCATCAACACTTACACCGATAAAGATGGGAATGGCGATCTGTCTGAGCGTATTACACTGCTCCCCCCAACGAAGGAACACTGTCCTCAGTGTTTTTACATTATTTTAGCTGATCAGCTGGCAGAGTCTGTCGACGGGGTTCGTGTGAAGTGCTGGATGACAGGGATCCTGGCAGGGTCGCCAAAAATGTAGTATCCTGACGCGTAAGGAACACAAAAATGACACTCACGTTACCAGCAAGTCCGACAGAATGAGGATCCAAGTGACACGACAGTCCAGGGCGTTAGCCGTCTGAAATGGATAGCAATGTCGGTGAGTCACCCAGCAAATTAGTGATCCGCTTGTCACCAGGCGGCACCACACACACAGTACCGATGAATCTGCACCGCAAGGAACACACAATAGAAGCACAGTTGACAGATAACGTATATTGGCGAGTTAATCCGTTTCACAAGCCAGAGAGCACAATGTACAGCGCGAGGTTTCCAAGGGCAAAAGGAAGAGAGCGAGCAAGCGTCCAGGGTTTATTGTAATAATGTGGATGTTCATTCATGATCATGGAGGGTTTGGTCTTGACAGTCGTCCACGTCTCTTGGTTCGTTCGGTGTGTTCACTTCTGAAAGGTAGAAGGGAAATAAGGTACAATGATTAAGGCGGGTAGTTTAAATATCTGAGGTTCACTACACATGTCTCCCCTGTAGAAAGGCGCTGTCCTCAGCGCTGGGATTGATGTGGGGAGCTGGTTTGAGGCGGTTGGAATGCATCACAGTGGACCATGAGGGGTTGTTTGGGGATGAGAGGCGGTATGTCACGTCAGTAACTGCTTGTTCAACGTTGTAGGGTCCTGTCCAGGGGCGGTGGAACTTTATGGGGGCTCCTTGGGGGGGGGGGGGCACAGGACCCAACAGCCAGACGCGGTCTCCGGGATGAAACGTGTGTCGTTTGACGGCGATCGAAGTAATCCTTCTTGCGACGCTGTGCAGACTGTAGATGTTGGCGGGCGAGCTCGTGGGCACGGAAGAGGCTAGCGTGCATTCGCCGAATAAATGAGGATGCATATAGTGTCTCAGGGGCAGCCGTTGGTAAACGCGGATCAGATCGTAGTCGGAGCTCACGTCCAGCGACCATACCATGGGGAGTTTGCCCGGTCGAATTTTGTACTGTTGCCCTATAGGCCAGTAAGCAGCGATGGAGTGTTGTGTCCCATCGATCCACCGTTTCACGGTGTATGAATGCTTTTATCAGTCCTTTCAGCGTTCGGTTCGTGCGCTCAACAAGGCCGTTGCCTTGGGGATGGTATGGCGAGGTACACGTTTTTTTATGTTGAGGATGTGGCCCATCTCGCGAAAGAGAACACTTTCAAATGCAGAGCCTTGGTCTGAATGAAGTTGGTGCGGAACGCCTCACCTAGCGATCCAATCCGTGAAAATGGTTTTCGTAACGGTCCAGGCATCTGGACTTGGTAGTGGGATTGCTTCACACCATTTGGTAAAGTAATCTACCATAACAAGGACATACCGGTCGCCAGCACGTGTCCGGGGTAACGGCCCGATTAGGTCCAGTCCAACCATCTCATTCGGAAATCCGGCTGCCATTGTCTGTAGTGGTGCCCTTGTGGTAGGTCGGGTTTTTTTTAATGCGTCCACATTCAACACAGTCATTACAGAACGTTGCGATATCTCGTCTCATGTGTGCCCACCAGAATCTACGACAAACCGCGTCCTCGAGCTTGTTTTGTCCCGGGTGGCCTAACTCTTCGTGTAGCCGTGATAGTACGGTGTCGACGGCTCCCCTGGGAACAATGATCCGGCGCATATGGTCGGGGCCATTTTGAAAGAACATCACCCCGTCGACTATCTTCAAATGTGGCCACAGCGCCCAGACACAACGAGCGAAGTAGCTTGAGGTAGCCATCTCAGATGAGGATGGTCGAGGGCCGTTGTGAGCTAACCGGTCGTACACCAACCCTAGATCGGAATCACGGGACTGCAGAGTGGCCCATTCGGTATGTTCGGGTGCCTGGAGCGAGATAGCGGCGGTGATCGGTGTGACGCAGGATGGACAGTCGCCATGGTTTCGTATGGGGCGACGGGAGAGCTCATCTGCGTTACCATGTCGTCGGCCGGTGCGATGTTCACACATGAAGTCATATTCTCGTAGTATTTCTTGCCAGCGTGCCAGCTGTCCTTCCGTATCGCGAAAATTCTGCAGCCACAGCAGGGACTTATGGTCGGTACGTACAAGGAACCGCCTCCCCAGGAGGTAGGGTCGAAGTTGTTTCAGGAAATGCACCAGGGCCAACATCTCTTTTCGGGTTGTACAGTAGTTCCGCTCACGTGTTGACAAAGTTCGGCTTGCATACGCGATAACGCGTTCCGTTGCATTGGGTTGCTGTTGAGATAATACCGCTCCGATTGAGTTGTCGCTTGCGTCGGTGTCCAAGATGAATAATCCGGCGCTCGGGGAACAGTCTGGGTACGCCAAAATAGGCGCCGCGCATAACTTACTCCAAAGGTCTTCGAAAGCATGATTTTCTCTTTCCGACCAGACAAATTGAGTTTGTTTCCGTAGAAGCGTATTTAGGGGTTCCGCTATTTTGGCGAAGTTGGCCACGAATCGGCGATAATATGACGCTAAGCCTAAGAAACTTCGGACTTCGTCAGTCGAGATGGGCACTGGCCACGAACGAACTTGCTCAGTTTTACTTGGGTCGCATCGGGCGCCCTCTCCGGAAATTATATGACCTAGGAAGCTAACTTCCCGCTGCAGTAAATGGCATTTGGACAGTTTCAACTTCAGACCCAGATTTCTGAAACGACTAAATACTTCTCGTAAGTTGGCTTGGTGTTCGTCTAAGTTGCGGCTGTGGACTATGATATCGTCGAGATAGACAAGACATTTACCGGGGACCAACCCACGAAGGGCAATATTCATTAATCGTTGGAAAGTTGCAGGAGCGTTGGCTAGTCCAAAAGGCATTGTCTGAAATTCATATAAACCGGATGGAATAACGAACGCCGTTTTGCAGCGATCCTCTGGATGGACTTCGACTTGCCAGTAGCTTGCTGCTAGGTCTAGGGTACTGAAATATTTTGCACCACCCAATGCATCGAGGGTCTGATCGATCCTGGGGAGCGGAAACGAGTCTCGCTTAGTAATGGCATTCAAGCGGCGGTAGTCGATACAGAGGCGTAGGGAGCCGTCTTTCTTCTTTGTGACTACGATAGGGGATGCCCAGGGTGATTGTGATGGTTGGATAATTTTTCTCTCCAGCATATCGTCGATCATGTCTTCTAACTGATGCTGATAATGAATTGGAATTCGGCGAGGTGCTGAACGGACAGGATGGCTATCGCCGGTGTCTATATAGTGTTGCACCGTTCCGGTTCGACCGGTCTCTTTCTCGTCCTACGCAAAGATATCCGTAAAATCCGCAAGCGTTAACTTCAGCTCTTGTCTTGCTTCGGTTTCCACCGAATCCGGATGAGGCAGTAGTCGTTCTAACATATCCATAGGTGCCATGCTTGATAGTTCCGGTTTAGTTGGCGCGTGACTAGAGAAGAGTATAGGGTTGCCGTCTATAGAGATGTTATAACTGTCCAAATTCTCGAGTAATACTGATACGCGTAACGATAGGCGGGAGAGGGGTGCAGGCATTAGTGGACACAGGGGCGGTGTGCTCAGTAATAAGGGAAAATATCGTGCCACTCCGCATGACCATCGACCCCACCGCTAATATTAGCTTGGAAGCAGCTAACGGAGAGCCAATCCAAACCACCGGGTCCGTAACCGTAAGTATCGATCTCAAGAACTAGAGGGTGACCCAACAAGTAACTGTGGCACAGCGCCTGCCGTGGGATGTAGTTTTGGGAGTAGACTTCCTCTCCTCGCATGGGGCCGTAATCGACTTACCACATGCATACATCTCTATAGACGGCAACCCTATACTCTTCTCTAGTCACGCGCCAACTAAACCGGAACTATCAAGCATGGCACCTATGGATATGTTAGAACGACTACTGCCTCATCCGGATTCGGTGGAAACCGAAGCAAGACAAGAGCTGAAGTTAACGCTTGCGGATTTTACGGATATCTTTGCGTAGGACGAGAAAGAGACCGGTCGAACCGGAACGGTGCAACACTATATAGACACCGGCGATAGCCATCCTGTCCGTTCAGCACCTCGCCGAATTCCAATTCATTATCAGCATCAGTTAGAAGACATGATCGACGATATGCTGGAGAGAAAAATTATCCAACCATCACAATCACCCTGGGCATCCCCTATCGTAGTCACAAAGAAGAAAGACGGCTCCCTACGCCTCTGTATCGACTACCGCCGCTTGAATGCCATTACTAAGCGAGACTCGTTTCCGCTCCCCAGGATCGATCAGACCCTCGATGCATTGGGTGGTGCAAAATATTTCAGTACCCTAGACCTAGCAGCAAGCTACTGGCAAGTCGAAGTCCATCCAGAGGATCGCTGCAAAACGGCGTTCGTTATTCCATCCGGTTTATATGAATTTCAGACAATGCCTTTTGGACTAGCCAACGCTCCTGCAACTTTCCAACGATTAATGAATATTGCCCTTCGTGGGTTGGTCCCCGGTAAATGTCTTGTCTATCTCGACGATATCATAGTCCACAGCCGCAACTTAGACGAACACCAAGCCAACTTACGAGAAGTATTTAGTCGTTTCAGAAATCTGGGTCTGAAGTTGAAACTGTCCAAATGCCATTTACTGCAGCGGGAAGTTAGCTTCCTAGGTCATATAATTTCCGGAGAGGGCGCCCGATGCGACCCAAGTAAAACTGAGCAAGTTCGTTCGTGGCCAGTGCCCATCTCGACTGACGAAGTCCGAAGTTTCTTAGGCTTAGCGTCATATTATCGCCGATTCGTGGCCAACTTCGCCAAAATAGCGGAACCCCTAAATACGCTTCTACGGAAACAAACTCAATTTGTCTGGTCGGAAAGAGAAAATCATGCTTTCGAAGACCTTTGGAGTAAGTTATGCGCGGCGCCTATTTTGGCGTACCCAGACTGTTCCCCGAGCGCCGGATTATTCATCTTGGACACCGACGCAAGCGACAACTCAATCGGAGCGGTATTATCTCAACAGCAACCCAATGCAACGGAACGCGTTATCGCGTATGCAAGCCGAACTTTGTCAACACGTGAGCGGAACTACTGTACAACCCGAAAAGAGATGTTGGCCCTGGTGCATTTCCTGAAACAACTTCGACCCTACCTCCTGGGGAGGCGGTTCCTTGTACGTACCGACCATAAGTCCCTGCTGTGGCTGCAGAATTTTCGCGATACGGAAGGACAGCTGGCACGCTGGCAAGAAATACTACGAGAATATGACTTCATGTGTGAACATCGCACCGGCCGACGACATGGTAACGCAGATGAGCTCTCCCGTCGCCCCATACGAAACCATGGCGACTGTCCATCCTGCGTCACACCGATCACCGCCGCTATCTCGCTCCAGGCACCCGAACATACCGAATGGGCCACTCTGCAGTCCCGTGATTCCGATCTAGGGTTGGTGTACGACCGGTTAGCTCACAACGGCCCTCGACCATCCTCATCTGAGATGGCTACCTCAAGCTACTTCGCTCGTTGTGTCTGGGCGCTGTGGCCACATTTGAAGATAGTCGACGGGGTGATGTTCTTTCAAAATGGCCCCGACCATATGCGCCGGATCATTGTTCCCAGGGGAGCCGTCGACACCGTACTATCACGGCTACACGAAGAGTTAGGCCACCCGGGACAAAACAAGCTCGAGGACGCGGTTTGTCGTAGATTCTGGTGGGCACACATGAGACGAGATATCGCAACGTTCTGTAATGACTGTGTTGAATGTGGACGCATTAAAAAAAACCCGACCTACCACAAGGGCACCACTACAGACAATGGCAGCCGGATTTCCGAATGAGATGGTTGGACTGGACCTAATCGGGCCGTTACCCCGGACACGTGCTGGCGACCGGTATGTCCTTGTTATGGTAGATTACTTTACCAAATGGTGTGAAGCAATCCCACTACCAAGTCCAGATGCCTGGACCGTTACGAAAACCATTTTCACGGATTGGATCGCTAGGTGAGGCGTTCCGCACCAACTTCATTCAGACCAAGGCTCTGCATTTGAAAGTGTTCTCTTTCGCGAGATGGGCCACATCCTCAACATAAAAAAACGTGTACCTCGCCATACCATCCCCAAGGCAACGGCCTTGTTGAGCGCACGAACCGAACGCTGAAAGGACTGATAAAAGCATTCATACACCGTGAAACGGTGGATCGATGGGACACAACACTCCATCGCTGCTTACTGGCCTATAGGGCAACAGTACAAAATTCGACCGGGCAAACTCCCCATGGTATGGTCGCTGGACGTGAGCTCCGACTACGATCTGATCCGCGTTTACCAACGGCTGCCCCTGAGACACTATATGCATCCTCATTTATTCGGCGAATGCACGCTAGCCTCTTCCGTGCCCACGAGCTCGCCCGCCAACATCTACAGTCTGCACAGCGTCGCAAGAAGGATTACTTCGATCGCCGTCAAACGACACACGTTTCATCCCGGAGACCGCGTCTGGCTGTTGGGTCCTGTGCCCCCCCCCCCCCCCAAGGAGCCCACATAAAGTTCCACCGCCCCTGGACAGGACCCTACAACGTTGAACAAGCAGTTACTGACGTGACATACCGCCTCTCATCCCCAAACAACCCCTCATGGTCCACTGTGATGCATTCCAACCGCCTCAAACCAGCTCCCCACATCAATCCCAGCGCTGAGGACAGCGCCTTTCTACAGGGGAGACATGTGTAGTGAACCTCAGATATTTAAACTACCCGCCTTAATCATTGTACCTTATTTCCCTTCTACCTTTCAGAAGTGAACACACCGAACGAACCAAGAGACGTGGACGACTGTCAAGACCAAACCCTCCATGATCATGAATGAACATCCACATTATTACAATAAACCCTGGACGCTTGCTCGCTCTCTTCCTTTTGCCCTTGGAAACCTCGCGCTGTACATTGTGCTCTCTGGCTTGTGAAACGGATTAACTCGCCAATATACGTTATCTGTCAACTGTGCTTCTATTGTGTGTTCCTTGCGGTGCAGATTCATCGGTACTGTGTGTGTGGTGCCGCCTGGTGACAAGCGGATAACTAATTTGCTGGGTGACTCACCGACATTGCTATCCATTTCAGACGGCTAACGCCCTGGACTGTCGTGTCACTTGGATCCTCATTCTGTCGGACTTGCTGGTAACGTGAGTGTCATTTTTGTGTTCCTTACGCGTCAGGATACTACATTTTTGGCGACCCTGCCAGGATCCCTGTCATCCAGCACTTCACACGAACCCCGTCGACAGACTCTGCCAGCTGATCAGCTAAAATAATGTAAAAACACTGAGGACAGTGTTCCTTCGTTGGGGGGAGCAGTGTAATACGCTCAGACAGATCGCCATTCCCATCTTTATCGGTGTAAGTGTTGATGCTTGCTGATGCATTTACTGAGCTCCGGGTCACCGAGTTTTCTTTGTCTTTGCAGATCGTACACGGGCCACCCCCACGGAAGACACTACATCTGCATACTACATCTGGACTATTTCCTTCCTCCCCACCTTGTCGTTTGCAGGGCGAGAACTTATAATTGACAAGAAGTTAGATTGGTAACGGTGCTTCATGAAATATGATATTTAGACTCCTTTTTTCACGTGCGTTCCGTTCTGTTGATATGTCGTACGGTGTAAGGGTGAACGACATGAAGAATATAGTCTTAGCTATTCATAAATAGGTGATTGTAGCTCTAATTCTCGTGTCACAACAATCTCCGCCAGCGATTACATTTAACATGACACACGCGGTGATTAACCCGTAGTTACTTCGGATCCACGAAGTAGTCACCAACCATCTGTCCGTCAAAAGCCTGACAGTTATCAGTTGTATAACTTTAATTATATAATTCATAGATATATATAGCTATAGTACGTAATATCCAGCACAAATATGAACCAGAATTTCTTTCCCGTCGCCAGATAATCATCAGTTGTGTTTCTCAAATGTCCTACATGTAGGGCTTGGTACAAGTACTCAGTAAACTAAAGCGGACTAGCACGCGGGTGAATAATGAACCATTTCTGTGGTAGAAAATGAATAATTTAATCTTTCTGACCACTTATTTTTCACCCCTGACCTTGTTTTTATGTTATCTACAAGGTTACATTGGCTGCATGCACAAAACCGGCGTTTTTGGTCCAACTTTGATGTGGCTTATTTATTTGGGTAACGCTAGTAACTGATGGACTATTGAATTACTTTCACTATTCTTCAGATATCATATTCCCAATGTAACGAGAAACTTAATGCGGGGATCACCGAAAAGCAAAATTTATCTCAAGGCAAGCACGCCACAGGCTGTTAGGTCAGCTAGTGATGGCAGATTAAATAGAAGCGATAAGTAGGCAAGACCGTTCTGCAAAAGACGATCAGTGCCCTCGGGGGTGGTGCTTGAGGAGCGAAAGTGCCTCCCTGACGGACCAAGAGCAAGTCAAAGAAGAACGAATTCGTTCTTCTTTGACTTGCTCTTGTTTTACAATGAGGGATCAATAGAAAATTTCTCTCTTCCTATTTCAGGCATCGGAAAACAGCAATTCCAGCGAACAGTTCTCATGCGACTAACTAGTACGAACGACAAAACTTGGTATATGTTGTAAATCCCTTCTACCACTGTACAATTTACCCATCAATACATGTTTCTTGCGTCAAAAGTATTGTCCTTTCTCTTCCGAAATCAGTAATGGAAATGCAGCTCGCATTTACTGGCAAGGAAGTGATTCCGAAAGTGGTAAAGGTACCTTGGGAAGTGAGAAATGAAATCGGTGAAATGGGACGTTTCCGTTTAGTTATTTGACGCACCGGACTAGTATCGTTCGTTTCTGGGGTCGTTTATGCAGTGCTATAAAAATAGATACGGGAAATTGAGTTTATAATGTAATGCATAAGACACCCAAATATCGGAGGGTTTTTTGCGTGGTCGGCCGAAAAACGCCCCCAAACCGACCTTTTTTATTGCAGTGGGGTCACTTTGGGGTCGTTCTGGGGATCAAACGGGGTCGACCTAGGGACTATTTCGTGACTATTTGAGGCCCATTGTGCTGACTGGGAAGCTGCTCGTATTCTGCACAAACGCAGCAAGTCTAGGGAACAAGTGGCCGGACCTGCAGGCTGGGACAGAGAGTGCAGATGTCATAAAACTCACCGAAACATGGTTGCAGCCCGACTGAAGACATTGGTGGGTTGTTTTGATAATACACAGCCAACCTGTAAGGTTGCTAAACCTTACTTCGCGGTTTCTCTATAAATGTGTTCTTCGGTCCTTTTTACTGCGTGGACCACCTGCACGGTACTCTAATGCTCGGCACTGTACGAATACGTTAACCAGAACGGTATTCTCCACGACCCGTGAGAACGAGCAGACGATCGGGGGAGATAATGAATAGCGTGTATTTGAGAGCGTGTGAGGGTGTGCACAAGAGCAATGGTCAAATGGCGACCGCGCTTGGCAGTCAGCGTTCAGTCAAACAATAAAAGTGATAAAAGCATGAACGAAAACTGCTGTCGCTACAAATTGCGTCGGTTGGGATGACGATCATATGGGAGGTGGTGTTCTCGTTCTTGTGAAAGACCACCATCACATTTGCGGAGGCACACGGCTTTTCGCCTCCAACGTGCAACCCATAAAAATAGTTTTCTCCGTAACGAAGCCTGAAGTCTCAATGTTTTGTACGTATGGAAGTCTAGGATCTCACCGAGAGTAAGATGCAGCATTGTTGTCATTATCTCAGTGAGGTGGTAGATGCAACGCGGGAAGTACTCGTACTAGGTGATTGCAACGCACCTAAAATAGACTGGGAAACCGAAGCAGCCCCAGAGGAAACGTTTGACGATAAATTGGAAGATTTTATTAAACTCAAGATTCTGCATTAGAAAGTGGAGCAGGTAACTAGGTGGAGGTATGTTCGGACACCGTAACTCATTGAATTAGCGACCACGAGGGCTCCAAACAATTTTAAAACGCTGGGGGTAGAGGACCCAGTTGGCAAGAGCGACCACGGTGTTCTTCGAATGACAGTGAATCTCTAGAGATTGGGGGTCCCGAACAAATACATAAGAAATTTTCCCGGGGCAAACAGAAAGGCTGCATGAACTCGCACTCCAGGTTGAGTGCCAAGAGGGGAAGACTATGTGGAGACAGTGGCGGCACGTCAGGTGAAAACTTAGAAACTACCAATGAGGAAGCTCCTTTGAGGAAAGTAAAGAAGGGCACTCCATCATGATGAAGCTGTCGGGTAGAAAAAGCTCTCAAGTAGAAGCAGGAGGCCTGACAAAGGTACGCGCGCACAACTAGGCACCGAGTCTTCCTGCATTACGGGGTTGAGTCCGTTGGTAGAGATGAGTCATCAGAGGACTCACTGGAAGGCAACCTCAAGTGAGAGTAGAGGGAGTTTTTTCCATCATGGGAAGATTGCATAGTGATGTTCCCTGTGGATTTGCCCTGGATCCCCTGCTTTTTGTCCTGTTCATTACTGACCTAGCAAATGAAATGGAGGGTACCTGCTACAAATTTGTGAATAATGGTAAACTGGTCGGGACGGTTGCAGGTGACACCGTACAGAGAGATCCGGATAGCGTGTATGCGCGGTCAGTGGCGTGGGATCTCCGCCTTAACGTAAAAAATACCAACACCTCATTGGTGAGAGAACCCTGGTCCATTCCTTATATGGGCCCACCAGGTAACCGGACGGGGCTTGCCCAAACAGGGGAGATTATGGATCTGGAAGTGGTAATCAAAGCGGAATTTTGAACCAGGTAAACAGTGTGAGCGTGCCACGGAAACGCCCTCACACGCACTTTATCAGCTGAAGTGCGTGGTAAGTCCTAGGAGGTCAGAGGTCTTGTTATCAATATACAGGGCCATTGGGAGATTCCAAAGAAAACACCGAGTTCAGGTCTGGAGTCCGTTCCTCGTGCGGGATAAAAAATCATCGAGCGAGTACAGCGGCGATTCACTAGGTGGTTTGGATACTACCATTGACTAGGCTGTGAACAAAGGTTAGACAAGTTAAACCTATTCTCGTTGGAAAGAAGGAGGTTGGGAGGGGACTTAATAGAAGTGTTCAAAGCTGCTAAAAGGATTGACACGCCAACTGGACCTGAGGAGTCTCTCTTTAGACTTCGGAGGTGGGATGACTGTGAGGGCACGGGCTCCAGATCGCACAAGGTTGTGTAAGAACTGGTATTTGGAGCCGGTCGTTTGCTGTGGGGTTTGTAATCGAGTGAAATAAATTAATGGAGAGATAATTGGAACAACTTCGGTGGATGTCTTTAAAACATTGACTGGATAAGGCCTGGGAGGGGTTGTTTGGTGAGAGTAGCGGTTAGAACCCTTTCTGTTGCGCATCTGTCCGTCTACTTTTATCTGCTTTCAGTTTTTATTTCCCTGAGGCGATTGGTCAAGCAGAGTTGAGGACTAACAGCTTGATCCTAAAGTCAAATCAGGACGGAGCACTGTGGTAGGTCTAATCCAAAACTTCCTCTCCCACCGTTCCTAGACGCACTTACGAAGAAGAGACGACTCTTCACTGCGTCGAAGCATTTGGAGATCAAAGAACTCACCATTGCAAAAACTGGACCATCTGGCAAACTGCCGTCAAGTCCTGGAAGCTGAACTGAACTGAACCAAAATACACACGTATGCATATATATATATATATATATATATTGTATTTTCCATCTTAAAAAAATGAAGTATTTTCCGTATCTTTCCATCAACAAGTTTGCCAATACTTCTTCGGCGAGATGGAATTATATTTCGCACAATCTGCAGACGTTCCACCCACTCCGATTGAACTACTTCAAATTCAAGTTGATCGCAAACGTATTCCGACTAAGTGGAATTTACGAAATTCAGCGCTGTGACAATTTTGTTTTAAAGCACTATTATGTTGTAACATTCGACAAGAAATAACAGAGGATTAAGCGTACTATTGGTAACAACTCTGAGTACTTTGCGGAAGCTGACTGACTTATGAAACAAGATAATGAAGACAGTCGTGATTGCGTATTATGCCTGTGTTCTCGGTAAAATCTTACATAACGCTCTGTAAGAAATTCAGGTTAATTTAAAATGTTCTAATTAGCCCCGTTCTTAGCCAGGTTTTTAACGGTTAAAAACGATACCATCATTTACTGGCAGATAAAACTGTCATATATAATGTTGTGTCTCGATATGAGTGCGAATAACTGAAAATAAGCTTGTCTGACAGGTCGTTTGTTCCCAATATGTTCCGTGGGAATTTCCGGACAAATATGACTGTACTGTAAATGTGCAAAATAAACGTAAATGAGGTTTGATACGTATATGGTTACGAAATCCGGATGGTTGAGACAAGCAGAAGACAGAGGCCTAGAATTTAGGCTTTATTTGACATACAACTGAACGGTGCGATCTGAAAACAACAAAGCAGAAATTTGATAGAACAACAGTAATAAAACTAAGGTAGGTAGAAAATAGTAAGTAAACATGACAAGGTTTTCATCTAATATTCATGCATACGCGTTCATTTTTTCTAACTAATCCCTAAATTTCTACAATAAGAATCACTGAATTGTCATTCGGGGCTCTAGCGCAATCAACATACTCTTCGTTCTTCAAAATAGAGGCATAGGGTATCTTTCCCGTGAGAGCCTCATTACCACAGCTCAGCGATGTAGAATCATGCGTGAGTCACAAGCCGCTCTCTCTTCAGAAATACGTCCAGTGGACGCTTGAACAATATTTCATTAGGTTCTTCCACCAATTCAGCTGACAGCGCGTTCCATAGATTGGTCGCTCTCCGAGAGAGACGGTACACCAGTGATAGGCCCATTGACTGCAGCTTCTTTAGAGTTAGCGGGTGTCCCCACGTGCGGTTATGTTCGCGAAGGGGGAGCTCTGCACGTATCTCTGATCCAAAGTGCCCTCTGATGATACGTCTGGTGAATATCAAGTCTCCTCGAACTCTCTCATATGCCGCTGGAAACAGCCCAGTAGTCTACAGCCGACCTTTGTAGCAGACCTCACATAGTTATCCAAAAAGGCGAGTTGCACCTCTCTACACTCGTTATAACTCTGCGACTTCTGCTGCCATGCTTGAGAAAACAACTGGTCTTCCCTATTCCAGCTCAGGTCGTACATGGGATGCATACAATACCTTGGAAGCATCCAATGAATGATGACCGAATGATGGACTAATCGGTCCGAGGATACTCCACGCGAAAGTACAAGCTTTGTTGGTGTTATTCTTCGTTTTCAGTGACGACGCCATCATCACTCCCAGATCTCTTTCGCAGATAGAACGTCGAAGGTGTGCCTCGTGTACATAGTACATCCCATTACTGGACGATATCCCTGCGCTTATATGTGCACACTTGTCGGTGTTGACTGGCAGTGACCACAGATCTGACCATCTTTCAAGGGCTCTGACATCCATCTGAAGAACGGGCTCATCTGTACTTGATGTGATCGTATGCTAGATCTTAAGGTCGTCCGCATAGATGAGACACAGCGATTAAAAAATTGCTAGTAGGTCATTGATATAGGCCAGGAAGAGGAGCGGACCCAGAACCGATCCTTGTGTCACACCACTCGTAGACCCTCGCTATGTCAACATTGACTTTGCTACTCGTATTGGGAGGATCCTCCCTTTAATAAAGTCCTCGATCCGCAGAATCAAGGGATCTACAACACCGAGAGCATTGAGCTTACCTATTAGATGGTCGTCAAAAGCTTTGCTAAAATCCACGAAAATTACGTCCGTAGGGTGTCTTTCGGTCTTGGCCATCGTCCAGCGTTCTCGTGCAATTACCAAGTTTGTCAGGCACGACCCACTTTTCCAAAAACCATGTTGTCGGCATAGTAGGTCGTTTACCCCAATATGTTCCCGGAGTCGCGTAGCCAGCAGGCGTTCTATAATCTTACCCACCACCGATGTAAGACTGACAGGTCGATAACTGACGGCCTCAACCTTCGCCCCATCTTTGTATAGCGGCACAACGACAGCTTTCTTCCGTTTCTGGTGGGGCTTTCCCGCTGCTAACAAAGTGTTGAACAATCGTGTGACTGGCTGAGGTAACACATCTACCAGGTCTTTTATCGTTAAGGGATGCACACCATCAGGTCCCGGGGATTGGTTAACTTTGATGGTACTCATGGCTGCAGCCACTTCTTCCTCGGTGATTTTCTGGCACGACATACGGGGAGCGTCCACTGCAATATGTGAGGGATGACTGCGCCTCTGTTCAGGAGCATAGACTGACAAGTAGTGCCTCGCCAATACATACACCTTTGTTCATCTATAACTCCAAGCGAGTGTCCATCCTGTAGGACTGGGATGCCAGTTGTAGCTCTTGTCTCCATCGCAGATAAGCAAACGCACGTTTGGATGTGCGAATCGACTCCGCTGCCAACATCTCAAATGAACGCCGCTTTTCTCGCTTCATCAGGGTGCATTTATTACGAATGATACGGTATCGGTCATACCCTTCTCCAGTTGTGTGACATTCACGATTCTGGTGCTTCAAAAGACGCCTGAGTTGTGAGTCAAACCAAAGTGGGCCTTTTACATGCGGTCGTTTTTTGGATGGTGGAGCAAAAGTTTGGCGTAAGTGAGGGATTTCATCCCGAATTACTCCCAAAGCCTTGTATATTTCGTACGGTCTTGGCGGATGTTACATCACTGAGGATGTGGTCTTCTTGAATTTGTGGGAATGACATTCATCAAATGTTGAGTCCATCCTGTAATCTGGAAACGAACATCGCTCCTCTCTTCCAGCTGATGGTCAACACCGCGTGGTCACTGCACCCTGGAGGAGGTAGGTACTCGATTCGCTCCACATTGGGAACATCTTGGAGATATTACAAAGTCTAAGACAGACGTTCGATGATCTTGGGTTCGGGTTTGCATTTTAACGTGTTGGTTCGGAGAAAGCTGCAGCACCGTTGACAGAATCTCACGGGAAAATGAATCAGCTCCTGCATTGCACCGTAGATTCTCCCAGCCCAAATTCGGCGAGTTGAAGTCACCCAAAATTAGTGACCGTCGCCAGCCCAACGTCGTACGCCAGTCAGTATTTTCCGAAGATCTGATTCTGGGGACCAATAAATGACTCTGAACAACTCAGATCTACTGGATGTTAGCTTTACGCGATACCAAAGAGATTCTTCAAGGCCCTCCGGATCTATCTGGCTCAGATAAACATCGTAACACCTCCCTCTCCACGTGCTTGACTTTTGTCAACACGGTAGGGCGTGTATCCTGGAAGAGCCACTTCCGAATTCATCGCCTCCCTGGTAAGCCACGTCTCCGTCAAGGTGACCAATGTTAGCAAGTGGAGAACCACCCATGCCTCGGGCCCACTTCGCCTATTAAATAGACTCTTGACATTAGACGACATGATAATTGCCTGTCCTTGTCTGTCTTCCCCCTCCGCGCGAACCCTTACTGAATATCCACTGCCGGAATCGTCTGGTTGGTGATGCTGTTGAGATTAAACACTTATTTTTGTATAGAAGCACAGATGTTCATAAATTACCACACAATTAATACACCTTGTTTTTGTTCATTCACGGTTAATATACGAACTGTGTATTCGCAGGCTATGCACGTAACAGTAGTTGTGTGCATGACTAGAGAATACTATGGCGTTAGGCAGGAACATTTGAATTTCCTGGTCCGCATTTAAACGCGTTTCTTTCCTTCAACCCAAGGTACACTAAGGGAAATTAGTTGCGACAGCTTTTCTCAACAGGTTTGTTGATTATTATTATACTACTAAAGTAGCACATCGTGCTCACATGTCGACGAAAATCGTCGGCCATTATTGCCTCCTGTGAGTGCGGTGACATTGCGTAATGTAAGCAAATGATGAGTTCATTGGTTGTTGGTTACCTAAAAATGAGACCACCAAAGTGAACATGTGTTCCTAAGGCACTTTGTCATCATTAGTGGACGACTGAAGAGCTGGACACTAGTTCGAGATTTGCGATAAATAAGATTGTGTGTCGTGCGGTGTTTAGGCTAGACAACCGTTAAGAGCCAGCCCGGTGGTTAGGCATTCGACTAATAATCGTTCGTCCCGAGCTTGAGTCCCAGTAGGGGCTCGGTAGATGTGCGCCGCGGTTATCAGCAAGGATAAAACAACTGTACAGTTTTTCCACAGTTTTAAATGGAAAGTTGAAGTAACGATTGTTACTGTATGGTGAATTATTTGCTAGTCGAATCAGATTCTATTTTGATGAAATGAAAAATAACGAGAGTACCAACAAAATGGAAGATCAAATGAATTGTGAACTGGATACAAAACCCAGGATCAGTGACAGAATTGAGAATGATATATACAAAGGATGCATATGTCTCTATCTGTAATTGGGGATTTTCGGACCGTCGGCTCTTGTTCGGTAATAATACACATTGAAATTCATTTCTACGGGGAATGGTTTTGGAGCCTTTACTTTCAACTCCATACCCGATGTTGTCAGCCTAATTTTGGTTTATCATTTTTATTGATTACTCTTTTTGTTCCATGAGAGCAGAGGTTTTGTGTCTACTTTTTTCACTATCTTGGTTTGTATGCTTTGCCCCTTCATCAAAAATTAGGTATGCGTTGGCGTTTCTAATTTTAAGCGCCAAAGTTAAGACGACGAGATAAAATTGGACATGAAGTCCGTTTTTTGTAAACTGACAATCAGAGAAGAAAAAGAACTCATGAACTACCACTACTACCAAGAAATTCAATTAGTTTTTGGATGAGGGTTCATGGTGAGAATAGTAAAATGTTTTTTTTGGATTTTTCTTCCTGTCGTTAAGCAGTAACTGATTGTGTGAATAGCTTGACTTCGAAGATACTTTGTTTAGTTTGTCTGATTTCAATTCGAAAGCGTCTAAGTTTTTATTTACCATGTTGCTCCAAATACGGCGAATAAGACGCGAAATTTCCGGCTCCTAAAGAACTAATCGTTTCCATGCGCTGCTGGGTAAAAAATAAAACTACCACAAGAATAATGGTATCCTTCGTATCTGTAATTGAATGCACAAACAGACAACGGTTGAATCGATCGCAACGTATGCGGAAATCCATGCTCTGAGAGCACCTGACTGCAACGGGTACACGGACAAGTGACAACCATTGGCAATAAGTTCAACAGTGATACTTGCAGTCTATAAAGGTTGCTGATCTTCCTCAGGGGGTTACTTGTTGATACGTACGGTTCGCAACAGACGGTGATAGCTTTATCAGAGAGAACGAGATTCGGTGACAGTAGTGTTATGCTCTACTTTACTAATAGTGAGGGTACATGATCTGAAATAGAAATTAGTACGATGTAAGATACGTAAACAAAACGAGGTAAACAAACAAGGAAAGTTACACCCCGGCCGGAAAATTGGGGTTTACAAAAAGTTTTTTTTCGTAGCAATATTTGCAATGTTTATCAAATTGTTTGTCTAGGCCTCTCCATTTTGTAGGCAGTATGGACGTGTTCTCTGTTGTCGTTCTAACAGTTCAGTGGGGTTACTAGGCAACGGAGTGATGGGTGATGGGGCACTGTCTGTATTGTGTATGACGGTGTTGTCGGGCTCTGATACTAACGAATGATCTACATGTGGCGCGTCTTCGCTGACTGTAATGGGTGAGTGAGATTCGGGTGTTAGTGCTGGTATGTCTTCCCGAGAGGCCAGACAACGAATAGAAACATAATCCTCTCTGCCAGCAGGCAGTTTTACAAGAGCATAGTATGGATTGGAGCTGCTAAGGTCTACTTCATCCGCCAAAGGGTCATACTTGGAAGATCGGTCCGTGCTTTTGAAGAGTACAGGGCCAGGAGTTGTCAGCCAACTAGGCTTAGAATAACCACTAGAAGAGCGGCGAGAAAAGCAGAAAAGACGTTCATGAGGGGTTGTGTTCGTTGCGGTACAAAGTAATGAACGGATGGAATGAAGTGTGTCCAGAAGAACTGATTCCCATTGTGAGATTGGAAGACGTCTCGCACGTAGGGTCAGGGAAATAGCTTTCCGCAGAGTGCCATTCAAACTTTCCACTTAACCGTTGGCTTGTGGGCTGTAGGCTGTCGTATTACTGGTCACTACTTCTTTGTCTCGCAAAACTTGAGACAGTTCAGATGACAAACGAGGATCCTCAATCGGAATGAATATAGGTGGGCATTCCGAATCTCGCAAACACTTGACACAGGCAACCGATGACTGTAAAAGACGACATATCCGGACAGACAACTGCAAACAAAAACCGGGAGTACCCGTCGATAATGGTGAGTAGATATCGATTGCGGCTCGATGAAGGCAGTGGCCCTTTGAAGTCAATACTGAGTCTTTTAAATGGTTGCGTGGCCTTGATCAGATTGCATGCAGACGGTTTTCAAAAAGCGTGGTTTCATTTCAGCACAGACAGTACACCTAGAGATCACGTTTTAGACTTCTGCTGAGTATGGCAAGTTCTTGGAACGAACGAAGTGAACCATACGGGTTATTCCGGGATGACGTGATGAATCATGGAGAATTTTCAAGGTGTTCCTATTAAGAGTGGAGGCGCACGAGCAACGAGACAAGGCGTCAGCAACCCGATTGTCCTTTCCGGCCCTGTAGATTATATCGTAGGGGTATGCAGACAACTCCAGCCGCCATCTCTGGATCTTATTACTTTTGATCTTTCTGTTTTGTTTGCTACCATACATGAAGGCGACAGATCGCTGATCGGTGATTAGTTTGAAATGAGTACCAAGGAGAAGATGCCGCCACTTCCGAATAGCTTCGACTGTTGCGCAAGCCTCTTTCTCGATGGCGGAATGGTGTCGTTCGCCAGGAGTCAATGTACGGGAAAAAAGGCTACTGATCGATTGTTCTGACCCAATGAAGCGGCTATAGCTATGTTGGAAGCGTCCGTTTCGACAACAAGTGGAACGTTATGGTTCACCGTCGCAATCATTGCGGTTTCCAATGCTAATTTCAGATCCTCAAATGTTTTTCTCTCATGCGACGGTAGGGGAAAATTGTGTTCCGGACGAGGGGGCTGATTTTGTCAGAGAAGTTAGGTATCCATTGGGAATAATAGGCAAACGTACCTACCACGCGTCGTAATGATTTCATGTCGGTCGGAGGTGGGATATCACGCAAAGGTTTCATTCGTTCAAGATCCTGTTTGATTACGCCTCATGTTATGCGGTAACCGAGGAGTCGGATTTCTGTGGCAGCTGTGGTTGACTTTGCATCGTTCAGAGTTATGCCGTATTGGGCGACAACTTTCAGGAAGCATTCGAGGTTCCGGTCGTGGCCGGTCTTTATCACGCCACACACAGCTACATTGTCAACGTGGGTGAAAGTGTACTTCAGGTTTCCTGTTTCCAGGATTCGATTGATGGTGCGCTGGAAACAATCCACGTCATTGATGACCCCGAAGGGTATTCGACAGAACTGAAAAAGATTGCCCGCTGCTCCGAAAGCCGTGTGGATCTTTTCATCTTCCTCTATTGGGATTTGATGGTACGCACTTTTGAGGTCTAGGGTGCTGTGAACAGCGTACCGGGTGACGTTCTCCACCATATTGTCTATACGTGGTAGTGGATACGCATCGAGCTGTGTGTAACGGTTAATCGTCTGACTACAACCAATGACCATTCTTTTCTTATGGTTCGCGTTTTTAGTGACAAAAACTTGGGCTCTCCATGGAGAGTTCGACTGCTCAATTATGCCATCGTCCAAGAGGTGTTGTATCTCCTCTTTAATGAAGCGCTCGTCCTCTAAGGAATGTCTGTGGGATTTGGTAGCAACGGGCTTACAGTCAGGAGACAGATGAGGGGACAGTGGCGGGGACTGGATTTTAGCGGTGGACATTCTGCATGGCAAAAAAGTGCCACATATTCCCCCAAACGGTATTTCGACCTTCCCATGTAACCCGAAAAAATCGTGACCAAGAAGAACATCGACGCACAGATTCTGCATGACTGACAGTTTCACATTTTCATAGACTACATCTTGATAAACTGACGGTGAAAGGAAGTTGACGAGCATATCAAGATTATCAGATTCATCGAACTGTACTCGTTTCAAAAAGGCATTGAAAGTACGGAACCAGTAAGTCCACTGTTTAGAAGCATCCGGAGTATTGATATCGGCGTCGAACTTGTCCGGTCGTAGATAACGGTCCATGATTTTATTAGTCAAGTAGATTGATACGTACGGTTCGCAACAGACGGTGATAATGAAGGTACATGGTCTGCAATAGAAATTAGTACGATGTAAGATGCGTAAACAAAACGAGGTAAACAAAGAAGGAAAATTACACGACACTCGCGTTTCGTCTAAGGTGAAAAAATAAAGAAAACTCCATCAGCACAAGGTTCAGTAGGGGTTTCATCGGGTTCCCACACTTGCAATAATCGAACACCAATATGGTGGCCTGTAGCCTGATCCTTGCGCACTTAACAGCTAATGAGGGTCAACATTAGTAGGACGCAAAACGTGCGGATTGTTTGCAATACACAGAAAGAATAAAGTCTGAATCATCAATTGTGAATAAATTCAGTGTCCAATGGGTCACGAGAAGCCTTCAGACATCGAATACTAGTTGCAGTCTTTTGAGCAAACGGAAGCCCCGTGGGATTCTCCAGGGTCAGATTGTTGCGTATCTCAAATATCGAGGTGGACCTTTACAGCTATGTAATATGGTTATATACATTAGAAGATAAGACAAAGTGTTGCGATCAGTGACGCTATTATATCCACAAGCCTTCCTCATCGACTTGATACCCATGTTCGTAGTTCTCCTCTTACTCCCATCGTACTCCTTTCTTTTGTTTCATTTTGAGGTTGCCGCTAGGAGATAGCAACCAAAGCCGTCGCACCCAGTGCATGGTTAATGGTCGTCTGAACTGAACTGAATTGATGTGATATGCCCTTCCAGATATACTCGTGCACGAGCATTGAGTAAAATTAAACCAGTCCAATTCAGTTTGTGAGGGAAGTTGTATTCCCTATGTGCTGAACCTTTTAAGTCGAGAAAACGACAGTACACCGAGTCAATTTGTGACGTGTATTGTCTTGGCTAGTAAACAAACGCGTGTCTGTACATATGCGTGAGAACGCTGGATTCAAAATTTGTGTGGGTGTGTGTATGCGAGACGCTCTGGCCGCGCGTGTGATTGCTTGAGCCGAACACTAAAGAATAAATTCGGAAATGACTGCGTCAGTATGTACGATCATTTGTTAGTCTGTGAGTTGACAGTCTGGCGTGGTTGTGATAATATCGGTCGTGAATCGTGGGTGGAAAAACGAGTTGATTAAATATCAAAAGAGCAGAAAGTTCAGATAGTAGCAAAAATTAATGTCCACACTACAATGCTCCTTTCCCAGGGTTTCGGCCCATTAGATGTAGGTGCTCGAGGAGAGGAAAATGAAGATAAAGGAACTATGGGATTGAAAATCGAACGGGTTTAGTAACCCTCCCGCTAGAGCGTATGGTAGTTTGTGGCAAAGAATCAGGACTTTGGGAAGTACGGGTCTCGGTGGAGTTCGTTACAGGAACGGTTTGTTTTGGGAAAGATCCGGGATAAACGTAGTCTATATTAGGATAAATTACCTTCAAGCGTTCATCACTAACCAAATTGGGTATAAGAGCTTTATCAGTAATAAAGAATTTGTCATTATGAGAAATGACACAGTAGGGTCCTGAATAAGAAGGTTGAAATGGACGTTTCCCAGAGTTACAACAGAAAAAATGTGAGGACATGTGTTTATGTTCGGAGACATGTGAGTTGATCGAGTGAAATTGCGAGCGGGAATTTTTGTGTGGTCCTACTACTGGTCAGACGACTGACTGCATCATTACAATGCCACAAACTTATTGATCGGATATTCAATACTGGCTACCATCACACGCGCGTGTACGCACATTACTGTGACTTCACCCATACCACGGACTGCTTGCTCTAACCAATCAGACTTTGGCCCTGAACTATACGTGCTTGTTGATTCGTTGCTGCTGAGCGGCCCTGCTTGACCACACTTGGATTGCATGTTCTGCTTGCGCTTGCCTATTGATGGTCCACTTGCTTGCTTGCTCGCCTAATTACGTACTTACTGATGTGCTAATAGATGAATTTGTTGCTTGCTGTGTTCTTCGTCAATTCCGAACCCAACAGTAACCACACGAAGAGAAGTCATGAAAGATTGTTAATGGTGAACTAAAGTAGACTGATCAGCAATATTATCAATAGAATCGAAAAACTCATCGGTTAATTGGAAAGAGGTGCCAAATACCAGGTCAGCAGGCCAAAATCAAAACTATTCCTTGATGGTGGTACAGATGTGCAACATCAAAGGAAGGGCGTCTTACCACTTATTTGCATTAGAAATACATGTCAGGGAGGCTTTCAGCTGACAGTGAAATCTCTCGGTGAGTCCATTTGATGCAGGACGATAAGTCATCGTGCGAATGTATTTAAATCCCTGGGGAGACGTGAAACCGCGGTAGAGCTTAGATAGGAAGGAAGCACCTCCATCAGTGGTGATTGTAATGGGAACATCAAATGTGGAAAACCAGCGGCACCGAAATATCTTCGAAACGATATTACTAGATGTGTCAATAATGGGGATGACCATTGGTCAACGAGTAAAACGGTCGACGCATGTGGGGATATAACGTAGTCCATCCACAGGGGGTAAAGGACCAATTATATCTAAGTGACCATGGGGAAAACGTGTATCGAAAAAGGTAACTGGGATGAGTAGGAATATACGTGACGATGGACTTTGGACCGCTGACAGGGAACGCCGCTTTGAGCCGAAAGACGGACATATTTGTTCCTATGAGGCCACACGTAGCGATCGGTAGTGAGTTTCAGGGTTGCACTTACGTCGGGGTAAGATTTAAAGTGAAAATGGTAAAAAATTACACAGCGCAACTTAGCAGGAGCAAACGGTCGGGGTTTGCCGGTAGAAACGTCACACACAGCAGAACTATTTTAATTTTGAAGAAGAAATGTCTATTTCTAGTGATGAGGAACGTCAGTGAATTAGTTCCTTGTCATCCTTTTGGATTCGTGCTATCTCTGAGCGGGTTAATAAGTTGGAGCTGGTGGGAAAGAGCGTTGGTTGCCGCATTTGAAGATCCTTCGATGTACTGATGCCAGTGGTGAATTCAGAATTCTATGTGCCGCACTTCTCTGGGTGAGTATCGATTAGGCTTAGCTTCTAATGCGTGGGTCAATGGTTTATAATCAGCGTACACGCAAAGTTGTCGTCCTTCCAAGAGATGACGGCAGTGTCGAATGGCTAAGTAGATAACGAGAAGTTTGAGAGAGCGCTTTAAAGCGTCTATCAATGAAGAATGAAACGGCGATAGTAGTTCAACATACCCGAGAGACGACGTAATTGTGTGGTGGTTTTGGGAGTAGAAGATAAAATGCTGTTCAGTTTGTACCGGATAGGAAAGATACCATGTTCATCGATGTGGCGACCGAGAAAGTCGAGGGATGTAACTCCGAAAACACATTTCCCGTGATTGGTTTCTATACCATGTTGTTGAAAACGTGTGAACAGTTGTCGGAGGTGTGTGGCATGTTCTTCTGGTGAGCTGCTTGCAAAGAGAATGTCGTCGATGTAACCAGAAGTAAATCTAAAGCCACGTAAAACTTCGTCGATAAAGCGTTGGAAAATTTGCGCAGCATTAGGCAAATGAACTTTAAAAGTTCAAAAGAAGTGATAATCGCAGCTTTAGGGATATCCTCTTCAACCATAGCGGTTTGATGACATGCCCTGACAAGATCAATCTTGGAAAATATGGTCTTGCCAGGGAGGTTGTGTGCGAAGTCACGTTTGAGAACACGATAGTACCCGCGACCGAGAGTGAGGCTAACGGGTGAAGGGTTTCGACGAATGTCTGTGGGTAGCCATAACACTGCACATGGCGCTCCCGTGACTGCATAACATACGTACGGTTTCCTTGAGGTAGACCATACCATTGTCGATGTACGGTTCAATAGATGAGGGATCTGATTTGCGAGAAGCAGCGCAAGAACAAGTATGGTAGGAGAAAACAGGTTTTGTGAATGCCGTAGGTGATGCAGTTTCTGGACAGTTCATGGAAGACGTCCAGTTAGAGGTGATACTGGTTATTGTTAGTTGTGAACACGAATGGCTGGATGGATAGCATCCCATTATTCGGTCAGCATGTTAAGCTAGTTTGTCCATAGGGATATTTGTATTCAGCATAGGCGGCACCTTTTGCATTGTAAGGTCCTGTAAACCTTACAAAGCTGTTTTTTATTACTGGCGTTTGCTAGTCCTTCCTACTACGCGTGGATCACCTGTCCGTTACGGTGGTACACCGTGATATGCCACCACGATCACCAGGGTGATGTTTCCCACAACCTATGCGAAAGAGAACACTATCAGTGGGGAGAGAGTGGTTAGCATATATCAGAAAAGCGTGCACGGGCAACGATCAAGTGGACACCGTGCTTGGCAGCAACAGTTCAGATAAACGATAATGTGTGTTAAACAAATGAACAAGGTTAAGTGCCACTACAGGGGCCTCCTATATATATATATATATATATATATATATATATATATATATATATATCGGCAGGAAAAATACCGGAAGAATTGTTAAATAATTTTTATGTATTGGCTTTGAGACTGGAAGAAGTTTGTTTTAATTCGACGAATGGTTTACGACAGTGCTATTGATGCTCACATATCAACTGATTCGGGAGGGAAATTTGTGTAAAACAATGTTTCTTATGACTGTTATCATAAGAGGTTGACGAGGCGTATCTCAGTGCGTCATTCAGTTATGCATCCGATTGGGGTTTAAAGTAGGACAACCAGATGCACCGAATGCCCTCAAAACGTATTGTAATTCCTGCAAACAATCGCGCGATAAGGTTACAAAAATGGAATGGATATGTAGATGTGAACGAAGTTCACCTTGTCCCTACATACTGGGATCAGTTAGGTGTCATTTATAATGTATAAACCATAGGGGATACTAGAAACGAACTCGTTAACGTCCATATCCTTTCTCATGGTAAGATAGGGTTGTTCGTCGACAATCTGCATTTATGAAAGTCATTGATCATTCTCTGATTACAGATTGTTTCATGTTTTTATGCATACTGAGAAGCGATCAGTTTTTCTGATTTATCCATCACCTGGTCAGATGACCGAACCGTGCTCACTACAGTGGTCTGACATCGGTTGCGCAGATGGGCCAGCACTGAAAGATCATGCAGGTTATGTGATTTGATTCAACGCTGATTGGAACGTTCAACAGGATTCATTCTAGGCAACTGTCTGTACGTACATGGAGGTCAAACAGCTCGGAGAGACTCGATGACCGAGGCTCGTCAAGGTCTGTATCGCATTCGGTTGTCCCCGTCGGTTGGCACGTGGACTGATTTGACCACTTCAGACAGCCCATCATTGAGTCAGCATGCGTGTTTGAGCATGGAAGATCGATATTTGGTTTTTATTGGTGAGTTTTCTCCGCACGCTACTCTTATTCACCCCACTGTGCAGCAAATCTGATACTGTGATTTCTCCCTTACCGCCAGCCAATTGAAAGCTTGAAAAGGTGTAGGGATAATCGTAATTTTTGAGATTTTTTATCTAATTCAGTTTTACTATTTTTGCGAAGGTTCACCGATTAGGCTTGCTTGGTTTAACCAGCAGAAAAGAGCGGTGCAGATGGATTAAAACAGTGAGGCAAATTTGCAACAAAAACAACGAAAAATGGAGAAAACGTTTTCCATATTTCAGTACCAAAGTAGTTCTGTTCAATTTGAGTAATGAACAAGCTAGATTATTTATGAAATGCGTTATCATGATAGTACACCAGTGTGAATCCCTGTTGGCATCCAATGCGCGAATGCTCAGTATCGTTGGTTAGGAATCATTAACTGAAGTGCACAGCCGACCAGTCCGAACTGGGACTTGAAACCACATTACCGTGTAACTTACTCAATGAATCATTCCGTAAGCAATTTTAAACTGTGATATGTTTGTTTGATACCGGTTTGTAAAGTAAAGATAATTCGCATCATCATCTAACTTCCTCCGGTTGGTTGGTTCTAGTCCCCAAACGAACAGAAAAGCCCCTATAAGAAATTACTTTACTTCTTTAACTATTATCCAAGCAGTCGTATTCTTTTGGTGAAAAACTGGAATTTTTTCGATATCACCGTAGTACAGGTAATTTAGAGGAACTGAAGAGAGTTGGTATACGTGGATGATGATGTCTCCAGCTTAGCTAGGTCTTTTGTTTCTCCAGTACATTTTTGCTCATGGAAAGTCGAGTATGCATTAAATAGTGACAAATGAGCCCACTGAAACTTTGAGTAAATTCGTGACTACTGCTTTCTCATCTTCTCAATACCACTGGAGTTCAGCTACTATCGTCCGTGTTGGTTGACGTCCTCGGAATGCATCATGTGATCGGCTTGTTCTACAATATTTCTTACAGTTTAAGAGCCTCGCGCCACAGTTTGAGAGCCATTTATATCAGCATCTGTTGGACTGACTGTCGCACACCGTGTGTAAACAGTGGAATATTGCATATTTTGAATCACACATCTAAACATGTTTCAGCGGGGATCTGAATTCCAGAAAGTGGTGCAAAATGGGATTTTCGGGCCAACAACATGAAAGCACCTTAAGGCCTAACAAAACAGTACAGCCAAAGGTACCGCATGAGCGTGCAGAAAAATTCCATTGCTATGGCATGTGATTGTCGCTTTTCGATCCCGATGAAGCCCAGACACTTGCTTTCACCCACTGGGAGTATGGCATGATCAAGTGGGCTTGATGTGCACAAATGGCTTAATCAGGTGATGCGATGTAAGCACCACACATGAGGGTGTGACAACTCACCGTTGGTTTTTGAGCGGCTCTTGGTCGTCCGGTCAGTTTCAACCTAACAACGGTGTGAGAATCGGTAACTATCATTCGTAAAACGAACAAGGTAGAACGAGGAAGTGACAGAGGAGAAAGGAATAATCGATTTAACCCAGAGAACGAAAATCCCATACACAGAAGAACCATTGCCAACAGTGAAGATCACAGGCGCATCGCATGGTGTGCCACAAATGATGACGATTTGAAGCTGATATCTCAGCATCTAGAAATAAATATAAAATCATGCCGAGGCGTTGCAAGAAGAAAGCAATAAACTGGACCAAAGCGAGGCCTCAAGAAAAGAAGATTTTCTGATGGTATTGTCGTTGAGCTAAGCAACATTGTGAGAATCCTTCAACAACTGTCGCTCGGATTGAAACAATATTTGAGTCCGGGCTGATCGTTAACGCAACCTCCATTGGTCGACTTCTTGATAACCATGGCTACAACATGAAAAAATTTACACTCCAACCTGCTGAACGCAACAGCATTGATTTCAAAACAAACCGTGGCCAGTACGCACGGTGCGTAAGGAAGCTCTGTGTGACGACCTCACGTTGACGAAACCAATTACAATGTTTGATGCTCTAGATCGTTCAGAAGATCTGTTAAAGAAGAGCCATGTATAAAAACTTGCCGTCAAATAAATGGGCCAATCTGAATATCACGGCGTTCGTTGCGACCCCTGGGATACTACATTATGAATGTCATGCAAAAATAAGATTTTCAATAGATTCTTGGAAACATGCTTCTCTAAGGTGAACACGGAACAGCTCAATACTGAGGTGGTCTTTATTTTTGACAATGCTCCTGTACGTCGACGGGCATCGGAAGCTCGTTTGGCTATTAGACGCTCTTTCCGTTTTATTCCTCCGTATAGTCCATTTTTCAATCCTATTGAGGAGGCATTTAACTGTTTTAAAAGCCTAGAAAGTGTTATTGGAAGGGAACAGAGTAAAGCTCATGAGAGTATCAAAAGAACAGTCTGCCAGGATGTATAAGTTTTTTTATTGTCATAAGTCCACTCACGACATCACAACAGCTGCATATGCTTTCTACGATAGGCACGGTGTCACATTCACACAACCATCCGAAGACCTTTTAGATTTATAGTATTGTTTATTTTGTAAAATAAATGGTACAATTCATATTTTTATGTGGAATTCATTCATTTGTGGTGGATGGCTCTTAATCTGTGGCGCAAGGCTCTTAGACGGTGACGCAACGTTCTTGAACTACGGAAAATATTGCGGTGTTAATGGGCGTGATCGTGCGCTGGACTTTCCCAGTCGACCATTTGTCATTTTGGATCAGAGATAAAGCCATTGTGAACGGACTATTGCAAACTGTGAAGAGAGATTCACTAGTCGTTTTGGCTCAATGTTTCCGGCCTAAATTGTTCTAGTACATGTTTCGTTTTTTCAGTTCGCTTGTTTACTTTGTGCATTCTGTCGTGTTTAAATGAGTACACCACATAATGATTATCAAAATGGACTTTCTTTTAAGAAGGCATGACAGTTTTTCTCAGTGGGGCACATCAGATTCACCTACTCATTTTATAGATACATTAAGGAATACGGTTAACAGTTATTGTTGGGATCAGACCGAACTGACTGGTTTACCTAAATGACAACTTCATACCCCGTCGGTAGCAGTGCTTCCGGATAGATGAATTAAGAGCACTAGAACAAAATTTAGTTGGCCCGTTATCTTGTCCCCAGATGCTGAGGTCTTAATTACTACTTCTCGATATGCTCTAGTTGGAACCGATTTTGATCGAAAAGTAAACATATAGTCGACAACAAAAAGTGCATAAGTAAAAAATCGAGTAGATGAGGAAACACCAAATCGCTAGTGGTTCAGAAACTAGTCTGGTCGTATTCTGTCTTCAACAATGAAACTGGTGAATCTTATGGAACTTGACGGGCGCTGCACAGTGTAGTTTGTCTATGTGAGCGTCCAAGACAAAAGGTGCTTTATCTCTCGTAGCAGGTGGATATTCACCTTTCACATAACCAAATAACACATTCTCAAAGTGGGGGAAAACAATACATTCATTGCAAAAAGTACTGGGTTCTGATGAATTACTGGTTCGGTTAGTTTGTAAATTGCGATATTACAGTTTCGAGGTTGTTTAAAAACATTTCCAGGTACGGAATGGTGGAACAGCCGTAAGCTCGGGTACGTGCCTGAAAGTGTTTGTAATTGAAACGTGTGGCAGAAGAGGGAACACATTTAATGAGGTGCTCGTTAGTAGGCTGAGAAGAATCAGTGAGCATTTTGTTGAAAGCTTATGACAAGTTTTACCGTGTTGGGAGGTGATGAATTGAGTGAACTGGTGCCTGAGCACACCACTACAAGAGAATGAGAAATTACGAACTTAAGAGATCTAGGGATTACTTTGCAGTCTTCCAACAAATGACCTGGAAAAATGACAGGAAAGGCATGGAGCCGGTGGAATAGAACACATGTAAAAACCAAGTGTTTACGGAGGTGTGTTGGTGCAGAGTGGAATTTGATACGCGATACATAAAAGGGTAACCGTCTGGTGTTTGCAAAAATGTGGCTTAGGTGCCATGACCTAGTAAGGTTTCGATCCAGTATCAAACCAAGATACTTTACTGAATCTTGCCGATTCACTGGTTTTCCACTGAGTAATACTGGAGTACAACAGCCAGGTAAGTCAGAGTAGTTATCGCTGCATTTGAGGGGATTAATGGCCGAATTGTGTGTAGCGGACCATTCAGAAAGTTCTGCGATGTCACTTCGAATAGCCGAAAAAGGGACGTTACAGAAATATGACGTACCAACAATGACGTCGTCAGCGTATTCGATAAGGAGGTTATTTTCGTGAGTACGGATGGAAGATACGTGGGCTGAAAATAGAAAAGTCAAAGTCTACGATGCACTTTATTTGTCCGAAAAGAGCACGTTTTCAGTGAGGTTATCAGTTACATGCTTTGACAATGGCAATTAATACATGATTAAAAAACGGTGATGATTGAATCGTGCTGATCAGCGCGCCGGGTTCTTCAGTGAAAAACTTGATGAAAAATGGACAGTAGTGATTAAGTGAGCTTTTCTGGCAAGTCGTTCACAAGGTGTTCTTTCGAAACAAGAAACCCTAATAGGTATGGAATAACCGAGTTATAAAGCGTTGTAGTTCGGGAATATATCAACTTAAATTTACTGTGGTTAACAGAATGAGAATTACTGGGAGTTATAGATGAGCGTAACGGGTGTGTGTCATCAGAAAGTATGGTGCTGCACAACCGTTCACATGCAGAAAAGTGGATTTTTTCCACGAAATTCAATAACTCAAAGTAGGATATGTTACTGTACTTAGAAATGCATTTAAAGGAGCACTTGGTCAACACAGTCTTCGACAAGCAAACCAGGAAAAATGGCATGGGAGCAGTATAACCATTGATATAACACACAAGAATGAATAAACTTAGAGGTGATATGGATAGGTACACGTAGAGACTTCAGACGAGAGATGTAAAATGTCAGCCTTTTTACCTTGAAACAGGTATCTTGTACATGATGGGTGCACTTAAGATTTGATGAGACAAGTATACTAAGATATTTATAGCACTGGACTGCTTCCACATTTAAACCTTCTATCATGAGGGTTGGATAATTTGATTGTGATGAGGATTTGCGACCAACTGACAAGTACTTCTGCACACTTGTTTGGATTAAGTGCTATTTTGACGGCGCTAGATCGTTCCGTGATCGTGTGAGTAGACTGTTGTAGTGGATTGATATTACCACTGTTCAGGGATTCAGAACCGAACACAACATCGTCGGCATGTTTGAAAGTAAAGGATGACGAAGTGGAGAGCAGATGATACATGTAGCAAGCGAACACAAATGATGACTAGGTGACACCTTGTAGTACTCCAGGGTTGATACGGATTGTGGAGGATCTATGACCATTAAGGTATGCGAATTGATATCTGTTTGTGGAATAATCTCTTAACCGATTGGAAAGCATTTAGGATATCCCTTGCTGATGTAAAAGAGATCACAAACGTTCTCTACTGAGCAAATTGAAAACATTTGTATAATCCAGGAAACAGACGTGGACGAGTTTGCTTTCTGGTCAATGAATGACGCTATTGAAGTGGATAAGACAACTGACGGTACCCAAAGTAGATCGTTGTTTTCGGTAGGCAAACTGGTTTACATCCGAAATAATAATCGTGGACTTAAGATGGTCACTTATTATCCAGTCGAAAGTCTGGAGCAAGGTTGACGTGGATGCGATGAGACTAATTTCACCTTTTTCTTCCTTTGATATTGGAGTGATACGAGCTTGACGTCAGGAGTCAGTGAGTTTTTGCCTTCAGACAGACATCGAGTGAATATGGAGGAGAACACAGGTGCCAAGTGGGCAGCACAAGTTTTGAGAATGACAGAACTGATGCCATCGAGTCCGGAGGGTTTATTGATCTTTATCAATCGAAACTCACTGGAAACACGTTTCGGGGTTCCGGGTAATTTGTGTAATACGTCGGTTGTATTAATTTGTGGTATAAAAGACGGTAATTTTTTCGATATCATGCGTTATGTAGTTCTGTTGAGGCGCGCGACCACATAGCATTTTCAGTCCATTCCGTACCTGGTGGGAACAGTTGTCTTTGAGTATGGTACTCAAGTATAGTCCATCAAGATAAACGACTTCTTCTTTGGTGTACAGGTTTAACAGTTTCACTGCGGACTTATTGTGCGAACGATATGTTCTTTCTTCCATCCTCCGCAACTTCCTTAGCTTCTCCGAATCAAACCTGTCTGTACGCATCATAATCCTTGTTCGTGGATAGCATGTTTGGTAACAGAAGTTTAAGTAGCTCGTAATATTGTTACTATGTTTGAACCCGTCAGGGTCGTAAAATAAATTAAAATTATAATTTGGCTATTTCCATGGAACAACAATCTGGGGTTATGTACAGATTAGATGTAACAACCGAAGAGCGTCTAGGGACAAAGTGCATCTTACATTGAATGGTTTGACAGCAAACATTTTTGTGTGTTGTATGTATATATGCATGAAGACGAACGACACCAAACATGACGTACGTAGGTAATAACATCTCTTCCTTAGGATTTTCTACCCAGCTGTCTGCCAGCCTATGGCTGGTAAATCCATCAACCTTCGGCAACTCATCATTTATGGCTGAATAACGCCAAGATTCTTGAAGTAAAACAATACCACAGTTAGTATATTCCAAATGCTTCAGAAAGTAGCTGGTGCCGGATATTTTCGACATGATTGAACGGATATTAGACGGCAGGATCAATGAAACACACATTGACTTAATACTCCTCTTCGAGAATATAACCTTCCTTCCAGCTGGATGTTTAGAACTTTTTTCCGCCGCGTATTGTTTGAATCTTTTCACTTTATTCTTCAGGGAATGAGAAAAATGGCATAACTCCGAGTTTCTGTTGGGTTCAGCGGTATCTCGTACAAAAATCAAAACATGCACGTTTTACTTGAGCATCGAAGACAAAACGTTGGTGGTACAAATATGCCAAAGCAGTAGATCTAGCACAAAACAGCACGGCCAAATTTTAAGGCCCCGCCTCATGGCAATAATAGGGCACCTCGAAAGGCACTGTGGTTAGAAGTAACAAAAGAAGAGCTAGTGCCGTCCTAATAGGTATCCTCCTTTTAACTCATCTTTTTCCCGATCGCAACCCAAGTTGAAGAAGAATACACAAAATTCCATCTTGAAACAAGTGCCATTCATTTGGTAAGCAACACAGCGTGTCTCGATTGAGTTCTTCAGTTGGTGCACGACTTTAGATACATCCTATTCTATGTCCAACCTTAACTGGACGGGTCAATTATTCAATGGGATATAGGCCATGATTTGAGGAGATTTTATGTCTCTCATCTTTTATCCATACGCGTATTCTTATGGAAGTGGATAACTTGTCTGTTAATCTGGAGTTTTACCCTCATTTTTGGACTCAGACACGAAGACAGTGTAAAAGCATGGCGATTATAGAAGTCACACCTGATGCGCAGGTAATTGATCACTATCCTTCTCATGCATGGACGTACGCTTGTTGGTATTTATCCACGCTTCAGTCCCTGGACTGTTTGTTCACTTATCGATCCCGCTACTCATCGATCGATCTAGTTTGACCTGAGGCGAATGTACGCTAGTGCGTGTATGTAACTCAGCTCAGTGACATTACTTACGCGCTTCCTCGCTTGCTTACCGATTACGGTCGGGCTTTGTGTTTACGTTCATGGTAATAAGTGGAGTGCCACTGTTGAGTGTTCTACTACTAACTACTGGTCAACTGAAAGTGCATGAGAAGCGTGCGCAAGTAAAGCAGCAAAGGGCGATCGCGCTGGTTTTTCAAGATTCAGAACAACACAGGTGACATTCTGGGTGAAAAACATAATACCAATAAGGTGTAGCACATGCAATGCCGATAGTCCTTTTGTGTCTACTTTTAACTGTCAATTCTCAAAACATTACGGTTTTGGCGGGCAGACCGCTGTCCGTCCAATACCATGGGTGAATGAATAGCTTTAAATACCATAGTGATTCACTCATCATTGAAATTTTCAACTACCCTTGTTGTCAGTAGACTGGAATGTTCCAAAAACCAGTAATACCAAACTTCTTTTTTCATGATTATCCGTGAGTTCAGTAGGGAAATGTCCATAACCCCAGGAGCCCATTGCACCATCAGGGAAACCCGTCAACCATGACTGTTCGTGAACGAATGAACGCTAAAAAAACAACAAGAGGATCGACCGCACTGCAAGCAGTTCCGAACTGACTGCGACCAATACAGACAGGTAACAGTCCGCAAGGGACAATGTCAATGGATATAGTAGCAAGAAGCAGTCAATCGGAAGCAGGGCCAGTACACACAGCGTCTGAATGAGTGATGTTCTAGATAAGAATCTGTTGACAGAGTATCGAAAAAGCCTGCACATACGACATCTAACAATGACTCTGAGATATGATGTGGGGAAACGAATTTAGTCTCAATACGTGAGGCGTGGTGATGCTTTGTGAGTGACAGCGATGCCCTGTCAACCACTGAACATGTATGCTGTTTGTGTTTAAGTTACTATGGCTCGACTCAGTCAGCTGGGAATGTTGTAACATGATGCAAAACTTTCGGAAGTAGCTTTTGGTTTCAGACTATTCTCATACCTACCTTAACAGGTGGCTGGACCGGAAAAACACGAATTCCGGGTGTACATACGTATGACACCGTGTCACAAAAGTGGTTACCCCCGGCCTTGAATGAACCACTGTTAAAAGGATTCCCTTCTGGTGCAGGTCTGTCTGCTCATTCCGCAACCAAAATGCAACCGCATCCTGCCGGACTTGGGTCGTTTACTTCACTGATTATTGGTCGAGAAGGTTCGTTGCGCACTCAGCGAAAGGCCGGGAACATTTACTTACTCTATGGTTAGTCTCATTTTGGTACGAAATAGCTGATTATTTTTGTCTTACAATAAATGATTGTTTTTGATTGAATTTTGAGAAATCATTCTGATTGGCGCAAACTAACAGATGATGGATACGCTCTTATAATCACTCGTAAACCCACATAGGTCACTCGCATGTAGCTTTGATGATATGAAAGTTATTAAATATCTCTGATTCTTATTGATCACTGGTTGACGGAACTGTCACATCTAACGGAACACTGAAACATCACTGTCGGTTAGTTTTTCGTGACGTTAATGCAATGGCTTTCGAAGTGCCACACACTCTTCAAATTGGCAAATAACTTTCGAATTAAATGGGTAACAAGTAGCTGGGTGCGTTGCGTTTGTTTTCACATCCTTGTACCCAACATACTTGGCTTCAACCCGACCCGCGCAACGATACGAAATAACAGTCACGTTCACTTGCTAATCAGGAAACGGTCGAATGATTCCCAGCGCGATCTTTCCGAGTATTGAGAGGCTGGGGGCGTTCAAGTAGCTCGTCACGTCACTCTTGAAAGTCGGGATTTTCATGAGGTAGCTTTTAGTGCAAACGAATGCCACCCAAGTACACCATTGTTTTTTGCTCGGTCTCTCGGTTAAGGTCACCAGTCCGTGGGCGAAAAGTATTCTCATGGTTTAAATCACATTTATATTTTGTTTTGTAAATACACTACTTACTACCAATATATATATATATATATATATATATATATATATATATATAATGTATATAATCATTCAGGCAAGAACAACGAAAATGATTCGGTAACAAAGAGTAGAAAACACATGGGTTCCACTTGACAAACTGCTTTAGGATTTCATGCTTTATGCATGCGAAGTAAGTCAAATATAGACCATTCATTCCATGAGACATCCAAAAGCCACCCCATTGACCAATCGACTGATGGGATATATTTTTCTTTGAGTGTGTCACTCCTACAGACGAATAGTTTTGAACAACATCCCACTAACTCACAATTCTGGTGGTACTGCTTACTTAGCACAACCTTGTAAATTTGTCTTGTAAATCCTAAATGTCTCATAAAATAATACCCAGCAGTTAAAACTGACGATTCTCCTCAGTTCTTTTCAGTTCATTTCAGTGCCAGCAATCAATAACGATGCATTGGGTGTAATGGTTTTGGTCGCTATCTGTGAGCAGTAACTCCAATCGGAAATAATGAAAAAGTATGTAAATAGTGGGAAGAGAACTACAAGTAGTATTGAATCGACAAAGAGATATCGTGCATACAACAGCGCCACTAGTCACGACACAAAGCCATATCCTCTAATGTCTTCAACCACTGGATGGGGCACCACTTGGGCCTCACTCAGGAAATCGAGCACGCCCTGCATGACCAAGTTCGTTGGCTAGGCTTTTATTATCTTTCTTCCAAGTCACGGACTGACCACCCTTACTCATCTCTCAATTACCCGCTTCAGAAAACATTGCACGCCTAGGAATTCTATCCCGGATCATGCGCAAAACATTTCCCAACCACCTAAGTCTGGCGACCTTTAGTTTTTTATCTAATTATTTAATACTCTGCGCTTGGTCTCACCATTGGTGATACTGTGTTTCAACCAGATTCGAGCAATGCTGTTAAGAAATCGGTGTTCGAATATTGATAATCTTCGTGTATCCTCACTGCCGTGTTTCTGAACGACGAAGAATTGGCCCGACTGCTGCGGTGTGCAGTCGACCCTGGACATATAGGCGGATGTTGCATCGGCGTCACAGATGACTCAGGTTGACAAATGCTAAACAGGCCCTCTACGCAATGACGTTTCGTCCGATATCCGACCTCCGGGTGAAATGTACCTGTTCACACAACAAAACTTGTCTACCTGATCGATATTCACCTCAGATACCGAATGGTTTGGTGTTGGACCAACCCAATCGTGCAACAGTATCTTGCCTTTTTAAGGTGCAAAATGCATAAGAATATTGCTACGCAGTTACTCAAGTTGTCAAGAAAAGCTTGCAGTTTACCTGGATCTTCATTCAGAAGAATTATGTCAAGGTCTGACACTTCCATCCGGAAAAAGTTCAATGCCACTATCCTCGTTTGATAAAAACATGGACTTTAGAAATGTATCCATTACAAAGTTAAAGAGAAAGGGAGAGAGGGCAACCCTGACGTACACCACTTTTCTTGATGAACTCGGGTGAAAGATCACCGCAAGCCTGAACTCCGTTTTGACTGTTCATGTAAAGGGACTTTATGATGGAAATGAATTCCTCTGGTACACTCTTCAACAAGAGGCAGCGCCAGAGAACTGTGTGGTCAACTGAGTCGAAGGCCGCTTTAAGAGCAAGGAAAACAAAGATGATGAGTCTACGAAAGGTGTGCCTGTGTTCCAAAATTTGTCGAAGAGTGAAGATGTGATTAACACACCCTCAATCAGTTCTAAGTCCAACTTGGTTCTCACGCGAGCACTGTTCGCGAATGTTAGGTAAGCGGTGGGGAATAATACCACTGAGCAGTTTAAATGAGACCCTAACCCAAATTCCTTCCCCCGTTGTTTTCACAGGGGAACCTGTCACCTTTCTGATAAATCGGTACATTCACCGATTCACACCAACCCTTTGTAACTTTTTCTCCTATATAAAACCGGGAAGTTTTGTTAACTCCTGCTCCGAACCACCATCTTTAAAAAAAGATGGAGGCAACTCTTCCGGTCTAGCAACTTTGTGTCGTTCAACCTAGCGTATCTCACGGAAAACATCTGCTTCTTACGGAGGACTTGTATCTACCACAAGAGCTGTACCCATTGCGCTAGTGATCAAACCTGAAGAGGATAAAAATCAATTAAACTGCTTATCGAAATGCTCCACCCAACAAACTAGACGGCACTGCTGAGTCTGAATCAGTGAGCCGCTCGCCGGTATTTCTGATTATACGGCAAAGGTTACGGCTGTTGCCGATCACTGCAGCTTTTTCCATCTCCCTACACTTCACAATCCATCACTGTTCACGGTCGTTTCTCAGGTTCCGCACCAGCTGGCGTTAAATGCATTTTAGTGGCCCATCATATCTGGAATCCAGAGGAATCTAACAATACAACTGATGATGCAAACATTTCTGTGTGTCTGGTTGTTGAGCCTTGGGCAGCATTAGCGGCCTCATATATGACCTCCTTGATCTCTGTCCATCGCTGATCTGGATCCTGGGCATTTGGCTGCATCGATAACCCTGTAGATGATTCCGTTCGGAAGACAGATCTGTAGTTACCGTCGAGTGGTAGCTGCGGGAGATTGTTGGCATCGGGGTTGGTTCGTCCACCGACGAGACGTAAACTGAAACGCGCGCGAATAAGAGCATCATCAGTGTACACAGACGTGGACTAAAATGATCGACAGTCTTGAATTAATTCGCTCCAGCTCAATGTGGTCGACCTGAGTTCCGCGCTGTAAAAGCACAGGAGGACGCCAAGTTAGTCGATGTCGCCTTTTTGTGCAAGAAATTCGTACTCACTGGGAGTGGTCCTTTGTCGGAAAATAGTTGAATGCGTCAGTCACCGTTATCAGTTCAATCAGCTGGGACGCCAAATCGGTCTCCTGTATGCTTCTCCGTTTCGTCTAGGCTTCCAACCTTAGAAACTGAAATCGCCAGTAACAACCATTATATCCGTAGAGCGCACGTTGAGGGGCAGTTGAGATAACTCATGGTAGAATTGGTCTTTAGCCTCAGCAAGGCTACAGTCGGTTGGGGCACATTCAGAAACGACAGACAGACATCAACGCTTCAGTCTAGTGCTGTTGCCCATTCCACCGAACCAAGCACGGTCGACTGCTAACTGGGATCCAGTCGAGCAGAGCGCGCTCAACGTTTTTGCTCAGAGCGATGCCAACGCCAGCCCGACCACGAGCACTGGACACCGAATCGCCCGACACGCGAAGAGTGAAACGAGAAGCCGAGCTCGTCTCTGGGGATCGAAGTATTAACAGTGAAGTTGGGTCTTGTATTTGTGTTTGGGGGACACAATACATCTATTTTAAAGGTTTCAAAAGTCCCGGTTTGGGCAGTCTGTTGCCCCGTTGGACAAATTGTGCGGACGTGGAAAGCAGCTGGGCGAGAAGAATGCTTGGATCTGAGAATCAATTATCTGTTTTTTCTTATCTCCAGATTGTTATCCTTGTCCAAAGTCACAATTACTCCGTCACAACATTTTGTGGCTTCTCCTCACTACGCACTGAACGGTATTTTGGTTGATCAGAGTTAGATTTTATCCCGCCTGTAATTATTTCACAGTCCTAATGGTTGATATCACCACACATAAATCGATTGTTGGCAACACTCAGATAACCCCTCTGTGTTTTTTCTACACTCTTAAGGAAATGTGCGTGGTAGCGGTTCGGACAATATGAAAGCGCATTACACTTATTGTGAAGCGAATTCGCAATTGGCCACATCATCTCGAAGCTACCACACTTCATTTGCAGCGGCCCCCAATACACTGGTTACGGTGGGGGGCAGAAAAGATCACGTGATTGAACTGCTTCGTTGGAAATCCAGTTCGAAGAATTCGCATAGTTTGGACTGGCCTGGGACACTTGTCTATCCACCAGACACATGTACCGTAGTCACTGATTTGATAAAACAAGTGCATCAGAAAAAGTTGAAACTGTCAGAGGCCGTAATAAAAAACCAATGGCAAGTATGTTTTTTGAATGATATTTTATTGGGCCTTGTGACGATACTCATACTGTCACAAAAAGGGCTAAGTTGTTTCGATAGAATGGAATGTGGTATTGTAAAATAGCTTTCAGATTGGGACACTAATATTTCTATTTCTTTTACCATTTATTTATTCATCTAGCTAGTGAATCAATCAGTCAACTAGTCATTCAGCCAGCTAATTAGTCCTAGGAACTTACAGATGGATTCGCTCCCAGTACTGGGGGTAATAGCCTCTGACAGTCCTAACTTCGACCGAATATAAGCTCATACTCGTTCTCGATCGTACACTGTTACCTGATTGAATAGTCGTACAACAGCAAATCTGACATACGGCTGAACTACAGGACCAATCAGATTGCTTCAGCCACGGCTATTACAAACGTAACTACGAACTTTTTAAACATCAGTCAGCTTCTTTATTTGCACTATAGTTTCTAGAAGCTGTGGCGGTATCAGTGGGGAACTCGAGCAATGATATGTTCCCTCTATCGTATCGAACTGAAGAGATTCCTCAACATTAGCGTCAATGCCGAAAAAGTATCAGGCTTATTGAATATCAGTCACCTTAACACTAAAATCTCATACAGAAAATACTGTCTTACTCTACTCATCTTCTTATGAAAAATTGAACGCTTTCTGTTCGCGACCATCGACTGTATTGAGTAATCCGTTGCGCTCAAGCCTGTCCGAATGCACGTTATATTTAGTCTTTAGATTCTCAGTTCCGAACGCAACAAATTGACGACGGGATATTGCGCGGCAAAAAACTTATCTGTTCGGTCAAATACAGCACAAAACCCTATCAAAACATCGGCCGACCAAACTTTTCACTCAGAAGTTGTCATTTTCGACCTTAGCATAGACATCCAAAAGAGAATGAGGTACAACCAGTGACTTGGTAGCCAGCAGTATCCATGAGTTTTGATCTGATGCCGAGCATGGGGAAGAATTTTAATTCATAGTTCCCTTAAGAATACACTCCGTAGTGAACCGATTGACATGGACGACTTCACTAAAAGTGGTATATTTATAAGTAAGCAAAACTGGAACAGTTTGCGTTCTAGCGATGAATACTGATGTGATATTCAGCATACATTTGTTCGTAAAGTTTTTTGGGATATAGTATCCCTGTTTCTTTGGTCCTCATTTCAGTTTATTTAAGCTTGAGCAGCCATTACCTTTATATGTACCGAATTCAACAGCTCTTGTTTTCATTTCTTGATAGTAGAAGGAGAATTATGAATGAAGGCTGAGAAGATGGTGCGTCATGGCACACAGCTGTATCTTTTGATATATGTAACAGCTGAGTAAACTGGTCTCTTGAACCCCACTTGGGAAGCCTAAAAACCCTACCTGATGGCTAAATTTACGCAGTCCGGATTTTAAACCTTTCTTCTAGGCAGTGAACTGTTTGTGAACAACTGAAGTCTAGTTCGTGCTCATCGTGATCCTTCATCAAGTTCTGTTACCTGGGGAGCTGCATCTCACCCGGAGGTCGTATATCGAATGAAGTGTCTCTACATTTACAGAAGGCTGGCCTGGCATTTGCCAACCTGAGTCATCTGTGGCGTCGACATGACATCCGTTTACCTATCAAGGTTCGAGTGTACGCTGCAGCAGTCAGGTCCGTGCTTCTGTATTGTTCAGAGACATGACCACTGCAGGTGGAGGACATACGAAAATTGTCGGTGTGTGAACACCGATGTCTTCGTGGTATTGCTCGAATCTGGTTGGAGCACCAAGTGAGCAATGCTGAGGTTCGGTGGAAAGTCTTAGGTTCAAGGATAAAATCATTAGATGAAACACTTAAGCTCACCAGGCTAAGATGGTTGGGACATGTGTTACGCATGTCCGTTGACGGGATTTCTCGGCGTGCTATGTTTGCTGAGGTGGGTATCGGTTGGAAGATGAGTAAGGGTGGTCAGTCCATGACATGGAAGAAAGGTATGAAAAGCATAACTAGTGGACTTGGTCATGTAGGGCGTGTTAGACTTCCTGGGTGGGGTCCAAGAGACTTTCCCACTCAATGGTTGGATACGTTGGGGGGCATGGCTGGATGCTGCGATCAGTGGCACTCTTGCATTCACAAGCTTTCTTGATCGACTTGATTCCAATAATGTAGTTCTCCTCTTGCTCCTTTCATACTCTCCACTCCTTCATTATTTCCTTTTGTGGTTGCCTCTGGGAGATAACAACCAAAGCCATAGCACCCAGTGCATGGTTAATGGTTGTCTGAACAGAACATGGGAATATTGTCATCAACCCAAAGATGTGATGTGTGATGTATTTAAATGCGTTTTTAATATTCGAAGTGTACAATACTGCTGAAGGATTGGGCTGGCCCTACACTAAAATTTGTCCTGGCGGGGCAAGGCATAAATGCGGTTGATAGGTTTTGTTGTCCAGGTTGTTTCATCTCACCAGGTGGTCGGATATCGGATGAAGTGTCGTCGCGTTTACAGAACACCTGTTTGGCTTTTACGAATTCGAGGCATCGGCGTGAAATCCGGTTGTTTATCAGGGGTCGAGTTTGCACTGTGGTAATTAGGTTTGTCCTTTTATGCGGTTCGGAAACGTGGTCTTTACCGGAGAAGATACGTGAAAACTGCTGATATTTGAGCGTCGATACCTTCGCAGTATTCCTCAAATATACTGGGAATACCGTATCAGCAATACTGAGGGTAGGCGTGGGATGTCGGAAACCAGAAATTAGTCTCTGAAACAATCGCTGAATCTCACCAGGATGAGACATGCCCACAGGTAGACTGCCGTAGTGTAAGTTGTCCTCTGAGGCAGATAGTGCTCAGAGGGTTTGTCGAAGTGGTCAATTGATGACATGATAAAAAAGTATGAAAACCTTGACCCTTGGGATTAGCGGAGTAGCATGTGTTAAGCTTGCGAGTTGAGATCCGCTGGATCCCTCTCATTGGGTGGTTTGGAACATTAGGTTAGGTACCGCGGTCAGTAGTGTAGTTACATTAGGACTCTTTCTTCGTCTTCACGATTTCTGTTTATAACTTTATTTCCTGGTTGTTTGTGTCTTTCGCTTCAATTTGTCCCATTTCCAATTAAAAGATGCTGCGTGATAGTGACCAAAACCAGAGCATAGGAGTGTAAGGGTAATAACTGAAAGAACTTAACTGAACTGGTCGCAATCACTCATCTTCAAAAAAATACGCACATTACTGCACAGTGCACACCCAGGAATTCTACGCCAGGGCTAGTAAAATGCATCTCTCAAATATCTCATCCTCATGAGCCATATTGTTTTCTTTAGAGGCACTCAATATTCTACCCTCATTTCTGTATTGCTGATCCACTAGGCCCTATCAATGCTTCGAAAATACCATTTTCGGAACACTGATAACCCTCCCGGACTTTTTCATCACTAGTGACCATTTCTCTAAGTCCAGTTGATCCTGTTATCTGGGAGGGTTCGAAAATTTTCTGCCTCATTTTGGCACCGTTGTTTTGTTTGTATGTTCAGTATTTAATGGTTTTACATCTGGAAGAAGTTGGAAGCCACCATCCCTAACCAAAGGCAACGTATCTGAACAAAAGATGGTGAATCTGACGTGAATCACTTCTCACGGTGGACTCGGGTAGACGACCATCTGGTGGACAGAATCGGCTTCGGAAATTCATGTAAAGGGGTTTGATAGCGGTTCATTTCGATAAAAACATGAAATCATTCTAATTACATGGCTTACTCTCCCGATGGTATGAAATGAAAATGAAAGATCAATAGGACACGAAATCCTTCTGTTTTAGCATGACTTATCGGTTGAGTGCATACAATTTATTTGGATCACAATGCATCTTTTGTATCCAGTGAATACAGTTATCGGTGATTCGGGCGGAGAACGCGGTCTCAGTTGTGGTAAACCCATTCAAATTAATAAATGTGTAAATCTCGCAGTTACTTGCGAGTAGTAGTAGGGATTCTTGATACTTTGCTTGGGTGATTGTCCTTTAGACTCCATCTTTCACTCACAGACTTCAGGTCACCCGATTTATCGTGCCCTCGGAAGCACCAAAATCGAGTTCTGCTTGTTAGATCTCATCAATGGTGCATATCCTCCTCTGCACCTAGGATTTGGACCCGGACATTTTTTTTACCTCTAAGGCGTGTGTGACCAGTGCCACCTCGCTTGGAGTTAGCGGGACAGTGGCCATGTCTCCCTTCGAAGCTGTCGGACATTGTTGGTTGTCATAGGGGACGACATCTGAGCAAAATTAACTCCGTGATTCGGATCAGCCCGGACGGGAGCTTAGTGGATCAATGGTAACACACAGGCCTTCGAAGAGGAAAGTCCTGGATTCAAACCCTGGGTGCGGCGGAGAATATGCACCGCTGTTGAGCTGTAACAAGAGCGAAACTCGAGTCTGGTGCTTCCGAGTGCACGGTTGGTCGGATGACCTGAGGTTTGTGCGTAAAAGGTGGAGTCCAAAGGACAGTCAACCAAGGATAATTAATGATTAATGGTAACCAATGCCTACTGTGACAGACAGATAAAATGAATGACGGGCAATCACATGACGTGTAATTTACACCAAATGCAGCTGAGATGCAAAAAGTAAAATTGGTCTTTCTCCAGTCGTGTCCAGGCTTCTATTGGCCACCAACTTATAATCGATATTTTTGTTATTGTTTCACAAACGTCAATAAGTTTTCTGCACTTCGGATTCCATCAGTGAGAGCCTTATTCGTGAGAGATGAGACGGAACTGATGGCAGAACCATCGGTCGAATGCAATGTTTAGATTATGGTAAAACGAGTGTTTCTGTGAGAAGAAAACCTGTCACATCTGTTTAGACGTCTAACCAGATTAATTGAGTTGCCCCTATTTACTTCTGATTTGCCCATGTTGCCTGTGGACCGCACGTTTCGGTGTATGGGTGACCCCCTTCTCCGTTGTTTATTTCACATTTGGGCACCGTATCTTAGGTCACACGATGTTGCTTATTTTACTAGAATCAGGATCTTCGTGTCATTGCTTATTTTCCTCACTGGTCGTACCTCGATGCGGTTGACATTCGGACGATTGACGCAGCGCATGCTGCCCTTAGCCTGATCCGGCACGCCGTTCTCACTCGTCTGGCTTATCGCACATGCGTTGACACATACGTGCACACACACACACACACACACACACACACACCACTAGGTGGACGGTTAACGAGTTTTCCATTCTCTGCCCCAGATCACTCGTGTCCCCGACCGTCTCCGTCTAACTGGGTTTGTTTGAGCCGCTCAGTGTACTCACGTACACATTACATGACTGACTGCTCACGAATACTTGGCTGCGTGGTTCATTTGTGTGTACCTCACTTACTCCATTTGATTGGGTCCCGTTTGAGCGGCATGTCACTGTAATCTCTGCCCCACTCACGCGTGTCACATGTTGACCATGATCACATTTCTCTTGAGTGCCGGTGACCAGGTTCATTGGCATTACTGGACACAGACGAGCACTGTCTTGAACGTTCCTTGACACAGCTGCGGCTGTCTTTGTTGACGCATCGTAATTGACGGTGCCTTTTACCATTGTAGGCAACCCTTTGGACACAGCTGCGTGGTGTCTTATTCCCCTTTGGTATGTTGCACCGAAAGATGTACCTTATTTCGTAAGGTGCATTTATGGACTATCATATCCGAAATACCTCACGAATTGAGGTCTGTATTAATCATTAATTTTAATGATTGATTATTGATTAATAAAACCGTATATCCAGACACTCGGTGTTCATCACGTTTGATCCGGGGCTTTACGCGTATCTCAATCGTTCGATTGCTCATAGAAGGGGAGTCTCAACCTAATTCCTTGCGCGGTATTAACAAAACCCCTGAGAATTTCAACATAAAAGATGCTGCAAAAATCAGCAGTTCTCAATTGTATTAGATTTCCTTATTATTTAATTAGTAAGTGAGTAAGAAAGAAAGCATTTAGGTCAATAAGTGAGCGAGTGGGTAGAAGAGTATAAATAAGTGGACGAGCAGATAATCTAGAGTGTATTTAAATGTCACGTTGTTTGTATGTATATGTGTGCATGCATGTACATGGAATGAATGAATGCAAGTATGAATATTCTTTCACTTCCTTTATTATACGACAAAGCAAAACACTTCTGGAACGGAGTCGCGGTCAATGAAAGGCTACCGAATAGGGAAGTGACCGGCGGTGGTGAGAAGTAGAATCTAAGCCGTAAGTGTCCGCATATCACGACGACGACGACGACGGCCGTTTGACCACCGCCGGTCAGTCTGTGTGTGTACGTACGCATGTACGCGTATCTGTACGTGTCTGCATGGATATGCTTATCGGTATTTATTTGCGCACTTTTTCATTAGTAATGTGAATATCTGTTCGCGTGCTTTGGTATGTGCACAGGCAAGTCGTGTCAGTTACTTTCGAACAACAGTGAAGAGCGCTTTGCACATACTTGGAGAAGTGTTGGTGATTTGTATTTTATTTTTACAATGCTTTGCATTTTTTCGTTTATTTGCATTGAAATAATTTAAACACCTGTGATTACTGTTCTGTATCAATTTCTGCATTGGAATTACAGTTGCCTGATTATTCCGGTAGTGTTTAAGGTCATGAATATTTAAAATGACATCTCATCTAAGAGATTCTTGAATGGTAAGCAATTTACGTGCGTTATCAGTGAACTCCTCCTTGACTTTGTTCATCCCATATTTCACTGTAAACGGGCATTTCGTTATCGAAACTTCATTTCGATCGTACAAGGAAAGTACATTTTTATGGGCCTATTGGGCTTGTTATAGAGTTCTGCCGTAAATAAATATTCGTGTAGCTCCATACTGAACTGGATGTGAAGACTTTATCCACGATAATGACTCCATATTTTTGCTCATCCGTCATACACACAATTTCATCTGGTCTCCTCTCTCTGCACCCACTATTTGACTTACTTCAGTGGCTGGCGAGGACATTCGGCTGTCCCGGGACTTGGAGGTACCTTTATCTGTGGTGGAGAAGGATTTAACGCGCTTGTTCGCGACCCGTTGGATCATGCGTATCTTTATCTCCAAACTAGTGCAGACACTCGAGGATATTTGTACGAGTAAGTTACCGGATTGTTACAAATCTCCGGGGCTTCGAAGAAAAAGCCTACTCTGTTACAGGTGAAGGAGCTTCAATTGCCGAAGAAAGTTAACTAGGCGGTATAGGTCCTGATTAGTAAGATTGAGTGCAATCACCAGCTCCACTTAGTGTTTGTCATAAAATCAATCACCAGATGTCTTGTTGTTATGGGAGCGTCCAGGTAATCAGAACTCGGTGTGAGTTGTGGGAGATTTAAATTGAATAACAAATGTTTCGTTCAACTCAACGTTGGAAATCATAAAAGCCCCGAACAAATGATTTGTCTTGCTTGTTAAGAATCATCAGCGGTGAGCATCCACCGAGCCTGCACTGGGGCTCGAATCTGGATTGGATGGTTGTGAGTAAAATCCCTAACCAGCGGACTATTCCGGCTTGTTTACTTTCACCACCACATGACATACTAAGTACCTTTCCGCCACTGGCGTTTCCAGGGTTAAAACCCATTGCCCGTATAGCGATCGATTTCTAAGATGGATGACTTCTCCGAAAGGGGTTAAATTTAAACAGAGGCATTACGTTGTTAAGATCAATCTACAGATCGTTGCTACAGTGTGAGTTATAGAACAAGGAAGAGTGCTGCTAACGAAACAGCTGTATGGTGCGCCCATGGTTTTCAATGTTAAGTTGAGCTTTGTTACTGCACGAGGAATCATTTGATAATTATAAATTGTCTCAATGTGAGAAGATTATAGGAAGCGTTATATCGGTTGTTTGTATCCCCGTTTGTAATTGCTCCAGTGCCTAATGTGAACTTGATTGAAATTGGTAGACTTGCCCTGTTCTTTTTAATTATTTTTATTTTTAATTCCATACTCGTACATACTTGCACCGTAAGGATTTATTATCCGTAGCTTCAAGGATCCACTTCACTATCAAGGAAACCTTGCGGTCATTATCCTGCGACTTGGATTGGAGAACCACATATGATCCCAAGCGATCAGGTGTGGTTGCGAGCCAGGTGACATCGGACCGTCTTCTACCATCAGTGGGATTGGTGGTGGTTGCTAGATTCGAATCTCGTACCTCCGAGGTGACACAAGTTTATACCAGGGAACCACTACGCCGTCCTGGCGTTGATCACAACATGAATCCATTGTGTTTTCGAATGAGTTTCACACGAGCATTTTGTACATGGATAAAGTGTTTCCCGCATTAATTACAGTCAGTTGCCTTGACAACTCGAACAACAGAAAGTGGTTTGGACCCCTCCCCTTTACCAAAAAAATCTGGCATCAAGATTTCTCCTGTTTTTTGTAGGTCTTGTTACCGTAGTACTGGTGTTATAATCCAGAAGGCGTGCCTTGGTCGATAGGTTGCTTAGTGACATCAACGTGTTCGGACATTGACAAAACAACACAAACGTTACAAACATCCTCATTTGCCAAATGGCTGTCCTGTTCACTTGAAAACAGTCATCGTCCAACGGAGGAGCGGTCAAGTGGTTTGCAGATTGTCGCTTACCTTATTGCGCCTGGATTGCTGAACTTAGCTGTGTTCGTTAATCCACAATTGTCCATAGTTCTATCTTCATCAATCAACTACTTAATAAGTAGTACATACACTCACAACACTCCTCCCCCCTGACAAAAAAAGATACTCCATATCCAGAGGACTGCCTTCAAGTCTTTCTCCATTCCGAGGTTCATACCTCCAACCCCGGTTCGTGGCGATGTTGTCATCAACCCCACAACTCCTCCGGAGGTGTGCTTCTTCAGGTGAATAATCGGCATAGGATGAAACCTTGTGCTGAGGCGACTTCCACGATCAGTACCCACCTTTAGCGTGCCCCAGGCTGCTTGGCTGTCGTGGGAGATTACCACGAAATAGTGCAAAGCTGCTTCCTTTCCCAGTGGGACCGCGCGTTGTGTCATTTGAACGTGATCCAGAACCGAGTGTTTAACTGTTTTGATTTGAACGGCATCATATTCGGCTTCCTCCTTCGGCAGATTCTCTGGAGCACAAGCAACTTCTCTTGCAGTCTTCGGGCTAAACTCATTTTGGTCTTGAATTTCGACTTCAGTCTGAGTTTCCTCATAGCTTGCAGCTTCAGTGACTGTGATATTAGACGACATGTCTTCGGTTTCCTCGTCACAATGTTCATGTTCAAGGCAACCTGGGTAGCGATCTTCCGCATTTTCACAACGGATTTGGTTCGATTTGTCACAGTTCGCCAACTCATCGGTAATGGTTGAATTCTCGAGCGGTGGTACTTCTGGTACAACTGTTTCGATGTTCTGCTGATATTCAGGATATTCGTCCAAAACAGGTTCCACATTTCCACAGCAGAAACACCCGGCTTCTTCCAACTGTCTGGCTTCCACTGTTCTGTCCTCCGTGTTCAAAATTTCTGGACCGTACGCCTTATCCACACGACCCCTGTTCCTCCATGAATCTCCGACATGGGCCGTATTGACCACCGGCACGCCAAGCATGGCCAGTTCCCGAGCCACATCCGCGAGCTGGACCAAATTCAATGAACGGCCGGCACGGGCGACGCGTACCATCCCACGCCGGGGCTCCGGCAGACTATCCACAAATCGGTCTGCCAACAGGGCTGCCCGTGACGCCTCATCCAGCGTCGGCAACGCACGTTCCAGGAGTGAGCGGAGCGCGACGGCGTGCACCAGCGGATCCGTACCAACCCCCAGCTGGGCAGCCTTGAACCGGCGCATAGCGTCTTGACGGTCTGCCGGGGTGTCTAACCCTGCAATCAGGGCTTCCTTTGCGGCGGCCCACTTCAGCTCCTTCGGGCCCCTTCGCGCCGCATCCAGCACCGCCCGCGGCCTGCCCTTGAGAAGCGCTCGAAGGGCCGTCAACTTACCCCGGTCCGACTGGATCCCCGAGAGTTCCGCCAGATCCTCGAAATCCTCCAGGAATATCCGTATGTCGCCATCCTCAAACGGCTCCGGCCACGGTAGATCCATCCTGGTCACGGCACCAAATGTTATATTCTAGAAGGCGTGCCTTGGTCAATAGGTTGTTTAGTGACATCAACGTGTTCGGACATTGACAAAACAACACAAACGTTACAAACATCCTCATTTGCCAAATGGCTGTCCTGTTCACTTGAAAACAGTCATCGTCCAACGGAGGAGCGGTCAAGTGGTTTGCAGATTGTCGCTTACCTTATTGCGCCTGGATTGCTGAACTTAGCTGTGTTCGTTAATCCACAATTGTCCATAGTTCTGTCTTCAGCAATCAACTACTTAATAAGTAGTATATACACTCACAACACTGGTATCAGCGAAATTTGACTGGAACAAAATAGCTTGCGGTATGCTTCGTTCATATCAATTTGTCTACTTCATTCGGAACAAAAGTCGACTTTGTATCAATTGCATCACGTTCGATTGTCGCTTGTGAGAGAACTCGGAAAATATGCGATTAATATGAATAGGAGGGTATTTCATTTGGTTAATAAATGGCTCATCTGGCATCAAAAACGCTCAGATCAGCATAGAAAAACATGGAAGCAATGTATAAAAGCTTTCATCAAGCTTGTTAAGAATCATCAGCGGTGAATATCCACGGAGCCTGCACTGGGACTCGAACCTGAGGTGAACGACTGTGAGTCGAATCCCTAGCCAGCAGACTGTCCCGGGTTGGCTCTCAGTAGTCTGTTTAACGTCACCACTACATGACATACTAAGTACCTTACCGTTACTGACTTTTCAAGTGTAACAACCTGTTGGGTGCACAGCGATCGACTCCTTTGGAGTCGTCCACCAGTTGAGTCGATTACTGCGCGGTTAACGGGTTGCTGCTCCTGAAAAGCCGGGACGTTGTATCATGCAAAGGTGGCGTTGAACAAATACACGGTTGCAACGAGAAGAAAAATCGTGCACAACATGGCTGTGTTAAGCAAGTCAGACAACTCAAGCTGACAAGACATGTCCAGCTTCATTAATAACCCATTTTCGTGCCCATCACTCCCCCAGGATTGATCTTCACACAACATGTAATTTTGGTCCGTTGCGTCTGAGGGTGTAGAGCTTGCTCTTCTGCGAATCCGTCGTTTTGCATTGGTTCAATTGGCACCGTTGTGAATCTCATAATCTGGATAATCTGGCTAGTTGCCTGGGGTTCTGCTCCAGTCCGGCTTGTGTCTCGGTAGGAATCCTTTGTATTTGCCATGAACTGCTTCGATATTAGTCGCTTGTTCTTCTGTTCTGGATTACTGTTTGGTTAACCCGATAGACTCCATAGTCATCGCCTCTTTTGGATGTCACAGTAATCTCCACTACAGAAAGTCAGCTGTGATATCTAGCGCATTATCTGTTTTCCATCGGATAACTAGACTGTTGTAAACTCTCATGTCCTATTTACTGTTCCCACTGAAGGCCATACGCATGTCTTCCGCCTTGTAACTCTTATTGCACCAACCCCTCTCCCTCGTAGAAAACCTGAGCTATTTAGTACAAATCACGTCCAAAAGTGTACTGGCGATTAGACAACACGGTATTTAAGATGCAAATGGAAATTTTGATATATGTAGTTGTGGTATTGTGCCTGGATGACGGGATATACCTTTTCCCCGGAAGCACTGGACCGGTTTCTCGGCTGTTGCCGTTCATCAGGCATGCTTACCCAGTGCTCTTCTACCCAGTTATTCCCATACTTGAGTACCTCACAGTAAGTTCATCACCTTAATCTCATTTGGATTATGAGGAGTATGAGTGGACGAAGAGTCCATTCACGCTCCTTGCGATTCAAATGAAATTAAGGTGGTGTACAAATGAGAATATCCAGAAGTACTCGCACACACGTCTAGTTTGGGTTACGTTTATGCCCAGTAGATGTGTTTAGTAAAGTGCCAGCTATCACTGTTGATAGGGTTTCGTCCGATTTCTCGGACTGCCCATTCAGGTCCGATTGTACAGGGTGTTCACTGACGCTGGGTCCACCTTCTGAGGTTCGAATTTATACTTTGGCTACTAATGACGATGGTAGTAGTTAGCCTTTTTCGTTCACTGATGGGCTTGAGCTAGCGTGATGCAGAGTTGGGCGGTCCGGGGTAACACATTCATTCTGGACTTGTATCTCTAGTTCAGAGGTTTAAGTGACTTTGTAGCAGTCTTTAGTTGTAAGTTGGTGTGATTTCAGTTGGTTCTCAGGTTTTCAAATCGTTTGGGAGGCCCATCCTGTTCATGGAATTGAACAATGAACATCCGAGAGTCGCCGTTTAAATTATTTGGTCGTCAATTTAAATGGTTTGTGGTATCGAGTAATTGGATTCAAAAAGTCATGAATTATTCGGTCTTCTTTTTTAACTGTAGATAATTGAATCGTGCACGGCAAAAAAATAACTTGTCACCGAAACTTTCTCAACTTTCCGGGGGGGATCTGCTCCTGGACTCACCCAACAATATTTCTTTGGAGTAACGGACATGTTACGCAAGTACCAAGTTCTGTAGCAACGGGCGAAATTTCCTCTTTTCATCGTGGACGACCAGACCAGCAGAGAAAATTTCCCCCCTGCGTTTGTGACAAGTTTCAAAGACGACACCTGAATGTTGCGCGCAATATAATCTGTCATCAGCGTCATAAGAAGTAGATTTACCGATGTTTGACAAACCTATGCAGAACAGTTAGACCCATTGTCTGATCATCACCTTTAGGTCACAATCAGAGAGATTCATTTTTACAATAGGTCGCGTCTCTTGTTTTCTATATGTTGTCAGTCCAGGTGAACAGCCTAAACAGAATTCTTAGACACGAGATACAGGGGAAAACAAGGACCATCAAGAGGGAGAATACGACACAATGACCCACGATTATGAATTCCAAGGTCCACAGTCGCATAACTTATAAACTATCAACTACAGTCTGTTCATTCTTGACTAACTACCTGTTTTCTGGCTAGCAACCCAGTCAAAACACATGACTTTGGAGGTGTTCCTAAAATATGTAACCTCTAAGATCAGTCCCGTTGACTTCAGGTTCAGAGTGTCCTGTGGGTTAAAATTCACGCGATACGGTTAAGAAACAATACAACAAAGCTGTAAATCATCGTACATAGCTTGGAATTCATGAAACAGGAATGAGTGACTATGAAAAAAGCTACAGCGGCCGTAATAAATCTGAAAAGTAGGGGTGTTTGTCGGTGAGTTTGACAGTTTTCGTATGCTTTCTGATAGCTGAGCTTAGCCTTCAGATTGCAAACTTTCCAACACCAATGACGTGTCGGCTCAAAAAGCACCGATATCTACACCTCCTTGGCTAACAGATCCGCGCACTTGTCATGATGCAGTCACGTGGAAAATGAGAACTAACTGTTCCAAAATAAAGATAGGGATGTGACGACAGCCTTAGGATTGGGATGCTAAATTACAGATCGCCCATCCTATTTTAGTCCAGGAAAACAGCGAGCATTGAAAACCAAACAGACATGGGAATGCAGATAAGCGAGAGATGTTGTTTGACAGTGTGAATTGGTCAGTGTACCGTAGGTAATAATGTTAATAATATATATGTAACATTATTTAAAAATAATATTAATTTATTATAATTTCCCTTCTATTTGTATTGGTTGCATTCTGATCTGCAGTATCAAATTTCCCAAATTCGAATTATCTCAGCATGAGAATTTGCGAATTGCATGATTTCCAATCGCTGAATGAGTTCCACAAACGGTGAACACCCGTACGTTGAAGCCATGTGATCCTCTCAACTTACGTGATTCTGAATAAAATAGCGAAAAGAAACTGTACTGTATAGGGAGGGAATTTATATTAAAAAAATATTCTTTTTTCAGTAAACTTATAATATGCGGCCGATTAACCAACAAAAGTTGGCATCGGAATGTTCGTCACATACAGGAGAAAGATTCATTTTGTTCCCGCTAATAAAAAGTTTGAAGTCACATGTTACCTTGCCGAAGGGGAATACAATCATTGAACTTAGGCCCCTACAGAGAAGTCGTCCATCACAAGAGTCCATGGCTTTGCGGGCAACGGGCCGTAACTGTTGTGTTACCAGATCATAAAAAATTAACACACTGAAGTCTCGAACCAGCTGAGACTGAATAACTCAGAATGGATCGGCAGTGTTATGCCACACAGATAACACAAGACCAAGACGCTATAGCACACCGCACAAAAGACACGCGACGCCTACATCCTCCTAGAGGCAAGACACATTTCACGCCGATGACACCCACAATGAAACTCGATTGAATCTCCCTAGAACCGTATTCGCACAACAGAATGACTCACGAACGAACACAGACTCGAAAATACGGCGCACAATTCGACAAGGCTAACCCGTCCGCTAGCTAGAAAAAGAAGACGAACAGCAGCACAATCAAGCGTCTGTTGGCGACCAGACGACACCGAGTAAAAATGCTTTCAACTCTGCCGCTTATATAGTGTTCGCAGATGGCCTTGTGAAAATCCGACTTTGGATAAATAAGAGGTGAGAAAAATACTACGGAACAATGGTAAGACAATATAGGGTGCGAAATGAGAAATATTAAAACGTCGTGGGGAAAAAGATAGATTTTTGGTGAAAGTTAGAGTGTTAGTTTCTCCATAATTCAACATTACTGAACAAAAATAGTATTACTGAAATCTGCGATATTGAACTGTGGGGGGAAACGCTAATTTCCCCCAACAGTAACCTTTGAAATGCCAGTGACTGAATGGTACTTGTTGTATCGTGTAGTAGTGACATCAGAGCCAGACAGGATAGTCTGGTGGTCAGTGATTTGAATCACAGTCGTTATCTTTGTGCTCGAGTCCCAGTGCAGGTTCGGTTGATGTTCACCGGTAATGTTTCCTAACGAGCTAGCTGAAACGTCTGTACACAGCTTCCATAATTACCCATGGTCGATTGAGCGTTGATATTACGTGATGAACCATAATGTGTGAATATTATCTCCTACTATTTGTATTCAAACGTGCATTTGTCTGAATCGTTGGCTGTAATCTTGGATCACTCATTTGTTGTAAGCAGCGAAACCATATGTCAAACTTTGCGGTAAGTCATTTCTGGCAATATGTTCATCCATTGGATTGAAGCTTTCAAGCAATTCCGAAAGTACCACGTAATTTACTGAATGAGTATAAACATTCAGGCCCATGAACATAGCAGCTGTAAGCGTAAACATGGTCTGATCACAGCTACGAGATAGGTTCAAATACATTTTTTAGGTCGCTAATCGTGTGGCACAAGCGTGTGTGGCCAGTCGCACGTGCAAATGTGCGTGTGCGTGTGCAGGCATCTGTATTTCAATCCGTACCACTAATTCTAGTGAGAAGTCTTTTCCGTCTGCGAATCATCGCGTTCTATTAGTTTGAAACGCAGTGAATACATAAGTTGTTTGTCCATGCGCCCAGACGTTGCACGCAACGTATTGGTCCGACTGGTGGGGGCGACCAAGCACTGAGGCTCAAACACCGCGCACATGACTCATCTCTCATTCTATCGATCCAGGCCATCGAACGGCTGTCCTGTCGCCCATGCTTTCGTTGTCTCAAGCGTTGGGCTCGATACAACGCAGGTGCTGACTGCTAACGTGACTTGGCTGCCTACCAACGCTGAGTCAACACACCCTCACACTCTCTATTCAGTGTTAGATCTACGGTGGTTTTCAGGTGCTAACGCGTAAGTCATAGTAAGTGCCAAATTAGGACTATCAATACAGATCGGTGAATATACCCCAAAAGTAGTGATCAGGCATTTCCGAGATCGTCACATGTCCATGTACAACACTTGGGCCCTTAGGTCGTAGACGGTTCGTTGCTGGTCAATGTGACACCATTCGTGTGCACTGAAGATCCGTACTGGCTAAAACCTTGAGGGGGTGATGAAGACACTTATACCTGTTATATTTGGAATTAATGGAAACATGCAGCATGTAAGAAATCCGTCTATTAGTCGCACGCAAGCAAACAAGTAAGCAGATACACAAGTAAGCAAGCAAGTGTGGCCTGTACAGTGAATCGGCTCGGCCAAGCAAGACCGCTTGGTGCACGGTGAAATGTGATTCGTTAGGGCAGCTCAGTCACATGCAAGGTGTGTGCGTGTGAGTAGTCGTGGTAGCCAATAAGCATGTTCTGTTCTGTTCTGTTCAGACAACCATTACCCTGCACTGGGCGCGGGGCTTTGGTTGTTATCTCCCAGAGGCAACCACAAAAGGAAATAATGAAGGAGAGAAGAGTATGAAAGGAGTAAGAGGAGAACTACATTAATGAAATCAAGTCGATCAAGAAAGCTTGTGAATGCAAGAGTGCCACTGATCGCAGCATCTAGCCATGTCCCCCAACGTATCCAACCATTGAGTGGGAGGGTCTCTTGGACCCCACCCAGGAAGTCTAACACGCCCTACATGACCAAGTCCACTAGTTATGCTTTTCATACTTTTCTTCCATGTCATGGACTGACCACCCTTACTCATCTTCCAACCGATACCCACCTCAGCAAACATAGCACGCCGAGAAATCCCATCAATGGACATGCGTAACACATGCCCCAACCATCTTAGCCTGGTGAGCTTAAGTGTTTCATCTAATGATTTCATCCTTGAACCTAAGACTTTCCACCGAACCTCAGCATTGCTCACATGGTGCTCCAACCAGATTCGAGCAATACCACGAAGACATCGGTGTTCACACACCGACAATTTTCGTATGCCCTCCACCTGCAGTGGTCATGTCTCTGAACAATACAGAAGCACGGACCTGACTGCTGCAGCGTACACTCGAACCTTGATAGGTAAACGGATGTCATGTCGACGCCACAGATGACTCAGGTTGGCAAATGCCAGGCCAGCCTTCTGTATATACAGAGACACTTCATTCGATATACGACCTCCGGGTGGGATGCAGCTCCCCAGATAACTGAACTTGTCTACCACGTTTATAGTCTCCCAGACACTGAAAGGTTTTGGGTTGGACCAATCCAGTCCTGCAACAGCATCTTGCACCTTGAAGGTGCAAAACGCATACCGAACATTGCTACACAATCCGTCAAGCTGTCTAGGAAAGCTTGCAATTTACCTGGATTTTCACTTAGAACTATGTCGTCAGCACACTCAAGGTCTCATACCCTTCCACCCAGGAAATGTTCAACGCCACTATCCTCGCCAGACAAAAGTGCGGTCTCTAGGTCCATATCAATCACAAAGTTAGAGAGAAAAGGAGAGAGGGCAACCCTGACGTACACCACTTCTCTTGGTGAACTCGGGTGAAAGATCACCGCAACCTGAACTCCGTTTTGACTGTTCATGTAAAGGGACTTTATGATGGAAATGAATTCCTCTGGTACACTCTTCAACAAGAGGCAGCGTCAGAGTACTGTGTGGTCAACTGAGTCGAAGGCCGCTTTAAGAGCAAGGAAAACGGAGATGGTGAGCCTACGGAAGGTGTGCCTGTGTTCCAAAATTTGTCGAGGAGTGAAGATGTGATTAACACACCCTCAATCAGTTCTAAGTCCAACTTGGTTCTCACGCGAGCACTATTCGTGAGTGCTAGGTAAGCGGTGGGGGATAATACCACTGAGCAGTTTAAATGAGACGCTAACCCAAATTCCTTCCCCCGTTGTTTTCACAGGGGAACCTGTCACCTTTCTGATAAATCGGTACATTCGCCGATTCACACCAACCCTTTGTAACTTTTTCTTTCTCCTATATAAAACCGGGAAGTTTTTTGAACTCCAGTAAAAGTGCTGAAAATAGAAGGAAGCAACCCACCCGGTCCGGTAGGCTTATGTCGTTTAAGATAATTTATCTCACGAAGAACCTCTGTTTCTGACAGAGGACTTGTATCTACCACAAGAGCTGTACCCATTGCGCTAGTGATCAAACCTGAAGAGGATAAAAATCAATTAAACTGCTTATCGAAATGCTCCACCCAACAAACTAGACGGCACTGCTGAGTCTGAATCAGTGAGCCGCTCGCCCCTTTAATCAGTTCACTCACGCCTGACTTTCGTGGACCGGTATTTCTGATTATACGGCAAAGGTTGCGGCTGTCGCCGATCATTGCAGCTTTTTCCATCTCCCTACACTTCGCAATCCACCACTGCTCACGATCATTTCTCAGGCTACGAATCAGTTGATGTTTAAGGCATCTCCATGCCTCATCATATCTGGAATCCGGAGGAGTCGATCTGCGCGCATCTAACGGTGCAACTGAGGATGCATTTTTCCATCTTTTCTGTATGTGTCTAGTTGTTGGACCTTGGGTAGCATCAGCAGCCGCACATAGAGCCTGTTTGATCTCTGTCCATCGCTCTTCTGAATCCTGGGCATTTGGCTGCATCCATAACCTGGTGGATGGTTCTGTTCGGAAAGCAGATCGTTGGTTATCGTCCAGTGGCAGCTGCGGGGGACAGTTTACTTTGGCGTTGTTTCGGCCACCGACGAGGCGCAAGCTGAAGCGCGCGCGGACAAGAGTGTGATCACTGTCAACAGACGTGGACCAAAATGATCGACAGTCTTGAATTGATCCGTGCCAGCGTTAACCGACAGCAATATGGTCGATTTGAGTCCAACGCTGTGAAGGCGCAGGAGGACACCAGGTTAGCTGGTGTCGCTTTTTGCGCGAGAAATTCGTACTCGCTAGGAATAGTCCATGGTCGGAACATAGTTGAATGAGTCGATCACCTATATGAGTTCGATCGGCTGGAACGCAATATCGGCCTCCCACATTCCTTTCCGTCTCGTCTAGGCTTCCGAATTGAGCACTGAAATCACAGTAACCATGATATACGTAGAGCGCACGCTGCGGAGCATATGAGACAAATCCTGGTAGAATTCGTCTTTAGCCTCAGGAGAGCTACAGTCATTTGGGCCATACACAGAAACGACAGCCAGGCATCGGCGCTTCAGTCTAGTGCTGTTGACACGCACAGAACTATTCAACCGAACTGCACACAGGCGGCCGCTAACTGGGATCCAGTGGAGCAGTGCACACTCAGCCTTCACGCTCAGAGCGATGCCAACGCTAGCCTGACCACGAGCAATAGACACCGAATCACCCAACACTCGATGAGTGAAACGAGAATCCGAGCTTGTATCAGGGGAGCGTATTGTGGAAACACAACACACGTCTATGTTAAAGGTTTCAAGAGTCTTAGCTAGGGCAGCCTGTTACCCTGTTCGGCAAAGTGTGCAGACGTTGGAAGCAGCTAAGTAATGAGAATACTTAGGTCGAAGAATGGTTTCTCTTTCTTCCCTTGTCTGTAATTTGCTCCCCTTTCCGAGAGCTACAGGTTCACGGTTACAGCTCATTATGGCTACTCGCACGCATTTAGAATCGGAACGTAAAGGATGAAGAACAGAGAGATAAGGAATTTTTCCCGACTGACCGCTAGAGATTTCTAAGCACATCAAACTTCACGGTTACCCACACCATGGAAGGGGTTTTTCTTTGAGAACCCTACCTGCAGCCTTAGACTCAAAAGTCTGAAACCCAAGGCAGTGGGGCGTTAATCCAGCACGGTAACGTGACCGAAGAATCCATGAAAGAACTTCTAGTCTCTCACATGAAACCTGATTACTGCATGCGTTTTGTCTTGTCTTCGCTGATGCTTCGTTATCAATCCTCTTTTTGGATCCAGCCCTCAGCCCCATGCACCTAATGGAGCAAGCGGAACGTGGACAGGGCAGCATCTTTTGGGCTGGGGGCTGCCCAGCTTGGGTGGACGATAGCTGCCCAGTGAAGTGCAGTGACTTCTCCCGCCGTCGAGAGAAACCCCAGGTACTCCACTCCTACGTCCATCTAGTGAAGGTTTTTAGATCGGTGAACTGCTTCTCTTCGTGTTTATTTGCTGGAGTGTTCTCTCCAGGGACATATTGTTGGAACCAGATGTTACCCATCAACTGGTTCTGAGACTGGACTTCGTCTGACCTCTATCGATCGACCTGTCAGGCTTCTCCGGCTTAGGGAAGCCGTCCTCCATAGCTCTTTGGGTTATGGAGGCATGCAAGCCATCACACCACGCCAAGATGCAGTCTCGTCTTGATGGATGGATCAACAAGCAATGAGAAATTTACCCTGGGATCATTCCTTTATCGATCCAAACTCAGTAATGATTAAAAAAATGCCGATTTTTGTAAAGTAAAACCGATTTTTTGTTTTGATGTTGGAATTTAAAGGCGAGGTTGAATAATGTGACGAATTATCTGATTGCTTTTCAGGCAGTAGTTTCCGCCATGAATGTTCATGAAATACAGCATGGGTATATAAGATTGTAATGACCGAATTTCCTGAAATGAAATCAGTAGACACACCAACTGGGACTGAAATGTATTGTTCACTTAGCACACAAAATACGGCATCTGTATAGGCATGAGATACGTAACGGAACGCATATGCACACAGATATTGATTCATGAGCAGTGTGATTGGTGGGTTCAAACTTGCCGAACATTGTCACGTGATATGGAAGCAGATCATGCGCGCGAGACATGCGTACTGCGATAGTCAATATCCATGATTGCACTTAGATGAGTCCTACGCGCATGGTGCATTTGTTTGTGTGCGGAAATGCATGGATGCTGACTAGAGTGTATATTGGACGAATGAACACTGGTTGATTCAAATGGGTTTTGTTGAATTGCATAGGAATAGGACAGAATCACCGCAGGGATATCCTGTGCACTGATATTTCGACCGCATGTCCACTGGGATACCATAGTTTATCGCGCTAAACAGTACAGAACATTAGGCACCACCGAACTAGGGAGAATTCGAGGGTTGACGTCGATTCTGTGTGCTAAAACAGATGGTGACTGGCCTGGTGTTAATCTGGAGTTCATTGCATTCAGTTTAATTTTCCCTTCCTGCGATTCCCCGCCCTTTTGTCTCCCACTTACCCCGTTTTGTACCTCTAATCCTACTCTTATATTACTCTCCCTGTTTAAACCTGTTTGTTGTCCCCTCCTTGTCACTATGCGACCGCTAGACCACTGTTCCCGTGGCGGCCTCACGTTCCTCGCTTCTCATGAGCCTTTCATGTGCAGTGAAGAAATTCTGGCTAAATAACTGTAATAAAATGTACCATGCCACTGCAGAATAGAACAGTAGGAATTCGGTCGAAAAATGCGCCCAAGATAGTTGACATGTTCATGCTGTTTCCTTCTCACAGTTTACAGGTTTTATGACATAAAGATTGAAGAAGAGACTAGAGTTTAGAGGCTTGAATACTGTAGACTTCGTGTTTAGAGAGGTCCGTAAAACGTTTTTTGTCAGTGAATTTCCTTTGGAATGTTCCCTAACAGTGATTCTCTTGTGTAACAGTCATAGGTAAACATCACGAGATACTTCCTAAATCTTGTGAATTTTTGTTCCTCATCAAAAGGCAAAGCTCGCTGCCGATCACACTGCAAACCGCTCATTGCACGGTGTATATTCTAAGCATGAAACCATTTTTGGAACACAGAAAGTGACAGACATCAAGCGAGACGTGATTGAGAAATGTCGTGTTCATTCAGACTGAACCATAACTGTGTTGATGGTTAGATTAGCTTAGTAATCCGATAGGAAATGTGAATGTTGTCATTATTGCACAGTAAACAGTGCTATCGTTTCCTGACTGGTCATTTTAGTTCAGTTGCTTCATCCGGAATGCAATCAACAACGAGAACAAAGCAGCGTGGCGAACAAGCTCGTTTTCAGTTATTCGTACTCATACCAATACATAACACTAAATTTGACACACCTTGTCAAGTAGGGGTGATAAATACTTTTCGCACCGTTTGCAAAGTTTCGGACAAGCAATCAGGACTTGTAAAGTGTCGCTTCTTGGCTGCAGCTGAAGTCGTGAGTATTCGTCGGTATGATCCTCCGGTGCGTACTCAAAAGCAATTTGTGCAAACACTTAAGTTCCCTTGACCTAGTTCTTGTTTCCGACCACGTGTTTAATTGCTTGAACGCTACACTGTGGTCAATTTCACAGCCATACAAATACAAACTTGGATATTCACTGCCTCTTTCTTTTCGTGAGTCACATTTAATGTTATATATTGGTACAAGTACGAATAGCTGGAAACGAACTCGTTCGTCCAGCCGTTTTATTCTCACAGTGCTCTGTGGAAACTTCCAGACATTGAAAACCGGAATCCCGAACCCGAAAGGCCTAATCCGAAGTTTCTTCTCGCTACATTCAGTCAGACTACGTTAACCCCCCTCCCGTTCCCCGTCAGATAAGTTCACTTCAAGTCAACAACAATGCATACTTATTCGATTCATCATGCAGCTTCAACGCTCAACTCACCATTGAAAACCATGGAAGCACTGTACAGCTGTTTCATCCTAACAAGGAAGGAACAGCTGTACAGTGCTTCCATGGTTTTCAATGGTGAGTCGAGCGTTGAAGCTGCAAGATGAATCATATTATACAAATCTAATCTCCTACTACTCAATTGCGAATAGTAACCAAGCTCTGTAGGTTGTTCATAACGGAATGCCTTCGTTGTACTTAGGCCCCTACAGAGAAGTCATTTATCATAGGAGCCGATCGTTATGCGGGAAGCGGGTTGTTACCGTTCAAAGCCAGTGACGGAAGGGCGCTGTATCATATAGTGTAGATGTTCAACAAACCGTTGACAGCTAGCCCGGATAGCTTTGTGGTTAAGGTGTTCGGTTCACAAACGTCCCGTTCCCGAGGGGGCTCGGTGGATGTGCATTGCTGGTGATTCCCAACAAGGATGAAACAGCTGTACAGTGCTTCCATGGTTTTCACTGGTGAGTTGAGCTTTGAATCTGCATGATGAGTCATATTATACAAATCTAGCCACCTACTACTCAATTGCATGCTAATTCATCTAACTATCGTTATCACTGTTCCAGCCATACATCCATTATTCAGGTGAATCAGTTGTTTCGAATATGCTGCTCATTTCGTGTCAATGTATTTGTTTGTTCCATGTCTTGCCTACAGTCTTGGGAAAATGAACCAAGCACGATCATATGCTGTAATGGCAATCAACGCAAACGATCACACGGCTTGGCTTCACGGTGGCCTGGGTCCAGGTGGACGTGTACAGAATTCTCTACTTTGTTTAACTCCAATCGGTAAATCGGACCAGTGAATCATTTCCGGTTTGAGAAGAGACATCCTGATCAACAGCAACACACTGAACTGGCATTTTCCGTCTAGATTGAATCTGATATATGTCATATATGTGTAATACATTTTTACGGATAAAAAATATGTCAAACAAAATCTTGATGCGAACAGCTTCCTTCAGCTGTACATTGTAGGCCTGAAATTCGTATCCAAGGGAAGCAACTAAGCTGGGGGGAATTAAGTCAAGAGAAGGCTAGAGATTTTCGCTTTTGAATTTTGAACATTCCATTTACACCGCTGAGATGTACAGTCGGTGAGTAAACCGTTGTCAGAAGTTGTCCGAATGTTTTTAATACATTCCAAATTTTTGTTTCAAAACTGCTTACGGAGAGAGCCATTTTCACGGGAGCCGGAAGCGAGGCCCGAACACTACAAACAAAAGATGTGAACGAACGAAAACTCCCTTAAGAAAGCTAAAACCAGGATGAATGCATAATACACTGCGCTTTCATCTGAAATTTTATTAAGTCGTTATTTCGTTTCCTACTCCTCAATGGCGAATCACTTGGGGTCGTTTGCATTATTTCGATCAAACTGCAAGACTGAATCCAGTCGGATTGACTTTGGCTACTCATGAGTAGGACAAAGCATTCATAACTAATCATTCAAGCAGATGCCATACTGCAGGATTCTGCCATAGAAATGTCAGACTCTGCTAACCGCGGTCAGTTGAAGACATATCATCAGGGACGCGATCTTCGGCTGGCTGCGATACCACCGAAAGACCAAGTCTTCACGTCGTTCTCATTCACTGGAATTTACTGCCCACCCAAAATCAGCCGTATGTCGTTTCGCCTAAAGCTTGGGTCTCCGGATTAACGAAGGGTAGTATCAACCGATAAAGGCAACCTGATTGGTTTAGAGATATTTTCTGGTTTCAACTGTTTTTCCCTAAACGACTGTGCTTCCATAGGTTAGCACAGATATTCGCTGGCTCTTCGCACATCCTCAGCTCATGCATTCATTATAGCATTGGTGTGATTTGTTTCAGGGATTCTTGTTTAAACTAAGACGTGGACAACCCTGTTCTCGGGGCTAGTTGGTTTTGATTACTACCGGGAAGATAGACAATTAGACCGGAAGTGGAACCATCACACATGTTAGTTCTAGCTGACAGCAATCCTAATGTTATTTCCAAGTGTTCTAATGGTATTGCATGTTTAAGTGCCTGTGCCACCCAAACAACTCTCTTTGCAGAAAAATGCTAACGAATCAGTACTGAACTTCTTGTGTTCAGTCAGATCTATCTTCATTTTGCAGTTCCTACAGACAGTTTGCAGTTCTACTATTACGGACCCACATTCAATTATAAGTTATACCAATTAAATTCACCCTCTTCATTTCAGTAATCTTTACCATCTTTCTACAAGAAGCAATTCAGTACTATATAGACTGATCAAGGACCATGATAGCCCATTTTACTTTTCTCAATCTCCAACAACGGTGACTACCTGTTGCCAATTAGGTCAATGGTACAACCAGTCTCCTTGGAGGACAAACCTAGTTTTGAAGTGATTTGTCGGGGCTTTTGAATACTGGCCTCCCTTTAACCACCACGATACTGTCGTTTGTGATTCACCAAGGAATTCTATTTCTGTTTTTTTCTAACCCCAAAGTTGAACTATTTTCCAAGGTGAGAAGTTGTCTTGCAACGTCTGTATTATGTGAGCAGCAGTGCTCTTCCAAAAGGGGTTGCGCGTGTCCAATCCGTCAAAGCACATCAACAAGAAAAACTCCATGAGCCGAAGCTGATCAAGTGCACCAGCAGGTTCCTAAACTGATATTAGTTGAACAACACTAGGGCTGTTTACAGTCTACTCATTATACGGCTCCCGTTTAAATGTTGTACGTTTCCTCGCGCTTGTCACAGAGTTTCATGCATTTTCGAATGCAGACAGAGGTGTTAAACGTCTGTTTCGGAAGATTCGTGAGCATTCAAGAAACCATCGTTTTGATTGGAGGGAAGCTCTAAGACATATTGTAACCAAAATGCTGATACAGTCGATATTATCCTCAAACGTTTGTTCCATTTTAGGGGAAGTATCAAACATCACCTTGCAAAACGAGCAAAAAAAACCGTCGGGGTAATTCTCCTCCGGGAAAGTTGGTTGTACAAAGAAATTAGTGATAATGATATCGTCCATATCGTTGGGTTTTACGTTTTGAGGGGCATCGGCCTACAAATCTAGGAAATAGGGTAGTCACTATTACCCTCAGAAAGTGGTACAAGTCCTCTCACTTCTAATTTCAGTTCGGCACAATGAAGGTCAAGTGTAGTGCTGTTCGTTGTATGGTACCTTTTTAAGCTCTTTTAGACACATTTTCTTCAACAACACATACGCCGCACCGTATAAACATGTTGCTGATATCAGACAGTTCATCGGCAGCTTTTATAACTACTTCATTGCTGGTCTTGATTAGCCTTTGTGTATAACAGCAGACGACTTGACTAGGCTTGACTTATCCTTTTTCAACCACCTTGGGTATTTTAGATCATGTACACTTCCCAATGAGCTGTGATATTTCTCTGATTCAGTATTATTTAATTATCTGAGCATTTTCACAATATCCCAACGCGCCCCATCAGCACTTTGTATCACAATACTTTACTTATTTATTCTAAAGTTTACTGTAAAAGCAAATCCTTGGCCAACCCCATCCCTGCACTTCACTTGCGCTGCCTGCAAACGCACTTGCACCCGGAGAATCTAGATAAGCTCAGAGCATTTGTTGACTCCAATGATTTTTCTATTTTTCCTTTTCACGATACGTTTTCATACTGTGAATAACCTAAATTTTGTTACCTTATTCAAACCTTTTTTGTAGGACGCGATAGATTCCCCTCCTGTTTGCTGAAGAAACCCCCTAGAGCTGGGGAAAGAACGTACAAATCTTGATGGCGTCATACCGTAAAAACCTATCCACACTCATCTAGAATGAAGTCCGAAGTCTGAATAGTCTGTATATGGACAGAGTGTTAGGTAACATGAACTGCCGGGAGAGGTGGGAAGCCCTAAAATAGTCGTACTATATCAAGCCCAAGCAGAACCTGAACGTAGAAGATCTGAGTCACCAGTTCACTGTGAAGTCCAAGCCATTCTCACTTCTTCCTCCGTATCCCAACTCCCGTGAACCCAACCCCGTTGCACCTGATTCTGTCCCTAGAATTATACAGCAAATCACGTGCCATGAGTCCGGTAGCTCCGACTTGCTCTTTACGATGCTGTCAAATGCGTGCTCCTTCGAACTGAAACCTTCTTTGACTAATTTATTTAATCTTTGTAGTGATTCTGGGGCAAATCTCTATTGTTGAAGATCTGTATATATCACACTAAACAAAAGAGGATCATACAAATATCGTCGAATAGCCTGATTTTCTAGAGGTATTCGATAATGTACTCCAGCACCGACCTATTTTTTCCTAAAAACCCTCTCTATGAACCTTTAATGCCATTGGTTACATTGTTAACTGTACTGCTTCTACTGTTGATCACTGTAGCTGCATCGCTAGACTATTTTTTCGTGACTGCGCGAACGTATTTGGTTGTCTTCATCACGGTACTCTTCCGCGTGTTCTGCATGATAATGGAGTTGATTGTCGTACTCTGAACACGCTTCGTGACTGTTTTTCTCATCGTGTACAGTTTACTTCTTGTTGTACCAAACACTCGTCTTCTCATCAGAATAACTCTGGTGTTTCTTTTAGGTTGCCAATATATTTCTATTTCTTCTCTACTTTTGTATTAGTAAACTCCCATTTCCATCGGCAATTACGCCGATGGTGTCCCTATTTTGGAAAGGAAGGTTTGAATTTTCTTCAAAACAGTCTGAATGAACTTTGTTAGAAAACAAGGCGAAGGCGAACGTGTTTTCGGTGATTTCATTTTCAAGCCAATTATAATCACATTTATATGAAACAAAATAAGGGAAGGAAAAGGACACATTTAGTCAGTTAGTCAACCGGTCAGTCAGTCAGTCGATTGGTTAGCCGACTAATCGAAGGATGTCGTCGTCAGAGGTCTGGATCGGCATCACATTCGAGAATGACGTCATCGACCTTCCGTCACGGACGTTCAAGTGCTTGGACCAGCTTCTTTTGTGAACAAAGCTTTGGCCGCAGTAGCCGGATGCTGATTGTGTCGCTAGTGTTCTATATCTGACTGATTTTGACTCATTCGGTTGAACCCTGTATAGGACACTGAATGACGTAGCCGGATCAACCGTGTGGCCTGTGTCTAACAGATGAGCGAGAATGGAGCTTGATACAGCTCCTCTTCTTCCATGTTGAAGCCAACTTGGTTGATGCTCTTTAATGCGTTTAGATAAATGCCTTGTCGTTCGACCCACATAAGTGGCATTACAAGTGCACTTGAATTGGTAAATAATCATTGAGGAGGTCTACAAAGGCAATTTATCCTTGTTGCATTTTATGGTGATCGATGTCGAGAATAAGCATCTGAGCTTGGCAGCGTTGAAAGCGGCTTTACATGTGGCAGATAAAACCCTGCTTACTCTCTCGGCAGCCGCATCCCCCTTGTGAGGGAGTTTGAGGAACAGGATTTTCTTTTCCAACTGTGATATCCTTTCTGGCTTTGTTCGATATTTTATATTACGTTCAATGAATCTGTCGGGGTAGCCGTTTTCAGACAGGATCCGACAAATCGTTCTTAACTCAGCCTCTAGTGTATCATCTGAGCAAATACGTGTAGCTCGGGATGCTTTGTTAGTTGTCCATTTTCCATTCTCTGTCCCTTAACATCCTAAAATGCGTTGGTGTGCCCCTCAATCTTCAATGTGGATCACGCTACCAAACTGTTTTTGATTACGTCCAGTATCTTTCAAATTGCAACCAATATCTCCCTAATGTTTCTTCCGTCCGTTAATTATGAGTTACTCTAGCTCACAACGTTTGTTGTCCTCACTAAAGTAAGAAAACTTTCTTTTTTATTGTTCAGCTTAAGAAAGCCTAGTAAACTTCATAATCCTGTACTCCAATTTGTAACCTCTTGCATTCTCTTCCCATTGGCTTCCCTAATTTTCCCTGGTTTAGGAGAAAAAAGATTTTGGTCATATAACCAAATCTTTCCTCGTTGCAACAACATTACTGGAGACATTCTTACTGACTTCATCATTAGCAAGCATTTTGACGCTTGCGACAAATTCACTCACAGGTTATTACCTAATCCCAATCATGACCTTTACTCCACACTCCAAAGTTGTCTTCCACTGTTTCGCTTGTTCGAAATTCAGATTACTTCTTTCACACACGTCTACGTACAGAAATAATCTCTGCACTTACCTTGTCCGCTTGCTCGTAGAGCGCAACCAAGTAGTAAACGATCTCGTTATTTGTCTTCATCGTTAATTCAAATGGTTGTGCTACCTCATCTTGTTTTTGCGCTTTCCTCTGCACATCCCAATTAGCCGTTATACTCTTTTCTTCTGATTCCAATGTAAATCACGTACGTGTTGAAAATCCACCCAACATTGGGTGTGTAGAAGCATTTGTTGACTAGATTTGACTTTGAACAGTGTTTAAAGATTCGCAGATTAACAATATTCCTCCTCCTGACGAATCTATCCGAATTATCGCTTTATGATACTCTTCCTTTTATTAGTCATTTTTTGATTATTATTCCTTAAAAAAACGCTGCGAAAGAGACTGTGATGGTTCAGCGATCATCACACGTGATACTCTCAGGCGCAGCTACGCACGCTGGAGAGCCTCAACTAATCAGGATCGCGGAGAACAGGTGCAACAAAAGCTCTCTATGATTGGTCAACTTTTAATCTACCAATTGTTTTCCCTGACTTAACGTATTTATACAAACCAGTTCCATAATACAATTAGCATGCTATTCCGCAGTCTTGGTCTTCTTGCTGTTTCGGTTTTCGTAGTTCCGGGTAGGAGCGAATTCAATAGTCCTGTCAGTTCGGGTATCGCGAATATTACAGAAACCTTTGATCTGTCTTGTCTGATGGAAAAAGTTTGCCCGTGGAACCGCTTATTAGCCTTCCTTTCTATAAAGTGGGTATGAAAGCTGTAGGAACATGTTCACAAGTCCCGCAGGAATCATTCTGATTTGATTCAGGCGGTGGGTAAACGCACTGGTGGGTCAGGTACTGACCAACTCCTCTCTCCATTGACATAGTGTCTCGGAGACTTCTGTGGTAACTGAAGAGGAAAGGGTTATTAGGTCGATCGTCCCAATCAATCAAGAGCCGAATGCCGAAGGAGAATGCGGAATTACTTCGAATGCATCTCGTGACAAAAAAATAATTCCACTGGCAAACAGGCAAATCTCGACTGGGTGGCAGCAGGCAGCTAGATAGCTCAAAATGAGAGTTTCCAATCAAAATGCCAATCGAGGCAATCGGACCAACACAACGCGAATGGAGCGTATAGGGTCACGCTCACTGATCACAAATCCATGGCCAAAATGCAATTGAAGTGCACAGATAGGCGGAGTGTGGTGTCTGGTTAAAGTCATGCGAACAGCGCGGTCAACCGACCAATATTCTTCTCGCGCATGGACGTACTCTTCTTGGTATTGACATCTAATCGTGCTTCGGCTCGGACAGTACTGACTGGTCGATTTTTCCAGGTATCGATTGACCTCACTTGTTTACGCGTGAGAGCACATGTAGCTCAGCTCTTTTACTCGCTTGCTCATTCACTTTCTTTGTTGCCTTCTTGCGGCTGACGCGCCGGCTGCAGTTTGGTTGCATTTACGTGCTTACAAATAATTAGAGCGCAACCATTATATGGTCTGCTATTACTGATCACATATACAACAGAGAGTAGCGGTCCCAGTGCAGCATGGTCGTGAAAATGAACCCTTTTTTAAGGCTGCCCATGCTTCACCATTGTGAATAGTTCACCCTGTAGTATGCTGGGTGCGGCGTTCGTCCATAGCGGTTGCATGTATACGATCTGAAAAGATAATGAAAAACGTCTCGGTGAGCTGGAGCTCATCAAGTGCGTAGGAAAGCATCAATGCTTACACCGATAAAGATGGACGTGGTGATCTACGTCTGAGCGCTTCACATATCCTTTTACGCCCGAGCGTGCGTCATTACCTATGATTGTAGCAGGTCACCATTACTGGTTGTGCTTCCGTGACCTCAAAACTGGTTAGATGGCGGTCACTTGTGTACGTTTATCACGAAACTATGTACACTTTGCTTACATGAAGAATTGGTGAGCTTGACGTAGCATCTCTTGTTCACGTTATCGGTAAATTTTTGAGCAAAAAAGTGAAATCAGGTGTATTTTTCTCTCTCCCTTGGTTGTAGATCTTCTCTGCGAATCAAAGTGTCCCGGACGTCCAATAGAGTTACGTTTTCGACCGTTATATTGTCTTTTTAAAATGGCGTGATTCAGCATATTGGATGAAAACTCTGCTAAACCCTTGATCAACAATACTAGAGTACTTTAAGACACTATTTTTCCCATACTTGGGTTGGTAATCCACAGACTGTTTCTCCGGCCTACGGCTGTAAATTCACAGACGATGTCGATCTGTTTCACACCATCTCCAACGTTTCAGACTCCAATGCATTCCGTAGAAGATTATGAGACACTGAACTCCTCCGCACTCAGAGTGGCTTCGGTCCAAATTCATCTTTCTGTGTGTGTGTGTGTGTGTGTGTGTGTGTGTGTGTTCGGAGCGTATCAGTATTGTAGTGTTCTTGCTCCGTAATTCAGTGGCTCGCAGATAAGGGAACCCCGAGTCCCACGGCAGAGAACACTACTACGTGTACTGTAGGACAAATTATCAAACAGTAACAATAACATACCTCAAATTGTGGGCAAACCAACTACAAAATTAGGACAGTCAAAGAAGGCTTGAAAAAGCCCAGGCAACAATAGACAGGAAACGGTCGAGACGACAACGCAAGAGCTAGTCAAGTGGTTCACAAAGAAAGTTATATAATGGAAGCATTTTGACCAATGAACGGCCTGAGAGAACATTCATGCAAGCGTGGTGAAGATCAAACGGAATAGCTATGGCTATCAGAAAATATCGTGATCATAGCGAGACGGTCAAAATTTGGTCATTCTCACAGACAAGGCAAAGAGAGAAAGAGAGAGACTGAGAGGGAGAGAGAGAGGGAGGGAGAATTACATCAAGTAACCCAGACAGTCATGACGTCATAACAAAACAGGTCGCGGATGCGAATGGGTCAGTGAACATAGATATACAATGGGGGAGAAAGGTTACTTAAGAAATAAAATCCATTAGGAATCAGAGTTTGGCGTGAACAGACAGAGCAAACAAATGAACCCCAGACAGGTACCGATTAAGGTCAATCAACACTTGTCATAGAAACAAGGATTATGACTGCGGGTGACGCAATGGGAGTGGGCAAACAATTATTACGCGGGTGTGTTGGCTAGTTGTGGTGGTCGGCTTCGAAACTAGTGGTTAAGGCGCATGAGAAACAAACGAACTGTTTGGTAAATACTAGATATTCGTAGAATGTACTGTTGGCCCTTGGAGCCTGAATCTTATATGATGGAAAATCGAAGGTAAGAAATTATGATAGATAGCATGAGATCTGAGCTAAACTAGTTCAAAGGGGTTTGCCGTTACAGCGAGCTGAATTCCCCTTTGGGTAGTTTCACTAAAGCTTTACCGTACTCCGTCATGAACCACCCTCTCCGCACGGATAATCTGACCAATATAACAATCTCCCACTCCAGAGAGTGAACGGCAAAACTACTCTAGACAGCAGGTTTTACTGATTGTGGCATATTTTGCATTTTATTGCAAACTGAAATCGCTACCTGTGCATTCAGATTCGTGACAGTAGGCCATCAGAAAACCCCATGGTCAATTGGCTCAAAATGTGTCTGTTTCCCCCTGGTCGGATTTCATCATTCGTTTTGTGGTTCCATGTCTTTTGGAAAAAATCTATTAGAATTGTACTAGGCTATCTGACACTAACCATGTTTCCCTTCATTCCGATTGAAGAACAGATAACTCGATGCAATAACGCACACATCGAATCTTGTAGAACTTTTTTTCCCCTAATGAACCTTTTGGATATTACTTATCCATCACACATTGATTTGTCTTCGTGAGATTTCCATACGACAAAACATCTCTAATTTCAAGGCGTTTCACTCTTACAGTAACTCCTGTATGATTTCTCCGATTTTTTTCCTGATCAGCATGCGGAGTTTAGCACACGAGGTCCGCTGCCATCAGGGTGCGTAAATCCTGATTTTCTGTGCTCAATCCGATCGTTTCACTGTTCTAATTCGGTTACGTTATATTTCATCAAACTCACATTTGATAGTTTGATAGGAAGTTGTAATAAGAACCTTGCTCGAAAATTGGTCACAGTCAGTCGAGCATGCCAAATCGGATCGACTACTCAATAATCGACACAATTGAATCAGTAATCAATAGCTCAAACTGGTCGGTGTACAGTCAGCTCGTCAATGCAGAAACCTGACTGGATGGCTGAATTCGAGGATGTTCTATTTGCGCTTTAGATACCGTGTTGCTATCTCTTCTATACTGTCGTTTTGGCGTATTCTGTTGCCCAATTTTGATTTGTCATTGCGGGTTGGAGCGATAGGGGCAGCAAGCTGAAATTGATAGCATAGGCTGTACATAGAAATCACGAGGTAAACGGGAAGTGAATTACAAGCACAAAAGGTCAAGCGGTTGTTACACACACACATTTGTACCTAAAGGAACGATATACATGAACCCCGTGGTGATGAGGGAGCAGAGAATTCAACCAAAGTGTTGCAATCAATGCTAAACGACACACCGGTTACAAACCGAATACTTGTTTATAGAAATTCTATTAGAATATTATTGTCATGAGAATAAATTCTTCATAGAGCAGCCTGTGGAGAGTACGAAATATAAAAACTCGCAGTTTTGGTCAGATTTTTCTTCAACCTAACCTACGTGTGTAATCCAAGCGATCTTGGAATTTCATTGTGCAAATTTGATGGGAAATTAACCTGAAAGTAGAAACAGAGGTTAACCGCACCACTTTGACAAACATAGCGCGAAAGCTGACGAAATTGTCTGAGTCGATTCAGGATTTGCTTACCGGTGATTCTTCAGGGTGTAGTTCATTCGTTGTTTCTCTCAAGTTCGTGTTCGTACCAATGAAAACTTGTCAAGCTTTTTGGAACTGTGGTCCTCCAGTGGTGATAGTAAGAGAGAAAAATAGTAAAATAAACTCAACGAACGAACTCAGTCACTCAATAACTCATTTGAACGAGTGAATGAACAATATCAAACCTCTCACGTCATCAGCATTATATTCAAATAAGTCATCAGCTATTTATAACACGCCCAAGTTGGTGTGAGTCTACTTGCTGTTGACCTGACGGAAATCCCTAAGGGATGACTTTTGGATTGTTCTGGTTCTTCACCTAGGTCCATTTCGTTCAACTCCATGCTCGAAACAAGTGAGTTGTTATAGCTTAGCGGCCCTCATCGCAGACTGAAGATCTTGAAATCGTGATGTCTTCAATTCTCATCACCTGTCCCCTTTGCCACTTTTTGCCAGCTTCTTGTCAGTTTTGATAATCAATCCTGAACAGTTTTACAAAGGATTTATTCGGAAAAAGTAGGACATGCTGTTGCAGAACTGCTTGATTCCGTTTAAACCGGTTCTTTGTTTAATGTCGAGACACGGCTCATTATTGTTCAACTATCAACATCGGATGTAAAACTGGTTCGCGCGCATGATCAAATTCAATGCATTCATGGTCATGAGGTTTTGATAACTCAAATTCCATCACATTTATCTTAACAACATTCTCACTGCCTTAATGGGTGACCCAAATGTCCATTATCTGGATTAGACTGGCGTAAACGACTGGGGTCGTTTGGCTGATTGAATTCGGAACCCAGAGGGGTGGGTTGGATGGAGCGAGAGAGAGAGAGAGAGAGAGAGAGAGAGAGAGAGAGAGAGAGAGAGAGCGGAAACACGTGTTATTCTTTAAAAAAGAAAATACGTTGGTGCTTAAAATACCGTTCCGATTGTCCTTCAGAAAAACCGTCCTGCACGAGGTTCAATTACATCAGGAACACGCCAAGTCGCGTAAAATAATTGGTAGAATGTCCAAATCTAGTTCATTCATTTTGCCTCAGATTTTCACCCACCTGTTCCCTCCTCTCTGAAACAGTGTCCTTTTACGGGCTCGCAGTTTGATCTTGGAGACATGTTAGTTGTGGTAAACCGGTTTTTTAAACGAACAACTGCAAATAATTTGTCGGAGTCAATGTTCCATTTTCCTATGCGAGGCAAGCAGTAGAGTCGCAAGCGGTGGCTCTCAAAATCAACTACAATTAGTCCCCTGATATTCACAGAAGCAGAGGAACGATGCTTTTTGCAGTTTAACAGCTTTGAGCCGCAATTTAACAACATTACAGGCTTTTAAACTGCGATATTTGGCTCTTAAACTAGAGAAATTGCTTCAATTTAGAGTCTTCTTAAGAGAAAAACTAGAAGCACGAAATCTTACCTCACTGTCATTTGAATTTGAAGTGAGGCTTCCTGGAGCATTTTGATACCTCACCAGGGAAATAATAATGATTATTTCGTGCCAATCTACCGCACGTCTATGTGATTATTCATCGCTCCTGCTGGTGTTGTGTGAGCAAGTTCTAAATCAACGGAAATCGGTGGATTGGACATAGTGTATAAGGTCTCTTCTATTTGAGAGAGTTTTTTTTTCATGTCTGGTAAATGCTCTACCAGCTAAGTGTTGCTGTACGGCTTGTCAGGTGTGAATAAAGCTAGTGAAAATCCAGTACTTCCGGCTTTGGATTTTTGGATGAGAAAAATGCAAATGGATTTTCCCCTATCTAAGACACAGGCTTCTCGAGCCAATAAATGCACTTAGTGTTACTTCTGATCTGGAAGCGCATGATTTGATGAAAATAGAAACCCTAGCGTGTGGATATGGGGGTAGAGCTATTGGGTTGACTCATACACTTAGCACACAGATCCACATGATTTCAGACAGATAGATTTGATTGATTTCACCAGTTTTTATCTGATGTGAATCATCCTGCGGGATATCGAAGCTCAACTCATCATTGAAAACCATGGAAGAGGCAATTTACAACGATTTTATCTAGCTTGTTAAAAATCATCAGTGGTGCTTATCTACAGATGCCTTAAACTGGCACTCGAACTCACAGTGAATGATTGTGGACGGAGTCCTTGACCAGCAGGCTATCCGAACTGGGGTGCAACGGTTTGCTTAATGTCACCACTGCACGATAAAGTTTCCTTCCCTCACTGACTTTCCAAGGTTGAGAACCGGTAGTCAGCTATTCGACGGGTTCTCGTGATAGACGAATTCTGTGTAAGGACCCAAGTTGAGCGAAGACATTGCGATTATACCAATCTACAGCACTTCCCTATGATGTGGAAACGAATCGTATATCTGCTAAAGCACAAGAGTTTATCGACAAAAAGTAAGAATCTTCAGATGGACTGAATCTTAATGTAATAAGATAATAAGTTATCCCAAATACATGGTCACTGAGGTTTCACTAGTAAACAGCTTGAACGTTTTCTTCAATCAAAATTCCAACTTAATTCGTGCATACAAACTGATACGTGGTTTCACAGTTTCAGATAAAGCATGGTGGCGAACAGCGCTACACTTCTGATACTCCCATTTCGAGATACGTGCTCAGCCTTTTCGTATTTTCTTTATACACACTTTTAAAAATAAGCATAATTTTCTCCTAACATGACTGAAATTTATCAAATTAACGCAAATAGTCCTTCATTTCCAAATTCCAATTCTTATTAATTCGTTTTCATATAAATGTGAGTGTAAAGGATTGAGAATGAAGTCACCGATAAAGTATGTTCACCAACAACTCGTGTTCTCGTTACTATGATGGGCTTATTCCGCAAAATGGAAGAATATATATATATATATATATATATATATATATATATATATATATATATATATATATATATATATATATATAAGATAGTCGCACAACCCTAGTATTTGGAACAAAATAAACCACTTGTTGACCAAAAAGGAAACAGCATTGATGCACTAAGACAGCTAATAGTCAGACAGCAGCATTTAACAAACCTTTATCGTTTCAGAGGCTGTTTGACGATTGGATTACTGCGTACATATGTGTGTGTGTGTGTGTGTGTGTACTGACAGTGGTTCGTGCTCAGTTTAATTGAGTGAGTTGATGTCTTCATGGATGTCCTTTCCTATGTGCACCGCAGGAAGTCGATTTTTTGCTGACAGACTCTTCTCAGAGCGTGAAACTGTATCTCGTTTGAAATTCAACTTCTGGGAGATTTCATTTGTCACCGAATACGTTAATATATCATGCGGGGTCTAAGATCCCTTAACCACTAAAAATCCACTGGAGCACTGTAAATCTGTTCGGACGGGAATCGTTATCGACGAAAATCCACTGCAAATCAACTTGCACGCGAAACTTCTACTGCTTGAGTTCATCAAGTGGTCAAATTTGGCGGATTCTTTGTGTTGAACCTGCTATAACTATTTTACTCACATTCCTTTTTCCTTGTTAATCAAGTCCATGTAGAGACTCAATCAGTAACACGTCTCTCCCCTGTGACACTTTTCTCTAAAGTGACCAACGACCATTTATAAATCTACAGCGCCGTGTTATAGGCATTCTCATATGGCTCATCGATTTTCCGACGTGCTCAGAACCTCAAAGGCTTCTGGTTGATGAACTAGGCGTCACCAGTGGAGGTGACATTTTCAGTACACTTTTGGTGATCCCCGTACTCCCCGCGCACCAAGCTCAGTGATCAGAAGCCGTTGAACCTCACCGACCTTAGCTACAATCAACACCAATTTTTAACAGTATTCGGAACTGCAAATCTCGTTTGATCCTGACATACTGGTAACGGACCAGTCAACTCTACGCTGCTCATTACGCATTCTTATCGTAACATGGACGTCAGTGGTAACCTCTGTCACTGATGTCATTCCATATTTGTATTTTAGTGATCCCTGACTACATATTCTGGATCTGAATTCCTACGCTCCTCTCGGACAGGACAGTCCCCGTTGACGGTGGATTGCCGTGTCCCTGTTTTAACTTGGTCCTCATTCCTCGGTTCACCAATTTATTTTGTCAGACAGCCGAAACTGTAGCCTGTTGACTTGGTCTTTCGGCCCTGAACTGCTATTGCCTAACGAGCTTACAACCTTTTCAACCTGGTAGTGCTGCCTAGCTTCTGCACCAACTGTACGCCATCGATTGTTCGGTGAACTCATTGGAGAACTCCAAAATTGGAGGCTCGTGTGTTGTCATCTTGTAGTTATCGTTCACGTGCAGTATCGGAATCAAGTTCTTTTTCGGGCTTGACTTCGCCTTTTGTCATTGTGCGTAATTCCACATACCCCTGAAAGCCGGACCTACTTAACCAGTCGTAAAGCCTTTGTTTGATCCGAATCCTTTCGGAAAAGAAGCTTATCGTAGAAGTTGATTGTCGCTGATGAATAGAGTCAACAACACATGGACGCTATGTGTAATGCACGAAAAAGACAAATCCGTGTTTACCACCTACCGTGTTTCCAAAAATCTGACCATGGGAATATTCTACAATTCCCACCAAGTTAGATCAAACAGCTGTCACGTGATTTCATGACTTTTCAGTGTAGATTCCAGTGTTCACCTACCAAAGGGAATCGTTCCACAATGTATCCTTTATCCTTTATCATATTTTCTGTAAGTATCGAGATAGCTCACTCTGTAAACCAGCCCCGATCCTGGAACTTTCTTATCACTATGGGATTGGTACTAGTACTTCGCTCAGAACGTGAAAAACTATCTACTCGATAGATGAAATACCCTTCACTTTTTTACCTAGTCAGGACCATGAAATCTGATTTCTTTTCACCAGTGCTTACGTTCCATCTTGCATAAGCCTAATTCTACCCTGGACAGGACAGTGCATCAGACACGAACAATCTCTTGTGTTCTTTCATGATCTAGCTCTAATTGTTACTAGATTGCCCTCATTTGAAATCTGGCCAACGTAAAACAACGCAGTTGAACTGGGCAAAATGGATGGGAATAAATCATCTAAGGATGTGCCATCGAATATTCGGGAAACCTCGTGAGAAGAACCACATACAGAGCTGAAACAAGAACAAAACTCGGGGAACAAAGGACAGTGTTGTCCATAGGTTGAGAGGCTTGCATCACAGTCTAAGAGTCATCCATCGCCAGTGAATGAATTCCACATAAAAATGGAAATTATACCATTTCTTTTACAAAAGAAAAATAACTATAAATCTAAAAGGTCTTCAGAGGGTTGTACAAACGTGGAATTTTGCCCACCTTACGAGGTATGCGCTGCTGTTGTAATACCGTGAAGGGATCTGCGATGAAATTCTTGTAACTGCCACTCCCTTGAAGGCTGCTATTCGGGCGCTCTCATGAACTAGTCTCTGCTTTCTTCCAGCAACACTTTTACCGAACTTTGAAAGTGGCCGAAAGCCTCTTCGATAGGGTTGATAAATTTGCCAGAGGGAGGAAAAAAGTGCAATGTCTAGTGGCCAGATGATCCAAGTGTGACCGTTCATTTGAAGGAGCTTCGTGGAAAATAAGCACTAACCCCCTAATGGGTTTTTCTGAGCCCACTTTAGAGGAATGTGCTTCCAAAAACCTCTTGAATTGCTGGTTGTTTGTTTTCGTACGGCATCCCACTTCGTGTCATCCCCAACGCTGTTGGGAGCTCCCCAGCAGAAGGTTTGGGTGGTGTATATCAATTAACTTTCAGAAAAAATGATATAATTCGTCATTAAATTTACTAAGCTCTGTAAATACGTAAATCTTGTGAAAACTTGTGAGGCATAATTGCTTTGCTACTTGACCAATTTGTTTTACTGACTACCCTTGTGACTTATTGATTTTGCTGCGTTCTGTGTTGATAGGTGGGTCTATTAGGATGCTGCTGTGGTAATGTAGAAGATCTGTAGTGTTTTGATTAAATGTACGTACTAATTTTCTTGGTATTTGTCTTAGAAGACCTAATGCCAGGAAAAAAGTTGGTTGTAATATAAATGTTGACGTATTTGTTAGCCTGATTGGGGAATTGGGAAACAATATTTCTTTCGAAAATTGTCCCCATATTAACTTTGCTTGGCTGACTGCCTTTTGGACTCTACCTTTCACTCAGAAACCTTCGATGCGGTCGGGCGTTGTTGGCTGTGATAGAGGACGACATCTAAACAAACTTAACTCCGTGATACGGATCAGCCTGGACGAGAGCTTGGGGGATCAAAAGTGACATACACGCCTTTGGGTTGAAAATGCCCGGATTCAAACCCTGGGTGCAGCGCAGGATATGATAAACCATTGGTGAGATCTAGTAAGAGCGAAAATCGAGTCTAGTGCTTCCGGATGGCTTGGATTTTGAGAGAGAAAGGTGGTGTCCAAAAGGCAAACAGCCAAGCAGACAGTATCATCAAATGTCATACACTACTCGCAAGTAGTTGTGAGATATATTTTTGTATTAACTCTTCCACTTTAATTATTGTTCTCTCGGCTAGGATGAAAATAGATATCGCACCGAAAGCTTTTCCCGTTGTGTCAGGATAGGATTGGGATGCTCCATCGGGAGGTTAGGTGAATCCTTTGGGATATTTTAGTATAGGGTTGGGTGTCACCAAGCATCGACGCTCGTGTCCTCAAGTGAGGTTTTTGGGTGAGCCAACTGAATTATCTACTCGACACTGGTCCATGTAGAACATTCAGACTCAGATTTTGGTTTGGTCCGAGCGACAGTTACCGAGGTATTCTCGTCCATCAAAGTGGGTAACTTAGGAGTAATGCCACCTGAAAATTTCCTCTTCGTGAGGCATTGTTGAAACTCAGCTTCTCGATTACTTTTGCAATGTCTCTGCCTACTTAGGTATTTATCATGATATATTCGAACAGTTACCATTTTTGCCACACAGTAAGATGCTTCTGAGATTTAAACCGTTGGCAGTTTTCCTTCTCCGTAGAGGATTTTTGTTCGCTTCGTTCAAATCGTTCAGTTCCGTCGCCTCTGTCACGTCCTCAATGGATGTCTTCATTTTGCCTTGTTTGTTCCGCGAATGACAGAAATTACTCTATGTATATTGGCAATAGGACGCTGGATTTCCTGAGTATGATTCATCATGAAGTATTAACGATCAGATCATCATTGAAAACCATGGAAGAGGCACTGTACAGCTGCTTCATCCTTGTTAGAAATCATCAGCAGTGTGCATCCAAAAATCAAAACTGATCGAAAACGACCCGATGACCAAGAGCCAACAATACCAATAGTCAGTTATCATGCGTTCGTGCGCCATTAGGTGTGACGCATACATCACATCACCTGACAACCAATTTGTGCGCGCCAAACACACCCGATCACGTGGTCCCCCGAGTAGGTAAAAACACGTTTCTGGGCTTTATGGGCATCGAAGCGCAACAGTCACATGCCAAAGCGGTTGCATGTTCTTATACGCGCATGCGACATCATTGACTTTATAATTCTGTTAGGTATTGAGGTTTCATTGTATTAGTGCTGGTCGGAAAACATTGTTTGCACCACTTTCTGGAATTCATATTCACGGTAAAAACATCTGATTCGATGTGTGAGTCCAAATATCCGATGTTCCACTGATTACACAAGGTGGCACACAGTCAACCCAGGAGTTGCTGATGCATGGCTCAAAGCTACAGGGCATGGCTCCTGACCTACGAGAAATACTGTGGCTCAGTGACCTTCATCCACATTTGCCACTGTACTTTCTCTTTTGGCTTTACAGATTTAACTGAATTACTGTCTGATACCACTGAGCGAAGAACCTCTGACGCGGAAGAGATAGAGAATACACCCTCCCTCGTCCAAACCGAACTTTTGATGTTATTCTATGGCGATCGTGAAACTCACTTTCACCAACTACAAGAGGTGGTGTGGCCTTCATCTTTTCTAATAGTATAAACTGTCAGTTGGCCGGTGGCTAACTGTCCCGTATGCGCACTTACACCGAATCTATCTCAGGTTCACTTCAGACCATTCATTATCCTACTCAGGCTCCAGATTCTGATCTGTTCGTAACACTTCCTTTCAGTCTGGATGATGTTTGACTTCCGCCCTAAACAACAATCACGGTAGCGCTCTCCCTGACCATCTGCGCTACACATATTTGTAAATCACTACCTCACTGAATTAAAGGAATTGGTTCGTTATGACCACTATACGCCGTTGCACACGATAAGAAATACTTCTACCAAAACAGACTACTGGATTTTCTGGTCAGTCAGATTTAACCGCTCATATATTTGTCAAGAATTTCTAATTTGATCCCCGTCGCTATTCATTACCAGTATACGTCCTCCCTTCGTAAAAATATCGGATCTAATCCTTGTTCTTCGTTCTCGCACACAAGTTCTTGCTTGTGTGATCTGCATGAAAGAACCGTGACTGGACCCATATGTTGTGAACTGACTCGTGTCGATGGATGGCTTCAGATTGTGCCTGTAGGGCACGAATTCCAGTAATAAGAAAACTGGAGACTGGGTGGTCACTTGAGTCATCTCCTCGTGATGTGAGAAGACTAATATCATTTATTTATACTCAGTGAACGAAATGTCATTCTAAATTGTATCCCCATAGGAGCATTATCACCATAAACCTACGTGTACCTCCATTTTGCTTACAAAATACCTTTTCATCATCCCACTAGTCCTTCCTAAATTCACGCTCCGCACTAGACAATTTCATTCTTGCTTCAACCGAACCGCCAGCTGAATTTGGTCCAGCAGATATTCGTGTTTCTCCAATCAGAAGGAACTCCGTTTTAGATGGGATTATCATCAATCATTCTGGTTTATCCCTTGACATACGTGCGCCTGTCTCAACCAGTGACCTTTGTCCGTTTCTCTTAAAGTCTAAGATATTCACTTCCAGTCTGTTTTCCATTCTTTCAGACAAACCAACTAGATCAAAATCCACCCCGCCAACATTTTTCACGTAAGAGCATCCTCCTTCAACAAAAGGGCTTTCTCTATGCATCTTGGTTTTTCTTCAGTCGCAAGTAACAACGGCAAGCTTACCATAGAAATGGTTTTTTTTAATTTTCTACTTGCTGTAAGGATATGGGCTGACTCATCATCGACAGACAGTCAAGACGCATTAGCAGCTGGCACGTCAATGCCTGTCCATAATCTAGGCCAATTCTTGAGCCAATGCCTGTGCACACGGCAAGGGGGGGGGGATAGATACGACGAGAAAGTCAAGTTGTAGCTGGCTACATCACTGATCAACCAATCAGAAGAGAGACTACCCGATGCAACTCGTGTACTAATTGGTTTGTACAATGTGAAATCCACTTGCAGTTTTCCCATCCAAAGATCCAAAGCCGCGAGCCGGAAACTAACCGGTGGCACCTTGCTTATCGGGCAGATGCTTTACCAACTGGGGTATCGCAGTACGGGTGTGAATAACGGAAGTGAACATCCAATAATACGCAAACCACTGCTCCAATGAGGTACAGCAACTGTCCTGGTTTTAATCACTGGGCTAGCCTCGTCGGTCACTTCTCAATGGGATGAACAGTACACGGCTGAACAGGATCGAATGGGTTTCGAAGTATATTCATAGAATGCATTATTGGCACCAGGCAACGACTGGTGACGGTGACTGTTTCTTCCAATATATTCAATGTTCTGAGCTAATAAACTGAGGCCGTTCGAAGGTTTAGACTTGTTCTCACCGGAGTTAGTGGGACAATTCAAAGCGCATTTGCTACCCAGGGAATTAGTCTTCCTCTGTAACAGCCGCGTTCCTTCTCCTATGTTAAGATCGTTAAGAAGACGGAAGGCTAATTTCTACGAAACCCCGAGGCAGATTAAAACAAGGTAGCATTCAGTTTCAATAAAGAAGGAAATTTAATGCACTGATCGTTGCCTGCTAGCCAGCTCCTATGCAGCTATAACAGTTATCGCTTATGGTAGAACATTCGGCTTCTCTTTAAAAAAACGAAACAAGTGTACTGTGCTGCGGGAATTGACAATCTTAACCGTGCATTCATATACCATCGAAGTATTCTCCAATTTGCATCCATCCCTGAGAAGTTTCTTTTTCACGTAAGTCTATTCTGAAGAGAAAAAATGTTTAAGCTTCTTCATACATATAAAACAAGTCACATCAATTATGAGACGCGACGCTGTTGGTCAGGACGATGCTTATAGTTCTTTTTAAAACAAATCTGTGTGCTTATATTCCATTCCCGACTACTGGAGATCCGCCACTATTTTCCCGATGCCCTACGGTTTTAGATAAGTATTTTCGTTCAATTGTTCTCACTTCGTCTGGCTCTAGACTGACAGAGCGTGCCATGCTTAGACGCCTGAGTTCCTCTATAAATGCTCCCGACGATACCTTATGGTTTGTCTATAAACCAAAATAGATCCATTGTGGATGCTATCGCTTCCCTACCCCATCATACTACTAAATCCTTGAAAGTCTATACGATATGCTTTCTCAGACTACTCACCCGCTTTTGGTTCCACTCTATGCTAATTTGTCTTTCATAAACTGGAAGATTTTGGTTCTCCTGCGCCCCCTGTCGACTTGGTTTTCAGATTATTATTTAACCCACAGAACTCCGTGTACACGACTGGGTTTCAAAATACCCATGCTTTGGTGAATTATTCAGGAGGGATTCAGGGTGTTGTCCTCTCGCCTTATTTGTTTTTCCCTTATACTAGGGGCCTGTCACCCAGTTCTCCGGCACTTTTATTTGAATATGCAGATAAAGTGACTCTGTAATGCCGGTTACCTAATAGCGTCGTTTCCCGAGTGAAAGCTTTCGTCAATCCCTTCTGCTACGTGTGGACCACCTTCCTTTGCCCTAACACTCGACTCTATGCGAACAAGCTAACCAGGATGATATTTCCTGCTACTCGTGAGAAGCAGAAGTCGGTCTGGAACAAGAAAGCATAGCGTACATTCGTTGGAGTGTATGTGAGGAGCTGGCCAAAGCAGCCGACAAAATGCAACCGCGCTTGGCAGTCAACGTTCAACTAAACGAGAATGGGTGTTGAACGAGTGAACGAAGTTGAGTCGTGCTACAACTATGTGGTAAGCTATTTCTGAAATTCAGTATTTTCATTATTTGTCCTTAGTCTATCTCACCTATAATTTCTTCGCTCGATCTGAGTTAGCTCTAAATTTATCCGGAGGCTTTGAATGTAAGTTTCCTCTTTTTCAGTCGGCCTACCTTCGTGACCCATCTATTCCTTTCACAGAACCACCAGCTAGAGTAGGTCCGAATAAATATTTAAGAATAAGCGTTGACTGTCATCTCACATTTCAAGCTGCGTGAAGGAATTTTGGACTTTTTATCTTTAAACGAAGTGGTATTTCCCTTTCCGGTTATCAATGTTTTCAACTGTTATTTTAGCTGATCTGCTGGTGGAAGATTTCAAAATTATTCACTGAATACCGTCGGTTATTGGTCGGGTATATATATATATATACATATATATATATATATATATATATATATATATATATATATATATGCTAACTGGACCCGACCGCATGTGAAAAGTTCGCCCACAAATTCCTTTCAGAATTCGCTCACTCTTAATACAGTGATCTATCCAAGTGTGATTCCTTTGACCCTAACAGTCTGCTCTTTGCGATCCTTACGGTCTCACTTTGGCATTTGCGGAAAATCTCTGTGGTTTCATAGCTGGCCCCAATTCGCCCACTCCGGGCGAGAGTCTCAGGTGAATCCCCTGACAATTTATGACCCGTAATCATTTTTTTTCGTTCTCTCAATTCGATGAAATTCTAAGTGTAATTTTTTGATTGGCAAGCAGACATACGTCTACGCAAAGGTTGGACCAAAATGCAAAATAAAATGCCCTAAATCCTTTCTCTCAGGTTCTTCGTGCTCGCCTAGTTTCGGACTTGATTCATTCCTTTGCTCGGAACTCTGCTGCTACAACAGAGAGGATCACGCATCTACTCGCGAGTAGTACATGACACTCCACTCCACTACCAATAATGTTGGCTTATTGGAAGCGGATTACTAACCTTATCTCTTAACGTTGAAACATTAATTCAGCATTGCTGCGATTGTTTTACAATATTTTATCAAATGTGAGGATTGCGTAGTTTGTCAATCTATTCCTCTGATTGATCCTTTGGTACCGGATTAACCCATCTTAGATTTTCTGTGCTGATAGTTAAGTCACATTCAATCGAGAATATATTCAGAATAAAAGTGTCATGCCTAGTCAGGCTGCACCTTGAAAATGGCCCCCTTTTAACAAGCGAGCACTCGAACAAAATTCAGACACGACATTGTTCCCATTACGAGTTTATTTCATAAAACACGGAATTAGAGAGAACAGCGCAAATGGTTTGCAGGTCCGTGCAAGGACCTTGCAGTGAATTACAACTAGGGACGCAATTAGGTGATAGTACCAGAACTGTTGTCCTTAATTTCCGAATTGTTTTGGATTTCTATCCGCCGACGAGTGTGGTGAGATTTGATGGCCTTATTTACTTCGGATTAGGCATTCTAAACCGAATACACTGTTTGTGAACAAGTTCGTATTTTCAAAATAACCAAGAGTTTAAAGTCTGTCAGTCGAATCTAATATGATTAGCATGTAGCTTGCATAACATGTAAGTCCTCAAGATTTGAAAATGCCACATTAAACACCCCGACACATTCGGACCTACGGTTTAATCAGTGGTCAGCCAAAATATTGTTGCCGTATTTTTTCATTTTTGCTTCCGTTCTTGGTGACGTTACCATTATTATTATTGTTATTATTATTATTATTGTATACAAAAGTTCAAAGTCGAAAATTCTAACCCCCAACTTGGACTAGGATTAAAAACAACTATTTGGATTCCAAAATTTAGTACATCAATTAGCGATGCGCAAGCTTCTCGACCGTGTGTGTGCGTGCACGCGCGAAGGATGTCTCCTACGAAACGGCTGTTATGGCGATAATGATGAGCCGGTCATTAGTGTAAGTATTTATGAGGTATAGTTATGGATTTATGTATGTGGTTGTGTACACATACCTCCTCAATTGTCCACAAGCTGGTGTTTTAAACTGGCCTTTACCACCAAATAACGGACTGACCGACTGATTTATTTAGTTAAAATGAAGGATTACTCGTGTGTATTTGACCAAACTGTGGATGGACAATTTGATCAAAACTTTTGATATGATACAACTTGATGGCGAATCTTTTCCTCATATCCGGGAGCCTGGTGGCCAAACCAATGTCTGATTCTTAGAGGAGGTGGGACGGGTTCACGATGAACAAAGACAAACGTAGAGTATGGGTCACGATATAGTTAAAGTATCATATAAAGGTCCAAGAAGAGGAGTGAACAAATAGGTCGCTGTCTGTGTGAGTGTACACGGTCATCGGGGTGTGCACAGCTCTGGATGTGTGTGTGTGTGTCGTACACTCTTGACCGCGTATGTCAGTATACTTATGCAGATATATATATAGACCCCCAACCGTTGTGCTTCTATCAATGGTGAATGAAAGCAATATCAGTTCATGCAATAACCTGTTGACTTATACTCAACTTGAAAGCGATTGAAGCATGCAGCTAAAGTCCGAAAGCAACCCTACCCGTGCTACAGACACCATAGACGGGGCCACCGGATCCACGAATTGTAGTACTCATCTATCCATGAAGGCAGGGCGTCGGAGTCTATATGTTGCCAGTCCCGATCATCGTAAGAGAACCGAAAAGTTCCCCAGCCGACGGGGTTTGTGTACCATGATTGTCTCGGTACCAACGGAGCTGACGGATCCGACTGCATTGGCCCAGCCCATTCACTCTTCGGCAGACGATCTAAGTAAGAAGTAGTCGAATCTTGAATCGATACTTGTCAAAACAAAGATTGGTTTTTCATTGATTTGAGTCAACATGAGCTAAATATTTTCGTTTTATATACGCTGCTAGAGTGACTGAAAAAATCAGAGTTTATTGGGTGAATAACTGGTTTGTTTGGTGCTGCGCTGAAAAAATCCAATAGTCTATTGTATTTCTACATCAGCCATTATACGGTTTACCTTTACGGCAAGTATTTCCTCAAAAGTATTTTTGCAGACTCTTCCTCACCTGAGTGATGACCAATGTTTTTTTATAAAACAGCCAAGCAAAGGCCTTTTACGAGTGGGAAGGCTAACGACACCTGGACAGTTGTTGTAGTACTCATGTTATCATCTTCACTGTTCTTGTTACTGTTAATGATGACGATTCGGATGATAATTCAGATGATAATATTAATTTGTTGGAACGATGATAGTCAGTCGACGTTTCGGTTATCGCGAGTGACCTTTCCGCCAAAGCAGTATTTCCGAACTTTTGGCACTTATATATAACAGTTTATGGCGTACCATTTTTCACCACAAACCGAACTGATTTCGGCTCCGATGCATTAGACAGTAATAATAATAATAATAATAATAATAATAATAATAATAATAATAATATCATTATTATTAATGATAATAACAATTCAAATTGGGGTGACAGTAATGACAATAGCAGGATGGCGCAGTGGTATCGAACACGCCCTCAGGGTGAAGAGGCCTAGGTTCAAACCCAGGGTGTGGCGGAGGATATTGACAAACCACTAATGAGCTCTAACAAGAGCAAAACTCTAGTCCGGTGCCTCCGAGTATAGGGATGATCAAATAACCAGAGGTTGGTGCGTGAAAAGTAGAGTCCAGAGGGACAGTCAGCCAAACGAAATAGCAATAAGATTGAAAATGAATACTAAATCTAGCAACATCTGGAGAGGAGATCAACCGCCTTAACGAATACTTTCCATAGGGTTTGAAACACCTACCCTCCCCGTTTTCGATAACCGAAACAGTTTAGTGACATACTACAGTATTTTCCGTAGCCTAAGCGCCAAACTCCTTGGTGTACAAGCCTTACACCACAGTTTAGTAACCATACTGCGTAGTTCAATAGCTTTACGTTTTCTTTAAGAGTCTTGCAAGGTTGTGGTATAAGGCTCGTAAACCACGGCATTTGCGTTTTAAACTGCGAAAAATAGCGAAGATCTCGAGTACCACAGAAATAACTTAGCAAATATGACTTTACATTTGGGCTCAAAATGAATTTACTTTTTCAGTTTGCTTTAGTTCGCGTCATTTTTGATCCCAGTTCCCACAGTTCAACTGAATACCATCAGCTGTTCCACTCATTTGACAACTGAACGAAATTTCCCGACCCTGGAAGTGATCGGTGCCGGACTGATGCGTACGGGTACCACGAGTCTAAAATGTGCCCTCGAATTGTTGAATCAGACCCCGTGTTATCACATGTCCGAAGTGACATTCCGGCTGAAACAACCCCATATCCGATGGTGGATGCGTGCACTGGAGAGAAAACGAGCCTCACTCTCGGAATTTGGCAGTGTTGTCAAACCAGGACCTTTATTCGAGGATTTATGCCGATTCGTTTATCGTGGTTACAGCTCCGCAGTGGATTACCCAACATGCATTTTTTTCCAGGAACTAATGGCACTTTATCCGAATGCTAAAGTGAGTGTTTTTTTGCTCGTCTGTGTGTGTGATGGATGTTTGTTTGTTGGTTTGGTTGGTTGGTTGTTTGTTTGCTTGTTTGTTTGTTTGTTTGTTTTGAGAGACATTTGGCCTGACTGATAAGGACACTGTTTCAAAACGGATCGAGCCAGATCACTTCTCAGTGTACGTGTTTGTGTCAACTGTTGAGCGAATCTGTGCCTCGACACGTGCATATATATATATATATATATATATATATATATATATATATATATATATATATATATATATATATATATATATATATATATATATATATATATATATATATATATATATATATATATATATATATATATATATATATATATATATATATATATCAATAGATTAGCATGACCTGAAACAGACACGGTCCTAGTTGATAAATACGCGTGCATGTGTGTCGACATTTCAAGCATGAAAAACCTGTTTTCCAAGCTACAAGCTGCTAGCAACATACTGGTACTCCAACGAACACACAAAAGTTCCATTATGAGTACAGTTTTTTGAGCCAATGACCTGGTACTGTAATGCCCTGGTTTTGACTACATCCAGTTAGTATTCGTAGTGTCGTAAACGCTACCGATGAAAGCACAGAAGACAAATAAACAGCTGCAAAAGGCAACAATGGGAAGTTTTGCAAACATAGCAAGGGTGCAAGTGAAGTTGTGCAACGGATCACGACGAATGGTCATTAGAACAAGAACATGTGTTTAAAGACATGTAAAAGGCAAGCCCCAAATAAAGTGATCCGTTTAATGCCTTTACAGTTTTTCTACCGAAGTCGAACGGTGCCGCGACAATTTTATTCTTCTGACATCGACAGCCCGCGTGTGTCTTCTACTTGTTGTAACCGAACTGACCTAATTACCGCCGCGCATACTCGTTTATTGGGAGAAAAGGAAATAAGTGACCTCTACGCCAAAGTAGAAGGAATTTGTCAAGAGTTATAATCACCGAAGGCTCGTGTCCCGATGCTTCAGCTAGAATCCTACGAGCAGAATTCGTCCACGCTGGGGTCACTGCTTGATCAGATATGATAACCGTTGGTGTTGGAGGTATCTAACAAGACAGCTGAACTGTCGCTCACTTTGAAGATGCTAACTGCTTTGCGAGTATACAAATTAATAGGTGGAAAACACACTAATGTTTTATGAAAACGGATTGTTTATAAAAGGAAAAAACACTTTGAAAGCACAACTTTCCTGTAATTAAAAGGAACACGTCACTAGTTTTAAGAGGAAAAATCGCACATTCATTCATTCTTGAACTCAGGTCGAATTTGACAATCTAGTAGGGTTTGCAAAGGCTTCCAATGCATATCATCAATGAGGTTTTTGTATGTTCCTCTTCAGCGAGATTGACGCTTGAGTGGCAAAAATTTGCACCTCCGTTCCACCTGATAGCATCAGTGAGTCAGATCATGCAAGGATGTCTTAAACATTTTCTTCTGCCTATTTTGTTTTAGGTTATACTGACCTTGAAAAATCCTCACGAATGGGTTCAAAGTTGTCGAGCCACAACTTTGTCCTCAAATCTGATTGGTCGCCTAAGTTGGGGTGATCGTCTCTACTACTGGATCAAAGGTATCAGAGGCCTTCCGGAGTTACACAATCAGATGTTTACACAAACACTCGGTAGTTCGTTTGACGAGATGACCGATGAAGAACTTATCAGGGCTTATGAACGTTGGAACAACCATGTGATCGCCACAGTCCCGCGGGATCGTCTACTGGTTTTCAATGTCAACCAAGGTTGGCAACCGTTGTGTGAATTTTTAGGCAAAGCGCCGCCAATCAAAGGGATTGAATTTCCTCATTTAAACAAGCGTGCAGATATGGCCAAAGTTGTGAGCGGGTTCTATCAGAAAGGACGATGGATAGATCGATTTCTAATCCTACTCCTCCTCGGACTGTTATGTACGTTTGCCATTTTGACCGTTAGTCGTATCCGTGTACCGAATGCTGTACAATGAGGGGCGGACCAACTCCTCTTGGGAGCCCCATTTATTCTCTCTCGCTCTTTCTCTGAATGAATATTGCTCCTTTTCCACAACTTTGTCCATAATTCGTTATCTTTTATTCTCAATTGTTTTGTGCATGGTATTTTCACACTCCACTGCTCTCACAAAGTAACTAAGACATTTCAAAACAAAGGCAAAGCAAACTTTCCTCTCCAAGATGCAAGGGCTGTCTTTATCAGACACGATCGGGAGACACGAGTGCCGATCACTGTAATTAATACGCATGGCTGAAATGTGTCATGTATTTGTCACTTTTGTCCGAACCCTTTTGCGTTTTGTCTTTCAGTTTCCCGACTTTCGTACTGCTTTATTTGTACAAATCGAATGAATTTGTGCATAAAACCAGTTTGTAAACGTCCCTTCTATTCCCGTTATTGCCCAACATGGTGTAACCATTTACTTTCATTGATCAGTGGTTAGATGATATTTTTCGTTGTTGCTTTTTTCAGTGAATAAGCAAAGAGTGGGGACTAATACCCGGGATCAAAACAACTTGGTGTATTGATGTAAGACTGTCAATTTAAGCCCAAGGTTTTGGCTTCGGCAAAGGAACGAGTGAAGGACTAGTATTTCATGGATGATACCAAGCCAGGTGACAACAAAGTAGTCTTCCTTCAAGGGTAGTCGGTTCAGCTGGATTTCGAAGTGACCTTATTTAGGTTCATCAGTCAATCACTTAGATCATCTGACAACTTACTAAAACGCCTAGAGATCGGTCCATTCCTGAAGAAGTTCGACTCTCAATCGTCACTTAGCGTATCCATCAAATAGGACTCTGTCCACACTGCGTTGTCAATCACCATTAAAAATAACTGAAACCAATTTGAAACGAATCCCCTGCTGTCGAACATGAGCCACTAATACCAACGAGAGTAGTCCAGTCTGAAAGAAATTGTGATTGAAATCTATTGGAGACCGCGACCGCACCGCATCGGAAACACCGGTTCTCGTCTGACCATCGAAGTTGAGCATAGTCGGGCCCGGTTAGCACATGCATGGGTGACCGGCTGGGAATATCGGGTTTTGCGACCGTCCTCTTTGATCGGCAGTGGTCAAACGGTCATCACGGGGTTCTTTCAACTTCTTGGTCCCGAGTTCATATCCTTCTTCCATCGTCGGTCACACTTCAACTAGCAGCCTCTAATTGGCCGCGACTCCCTTCCTGAAATATCGTCCCAATATAAAGTAGCAAAAAGGAAATTAATAGGGAGATTAAAGATTGGAAGAAGGAAGAAAAGGACCAGCATAGTTAACCAAAATCTAATTCTTAATTAGATAAAAAAATTTGCGAAGTGTTGTTTAGCAGAACATTTGGTAGCACTTCTAGCACTGAATCCTTGAAAACGATAAAATCACCTTTTTCAACTAATTATCGGAAAACTTCCAGTCACCTCTCATAAGCAGAGTGAACATTCATGATCGTTTGAAACTTGGTATGTTAGAGAATCCAGTTTGGCAAGTGCTGGCAAACAACCAATAATACTATGTAAATATGAGAAGTAAGAAATTGGATTTTTGGAATACGATTCATCATGCTGTATCAACGCTCAGCTCACCACTGAAAACTATGGAAGAGGCACGGGACACCTGTTTGATCCTTGTTAGGAATTATCAGCAACACATGTCCACCGAGCCCCAACTGGGACTGGAACCCGAAACGGATGACTTTGGGTCGAACCCCTTAACCATCGGGCTATCCGGGCTGGCTTTCGACCGTTAGTTGAACATTTACCCTACATGATATATTGTAAAGTGAAAAAAATCAAGATAGCTGCAATTTCTACGCATGTTTTCCTCTCGATCGTAGTTTGTTCGGTGCTCCAAGACTTGACAAATTCTAACCGCCGGATAGCAAACCAAACAGAACGGTTAAACTTGAATGAACTCGATTTAGAAGTCTTTCAAAAATATCAACCTGCATAACTCGTATTCTGAAGTTTACTGTCTTAACTATCAATCATCCCTATAATAAATCTTTCTATATGTCTCATCGAAACATGACCAACCCGCATATGGTCGCCAATACATTCAAGTTGTTTTTGTCGTCAGACATTTCCATGTCTTTCGTATTGAGCCGGTTGTGTTACGCGCAAGACCAAATCGTATCCGATCAAAACCGAAGATGAATTCGGAACAAAATGCTGTACTAATAACGTAAACATAACTCAGGCTAATGGAAGTGCAAACCTCAACAGTTATCGACCTAAGGAGTCAAGCAAAATGACCGAACCAACCTTTCGACAATCGACCAATTTCAACGAGCTTAGCATAGAAAAGGAATAAACCAATTCGGAGAGGATCGGGTCACATTAGCGTGATAAAACAGACAGTCAATGAGATGTATCTGATAGTGCAGAAGAGAGCAATGGCCGGGTTTATGGGTCGAGAAAATTTGTACTGTGTACAGAAAAGAGGGAATAATAACAACGAAGGGAATATCTTCAATCACACGGCCGGTGGACGCTGCAAATTCTACCAGCACTTTTGTCATTTTTTGGAATAACATGTATCTTCATCTTAATCTCATTTGAATTGGGAGGAGCATGCGTGAACGAGGAGTCCGTTTTAGAATCACAAGGAGATTCTTCGAAAGTTATTTTGTCGGTTAGTCAAGAACAACCTTCAGACCGAGGACACATGTTCCCAAGTTTCGATTTTTGATGTAAGCCGCAAAAACCGCTAAAGCGGCTGTGTTCTTTGTAGAGAACTTTGCCCTCTCGTCCAGATACGATGACACACTACTTACAGCGTGTATCATTCCCGTTACCAATGGAAAATACCCTTGCATTTACGCAGCCAAACATGAATGCCTCACAGCAAATTACATAGAATCTCTTTCGGTCGCGTATTGTATATTAGTGCGTGATCCAGTGCGCATACTATCAGCGATACTGATGACGGAATTTAATTCGCCTTGGATGCCGACCGTTCCTGTTGCCGACGCAGTAGCATTCCTTTCCTGTTTGAGCATTCCGCTTCACCCTACTTCTCTGTCACGTGAGATTCATAACTTTAACCCGTGTACAATAGCCATCATATCCAGTACTGCTTTTTCACCTGTCTGTTATACGCACTGATATCGTATTATCTTCTTACTAGCATGCCGGAGACCTACAGATGCTGGACGCGGCTAGATCTGCCGTTTTCCGTCTCTCGAACCCAAGTTACCGGAACATTATTACAGTTTTTTTTTACTATATCCTGCTTTACAGATCCTGATGATTATTTTTTTTGTGATCTACCCCATTCTGCCCTGCTCCAGATTTTCGCTCGGACGTTCATTTTTCTTCGTTCGACATTGTCCGTTTTCAATCTTTTAACTTTTCTGCGCGATCTGTCTGACGTTTCATTCCCAACCAAAGTCACTGGTTATCCATTCCTATTATCAATGCTCTATACTGATTCCTGAGAATATTGTCGTACGTGCCAGGCACAGATTTCACGTGTACACAAGTGATCATGCAAACAAGCGTGTCTCGGATATCTGGAAAATATACCTTTTAATTATCTATTAAAAACTGGGAAGTGACCGACGAGACTAGTTCGACGATTAGAACCAGAACAGTTGTTGTGTGTCATCCGGGTGGTGATTGCACGTTATTGGATATGCACTACGGCTTCTCACACCCGACTGGTCGTACCGCGACAGTTCAACTGGTAGAACCACTGGCCGGTGCGTTGGAATCCGGCTCGCCACGACGGACTCTGGGGTGCGAAAAGTGCGAAGGGGGGATTTTTTTAATTCCAACATCTTACTGGTTCCTCGTACCGCCGACCAGTTTTAGGAAAAGTGAAATTATTCTTCAAAAAGAGAAAGCTCCAAAGGAAAAATGGTTCAGGAAGACAGAAACTGTTGAAGGGACAGATAGATTTCCCGCGCCTACGTTCAAACCCAAAACCTTCACAATTTACGGCAATTGGTTTTGACCTTTTGAAGGCAGTCGATTGGGCTTTTCAGTGTCGCGCTAGGGGTTTATTCTTTTTCACCTGAGGATTATTCTATTGTAAATAAAAAAGCTATAAGCTAGTTGTCATTTGATAATTTCTCCTGGTATATTTAATTCAGTGTTCAATACCTTTTGAAATATTTTGATGTAAGTATTATCTACAGATGGGTGAACAACCTATCGCGGAAGATCACACAAATCACTGTCGTGAACAACCATTTCAAAATAATTAAAAGTGAACGCAATAGAGGTATTCCCCATTTTTATCTTAATGCGGTTGAACTGTATACAGTTATCGTTTTTTTTTCTCAAAGATTAACCTTGATGGGGGAAGTGCTATAGCTTGCTGTTGCATTATTTAAAAATCACAATGATTTTTCCATACCTCGTCAGAAACATTCTGAAATTAGAATGCTACGGAAAGCTCATGCCTTGGTTGAACCGTAAGTGCTGAGAATATCCATAGCTCTACTCCGGGGCAAATTGAGGAAGCAACTTTCATTCTCTTGTAAACGTAAGCCGATCACCTGGTGAAAGTCTGCCACATTCGAGGGGGTGGTGGGTGGAGGGAGGTGACCCGTGGCACTGGCCGTTCGATTGTGACTGGTTCACTTGGTTGTTGACACACAAGGGAATGGGCTCGGCAGCTGCCTTTCTAAGCTGTCGAACAGCCTTACCCGGGTAGCACTGATCTGATATTTTATGCTATAGAAGCAGTGTTTCCAGAATTACCGTACCCATGAAAGGTCAGGGATATTTACTATAAGATAGTTGTCAAGGTCACAGTTTCATTCAAAGCACACCTTTGACATTTGCAAGTAGAAATGAAATCTGTGGGGTACGGGATTTTACAAAGTAAGTTGAACAGCTATGGAGCTGATGGAATCCATAGCTGTTACAATTAATCAGTAGAGTCAGTGCTGACCATCGTTATGATCGTGATTTTTGTGGGATATGACCCCACACATCTGTGGATTTACTAACCGAAGCTGCTGTAGTCTAATAGTAGCGGGAGTCGACACATTCTCCTCTCGGCTGTGTTCGTTACCAAACTTGGCCTGCTATGGTCTGCTGGCGGTGAACATGAGACCTGGACGTCCCGGGTTCGAATCATTCCATCAAAGATCACTTCCCCATTAGACAACCTTTGGTTGACCGCAGCCCCGTTTCAGAATTACTGCACAATTTGCGTATTAAGTGGAAAGGAAGTATAGTGTTATTATTACTAGTATTATTAATATTGTCATTGCTATTACTTGTGTCGTGCAAAGTCAGTGAGTGCTTTTAGCATCGTACACGTGGTTATCCACTTCAGTGCCGGCTCTCTCTGGGGAAACAGTTGTCTCCTGGCATTTCTCCCGTCGTCGTCTCTTGCTTGTGCCTATCCGCATTGAATCTCTGACGATAGTTTGTTAGCGTGATCTTGACTCTCGTGAAGACCGAGTTTGAATCAGTGGATAGCGATGTGACAATCAGCTATTTTTTAATACCTCAAATTTGATCGTTCACTGATCTGATTGAATACACAACAGACTATTCATGGTCTTTTTTATTTCTTCCAAGCAGTTGAATGGAATTCACAAGGCACATTCCTTGGTCACGCTGTCGGACAACTGAGGACCAGAGTGTTTCGGCTTAGGGTAAAGAAACGCATTAGGCATTTATTAGATAGGGCCTCAGAACGATCCGTGCTACAGTCATGTGCTCTCTGCCACCAAAAGTGATCGATCACGAGGGGAAATGGGTGTGTGTGTGTGTGTGTGTGTGTGTGTGTGTGTGTATGTGTGTGTTCGAACCTCATACCTCAGACTTTATGGTCTACGAAATCGTCACCGGTCACTTAGGAGAGAATGAAGGAACTGGAAAGATCGTGATAATTCGATCAAAACTGCAGCCATGCCTGTCACAGAAAAGTTCAGCACCGCAACGTACACACGACCGAAATGCCTCATGGACGTCTCCCCCTTTCACTAAATGCATCATCACGGTCATCCGTTACGGGCTTCAGAAGTTTGATGTTGTCACAGATACAGGACCCAATTTCTGCGGTATTTCACGAGTTTCCTCCAACCTATTGATATTGACCAGATGCCAGGTGAAACTCCATGCTCTTTTTGTTTCACATGTCCATTCGGTACTTCATCCAGTTTTTGGCCGGACTCCCCAGACAGTTCGACGAGAAAAAAAGGTAACTATTTACGCAACCAAGATAGCCATCCTACCCAAATTCCTTCAGTCCTCAGTTTATTGTGTAATCGAGCGGATCTTTAAAAACTCCACTGAGTTTGCGAGAACCAGTTAGTCGTGAGACACGAGAAAAAACTGGTGCCGTTTGGGTTTGCGCCGCTTGTATTTGTAGTCCTGCCAAGATATTGGCTCGTAAGGGTTTCAGCTACAGCCGGAAAGTTCGTGTAAACATTAGCCGCAACGAGGCTACGAAAATAGCATGACTGACCAACTACCTTGACTAGGCACACAACAGTCCCGTGACTCAAATGTTGCATTGACAAGAACCTCGTGAAATAGGCCAATGAGTCAGTTACATTCGTTGACGCGAGTTATCAATTATACTCATTGAGATGCAAGAGCCAGATGATTCAGTAATTACGTTCGTTGTAAATACTAGTTTCTGGGAGGTCTGGATTGCTGCTGGTGATTTGTTTGACCAGTGGAGTGACATGACTGGCTGAATCCAAATGTAGCCCGTCCGTTTCGACTGTCCCATGGAAACGACTTGGTGAGATTTTCATCCAAATTTTTTCCTGATTCGTTAACATTGAAATCCAAAGTTTTTCATTTCTTCCGGTTTTTCTACAGCACTTTAGGGTAAACCACAGTAAACGAATCTATGAGCAAATAAATTCAGAGTTTGACGACAGGCTAAATTACTTTTTGTGGATCTTATTGCTATAGTAACTATTCATAGAAATCCAATGGTGCGTATTCCGGAAAGCTCACCCAAGCTATGCTCAGGCCAAACACCGTAAAATTCTTAGAGATTCAGGAAATAAGCACCGGCTTATCAGAGTCAATAAAGTGTGAATTGATAAAGCACTCAATAAACTACAATATCACTAAATTCATACTTTGCTCCCTTGTAATACAAAAATGGTCGAAAGTTTTGGGATCCCTAGAGGCGATATGAGATAATACAATGCGTCCGATGACAGCGGGGATCGAACCTAGGACCCTGCGATTCGGTGTGAAGTTTGTCTGATCACGACAGGTCAAAGTGCGGGTGATTCAGGTTATTGATTTTTGTTGGCTTCAACCCGTCAGGGAGCATGATTCAGAATCCACAGGAGGTTGTTTCTTTCATGATCACTAAACTTCCGACATCAAGCTTGAGTTCTTCACGACTGGGCTTGTGGAAGTCATAATTTCACTTTGGAATTGGTTACCATTTGAATGACCTGAGTTCACTGAAGAAATATCAAATTTTGGGGAACAGAAGCGACCTCAGCTTGTCCCATCTTTTGTTCCCAAACAAAAACTTTCAGTGATCGGAAAAAGTTATCGTCAACAAACCAACTACTGTCGCGTTACAGAATGCCGCCATACCCTTCATGTTCGAGCAAACTTAAAAGACGAATTGTTGTATTCATTTACGTGTTTCGTCAAATTTAAGGAAATGCTTTATGTTCTGTTCCTTTGCACTAGCTCTGGTGAGACTTTCTGAATTCAAATCTTAGTCCATTAGGTCGGAACATATTAGTGATGTAGGAAGAACTAGGTATGATCACCATTCTTCGCAGCACAAATTAATTGGCTCAAATTTGCATCGGGTGACCTCTCTTCTCATTGGCTGATTAGCGATTTGCCCAGGTACCACTTGACGGTAATCCGTTCTCGTCTTGTCAATCCGCTTGATGGCTTGAGAAAACGTTGATTCAAGCACTAACCTGGGTTCTGGACAGGTGGTGATTGGCTGACTGCCTGCGGCTGTCTATCAACGATGAGTCAGCCCATTTCCCCACACTTCCTGCTACAAGTCATCTGATAACAATCTTAGGAAGACAATGACCTGAGGGCGATAAACACCCCGCTTTGTTTCATATTTGTTGTTGTCGCCGTCTGCGGCGGTGTGGCGATTTTCAGTTGTGGTCATACTGGAAGCTTTTATTAAGAAAAACCAGTATCTTTTACGTAAGCTGAAACGACAGTTCTCCCTACTGACCAATTCAAGACCTGGATCAGATAAGCGAATTCGGATTTTGAACGTTTAGATCCTCTTCTTTTATTACTTCCGTCGGTGGTTTAGAAAGTAGCGTTTAACTTGTTATCATACTTCTCTGAAGGTCACACGCAATCCGCGACTTCTAGTCAACACTTCTGTTATTCAAACTGAGTCGTGCAGAAAATGGGGAATAAATAGAAGTTTAGTTTACATTGAAAATCTTCATCAAGTTGGATCACTTAAAACGTAGGCGAACTGTACTTGTTGGAAACTGCGTTTCCCGCATTGTATCCCCTAAAGTTTGTGCACTGAGCTAAAGATATTTGGGGTAAATTTTCACGTACCGAAGTAAAATGTTGCCAAATGAACAGCTGCAGTGAGGTCTAATTGTACGTAGATCTCATACGTGAATAGCCTTGAACTACGGAAACTCAGATCCCAACTTTTCTTCAAGTTGTGCGTCGAATACACATTGACACGATCCATGCCGACAATGTGATACCCTCCGGCGGTTTGTCATCACCGAACACATTTGCACGGATCCCTCTTATTTTGGCGGAGTCTATGGACTCAGTTTGTTGCATCGAAATTTGCCGCGGTTGCCCTCTGTAACCATATTCTTGATGGTTTCGCACCAGTAGATTTTCATTGCAATCGACCAAGGATGCTAACTGATCTATATCTGTGTGAGAATTGTTGTTCTATCTTGTTGCTTATTTTGAAGCAGACTAACCGTATTGGAATCTGGTTCAATCAGTGGCTTATTTTTTCCGTCCAACTGACCCACGCTAATATTCATATTTCACCTCAAACGTTTGCTAACATTTACCCTTGAATTTAGCAAAGTAATATCCATAAACACTTACTGACTGTTGAGTTCTGTTTCCGTTGATGGGTTTATGATTTGAGTACAGAATAAGCCCAAAAAGAAACAGCTTATCGAAAAGGAAGACCTCGAATCACTACCGAAGGATAATTGCGTGTATATTCCCTTCCGTTTTGCGGTGAAAATTCGGAAACTTTCTAAGATACTCCAGCGTGTTCTTCTAGACTATTCTCTCTGTTAAACCATTTGTTTTATAATCAGCTATTTTATCAGCCGAATTTCCTGAGTTTTCTTGTCTTTTGAACAAGTTTTCCTTGTGTCGGCCAGGTCATTGTCTTTGTGATCACTCAGCCAACACTTGAATTTTTCATGACTAGGATTATTCAGGCCATCATTTCAGTTTGGTATTGATTACCACTTGAATTAACCGGGTTCACTGAAGACAAGTCGAGCGTCGAGGACAGAAGCAGCTTTTATGTGCCACTTTCTTGTTCTTGGCCAGAAATATTCGATGATGGAAAAAAATGTGACGTTGACAACCCAGGAACAACAAGTTGGATAGGATCTCGATTGGGCTTCAGTAGAGTAAGAATGATGAAGTGAATACACCGTTAGGTCCAAGTGCAATTCCGGTACACGGCCCAACTGAGGGTTCCGCCGTGATTTATGGTTTAGAAACCAGTCTTTGGGGTACACCATGTCAATGTCAAAACAGTACACGATAATAATACTGCACAAAAATAAGCAGATGATTGAAATCAGATGAAAGGACGGAAGACGTATGCACAATACTGAATGAAAATGAAACCAGTGGTATGAAACAAACTCGCAGTTGTTCTCAGTTCGTTGTAGAGACCTGGGCCTCCAACGTTCACTGTTGGTGAACTTCTTCCGCTCAGTTTGGTTCAGCTTACAGGGTTTGATGGTATTTTGAAAAATAGATTGAAATGGTGCAGGGATGAGTGCCCAAAGCAGCCGGAAAAAATCTTGAAAAGAAACCTCGATTACAGTTAGATTACAGGTTGAGTAAATTCCAGGACACTCCAAATCAGAAAACTAGGCAGCGCCAGAACAAATGATTTATTGATAATTATTTAGTGTCACGCGGACTTCTGTGTGTCCGAAAACGTGTGTATTGATTAGGTACATCTAAACGCTGGCACAGCAAATAAGTTCTGTGCCAAAGAATGTTTTCAACGTGGAAATATACAGGCACCTACATATCTCTTGCTGACCTTAAGAACACAAAGCAACATGAACCGCCCTTTCTATTTTGTGAAGTAAAACGGACCACGTCATGAGCCTAGTTGGACAAATCTCACATAATGAAAATGTCCTACTTGCATTACAGAGGCAGCTCCTTCGTGTTCCTCAGTTTCCCAGTAAAGATGACCGCCACTTACTGGGCCTACTGATGAGCCCGTAGTAAACTCTCCTGTATTTTGTACACTCCTCCGTAGATGCTGAACTGGGTGTTCAGAGCGAATCGTAAGAGCAGTTCTTTCTCGCGATCTACTGCGATACCAACATCGATATATTCACCCGTAATCAAGTCACATAGGTAAGTAGTTGTATCCAAAAGAGGGACGCTAGTAAACAGAGCTGATTCCGCTTGTGATGCCATTACTTGCCCTTTAGGGTCTCGTCTCTGTATTGCATCAACAATCTGGAAGTTATCTTTCAGAATACGATGCTAAGTGTACGACTGGATGTATTTTGACTCCCGACCTAGTACTTCGGCGGACCAACTTTCCAGACCAAAATGCACGCACACTAAAATGAGTGTGAACGTATCCCTACTGGAATCTCGAACCGTCAGTGAGATGAGTGGAAACCGGCACGACGTTTACAGTGGAAAACGATTTAACGGGACAATCAGTGGTCCGTTTAAACAAGTAAGTGAAGGTCATCACATCGCGGCTTTTAAATTACTACGTCACTGGCCCAGTGTATAAATGACTGCATCAACGAGTGGTTAGCCGCTTTACAATTCAATACACATATAGCCTGAGAGTATGAAAACCTTTGAGAAAAGTTGTGTTCTAATCTAAAAAATCACTGGTCTATCACGAGATTCCTTGTTTAATGATAATCATACCAAAATGGGGTCGTTTGTGATGATCAAAAATAAACAGCCTACTAACAGGACAATAAGCATGAGGCAGTAGAGGCACGCATGACCGTTCACGTTTTGTGAACGTGTCTTCACATGCGTGCTCTGTTTAGCTGAGTGGTATCAACTGCCGCACAGCCCGACCCCCTCCGCTGGTCATATGAATCAAACCGACGGACGTATCTGTGATAATCTCTTTAACTGGGTCATCTTTTGGATGGGCGGTAGAATGTGATTGATAGTTACTGCAAGATCAGCGAAATCTGAATTTGAGGATTACACTGGGGTCTTTTATTCCTTTGACGCACGTTCGTTCCCGATGTGTGCCACAAAACATTACTACACAGCGGGGAGTATGCTTACAAATCGTACTCACTTCTTGTAAAGTATGAAGTAACTGATTACGTAGCAATAGTAATACCAGTAATACTAATAATAATAAACTCACTGGAACTAGCCTGCTCCCAGTGCTACATCTACTGGCTACTTATACTGGACAATATGTCCTATACAGACTCTTCGTTGACGATATGTTTTGTGTCAACAACTTCTCACAAAGTCCTTTAACAATAGTGAGCAGATTCATCCAGGCTCATAAAAACTTTCGCTTCACATTAGAGTTGGAGTCTGAGCAAGAGTTGACGTTCTTAGCTATTTTATCGTCACGCCACGACGGCGGATCTCTGAAAAATTGCTTCCACTGAAAGAAAATGTGGACAGGACATCGTGTCAACTAGCACAATCTTGTTCCCATGCAGTGTGAACAAAGCTTGATTTGATGCATCACTAGTCGAGTGAGAAGACTTTGCCTATTCGATACTCTGGATAACGAACTGGCCACAGCAAAGTTAATTTTCTCGGAAAATGTTTACCCTGAATGCCTTATTGATGGCTGCATGGGAGTCACCAAGAGCAAGACAAACAACCCATCAGTAGGGAAAGAATCAGTTTGCATTACATTGCATTTCAAAGGTGATACTTCCTCAAGAACAATGAGCAGTGGAAAACACGTATTTATTAAAGAAGTTGCCCTTTTTCTACTATTCCAAACCAGTTCTATCATCACAGATAGAAGAAAGGCTACCAACGGGGATGATCTCCATTTTCATTGCATGTTCAATTGCTCCTGTGAGGCAAGTTATATCGATCGTATCACGAGGTGCCTGGTCACTCGGACAAGAGAACACCGCCCAAGTTGGCTCAGTCGGGGACCGATAAGGGCAGGTGCAGACTCGACTGCTATCAGTCTGGCTGAAACGAATCACCCCGTTGATGTACGGGGGTCGTTTTGTTCGATCTATTCAATCACAGAGGTCGGGTTCAGAGATGTCCAGACTAAATTATTATCCACGTCGGAGACGTTACAGATTTGAGTAAAAAACCCAGCCCACCATGTGCTCAAGAAACAGCTCCTAAGACCCCTTATTTTCCCGTAGCTGCGTGTTCGAATTGCTCCCGCATAAAGTGCGGATCGGAACTCACTCTCCGTTGATAATCAGTACCAACTTCGCAGTCGCTTTATGAACTTTCACCTCATCCATTCCAACAACATTCTAACCCCTTTTGAAAGTTTCGTCTCCTTAACATAAACAACCAATTTTCCTCTCTGTACATTGTTCCCTTAATTACGTAATTTGCAGATAATGGCCAGCAGAGGAAGCATTTGTTGAGGGCTTTTTGCCAAATCATTATTCTTCAAATAATAATAATAATAATAATAATAATAATAATAATAGCGTTTTTCTTCCTTCTTATTTGTTATACAGGAAAGGTAAAATATTTCAGGGAGAGAGTAGAGGCCGCTTAGAGGCTGTCGAATGGAAAAGTTACCGACGGTGGACGGATTCGAAGCTGGGAGCACAGGCTTTGAAGTCCACCATGTTGACCGTTAGACTCTCAAATCAACATGACAAATCCTTCTGTAGCCCCTTTATCGGAATTTCCAAGATTGGTCAGCAATACAAATCCACCGAGGCACGAACCTAACACGAAGAAAGATCATGAGTCCCCAGAAGCCAACCATCAGGCTATCCGTATCGATTCTGAGCCGTTTACTTCTAGTGAGCACTCCATGATAAGATGCCCATTGTTCCCGTGTGCAACTCTTCAACCACACGCTGAGGATCGAATTGGGCCGATAATAGGGCAGTGTAGGTCATGATGTGATAAGATCTTTCGTGAGTTGCATACGGAGAAGCTAAACCGATGTCCACCATCAGAATTACCGCAACAGGCGACTTGAAAGAGATTTGATTACGCCAGGTGTTTGCTGCTGAGATACTTTTGCCGTGATTGATTTTCATCAACCTGACCGGTATTTTTACACCAATAAAAGTCCTCTAGTATAATTCAATTTGCTCGTTCTGAATGGGACTACTTACGTTGCTCGTCAGAGAAGGGACTTTTGGAACAAGTGTAAGTGCTCGAAATGACAAAGATCAAGAGAGTTAGGAATGCTGACTTGTCAGTACAGTCCCCACCTCCTGTGGATTGCTTCCACTGGGAAGCCTCCCCCGAAGTCAATTACAGTTGGGTGCTGCCATAATGCAAACATGGCGGGCAGCCTCACTGTCACTCGACTCGTTTACACTTCTGTCCCAATACAATTCCCACAGGGATGGTCGTCGGTTCATTCAAGTAGTGTGGCAGGTGGCCCTGGTGACTGTGGTATTACCCTCCCCTTATTTACTCATGAAAAGACATACAAGAGAAATTTTAATGAATAGGCATAAATAAATTGCCCAGGGGATGTGTCTCTTGCCTGATTAAAACTCCAGTGCCTTCTTGTTCCAAGCATGCTGTCAATTTGCGACCAGATGTGAATTTCATCACCGTCATTGTCTAGAAATGTTCACCACAAATTAAACCATATGGCTCTAATTACAGAATAGCCGGAATTGGGAACACAACAAATATCGGAAAAAGAAAGCTGGTTTGTATAGTTATCGAGATTCGGTTCCGATCATGTGTGTGTGTGTGCTGTCAAAAATTCACTCTGTTTGAACAACCACCGATCACCTGAGCACATCAGTTTCATTGAGGAATGTGACACAGGTCGAATGCTCAGCGCACATGATTTCCACGTGCCCCATTAACTTGCTTTTTATTCAAGTTTTACCACGTGCTGGTATATATATATATATATATATATAATATATATATATATATATATATATATATTATACGTATTTTATGTGTGTATCGTTTGCGTAGGAGCACAAACACGAAAGCTCGTGAAATACCTCTAGTTAAGATCACGCCTCCTCTCTTGCAAACAGGTTTTGTATCCGGCTGTAAAGTTTAGGCATCTTATCTTCACTTTAAGTGACGGTAATTGAGGAACGTGATCAATCTGACTTCCACCTTCAACGTAAAAAAAATGCAATCTGTTTATCTCTCTGATCAAGAACCATTTGGAAGGGGTATGGGTGTGAAAGAGCGAAGACAACAGGCAAGCTGTTACAAACACAGGAACAAACTGTTGAGCAACTCTATTGTCTATTATTTCCCTCGACATACCCACATTTCTCATGTATCGCCACGTGCATGTACCAGTGGTCTTGGGTAACCAAGTTAGTCGTGGTGTTAGTCTAAACCACGTGCCACCAGTTGGTCGTTTCCAGTGAATGGAATGTCACTTAGTGGTTCATACACCGAGCATAGATACACACACACACACATTATATATATATATATATATATATATATATATATATATATATATATATATATACTACAGGATGTGCACACACACGCGTCAGGTGAAAATTGTGTCGGTTTAGTCAACTTCAAATAGGATGTCACAGTTTCTCAAATACAACACACACACACACACACACACACACACACACTGAACTAGTTTTCAGACGTCTAGCCTGATGTGATTTTAACCGGATAAGAATAAGGGAGAGCCGGGCAGATGTGAATTTGTTTATCGACCGAAATTTGTCGCACAGCGGATCTCGGATCACCCCTGCACTCGTCTCAGATGTTGGGCTATTGTGAAGGCACAGTTACCGCATGAGGATGCCTGCCAAATGCCATCCGGGTGCTCGTTTTCACGCGATTAAAGTTGGTGTTATCAGGGTTACTTTTAGCGCGACCAGATGGTTTACACACCGATGAAGTTGATGTGTATCACGGGAATAGTGGTTTGCTTACCGGTAAAAGGTCGGCCCGGTGAGTGGACAGTCACCGGTTCGATTCCGGCTCGCGGTGTGGACTTTTGGATGTGCAGATAGCAACTGGGTTTTCCATTTTCTAACATCCAGGCTCCTTGTGCCAATGATACACTCAGCTAAGTAAAAAACTTTGACTCTGATCAGTTAGTTGGTAGACACACCTAGTTAGTGCGAGAAAAAAAGACCAAGTATTCGGGGCAGGACTACCCCGTCTGGACTAACATCAGTCTGGCTGAATGCCAACAGGAAAAAACACATGTGTTTACGCAGGCATCATATTCATTTTCGCACTTCATATGTTTTTAAGTATTACGAACAGATGCGAAATCGATTATACTATGATCATGGTGATCGTGATGTTGATGTATTCGTGTTCGTGTTCGTGTTCGCGGTAGCGCTGGTGATAGCGGGTAAGTTGAACCACGGTCTGGATTCTGGTCACCCGTGGTGATTCAGTGCGGACAAAAAAATCAGTTTCACTTTCAGCCAAATCACGTTACTATGAATGCCAGTCAGAGTTACTAGGAGGTCCATGATAGCTGTCACCGGAAAAATTCAGTATTTTACATTGGTGTCAGGACCCACGATAGATCAACATATTATGAACGGAACAGTAAGTTATACTGAAGGTCCAAACATAATTCCAACTGGAAAGCTCGAAAGACAAAACTGATACCGCATATAATCAGATATTACCAATAATCATTCCTCCTGGGCTGTCGTTGAAAGCCCTTTCAGTCTTGCCTCAGCTGTTTTTCTGTGTACATTCCATTTAGTCAACTTTGACCTAAGTTTTATCCAGCATATTTTGATTTAGAGTAATAATCTGTCCAAACAGCAAGCCTTGTTGAACAGGAATAGTTCATACTTATTCCAAACCTAAACCTATTTTCAAAACCCAAAATTCAACAATTTATTTCATCATTATCATCACCGACGGAATTACCAGCCGAATCAACATCTCGAACATCATCAACGACATCATCATCATCATCAGATAGACACCACGAACAACATCATCATCGCCAGTGTTATAATTATTATTGTGTTTGTTATTATTATTACTATCATCATCATCATCATCAAAATTGTCATCCGAAAGATCATACAAAACTACGTCACATCATCGTCATCATCGTTATCACCTTCATCATCATCACTGTCGTCATCATCACTACCATCATCAGCACCATCAGTGTCACCAAAGTCATCATAATCGTCATTCAAAATACCATCATGATCATGATCATGATCATCATCCAATTCGTCTGTATCATTCGGGACATCATCATCATCATCGTCATCGGAAACAACCTCCTCCTCCTCCTCCTCCTCCTCCTCCTCCTCCTCCTCCTCCTCCTCCTCCTCCTCCTCCTCCTCCTCCTCCTCCTCCTCCTCCTCCTCCTCCTCCTCCTCCTCCTCCTCCTCCTCCTCCTCCTCCTCCTCCTCCTCCTCCTCCTCCTCCTCCTCCTCCTCCTCCTCCTCCTCCTCCTCCTCCTCCTCCTCCTCCTCCTCCTCCTCCTCCTCCTCCTCCTCCTCCTCCTCCTCCTCCTCCTCCTCCTCCTCCTCCTCCTCCTCCTCCTCCTCCTCCTCCTCCTCCTCCTCCTCCTCCTCCTCCTCCTCCTCCTCCTCCTCCTCCTCCTCCTCCTCCTCCTCCTCCTCCTCCTCCTCCTCCTCCTCCTCCTCCTCCTCCTCCTCCTCCTCCTCCTCCTCCTCCTCCTCCTCCTCCTCCTCCTCCTCCTCCTCCTCCTCCTCCTCCTCCTCCTCCTCCTCCTCCTCCTCCTCCTCCTCCTCCTCCTCCTCCTCCTCCTCCTCCTCCTCCTCATCATCATCATCATCATCATCATCATCATCATCATCATCATCATCATCATCATCATTTTCATGGTCAAGATCACCACCATCATCGTCCTCCGAATCATCATCCGACTTATTGTCAACATAATCATCATCATGGAGAGATTCCCCATTGTGTCACAGGTCACTTTCTCCTGGTCCATCCTTGAATTTTCCCTGTTAATCATAATTTTTGATATAATCATTGTCTCTATGATCATCATCATCAATGTCTGTGACGAAATCATCCTCCCAGTTATCACTGGAATCATGAGTATCACCATGATCGTTAATATAATCACGAATGGAGATCTTTTCCGCCCTAAAATCATATCAGAAGATTCTTTTTCTTCATTTGGATGGCGTCGCTTCTTGCCTAATTAGTATGTGCAGATTATACTTATTCCTTCGTCATCATACAAATGCGGGATAAACAGATGTTTCCCTTAGATGAACCACCGGAATCCCATGTTAGCCAACGCGCCACCTGAATTTATACTACTGCTTTCGTTCCACTAATACGAATGTGAATTCTTCCCAGTGATTTTGAATATTGTTGTGGTTTATGCTTCAGGATGATGGTTTGTATCCGTTGGTGATCAATGAACTTGGCTTTTAGGTCGCAAAAATTTTCATCACCAGCCAAGGTGACATAGTCAGCACACATGTGTCACCTCGGCTGGCGATGAAACTTTTTGCGACCTAAAAGCCAAGTTCATTGATCACCAACGGATACAAATGGGAATGTTTGACCCGCAATAATCATCTAGTTTTGCTGGTCTGTTTGTCTGTATATCCACTTCAAGGATTGATTTTCTCTCTTTTTAGTTCGTTTTTCTGCTATCCTTCGTCATTCTTCGATTAGGTGTGAACAGTCCAATGGGTTCTGAGTAAACATCACGCCACCGGTTTTCACATCTGCGTCCATTCTGATCTACTCAGAACCGAACGTAATCGTTCCGAGAGTGATCGAGGGTTGCGTGTCTACTGCTGAAGAAAAAGCATTTTTTATTTCGTTTGTTTGGTAAAATGGAGTAGTGTAAATTTTGACGTAACGTGTTGACCGTTTATTATCGACTCAGTCAGTTGATTGGGTCGTGGCAGAACTGGAGCTGTTGTAACCACACAAACAACCATTATATCGGTGCACACGACCACATTGTAATGAGCCCACGCACAAAGTCGACTTCGGCTGTGCCATAAATGAGCACATGTCATCGTTAGACAAGTGCGAGGACCAAATCACGAATTAACACATCACGCATCAACGACCTGATCCTTCACACGTTTTATTCGCTGTAGTTGGCTTATCAGGCCAGATAATGAGTTCACGTCCATCAGTATTATCAGCTGGGCATTTGCCTACCAATAACAGTACCAGCTACCCTACTGTGTCTGAACCCAACAGAGTAGCTGAAACAGTTTCGCAAAGCAATCTTCCCATTTCATAATGAGATCCGATTTTTCATTCACGGAGTGGATGCTGACTTGCCATTTCCTTTTTACTGAAGTGTAAGTATTTAACCTACAGGATTCTGCAAAGCAATGTGGTAAAGCATATCCCTATCAATGTATAGCATTAAAAATCCCGCTATAAATCAGTCTCTAGTATCGGGAACATTACCACTCTGTCACTACTCACATTGGAACGGATTTATGCCTGTTTATAATCTGGTGTGTTGGCAATTATCAGCAGTGAATTATAGTCAGCTGCCAGATGAGACTCGGAACATGTTTGAAGGAGGTTGGGAGAACCGGGTGATTTGCCTTATCTATTGCAACCATCTATCGCTGGCTTTAAACGTAGCAACAGTCGCCCACCCACCCACACATACAAATACACACACACTCAAAGGTGAACTTTTGTGATGATCATTTTTCCACAGGGAAGTGAATTGCTGAGGAATCCTAATAAGTACAGAATAGCTTGCTTTACGGTGCATTCGTAGATCCTCAATAGTGAGTTGAGTATTCATACCGTATGAGAAACCATGATATAACAACCTTTATTTTATACTACCTAAATAGTCCTTAAAAATCATGTCTCTCATCAGATCGATGTTTGGAAATGGCTGAGAATGAGTTTGTGCACGTGGCTGTCTTTGGGTTGACTTCACAAAGGAACTTAGTTGTTCCTTGTTGTGCTTGAAATCACTCTTGATGCTACCTTATCCACGTACGAGGACTCCATTAGTATCGACCTTAGTAGAGATGAAAAACCGTACGTGAGTAAAGTTTTGTTTCCGAATGAAGACCCAAACAAGCTATAAATATCCGTCTTTGGATCGAATGTGTCTTGTACCGGCGGATTGCAAAGTACTGTCGATCTACGGAAACGGATTCAAATCACATCTGATCCTATCATGCAAAGCACTAACAGAAATAAACAGACTTCATCTATTTGGTAATTAAATCTCACATAATACTTGGATATTGAATGATGTGTTTTACGGTATAAGAAAGACTTTTGGTGTCCAAAACTCTCAGTCACATGTAGTGTACGCAAGACTTCTATCTGCCTATTTATCAAAATGTAACGGGGAATGCTGGAACAACAGAACAATGCGAGTATAAAACTGATCGGACCAACCAGTTGAAAGCCACAGACCAAAGAACGTGTGATGAATATGTCGGAAGCATCCCGCAGAAGAAGAAAAAGAAGCATACGTACTAGCTGATGGGACGCAGCGGGATTTCAGGCAGCTAACAATATAGCCCACGTGAGGAGCTGCCGATCAAGTCGTCAACCGGAACAACCGAACCAGCCGAACAGAAATAGTACCCAAGAGAATCAATGGAATTGCTGCAGGCAAATGGCCAGAACGCAGCCGAAATACTCAGGCAGCTGGCGGTCCAATATTGCTGCAGAGCGGCCTGGAAAAAGGACTATATAAATGATCGTACATGTTTCACCGACTTGACTTGTTTGGCCGCTCAAATACGGGTGTCCCTCTCTCGGCTTACCATCTTCGTTACGAAAAGACATGTGCGTGCTTGAACAATTAAACCAGTTTTATTGTACCTTGGTGACGATCGATCCAGTCATTACGCGGTGTAGTAACTACTCGATTGAACTCAATCACGTCATTATTGTTCCTGTGTAAAACCTTTGTGTGTACTATACTGTCATGAGTAAATGGTTGTTGAACACATCACCAAGGTGCAAGGTACTTGTTACGGATTGCCTTTCTGTGATTGAATGACTCTCAGATAAACGAACCATCATTCGCACGTCACAGTAAGCTAGTTCTCTTTACTAAAGGTATTGAAAGTAATTCAACCAATGAATGATATCAATGTACTTCAAACTGTGGGCATCCCGATCGCAAAGGGCAAGCAAACCACGGAACTCCGAAATAGTCTCTACGGCATCAAGTGGAAAACAAGTTCTACAAGGGCAAGTCCTGTGACAACCAAAGATTAGGGATCTATAGAACGTTATATTACAGACGCAACCAGTCACAATGAAGAGTCCATAGGTCAGGAAGTGTGTTTGAGATCGACGAATAAGGGTGAAACATCACGCCAAGAGTGAAGTCAAGGATGCATCTGGTTTGTTTGAAATGAGCAAATGTTCAGCGAAAAATTATCAGCTACGTGCTTCGAAAATGGCAGTAAATATCTGATTAAAAAAACGGTGATGATTGAATCACGCTGATCAGCGCGCCTGGTTCTCCAATGAAAAGCTTGATGGAAAATGGACGGTCGTGATTAAGTGAGCTTTTCTGGCAAGTCGTTCACAAGGTGTTCTTTCGAAACAAGAAACCCTACTAGATATGGAATAACCAAGTTATAAAGCGTTGTAGTTCGGGAATATATCAACTTAAATTTACTATGATTAACAGAGTGGGAATTACTGGGAGTTATAGATGAGCGTAACGGGTGTGTGCCATCAGAAAGTATGGTGCTGCACAACCATTCACATGCAGAAAAGTGGATTTTTTCCACGAAATTCAATAACTCAGAGTAGGATATGTTACTGCACTTAGAAATACATTTAAAGGTGCACTTGGTGAACACAGTCTTCGACAAGCAAACCAGGAAAAATGGCATGGTAGCAGTATAACCATTGATATAACACACAAGAATGAATAAACTTGGAGGTGATATGGGCAGGTACCCGTAGAAACTTCAGACGAGAGATGTAAAATGTCAACCTTTTTACCTTGAAACAGGTATCTTGTACATGATGGGTGCACTTAAGATTTGATGAGACAAGTATACTAAGATATTTATAGCACTGGACTGCTTCCACATTTAAACCTTCTATCATGAGGATTGGATAATTTGATTGTGATGAGGATTTGCGATCAACTGACAAGTACTTCTGCACACTTGTTTGGATTAAGTGCTATTTTGACGGCGCTGGATCGTTCCGTGATCGTGTGAGTAGACTGTTGTAGTGGATTGATATTACCACTGTTCCGGGATTCAGAACCGATCACAGCATCGTCGGCATGTTTGAAAGTAAAGGATGACGAAGTGGAGAGCAGATGATACATGTAGCAAGCGAACACAAATGATGACTAGGTGACACCTTGTAGTACTCCAGGGTTGATACGGATTGTGGAGGATCTATGACCATTAAGGTATGCGAATGATATCTGTTTGTGGAATAATCTCTTAACCGATTGGAAAGCATTTAGGATATCCCTTGCTGATGTAAAAGAGATCACAAACGTTCTCTACTGAGCAAATTGAAAGCATTTGTATAGTCCAGGAAACAGACGTGGACGAGTTTGCTTTTCTGGTCAATGAATGACGCTATTGAATGGATAAGACAACTGACGGTACCCAAAGTAGATCGTTGTTTTCGGCAGGCAAACTGGTTTGCTTCCGAAATAATAATCGCGGACTTAAGATGGTCACTTATTATCCAGTCGAAAGTCTGGAGCAAGGTTGACGTGGATGCGATGAGACTAATTTCACCTTTTTCTTCCTTTGATATTGGAGTGATACGAGCTTGACGTCAGGAGTCAGTGAGTTTTTGCCTTCAGACAGACATCGGGTGAATATGGAGGAGAACACAGGTGCCAAGTGGGCAGCACAAGTTTTCAGAATGACCGAAATAATGCCATCGAGTCCGGAGGGTTTATTGGTATTGATCAATTGAAACTCATTGTACGCACGTTACGGATGAATGCACTGAGGACTTCCCAGTTCGCCAAAGGTTCCGCGTAATTTGTGTAAAACTTCGGTTGAATTATTTTCTGGTATAAAAGACCTACTAATTTTTTTGACATCATGCTTTATGTCATTTGCCTGATGGGCACATCAGTGTGACAGAGTAAGATCGAGGTTAGAGTCTTCGTACAAACACTGGTGAGTCTTGATATATGTCACTTCCCATTTATCTAATTGGTTCAACCCTTTGACTTGTCGTAATATATTGTGATGTAATAGCATGATTATGAATCACTGAAAACGAGCTTGTTCGCCAAACTGTGTTCTCCAAATATGTCATTAGGCGCGGTGGGTTGAGAGTGTGGTGAGGCACACGTAAAGTGGACCGCAATGTGTAAACAGTAATAAAAGAATAAGTGAAAGGGAAACACGACTAAACCAAAATGCAAATTATGATCAGGTAACGCATGAACTATGGAGTAAAAAAACGGTCTAGGCTAGGAGAGCGGAACGTCCACCGGAAACGGGTCGGTGCGGTTGGAAATAAAAACATGCGATTAGGAGCCGACAAGGAAGGGATAAATAATATAGGTATGGAAAAAAAAGGCTGGCATGGTTGGAGAACGTGTATCACATTCCACTGGTATACTGCCAGACGCGATCTACGATCGTATGACCAGATCAAAACAAGATCAAACATGTGTGAAAAGATTTGGGTCTAGAGCCGAACGAAGGATGTGTTTTGCCTAGCTGAATTTCCTATCCTTAAGTTTCGTAAATGCAGACACATCCCTGCCGCTAGTACTACTACTATTACTACTACTACTACTACTACTACTACTACTACTAATAATAATAATAATAATAATAATAATAATAATAATAATAATAATAATGGTAATAGTAATGATAATTATTATGCAAATACCAGTAATCTCTGTACGGCTGCGAGAATATGGAATTATGCTTATGGTAGAAAGTACACGCACCTGTTATTATGCGATAAACGGCTTTATGGTGAGATTCTTGAATTAAAAGTCATCCAACCATCCCTACTGAATAACTTTCTGTTCCAATGAGTTTGCACTCATCCTCTCCGATAAGATTGTTGCATAACCTTCATATTAGAGAATTTCTCCTCACTTGGGCTCAAAAATAGACTAAAATAATTTCCATTGACCAAAAGTTTCAGGCGCTCGTGCGAGTACTGCAGCATTTCAAAAGGTGAACACCAAGTAAACGAGCATATTTCCATGATTCTATAGTGAAAAACTGATTGTTTAGTGTTCAGTGGCGTTCATTGAGTAACTTAGGTCTATTGCTGAATCTGGCACTGAACAAATTATGTGATTTGGAATGAGTTGCATCTGTTACTGGGGCTATTTCCGTCGAGCTGTAGTTTGATCGATCGATTCACGGTGTTGTCGAATGAAAGATATGAAAAACTTAAACTGTGGTCGTTTAAGAGGCATTACTGTCTCTGCATTTCTGACTGTCTCCAAAAGGCCCCAACTACCAGGACGCTGAAGATATCGAGTAAAGTGGTCACATTTCGTTGTCCGACTGGCTTTTTTTTATAGTAGCGATTCCAGTCCCGTCTTCCTTTTTTTGCCCCATTGGCGCTCTTATCTCGAATTCGCATATTTATTCTGACTGGGTCAGACTGAAAACTAGCAATCGGTATGAGATAAGTGACTGACAAGTGTGAAACTGAGCTGTCTTCTTACTACACTTGGGATTCATATCCAAATATAATTGAATACAATAAAACCCAACAATACGTGACCGGTGAATAAGGGGCACTTTGTATATGGGGACATTCTTCGATGCCCCTCCAGTATTTGCACAAGAGTTAAGGACATGCTCTGCTTAACCGAACAAGAGATAGTAAATAATGTCCCTTGGGACCAAAAGATCTCTCCACAAGAGGCTTCACATTGAGTTGTGGTAATAGTGTTTAGTATAGTAGCGAACCCTACTCGCCAGGTGTGCCCAAAAATGCACTGAATTTAACTACGGGTCGATACGCTGTCTGTTTGCCTGAAGTGCAAGTGTGCGGACCACTGTTATTTGCAACCGCATTTTTCAAGGGGTGAGTTGATCAGTTGAGCTGCACCGGTTCCATTCACCCACCAGGCCCACCACAGTCAAACCCTAGCTTTCTTTCTACAACCTAATGGTGGTTTAGGATGACGTAGTTGTCTGTTGTGAAAAGTAGGCCCTAATGGAAATCAAGGACAATAGAAGCAACGAAGGTGGCAACCAACAGGAATAAGCTGAGGTGGTCCCTCCTAAACCTAACGGAGCAACCCGATTTGTCGAACTTATATGTTTGTATGCAAAGTAAGCCAATCAACTGGTTGTAGGACATTATGCAACCGGAGCGCACTTGTCCGACGGTCTTTCTAAGTTCACAAAAAGTAAACCTATCTTCTGCACTACTTCCAAGATCAATACATTTGTTGCTGGGCCTTGGTTTTGTATCACAGGAAGTTGATTCCGTAAAGCTACTTGCGTTGTTCACTGTTATCCCGAGATGAGCTCGCAAAAACCCCTATATGACGGACATTCAACACTTAGGGATATTTCGGTCTTGCTTGTAATTGCCCCCTATTGAGGGATTTTACTGTACTCGGACGCTTGGTGAACTGTAGACAGTGATAGTCCTGAGACAGCGAGAGAGAGAGAGAGAGAGAAAGAGAGACTGGCTGATTTTAAATCAACCCTCTGGTTCACTTTAGTCTGGGAAATTTCCAACTTGCAAGGGGAGAACGAAGAAAAGTGTGACGAATCAACAGGTAACAAACGGGACTCGGTCCGATAGAGCTTCGTGGTCACATGCGATGCGGAGATTCGGTCATTCGGAATCGCCGTGGATGGGTACACAAAAAAAGCAGCCTGTGATTGACTAACTTTTGATCCACTAATTATTTCCTTTGGTGTAACATGTTTATGCAATTCAATAGTGCAACAGAATTCACGTACTGTTCCACACTCTTGGCCTTCTGACTCTTTCATTTAATATAGTTCTCGGTTGGAGTGATTCCGATACTTTCCCAGCACAAGAGCTACGAAGTCTTACTCATTTGTTGACCTGCGCATTCGCTACCACCGACTAATTAATTAATACAACTGTGTGCATCTTCGCATACCAAAGGCTCGTCCGTTTGATGATCCAAAGGTCTGATCCAACAGTTGAAAAAATAGCAGTTTTTTTTTCTACCTTCAGGTGCTCGTGCACGTGCAATATTTTATCAACCAGACAAGTCTGCAACTACCTGCCACAAAGACGACGATTGCACAGACGTTTTACGGTCCAATTCAGACAGGGTCATATGATGTTCGCATGATTTACGTAAAACGACGAGATTTCGGTGTCACAATCTGTATGGAAGTCAAACTAGCAAGTCATGGCTCTTGCATGGGTATCCTTGTCCGGTAATTGAGTGACTCGCAGATAAACGAACGAGAACACAAACTGGCCTTACTACGTGTATTGTAGAACAAATTATCAAACACAACAATAACGTACCGCAAATTTTGGCCGAATGGATAACAGAATAAAGATAGTCAAAAAGGCTTGAAAATGCTCATGCAACAATGGGCAGAAAGCGCTGGAGACGGCAACGCAGGAGAGAGCCAAGTGGTTCACAAAGAAGTCGTTATTCATGTGGAACGTTAGACCAATCAACAGTCAAAGGAGAAGTAACTGTCTACGGGAACCGACATACAAAGGCCTGCTGAAGGGCCGAAGCATTAGCACGGATACGAGAAAATTTTACGATCAAAACGAAACGGTCAAAGTTCAGTCATTCACAAAGGCAAAACAGATATGATATATATATATATATATATATATATATATATATATATATATATATATATATATATATATATATATATATATATATAATTACGCCCTCTAGGTGGGACCCAGTAAAGTAACCCGAGCCCTTATGAGGCAAAACCGAAATGGGTCCGAAAAGAAGCAACTCGTTAGTAAGGCTGGAAGCTTGCGGAAACGACAACTCCGACTGAGTTGTCATGGTAACAAGTGGGACAGTGGCTACTGAGGCACAACGGCGAAGACGGGTTAGGTAAGCGATGAAATGGGTCAAGAATCCGGGTTCGATACGAACCGATAAGGTCAACAAACGGACCCAAAACAGATAGTTATCAGAACACGTTTTCAGAGACAAACAATTGTTTTTAATGATTCATTCTCAAGTCTTTACAAATCATATAGGAGATGGTTGTGCTGAAATGGTCAAGGGTCATTCGGATTGGATATAACTTGTGGGGGAGGGCAGGTTGGGGTTAGATCGACGTGTCGACCCGCACGACTAGGTAGTGACGGTCACATGGTTCGGAGCTGAGTGACTGGGGTGGGGGTGGTCCACTTGCGGCCAGGATAATTGGAGGGCTTGGACGAATTTCTTCTGTGTACACAGAGCAGGTGCGAAAAGATGGATGATAATCGCCTCTGCGGTGGCCAGTGTGTGTAAGCGGATGTGTTTGTGGGGATTGGGGGGCACTCGGTAGACGATTTTGAATGCTGAATCTGTGCTTATTTGATGACCTGAGTCTACCAGATGCCCGAGAATGGCACTCCTAATGATTCCTGTGGATCCTGTTGTCCACGTCGTAAAATAAGTCAGTTAGGAACAGAAATTCAGTTCGAAAACGTTTTATCACAAATGGCAATCTAGTACCCAGATTGTCATATGAACTCGAACGATTTAGAAGCCACACTTGTTGACTGTTGATACCAGTATTGCAAATATAAACCCGCGCAACCAAGGTCCAATGACTCAAAGGCATTTAGAAGAACTAAAGAACATACAACGACGAAAAGACATCATAATAAGCAGACCCGACAAGAGCTCCGGGGGGATGATTGTGAATAGAATCGACTTTATCAGGCAAATGTCTCATTTACTCGCGGACAAAACAAAATTCACACAGTCGCCAGGAGAATGAGAAAAGACGACCTATGCTGAGAAACAGATTATAAGAGTACTAAAGTCTATGAAAGATCAAGGCTATTTAGACCAACTCACTTTTGAAACAATCAAACCATGCGGGTCCACCGTTCCACGGTTATATGTATTATCCAAGATTCATAAAACAGACACACCTTTAAGATCGATTCTCTCTATGATTAACTCGCCTAATCATGAAACAGCGAGATGGCTGACAGCTAAGCTGGAACCCATAAGCAATAATCTCGCCAAATACAGTCTCAAAGATTCATTTGAATTTGTTGAAGCCATCAAACACCGAAACATAAAAAATGATCAAATGTTTTCTCTGGATGTGACCTCGCTTTTCACCAACGTACCCATCTTAGAGACTATTGATGTCATTTGTGACTACATTGAAACTAATCAAGTACCAATAAATATACCACGGAAGGACATGAAAAAACTCCTTCACAGATGTACTTTTGACATCCAATTCCTGTTTACCGGAAATCTGTATCATCAGTGTGATGGTGTAGCCATGGGATCACCATTAGGCCCAGTCTTAGCGGACATACTCATGGCAAAACTAGAGAGCACGACATTGAGACTAGAAATTAACTTATATCGGCGGTACGTGGATGATATTTTCTGCCTTAGAAATAAAGACACCGATGTAGAAAAGACGAAACAAACATTCAACAATGCTCATAAAGACATTCAGTTCACGGTGAAGACCGAAAAAACGACACACTGGCCTTTCTGGATTTCTCCGTACGCAGGAACACCAATGGGACAGTCGAAAGAAGGATACATAGAAAGCAATCATGGGCTGGACAGTACACCAACTTTCTCAGTTTTGTACCCATACGACATAAAAGAAGCCTAGTCGAATGCATAGCCTCGCGAGTAAGAAAGTAATGCTCACAGGAGACCATAGAAGAAGAACTGCATTTAGTTAGAAACACTCTCAAGGAAAACGGTTAACCTGAGCGCTTTATAGAACAAAATTTGAGAGATAGACCCAAATGTGCTCCAAGTTATGACGTCCCCAAGAAGAAACCGTTTATCCGTATGCCATTCAAAGGAGACTCCATATCGGACCTTGTCAACAGACGTTTAACACGTGCGGTGAGTGGAATATTCAACTCAGCTCTTGTTTCCTGTGCATTTGCGAGCTCTCCGGTTATCCGAAATTCTAATAAGGATGTGCTGCCAATGCTGGCCACCTCAATGGTAGTCTATTTGTTCAGGTACAAATGCAATGCAACCTGCATTGGCCGAATGGCAAGGCAACTATCGCAAAGAATTAAGGAACACTGTCCAAGTTGGCTACAACATGAAGGAACAGGACCCATAGGGAGTGCCATTCTCGGGCATCTGGTAGACTCAGGTCATCAAATAAGCACAGATTCAGCATTCAAAATCGTCTACCGAGTGCCCCCCAATCCCCACAAACACATCCGCTTACACACACTGGCCACCGCAGAGGCGATTATCATCCATCTTTTCGCACCTGCTCTGTGTACACAGAAGAAATTTGTCCAAGCCCTCCAATTATCCTGGCCGCAAGTGGACCACCCCCACCCCAGTCACTCAGCTCCGAACCATGTGACCGTCACTACCTAGTCGTGCGGGTCGACACGTCGATCTAACCCCAACCTGCCCTCCCCCACAAGTTATATCCAATCCGAATGACCCTTGACCATTTCAGCACAACCATCTCCTATATGATTTGTAAAGATTTGAGAAGGGATCATTGAAGATACGAGTGAGACACATCACATCGGTCAACACTTGTCGTAGAAACAAGGCTAAAATTGTGTGGCGCAATGTGAGTGGACGAACCCTAATCACACGGGCGTGGAGACAATGGGCTGGTGGTCTAAGCACATTGGAAATAAAGTGACTGTTTGATAAATGGAAGATAGGAAGCATGACATCTGGACTAATCCTGTGTAAGGGTGTCTTGATATGGTAGGTTGAATTTTCATGTAAAATATGATCACCTACTAACACTCATACAACTGTATCAAACGTCGAGCAAATAATCAGATTTTTCCATCAGATGAAGTGTTCACTGGAGGAGAAAGTATGACCAGAAGCTTCCATCGCACTAACAAAACAACTGTCGAGATCTGAGAGCAAGACCTAGAGTTTGGAACTGGATAAGATTCAGACGTGATAACGTTCCTGGGGAGAGCGCGGTGCTGTCAAGCAACGAAATTCACTCATTATTGACAAGATTTTGAATTCTTACCTAAAAACTGATGACAGGAAACATGAACACAGCCAGACGAACACCGATCAGATGAATGCACATGTTTGTTGTTCTTCGAGAAAGGATACTGACAATGATGCTCACAATGGCAAGCTACAGACTTTCTGTATGTATTAGAATAGATATTTTCATCTCCGCAGTCGCTAGGTATACTACTGAACCTGATCTACTGAGTTGTCGTATGATTTTATGACTCCCACTCTCATCGTCATGAATGCCGGTTGCCTCTGAGATGACCCAGAACCTTTATGACTATAGGGTCTGTGAATTTTCTCAAATGTATAACCAAAAAGAGGGGGAGGGGGCGAAAGAGATTAGTTTTGCCTCCCATCACTCTTGGTCACGTGACAACCTTCTGCATAGTGAATAAGGTGGCAGCTACTTGAGACTCCTAGGTTGGATCTAGGTCCAGGTGAAGTAAATTTCCACAGGTCCTAACAAAAGCCTTCCTATCCCCTCAGATGATCGACCACAGAAGATGGAGAGAGCAAAATGTGACGGTGTACCGCTGGCCAGTCAATCGTATTTGATACTTTTTGCCCTAAAGCCACCATTGGAACAGTTATACATACGAAAACCTCATGTTCAGACGACTCTAATACTGGAAAGAATAGGATCAGTCAGTCAGTCAGTAAAACAGTTCATCTTTCAGTCATTCACTGAGTCCCTGTCATACCTACTGATGAACTGGCAATGATAATATACAGGTAACATTAGTGCACAGCTTGGTCACTAAGCTAAAGTATTTTCCCTGGTTAAGAGCCATGCCCTGTAGTTTTAGAGCCATGCATCAGCAACTCCTGGATTGACCGTGTGCCACCTTGTGTAATCAGTGGAACATCGGATATTTGGACTCACACATCGAATCAGATGTTTTTACCGTGAATATGAATTCCAGAAAGTGGTGCAAACAATGTTTTCCGACCAGCACTAATACAATGAAACCTCAATACCTAACAAAATTACAAAGTCAATGATGTCGCATGCGCGTATAAGAACATGCAACCGCTTTGGCATGTGACTGTTGCGCTTCGATGCCCATAAAGCCCAGAAACGTGTTTTACCTACTCGGGGGACCACGTGATCGGGTGTGTTTGGTGCGCACAAATTGGTTGTCAGGTGATATGATATCTGCTTCACACCTAATGGCGCACGAGTGCATGATAACTGACCATTGGTATTGTTGGCTCTTGGTCATCGGGTCGTTTTCGATCAGTTTTGATTTTTGGATGCACACTGCTGATGATTTCTAACAAGAATGAAGCAGCTGTACAGTGCCTCTTCCATGGTTTTCAATGATGATCTGATCGTTAATACTGCATGATGAATCATACTCAGGAAATCCAGCGTCCTATTGCCAATATACATAGAGTAATTTCTGTCATTCGTGGGACGAACAAGGTAGAACGAAGACATCCACTGAGGACGTGACAGAGGCGACGGAGCTGAACGATCTGAACGAAGCGAACAAAAATCCTGCCATCAGCCAACAGTTAAGATCGCAACTGCATTGTACAGTGTGCCGGAAAAGGTGACGGTTCGAAGCGGTTATCTCAATAAACTGGAATGAATATTTAGATTTGCAGAGACATTGCAATAGCGGTCGAGGGGCTGGGTTATAGCGAAGCCTGAAGAAAAGGAAATTTCCCAATGATTTTATCGCTAAACTATGCAACAACTCTTGCTCGGGTTAAAACAATATTTGAGTCTGAAAGTTCTGCGTTGACCTTTAACGTCACCCTTATTGAGTAACTTCTTGATAAGCATGATTACAACACCACAAATCACCCATTGTGCAGAATGTTTATAAGGGAGAAGAATCTCTGTATTATGACTACGTTGACAAAACCGACTGCAGTATTTTTATTGCTCTCGATCGATCGAATGACCTGGTAAAGGGAAGCCATGTATCAAGACTTTATCCTCAATGGGAAGAACATTTCTGCTCGTGAGACGCCTTATTATGAAAGTCATACAAAAAAAACAACCAGCTTCTCAGTGGCTTCCCGGAATCAAACTCCTCTTAGATGAGCACTGAACAGCTGAGCACGAGAGTTGTGCTAATTTTTGACAACGGGTATCTGAAGGTCAATTGCTCATTAGACATCCGTTACATTTTCTTCCTTCTTATGTTCCTTTTTCAACTCTGTCAAGGAGGCTTTTGGCTACTTTCGAAATTTGCTAAATGTGTGATTGGGAGAGAGCAGAGACAAGCTCATGAGAGCACCCGAAGCTCAGTCAGCGAGGAAGCAAAGGTTTCTTTTATTACTAGAATTTTTCCCCAAATCCAGCTATGGTTTCACAACATTTGCATGTGCTTCTTAAGATAGGCAAAATTCCACGTTCGTACAACCCTCTGAAGACCTTTTAGATTTATAGTTATTTTTCTTTTGTAAAATAAACGGTATAACTTACATTTACGTGGCATTCATTCATTAGTGATGGATGGCTCTTAGATTGCGGTGCAAGCCTCTCAACCTATGGACAACACTGCACTTTGTTTCCCCGTATTTCGTTCCTGTTTCGGTTCTGTATGTGGTTCTTCTCGAGAGGTTTCCTGAATATTGTTTTCGAAGATAGGCACAATTTCACTTTTATTCAACCACCCTAAGACACATCACATTTGTCTTTATGCTTCTTTAACAAAACAAATGGTATGACTTATATTTTCACGTAGAATTCACTCACTGATGACTGACGGCTCTTAACCTATCTAGCAAGGTGGAGCAAGTCTCTCCTAAACTACGGAGAAGTCTCTTCGTCGACGGCGCAGAACCAGAAAGTTACGGAAAAACTGTAGGATCTATCTGTAGTTTCACGTTCCCGCGATCTAGTATACACAACAACAAATTTATAATAATCACTCCAGTGATTGCTGCGATGCGGATTCTTACCTCTCGGGTCAACTTATTCGCTAATAGTGTTGTAACTCGCAGCAGGCAATGCTCTTCCGACAAGGGTTGCCCGGGTGTGCGATCTGCAAAAGCACAGAAAAGGAGAAGAAACTCCATGAGCCGAGGCCCAGTAAGTGTATCAACGGCACCAAGACTTAAATTAAACGAACAACAAGATGGTGGCCTCCAATCTGGCCGGTACAGTATCATTCAAAGTGTACAGAACAAATACCGGGTAATTATGTGTATACGGGAAAGACCAGTCAGACATCGAAAGTATCCGAGTGTCCTGGTGACCGCGACACGTGGTCACATTACACGAACTAGTCGATTGTCAGACAGATAGGTCATTTGGTTTTCGCCACACCCCATCTAATTAACTACGCAGTTCAAGGTTTATTTATATTATCATAGCAACCAATCTTTCTGTCAAGTCAAGCCATTGTCGTGAAGTAAGGACGTGAGAGAACATTACAATTCATGCCCGTCTAAGCATTTCAGTCTATGGTCACATGCTCGTGTGGCCTTGACCAACTAACTATCAACCAAAGCACTGTTTGGTAGTCAAACTCAACTATCAAGACACAGAATGTGATTACTTTGTCTGGTCTCTCTCTCTCTCTCTCTCTGTGTCAGCCCCATTAACCCACTTTGCTGTTCACGTGCATTAAAGACACTTCTGTCGTGGTTAACCACATTCACCAGTCAGTCTTCCATAGACGGTAAGTACCGACTTTCTCAGTCCTGGTCTCCTTAATATCAATATTACTTGTATTCGTTGCGAATTTACGTGTATTTACGCTCGGCCCGTTTGCTGACTGTATTCCCATCGTGGTCTCAGTTTTCCGAACTTCTGTTTTGTCCCTTTTGTTTTTGACACCATGCTCCTCTCCCCCCCCCCATTGTAACATGATCATACCCACCCGGTTTGCTTTGTCAAATCATCAAACTTCAAACACCGGCTGCTTAGGATCAGTTTTTTTCTCGCTTCTCACAACTGTCATTCCCGTCGCTCACCCGGTGACGTTACTATTGTCCGGCCTATGCTAGCTTGCTAACCCCGATGGGAAGAGTGTTTTGAAACCCCATTGATTATCTGTACACTGTGACCGGTTTGAGCACCATTTGAGATACTTTATCCTTTATATCTGTTTGAATTTATAATAGTCTATGTAAGTTAACGACTTCGCAGCTTCTGATTAAGGATTTGGGGTTTATTTTCTACCTATCAGTTGACCTCTGGACGACAGTCCGGTAGTTGTTACTGTGGTAATAAACTATAACTTAGAGTTGTGTACGATGACCTCGATAGGGCATTATCAAAAGGCTCCATTCAAAAAGACCGCTCCGCGTGTATTCCCGTATGGTTATGCAGTGGTAATAGTTGAGCCGAGGTCGACAGTGAACGTTGATATCCTATTGGTGTGATTAGGTAATTCCCCTTTTGATTCTTGCCTGTGTTTAAGACATGAAAGGCGCCACCTCTGATGCTCAGATGCTGTGGATGTCGCAATATCCTCCCCTTCTACTTGATTTATGACTGTCTGTCTCTGGGGCTCTCCGGGGCCTAGGATGATGATTGACTTTTGCCCATTATAACCCACTGTCCCGTCTCTTTCCACTCGGTGCACCGGCAAGTGGAGTAAACAGCTCGTTGGACATCGGCCCAGTATTTGTTTATCAAGTACTAACACCGTATCTATCTCGGGTTCATTCCAGACCGATCGTCATTGAAACTAACCGTCCAAATCCGTCTTGCCCACTACACTTAGTACCCCATTTTAGTTCTCCAATGTGATTCAGGACTTTCCGCTGCCAGTGGCTGAGAGACTTCCGGGCGATTTTCAAAATAGTGTTACTCTGATCTACGGCAGTATTAATAAGCCTGCTCCAACTGCCATCGCGGCAAACGATCTTCTCCGACCCCATTGTCTGCACGACTGCTTGACTATTTTATAGATACGGATAGTTGGCGATTTGAATTATTTATTGAACGATTCACCTCCAACTATCATGAACTCTCAAATCGCTTTCGAGAATCAACGAATCCCGTTTGGGATAGGAATTCGGAGTGAACCAAAGAGGCCCACCCACACCCACACACACACACAAGTTAACCCCTAGGATGACCGAGAAACCAATCAACGATTTGCTATTATTATTACTATTAAAATATGCCCCCCCCCATATCTTTAATTTTACCCCGTCTTCCACCTCCTCTTAGTTCTCGCCGGTAGCTCCGCTCCCTCCCTCTCTCCCCAACTTGTGTTCCATCTTCACTAACTACCTTCCATCCAGCTTCGTTCAGAGCTTATATGCTCCGATGTACTTGCGTTATAATCCACAAGACGTGCCTGGGCGAATAGGTTGTTTATCGACACTAACGTGTTCGGACATTGACAAAACAAATCAAACGTTACAAACATCCTCATTTGCCAAGTGGCTGTCCCGTTCACTTGAAAACAGTCATCATCCAACGGAGGAGCAGTCGTGTGGTTTGCTTGTTGTTGTTCAACTTCCTGCTTTCGGTCTCTTGGGCATAACGGAGTTGGTAATCCACGAATGACGATAGTTCCGCTTTCAGCAATCAACTACTTAACAAGTAGTATATACACTCACCACACCTGGACTACAAGCTGAAATTCACCCAGGGGAAGGGATCCTGGGCTATTATTTTGGTTTGGAGCACAGAAGCTAACGTTACGTTTTTCCCGTTTTTCCTTCCTAATCCACGAAGAAGTCCCCTATCTTCCCCTCGTCGAAGCACTGGGAAATCCAAAGAACTCTCTAGTGTAGGAACCTGGACAAATTTGGGCACTTTGCCATAAACATTCTGTGCACTGAACTGAACTGAATTTTGTGTAAGCACTACTGTATCTAGTACTCAAACATAGAGGGTCCGAAATGTTACCAATTCGTTACTCACATAGCAATTAACCCACGTGATAAACACCCTTCCAGTAGAGGTCTAATTGTGCAGAAAACTGTAGTGGGGGATTTGACCTGTATGATTTATCACACAATATAAACACTTCGTTCATAGTAGCACATGTCTACTTGTCGTACTGGCTTGTCATTTCTTGTCTGACTTAATTTGTCCGTCAAGTGAGTCCTCGTTGACTTTCGAGCCTGCCACGAATTCAACGTCGAACTGACCTGGAAAAGAATTTGTTTGCTCGTGTGGATCCATTAATTAAAACTTGATTTGATTGACACACCAATACTTCCGAACTATCCCTGAGGGGGTTCCATGTTGTTTGATGCCACCTTGCCGTGTTCGTTGCTTGTCCGGTTCCTCCGGTGACGATTGGTTTCGGCTATTTGAACAGAGCGGTTTTAATTGCTTCGCTTACGGATGATTCAATGGTAACAACCTTAGTCTACTACGTGTGCGGTGTCAATCGAACTTTGAGACATGATCAACAAAGTTCGTTATTTCAATGAAAACTGTCTTTCACGCAACTTATCCACCTTTCAACGTCTTCCGACAACCGCGGGAAATCGTTGTTGTTGTTGTTGCTGTTGTCGTCATCATCATCGTCATCGTCATCATCGTCTGGTGCCTAGGCCATCCTTGGGATCTGGTTGGTTAGAGCCTGAGTACTATGGGTATCAAGTAACAGCTCTAGAGCCTACTGATTCCGCACGTGCACCTTTGCGGAAGTATGAATGTGAGTCCCCAAAAACTTATCTTAACTTACCTAACCAGGGATAGTGATGCCTTTTCCAGTCTATGTGCTTATGCTCGTGGATGTCTGCTGTTTGAGTAACTCTGATTTGCACGGTGGCTGGACATTTTGCTTCCCTCGGTAAACCACTTCAGTTGCTTGCCGTTGTCATTTCAAAAGGCATTTTTTCCAGCAAATGATTCATGACAAATTGTCAACTGAACCCACATTTGGAATTTCATGAAAACACTATGCAAGGGCTGCATTCAACTTCGTATTCATAGAATGTACCATTGGCACTAGGAGCCTGAATTTCACGTAATGGGAAATCCACTTGTATTTTTCGCATCGAAAGATAGACAGCAATCCTCCCTGGTGTCCGGCTCGTTACCACTCCTGACCTATTAAGACCTTACGTAGTTGCCAGCTCCGAGTCTCAGAGACTGGTTGCTGGTCATCTGTAACAGTGCAATGGGTCTTTGTGGCTCACTTTCAAGCAGGGAATAGGAGTAAAGAAAATCCAAGAGCCGGAATCGAACCGGCGACATTTTCTGGTAGGGATGGGAAAGCTCAGTGGTCTTACTGAGGCTCTTCAACGGCGATTAGTCCGATGAAGGTCACTTAGTTAGGACCAGTCTTAAACCCAGAATTCGTAGTTCTTTTATGCCTTACATACCTCCTCTAGTTTCAGGATGGCGCATAACTTCAACTAGCCCAAGGATAAACTGCTCAGCACACCAAGATTAAAACGAACAGATTGAGATTAAATTGAATGAACCTAAATGCATCAAAAGCATTTGTGTATAGTCTGATTCATATTGATGTAGCTACGTTGAACTAGCTTCAGATCATCCCAACTAGTGATGCTGCAAGTTAGTGGCCAATGAAGGCACAATATAACACTCATATTTCCTCATCATGCCCGACAAAATAAGCCCATAAAGGAAGGATTCAAATATCTAAGTACGAGACTTGGTGCACCATAGCTTCTTGCTCATCAGCGGAAACAGGACTCAACTGATTAGATCTCTCGGGGCCAGGTAATTGGAGCAACCCGCTACATTCGGATCTCATCATGATTGGTCAGCTTATTGTCTACCAATAGTGCTGTACATCACTTCGTGTAAAAACAATTTCACTGTAAACCAGTTTAAAAAAGCTCAACTCACCACTGCGAAATGATGGAATTCCTAAGTAACTGTTTTATCTGCATAGTTAACAGTCATCAGATGTGCAGCGCCACCGAGCCCCCAAAATCATGAAGTAGGCAGGCAGTTAGCGGCCATTTTTGGTGTTCGACTTATGTAAATGTAGGACCCTGTGGATGCACTTACTGAGTCTTTGTGCTCATGGAGTTTCCTGTTTTTGTATTTTACAGATCGAACACAAGCAACCACCTCCCGGAGGAACACGGATCCCCGCATATTGAAACATGGACTCAAGCACGGAGTGCACGACTCTGGACTGCACACAACTTACCCGTGGGCTATCCGGACTGGCTGTCATTCAGTGTGTAGACATGGAGCAAACCTCTCACTATCGGGTGGGATGGCCTGATGGTAACATGGATTTGTATGACTCATAGTCATGCAACCCGAATTCGAGTCCCTACTGGAGGTCAATAGATGTACAGTGCTGAGAAAGATTCCTAACTAGCCTGATCGAAAGGAGTTGTACTTTGTTTCGGTGATTATTGACGGTGAGTTGAGCCTTCATAGTGGATGGGGGATCACTGAACATTCTGGTAGACCTGGAGAATACGTTAAATCCAACCGGTTTGGAGCGATTTTCTACTCAGAATTATTTAAAGGATTGACTGACCGAATGACACACTAAAGCGAGCTATTTTGGACACCGAACAGTTTAGTTTGTGTAAACACAAATGACGGATATCCCTCACGGAACAGTCAGTCCGTCGTCTTCGATGAGGCTTGGCCGAACAGAACGGACCGAACGCATCCCCGATGCTAACAGCCAATAGGGGTGCGAACAAAACTCAATTGGGGAAGTTAAATATCATGGAAATGAATTTTGAATGATTTCAAGGTGAGCATCAAATCTGGAAAGAGTGATTAGTGTATTCCTCTTGTTTTTCCTATTCACCCCTGCACCTGAAATTTGGCAGATTAATTTTCTGAGTACAAATTCATCCATACCAGCATACGCAGCTGTGATACCAATTGGTGCTACTCGTTATGCAGTGGTCTAAACCAGATTTCCACCAAGGGCTTTTTTATACTTTTTGACTAGTTAGCTGGGGTTTGTTTGTTTTTTGTTTGTTTGTTTTATTTACTTCGTTTTTGGTATAAAATAGTAGTACTGTTATGTCGGTGTGCAAACTTCTGGATTATCCACAGTCAATGTTCCCCCGATCGTCCATCCTCACGAACCAGTTCGGAAACTGTATTCATTTGTAACCGAAAATGAACACTCCATACAGTATAAGGCAAGGAATGCATAGACACATACGGTGTTGTTATTGATTGTCCTGCATGGTGCACGGGTGTGATTAGTTGAGTCGGATCACTGTACTTCAGAAGTCTGATTGGCTGGCAGGTTAGAGCGAAGGGTAGGCAGTAGGTTGTCTGTCAGTGGCCAATGCGAACAGTGACGTGTGATAGATTGATTGGTTCATGGGCACACGCGTCACGACTGCACGGCTATGTGGGATATGCGGGCCTTGCCACTGGTTCGTGTTCTCCAAGCCCTCTGTCCGTGATTTGAAAGAAAGCAAACGGCAGCCTTGCTGATGGCGTATTTTCAGGGAGATTTTCAGCTCCCTGGCATGTGCAATACTTCAGGAGGGGAGTCATAGACAGTTAAGACTGCTTCTTGGGCACGTGACCGGCTGCGGAGCGCTAGGATTTCAACCCAAGATAGAAGGGTCAGAAGCCCACCTTGATGTCCTTTTTGGTCACCGCCGGCCACTCAGCGAGCTGATGGTGATCACCACTTCATTTTGTTTGTGATCCACTACGTATTAGGAGGGAGAGTGTAAACATCACCACTGGGTCATAAATAGATGTTTTAAATTTAGTTTTCCACTACTTTGTAAGTCCGTTTTTCAGCCATCGCTGTGATTTTAAAACAGAAAACGGGGTCTGAAATGCTTCTACTTTTTTCCGAGGCTTAATTATGACAGCGATTCATTTATTATTACTGACTTGGAAAATGAACAAACTTTATGCTCAAAACAATCATCTGTAGATGCCACTTAAATCAAAAATGACAACTCTCTACCAGAAAGTCATCGTTCTTGAGATTAGCTGCTTCCAACCCAAGTAGAACAATCAGCGAATCACCGTTGTACCGTACCTCATTAGACTCTCCGAACAAGAGCTTCTACTCACACCCGTGATACACAACTATACTATGATATATTATACTGTACTCTTTTTACTTCCTTTTTTATTTATTACACAACATTGTACGAAAATTCAGGAAGAGGAGCTGCGGTCAATAGAGGGCAGCCAAATGAGGAAGTGACCAACGGTGGCGGGAATCGAACCCGAGTCGTTATTCTCCAAAGTCCACAGTGGTAACCGCTTGACCTTTTGGATAGCTGTGAAGGGACATCTTTGGAGTGTACAAGTGTCAGAACAGGTGGGCGGATAGAGGAGTGCCGGATACGCATACCTGATGAGCAGCTATAACCCCGAAATCGGTCGTGTGCCTCCGAGAAACTCTCCCCGCCCATCTGTAGATACTACTTTAAAAAAGTACTTAATACTCCTTATTGTTTTGTTACTGTGGTTATCTGCAGACCAGTACCTGCGTGTAAAATGAGCCGTTTTGGTTCGCTCACAGCTTGAGGCTCCTCATGAGTGGACTGTTTGACTCTAATGATAAACATTATAGTCTCAGCCCGATTTCGTTCGTCCTTTAAATGATTACATGAAACCGAAAATCGCTCTTGAGACTCACATTCATTCCCTTTGCTCCGGAATATGCATTGCCGTTGATTCCCGATATGCCGAACCCCTGAATTATAATGAATCCAAAGCCTCTCAAGGACGATATGATACATGGAGGCCGTATTTCGTAGCGTGAGATCAAAGCAATTGTATGAGACAATAGTATTCCGAAATTTTCATGTCAGTATCACTGTTATGAGCCCTGAATAAGCGATGACATGTGGAAGAATTTTTGCATTTTATGGATAAAGCACAATGGTTGTCATGTTCTGTGCATCTTACACGGCATCATATGGTTTCAACGAAAGGCCCACATAGTGACTCAAATATTCCTCATTGGTATATATCTCACAATTACTTGTGAGTAGCTTGTGGGATTGATGATACCTTCTGCTTGGCTGACTGTCTTTTGGACTCCCTCTTTCACGCACAAACTTCAGGTCATCCGACTAACCTTGCACTCGGAAGCACCAGACTCGAGTTTTGCTCTTGTAAGAGCTCATCAGTGGTGTATATCCTCCGTAGGACTCAAGGTTTGAACCCAGGCCTTTTCACCACGAAGGCTTGTGTGTTACCGTTGTTACCGCAAGTGAGTCATGAGAAAAATCTGTTCAGGATACCTGTCTTTGTCTTGATCAAGCGGTTTATTGGTATCAAACTCTAATCCACCTTGTTGTGCCTCACAAAAGAAACTGTTCACGCGTGGATGTAAATGCTCTCGATCAACCGTACTCGTGTATCGGCCTGCAAGTCTATGGACCAGTTCCGGATTCTCTCCAAATATATCCTTTCTAACAGCCTGGATTGCAGTGAGATTGAAAAGTTCCTCAGAGTCCGTGGAGCGAAGTTATTACTTTAGTTCCATATTCAAGAATGAAGAAAAATCACGTTAATTCGGTTGCATCTTTGATTCCTTTCACACCATTCAGAATGAGGACACACTGATATCGAATCCGGCAGGCTGATTACTGGTGCTTTGTAGACAGTGGCTAGGCTCGTCCATTCGTAATTCTCAGAATCCTGACCGCTACCGGTAAGAGGTACACGATTATCATCTTTGTTGTGGAGTCAATGACTTTGCACCACTACTGGAATATGGTGCAAATACCTCGTCAGTAAGGTTGAGGTAAAGCGTAGGGTATTGGAGGACAGAAATCAGTCTTTGAAGAAAGCATTTAGTCTGCACAGTGATGAGGACCTGCCGTAGGCCCGCCTACAAAAGAGTTTATACACCTTACTCGTGGATTTGAGAATGTCGATTATAGTTCTTCTCCTACTTTTTGAACTGGTTGCTATTTTTATTTCACAGATAGGATACTGCTAAAAAGTAACAGGCAGAACTGATGCAATCAGTGAGCCCTTAATCGTTGTTCTAAAATAGTCTGACTCTTAAAAGTCTTTCATATTCAAGAGGCCAATGTGGAAATACAGTATTAGAACACCATAGGTTAGCGACCAAGATAGTGCTGATGGATGGCGCTTCACCGAGCCAATACCGCATAAATTACCATTTGACTCGGGTGTTTCCTGCAAGAGGCTGCAAACTCGACAAACAAGACCATTTTATACACAGTAATCAGATTGACGTTGCCAGATATTCCAATAAAAGGGTAGCCAGATTACGCCGGTAGCTTTGTAAGATTACACTTTTAAACCTGTATAGTTGACACATCTCGACGTTGTTCAGTTTTTTCAAGGTCTCATTCCCAAGTTTTTTGTCTTGATTGACATCCCTAAAAGACTTAATCTAACTACTGCTAATGTTATCAGTAGTCAAAATAGCAAGCTGAACCTCCAGGGGCTAATAAGTCACTGGCAAACACTAATTGCTCTCCGAGGCAGGTAGACGTGTGAGAATTAGACGCGACGGTTTGTCCATTAAGTAGTGAAAAGGTAATGAAACTTGAACCAGGGGGATTGACCAAATGGGATATGTTGGGCTTCGGGGTTGGGGTCCACTGTATCTACTTGCCGGTTTATGGAAAACAATAGGTGGCTTTACGGGGTGCTGTGAACAGTGACATACCTACATCAGAAATCTTTCTCAATTCATAAACTTTTAGCCTGTTTTTCTTATCTGTCTACCTGCTTCTAATGGATCGGTTTTTAGCTTTTTAATGGATGAAGCTGCAAGATAGCAACGATAATCAGCGCAGAGAAGTGCGCGATAATACTGACTGAAATAACAGTACTTATCTTGCTGAGCTTTTCTCTGAAACTCACAAACGATTGTGGCCAAAGGTAAATGAACACTGGGTGCTTCAGTGATACTCTCCTTCCTACTGACATTTTATCTGCTGACAAATGAAAAAAATCATTGGTTACCTATCCCGCTCACTACAAGTTGACTTTGCTAGGCCTCGAACCGCTCCCATGAATCCGACTTGTAAGAGGGGAAGAGTTTTCGGTAAAAGCCCTCCCCCCCCCTCGTCTACATCGACAGAGTACTTGGCGTATCCTTTACCCGCTCGTGATTGGTCACTTCAGTTGTGGGGGAATTTAAAGCTGAGTGGGATAGCGATTAAAAGTAATGTTGGAATAAAGCAGTCCCGGAAAATCCAAGCATCGCAAGGATACATACCATATAGCTTGGTTTCCACCTGGGGCTTGTTGTGTGGGTCATTTTAATGACACCTGAATAAAACGATTGTGTATAAGTTGCTATTCACTTCGGGCTTTTCATGCAACGAGTTCGCGTCCGCTTATATACTACTGACGGTCGACTCTGTTTGCGTAGGCAGCTTTACCCGATCACTCTGTGGCTATGAGTAGCTCCTTTGAACGTAACATTTGCGAATTCTAGTGTCATCCATCTTTTTCTCAAGCACACAAGGCAGCGCAATTTTTCTGGCAAAAATTCAAAAGAAGTCAAAACCTAAAAACCGCTTCCCTTTTCAGCAATAATATTAGACGTTCGAAGCTCCAAGGTTGTACCCAACCCCGAAGAACAAACAGTACACGCATTTCCAATGGCTATCTCAGGGTTGGAACAGCCTGAGGAATCATTCCGAAGGGGAAAATTTCACAAAAATCATTTTATTCTATTCAGTGTTATGCTCCAACTTGTGTAAAACTCATTCAATCAACGAGTCATCCAGTCGTTCCGTCGATTAATCGATTTTCTTGCTTCGAAGAGTCATGCCCTCACTCAAACAGGAACACAGAATTGAAGAGGGAAATGGGAACGGTACTAAAGGAGCAGTCACATTTGCAAAAGAAACAGCCATATTAAAGAGTAGAAAGGAAACAAGCGACCACAAAGCAACTCAAATACAACGCAAGTCTTCAGAAAACTTGATTTGAATCAATTTACGTTGAAAATACGTGTCCCCATGAACTCTTTCGAAAGTGATTTCGATGACGGTCCATACCGGTCGAATTCCAGTTCTTACTACTGAAACAACGGCCAGTAGCCACAAATCAGGTAATCGTCGTGCATTAGAAAACAAATTCAATGGAGTTTACTCGCGATCGAATAGTCAACGACACCATTACGTATCACTTTTTTCTACCATGAACATCTTCCAGACGGATAAAAAAAATGGGTCGAGATGGCCATACTACCACGAAGCTTGTGATTTTTGTGAATTTAGTTGCTACTCTAATCCAATTGGTTGCGAACTGTATTGGACATGGAAGCTAACTGACGCGTCAAAAGACAGTCTAATATCTCATCCACAATTAACTGAGTTCCACCTTTACTGGTTGCCGAACCAGACACTGCTATCGTCATCCTCGTATTATAACCTCTAAATTCATTTGGTATTTTCTCTTCGGTTTCAAGATTCTACTCTACGAGATGTATAGATTTCAACCATTTAAATAGTATTTCAAGGATGGGTGATTTGAAATAAGGGTGATAGAATCCATCATTTCGGTTTGCCTTGCACCAGAAAAGTAAGCCAGGACTGCGGCACTTTACTGGAAATATCGCACTGTCATTCTATGAGAACCATTCTTCCAGCCGACCTTGCTTTGAGGCACCGAAAAGAGTCTCCTCTACCGAGTGTTTCGGTGTTTTTATGCTTTTATATTTGTAGGCTGATCTACCTATCCCACTAGCTCCAGTGTGGATTTTTTCTTCCAGTTAATCGTCTCTGTTTATCAGTGCCGGTTTATGTGCCAGGTCGCAACACGCAACGTACCGGTCCGACTGGCGTGGACGATCAAGCCTTGAGGCTGAAACACGGCTGATAGGATTGATCTTTTACTCTGTATATCCACGCCATCCATCGAATATTCCGTCGTTCGTGGTTTCTTGGGCTTGATGCTAGGCTTGTGCTGACTTTCCGACTCTTAACGAAACTTGGCTGTCTGCCAACGTTGAGTCAGCCCATACACTCATGGTATGTATGGATGTATGCATGTGGCATGCATGTACCTATAAGTAAAGAAATGATGCATTGGTCTGAAATGAATTTGATTAGTAGGTGTGGTTGGAAGATGGAAAAATATACATCCGATTCAATTTGTATTTGGAATATTGCTTGATAAATTGAATAAGGACAAGAAAAATGGGAACAGGAATATTTTCATGTTTCGTGGTCCTCGTCTTTCTTACCGTCATGATTATGATTATCGTCATCATCCGGGAGGACAGGAATGACTCAGTTACAGAAAAAAATTACCATTTTTTAAAAGTAGAATCTGCCATCTATTTACTGTTTCTCCATGTGTTTGTCATGTGTGTATGTATGTATGTATATATGTATGTATGCATGTATGCATGTGTGTATGTACGTGTGCGTGCTGCATGCATGTTTTTGTATTACCAGAAATACGGACGTCAATAATAGTGCGACAGATGTGACTGACATGTTACACAAGATAAACTATCGCTCGGACGGTGTATGCTTGTCCGAAAGAGATCGAGAATGATAGTTCGGGTCGAAGTGAGCTATCTGGCGACATGAAGGAAAGCTGCTTGTCATTTTTTGCGCATGTGAGACGATGGAAATGGCAGAAACAGGAGATACTACTCATCAAAACAGAGTTGTCATGTTCTGATTGGTTCAAAAGCGAAACAGATTCAGACCAATTTGTTTCATCCCTAACACTGAACATGAAGTGGGAGAATACATACATATTCATGCGTACATACATGCTTACAGGTAGACAGACAAACAGACAAACACGCAGACGGATGGACGGACTAATCGACAGACGGATGTATGGATGGGTGGATAGATAGACAGACAGACAGGGAGACAAACCGACAGGCAGATAGACATATATGCATAGACACAGAGTAAAGTAAGATACATACAGATGAATAGAAAAAATAGAAAAAAATCACGGCTCAGTACAGATTTGAAATGTGTTCCATGCAGATAGTCCGAAGAACATCGTTAGGTGGTATGGTGGAAATGTGACTACTTAGATTATTGTCCTCATTGTTGTCATTAAACGAGATGAGTGAAGGAAAGAGATAACCGTGGCGGTGATGTAGATGGAGAGCGGAACATGAAAGTAGTGTGAAGGGTGCTTGACTTGATCGGTTGATGCTCGCCTCTGTGTGTGTGTGTGTGTGTGTGTGTGTGTGTGTGTGTGTGTGCGTCAATAACGGATCAGTCAATTATTCAACCCACAAACTAGGAGGTAGACGGTAGAACTGTGCCCGAGTTAATTGCACACAGAGCTCTCTGAGGTCTGAAATAATGGCCACGGTGAAGGAATGATGGAAAGTAAGGAAAGAGCCGCAGTATCTGGCAAGTTCTACTGTTCGACACGTCACGTCACGTTATTTTTGTGTTCAATACAAAATGAACGAAAGAATAAACTAGCGCTGTATCGTCTTCAGAAGACGGTATGCCACCGAGTGAATGTTCTGAAAAATAAACAGTAGTTACTTCTTTTATTGTTGCGGGAATGGCAATGTTTCGGGAAAGACTGCTGGACACATTCATACTAACGAGGCCGTATTAAAATACGTGTATGTGCGTCTGGAGTGTTAGAATGCTACAACAGTGTCCAAGAAAAAACAACAATGTTGGACAAAGCGAAGCATTCCTAAATGTGTCAAATAAAATTGATGATCTAAAGTCATAGGATGGAAATAGTTCTGCTTGAAATTATGACGACAGCCACGCGCCCCTTTTGTATTGAGAACGAACGCTTCGGACTGGACAGAAATTTTAGAAATGGATGTAGTTTGCACATTGATTCGCCAAGTTCTGGTACTCACAAACCTACTAGCGCCTAGGTAAGAGCGTGCACACGCCCGGGACAGCGAGTGAACAGTTTTTCTAATCCCAGCTGCTTTGTTGTTCATTTCCTGGCTAGATCCTGGCAGGAGCACGGGATAAAACACACCGGAAGAACTAATTCACCACGAACCCACTGTGTGTGTGCGGTGACTTGTAGATTTTCTCAGTACACGAGGACACCGATGAATCAGTTATTCTAGATAGGCAATCACGTCGTTCCACCGGACGGTTGTCGATTGATTGATTGTCTTGGTTCAATGGTCAGTGAGGCTTGATATGTCTGTTCTTCGTCCAGTAGTCGCGTTGGATCCAACAAATAATCGGTGACCTTTGAGAGTTAAAAGGAATTGATGAGTAGACGTATAAAAAGAATGGAATAGCAGCACTGGCAACGGCGGAAAGAAAATACTGATCGTCGAGTGATTAAAAAAGACAAATGTAATGTGTACACTAGCCTTCTAACAAGTAACACTTTGTAAACTTATTTTTTTATTTGCTTTTAAGCACTGCTTTCTGAGACGTAGCGAGTGAATAGTTCATGAAATGATTCACAATTTAGTACCAAGAGTCATTTAGCTACTGGAAACCCTGGGGGTGCTGCGCAGCTGTTTTATCCTTACTGGGAATCGTTAGCCAAGGTGCAGTGCTACAATTCCCGGCTGGGATTTGGGGTGCATTTTTTTTATCACGTGCTTGCGCTTGAGTACAGTGCAAGGGGGTATACTGCCCACAGCCTCAAAGGCCCTCTGCACCATTAGGGAGAGCCGGCACCCAGATCCTGAGACTCGGAGTGGAGAAGCACATAAGGTTCCAATAGGTTAGGTATGGTAACGAGCCTGACAACAGTGCTTTACCGTCTGTCACCAAAGTAACCAGCGGTGATGAGGTTTGAACCTTTGACTCCTGGGTGATAATTGAACGCTCTAAACCACTCAGTCACCGCCGGTGAGTTCCAGGCATTATCACCGGGCTATGCGGACTGGCTCTCGGCAGTTTATTTCCTGTTCAATACTCACAGTCAGGCCACCGGGGTTCAAGTCCTCCCATTGGGACTTAGTGGATATGCTCTATTGCTGTGTGTTCTGAACAAGTCAAATGAAACTGCCGCAGTGTTTCTACGACTTACCGTGGTGAGCTGAAAGTCGATACCGCATGATGAACTATTTCAGTGCAATGCCTTGTTTTCTTCTAAGCCAAGAGACGGAAGTTCGAGGGTAACCAAATCATACGGCCACTACCTCCGGCCAGTCGTTTTTCAAAACAGCGAGGAAGCCACATTCGGATAGGAATTCTTCGTCTTCAGCCGAGACATGCTTATCAGAATACAGCTACCTAAATCGAATTGGGTAATCATATGATTTCCACGTTCAACCATTTCTTAGGAGTACACGTGACCAGTGGTCTAGAATCGTGACGTCTGACGCAGCTGGAAGAAGATAGTGTCATAATACACACAACTTATTCTTATTTCAATAAAAACGTCTGTCCGTCTGTCTAGGCATAACCGAAGAGGGGGGGGGGGGGGTGGTTTCTTGTGTTAATTTTACGTGATTCTCAGGAGTCATGTTAAAAAAAGACCAATTAAATTTCAGAATTATTCCGCACCCGAATTAGGATACATGAACGGATTCATTTTGTGATAAACTAGTGACATCACGGGGAAACAACGAGACTCCTTAGATTGTATTCTCTATGAAAGAAACACTGCTGATATTGTAGCAGTACATTTCAAGTACTCATGAAAGAAATTTTGGGGGTCACTCAAAGACAATGGTTTGTTGTGAAGATGAAGTGTTTATTACAAACGGATTCAGTTGAGTACTAACTGAATTGTGTAGGATCCAATTTGACTAAAACTGCCACTGAGCATCTTAAGTGTTAGGTGCGAACGCAGTGACCGAAGATTATTCGAAAACGGCGTGTTGTTGCAGTTGCGACGAGTCGTGTAATAGGCAAAATGATCTCCGGATCTTTTATCGTGAAAACTCACTGGTGTGACTTATCACGGTAAAAAACGGATAAATAATCAAACGAAGACTTCGTCCCAAAGTTGCATGCACTGTTGTAATTTTACTTGAATTTTCACATTCCGATATGAAGTCCCTAGCAATATACTGACAGATTGTATCCATGCAATTCGACGTTCACACTGCTCTTTATGCAGTCTGCCCAATAATTCCGACGACATCCGCTAGACTTCCAGTTTTTATTATTGAGATAAACATGAGCATCCAGAATTCGAGTAACCAATAAGGATTAGAGGAAAAATCCAATGATAAGTACTCGTTGTCGGAGGATCAATGACTTTACTGTTTCCTAATTTTGACCGCAACAAATGCCCTCAAAATGGAACGAACACGTGTGCCGAGATGTCCATAAGGTCGTGGCAGCTTGTGGTGATTTTGCATTTGTTTGACACTTTATTTCAACAGATTCTCGCCTGCATTGGACACGGGAGCCGAACGATGTGTCATATCAGTTTAGTTCAGTTGGTTTTTCTATTGAGTCCTTTCGTTTTGCGTTTCCCCAGAAACGCCAAATAGAATTGTGACATTTTATCGGAAATACGTCGTTGACGTTCTTTGAGGGCCATCTTTTTCTACGAACCATTTTATCGTTTCCGCGGTTTTTCTATGTTAAGCTAATTCTCCCAAGGTATGCTCCGTAAGTAAGTGATGTTCTACTCAGTAGCCGACCGAGTTATTTCAACATGGAAGTGCCTGAGCATTGATGTTTACTTTTGAAAGAGAAAATACCATTCATATCACTGAAATATCAGTCGAATAGAATAGTGCTATGTTTCTTATCTAGTTCATTATAATCATAAATTGTAAAACACTTCTATTAAATCTGTTAGTTGCATTTTTATGACCATTCTTGAACTTCTGACTTGATTCCAAGACGACCGTGTATAGAGAAGCCTCATTCCTTTGGTGGTCCACCTTGTTTGTGGCCATGATGTACTGATTATTTTCTCCACCACAAAGAGTCTGCAGGATCGGATACTTGTCCAATGTCCGTGAAGTTAAGCTGCCGTCCCTACAATTAAAATGAAGTTCGGGGGTAGTCTTCCATGAAGTCGTCCAAATTAGACATTTTGTGTCTGAATAACCGGGTCGTCGGCTAGTCTCAGCAGCCGAATATTTCCAAACCTACTGCAGTGTAATTCTAATTTCGGTTTATTTCACCGTTCTAAAATTAATTCCTTATTGATGGTGATGCTCTGTTATTACGTGAATGAATCAGCCCCAATATTTTTGGTAGAAACGTCCATCATTTACAGGTTATAGACGAAGCCATTACAGGGACACCACTATTGGTATTTAAAACTCTAGATGTTTTCATACGCAATACAGAAATTTTGATTCACAAAGCCTGCAAAAGTGGTCGTACTTTTCTTTCCCTCTCTGAACTACTTGTCACATAATTGCTACCACCCCGGATTGATTTTTCGTATCAATTTTCACTTGTATCATAGCAACAGTCGTGCGTTTAGGATCACTCCAAATTTCGTGCAGCTATAATAATGCCCAATTTTGTGACCCAAACGACGAAATTTACGAAATCTTGCAAATTCTGTAATGTTTTGACGATAACTCTATCTGGTGGATCTGTCTGGAATACAGGGATACCTAACGGCCACGCCAAGCACGGTGCCAATTGGATAATCTGTTAACGAAGGTGGACTGTCACTAACACGTGCGTGACCGTAGTAGTGAAGTGCAGTATATGCTCTAAGCTTGGAGATTAATCTGATCTCAACGATATGGCGTGTTATCCGTATAATAAACAAATAGATGGCTTCTTGGTCCAAGAAAGTTGCCTGCACAGTGAAACTGAGGATAAAATCCCCAACATTGATGACCTTGTGCCTTTTCGTGTGGACAAAAGCTCGGTAGTGGGGTTATCTGCTTTGTCAACAATCTTTGATGTAAGTTAGCCCGAAATCGGTTTTCTTACCACAGCGCCCACACTAGCTTTCCTACTTCTTTTCACCATATGCTTTCATTCATTCTGCCCTTAACTGGACGATGCTGGGAGGTAGCAAGCAAAACCGGAATCGTGAGGTTGATGGTTGAACTGAACTGAATTGAACTGCTATTCAATGTAAACCCAAACAGTTGAACCAATCCCGGTTCCTTGTTAACACTATGTATCTTATCAACAAACTTGATGAATTTTCTGATATCTTTCCACAATCCACCCTAACTACCTCGAGTCCTTTTTATGCATAATCTCTTTTGACCCCAGTAGGTCAAATTTCCTACCACTCTGCACAATATTGTTACCTTTCCAATTAGGCCCGAAGCCCATTTGCATCGCTCTTTTGTGAGCAGCCCTAACTTGTTCCAGACTATCTGTCGTTCACCGGTAAGTAGCCTGGACCAAAGTCCCTAAATCACCTACGGTAAGAATAGTCATAACCATTTCACACACCGTCGCGAACGAAAAATTTGTAAATACTAGTGCATTTCAGACAACTTGTCTCAGTCCGACTTATCAGATTCCCCGTTTGCTTTTGTTTTCTTATTTTACCCAATGAAATCTGTATACAAAAGTGCAGGTGGATTTTCGTTCCTTCTTTTGAAACCGTAGCGTCATAAAAAGAACAAGCATACGAAGGTGTAGTACACTGCTCTTTCAGAGTTCTTTCAAGGTCAGTTAAAGTCGAACTGCGCAGAGCTAATGCCGTGCATGTTCGTAAACCTGGAAGCCCGTCATACAGTTAAGCGGCAAGAAATCAAAGAAACTAGTAACTGGGGGATGTTGAAGAAGTCCATCGGAAGTTCATTGGTGTCAGAGATATAGCGTTTGCCTTGAGCTCCGATGCTAATCGTTGTTTGGAGTCTATCACCCATTTCTTTAAAACTCTCGATACATACAAAGAACTGTCCCAAATTTGTTCTGATAAAGTACGCTGTCCTGACCGGTTACGACCGCATGCGCTACAGGAGTGTGCCGCAACATTATCCCCTATCATGCCGGACAATTTTAATCGCTGCTAAAGCCGTATGAGCATCCGTGACTGCTGGAAAGTATCGGTACTCAAAAAAGGAACAACTAAATTTCACCCAGTAGCACGTACTTATGTCTCCTTGACGGTATTTGAAAGATTAATACTACAAAGACTGTCTCTTGCGCTAAGTTTACCTGACCCCAACCAATTCGTCCGTCAACTTCCACGTTCTGAACCTTGACGTCCTCGGCATTTTCAAGCATTCCATTCTGTTGTCGGTCGACCAGAAATGTGTGACGTCAGGGCTTGTTCCCCCAGTTATGGTAGACAGATCCAGGCTATTGCAGATCCTCGATGAACTCAGTCAAATGTCGTACATTTATTGCCTGATTAGTCTTCTGGTCGACATTAATTTACACGTTTTCGAGGAAGAACTTCCTCTATACTTCATCCATATAACGCTTTTTAAAAGGAGCTAACGTATATACGTTTGTGTTCTCTAAATATATCTATTCTATGTCTATGCACGATGATTGCAAGGTCATCGAATACTCTGACGATGCGATCTCTGAAAAGTCTCACCTAAATTACTTTATTCAACCTCTCCTACTTGCTTACCGGTCCCCCTTCACAACCTGCGAGTGAATCTCTCAAAGTTTCTAGCATATTTTCTATCCTCTCAAAGGGATTGAGTATAATCATCTTTTGGACCCCTTCCCTATTCATGAACAGTGAGCTCATCGGAAGCACTTCATCGGTGAAATACCTCAGTATTATCAATAACGGTGACCCTTATTAGTCTGAACGGATCGTCACAGTCTTCTTGAAGATAACAAACGCCTTGACAATCCTCTGCACCTCATCTAGAATTTTGTTAAATCGTGCTTTCTACCTCACTGGCTTTAAGCCTGCTCTTTAAAATTCCCTGGACTACCGGGTAGAGTTTTTAAAGTCATTGTTCAATTCTTAAAACACTTATCTGGAGGTAGTGACACAACTCGCAATCAGTTAACCCCATTTTTAACGTCCTAACGTCCCAATCTATGTGAAAAACTCTCTTTTAGGATACTGGTTGACCAATCGCACACCCCTTTATCCTGATCTCAGCGAACATGATACTAACACCATCCAAGCGGTTCCTCGGTAAACACCTGTTTTCTCGCACCAACGCCTATAAGTCCCATGGAGTACCATGTCCTCACCAACCCCGATGCAATCACTGCATCGCTAAACTCAGTGGTGACTTGACATTACAATTCACTCTTTGTATGTGCTACGGTTTTTTAATTGGAAGTGACTGTGTAGCTGTTAAATTACCCTCCGATGCATAAAGCATATAAGTATTACTTGAATAAGTAGTAACTACCAAATGTAATGACAGTATCACAGAACGTATTCTCCTCTCATTCTCTTTCGGTCTCGGACACTCACCTCTCGTCTATGTGTAATGAGATATGGTGTCTGGTGATACTGTTGAATCTCACGGATAACGTGCGCAATCTGAAAGGAATAAAGGGGCATTATGTACACAATGATTTACGGCAAAATACGAAGTATTTCATAATGAAACCTGAAGTTCAAATATTATTTTTCCAAAATGTCATTCACGAAGGCGGGAATCTGAACTCTGCAACTTGGAAACAGGTTGTTTTGGGTTCACGCGTCGGACTTTCGTGTCACTGACTCGTGAGCCTGTTTCACGGCTCCGCTCTACTCCATGTCTTCTGTAGATCCCCTCCGGGAACATATAACAGTTTTCTTCTGAAATCTAATTAGAAAGGTGTACGGAAGAAGTGTATTTGAGTGCTTGTTCGCTCGTCTCTACGATCTGCTGGGCTACTGAGTTCTTGATGAAAAGAGTGATTTGTATTCAGAGAACCAGATTGTACTCAAGTGATTTATGGCGGAAGATTGTATAGCACTCGAGTGAGCAAAACTGTACTGGCTGAGATAACTTATCGGGATCGATCAACAACTTGTTATCCGCAAGCAAAAATTACAGGGAAAAAACAACAAAGATGAAACCACATACCATCCGCATTTTGCAGAAATTCACCAAATTGTTCTCCGTCACATTCAGTGCGCCTTCTTCGATAAACGAAAGGTCGGTCAAATACATTCCCAAGTAGGGGATACACGGAGGATCACATCTGAGTGAGGGATAAAGATTTCCATATGCAATTGGAATGGGTTCGAAAAAACGAATGCCGCGTAGTCAGTGGAATCATAAAAGCCATAATGAACGTTCGATTACAACCCAACTGTGGGCTGAAACGAGAAAACCCGGATGTTCGGCCGAAAGTGTCCAAGTGGACAACCTAATGAACTTAAAAAATACCAACGGCAAATTGAGACTGGGTTAGTAAATATTCCTATAACAGTGTTCTGCTAATTTTCTTGATCTTACAATTTGTTTAATTGTTCAGTGCGTGATTCAATTCTGATTGCATTGTACTGTGTGTCCAATAACTCCAGGTCCACCCGAGAGTTTCAAATCTCTATTTTGGGTACTTATAGCGTTGATTGTAGTTAATGATTGAGATTTTCTTGTTTCAGCTGAGAAAAAGTCTTTGGATTAACCTCGTAAAACGAAGGTCAGCGATATCGGTATTAATGAATCAGGACTTCAAAAGTGTAAATGTTAAACTCCGAATTGATTATTCAAAAAATCCCGACGCATTCCGACGGCCCCGTCAGTGATATTTATACAAATAAGACCTCGGTTTTGTGAATACACCGGCCATTTTGATCAAGTTGACAGCCGTAAACATGGATCAACCGAGTCAGCGCACGCCAACATATACTTAATCCTACAAATTTAGCGAGGCATTTGCTCAGTGGACAGCAGTTCGCCTCCGGGTTGAATCTGTATGTTCGATCGCAAACCTTATTTGTGAAAGGTTACCCGTAAGGTAGTTTGTATACTAGAATGAGTAAGCCTTTTGTACATATAATGCCACACCTGGCTAGAATATTGTACTCCGATCGCAACAATACATAGCGCTTGCATATATTTTTATCTCTGTTGGGGAACACAAGCAGAGAATAATCTGGCCGATCCTTTAGGGAAATCCTGCAGTGCATCAATACGACAACCCACAACACGAAAACTACTCTCAACGTGATACACTCACAGACTGAATCATAGATGCAAATCAATAACAAAAGGCCGTTATGGGGTACAATACGAGAAAACCGGAAATCATCATCCAATTTGTGTCCGGCCACTCTGTTGTGTGATCCATGGGTTCTACTATCTGTCTTTGCCGAATAATGGTTTCGACTCCATACGGCAAAAATTTCGCAGCTGACACTTACATCCACCAAGCGGATTCAATTATTGATCGTCATGCTACTTTGGTTGGGTCTTGTGTTGCTAAAAGGCCCTCGGAGAGAATCGCTTAGTGTACCATGTTCGCTGAGATAGATACGGCTTGGAAGATAAACAGGGATGGTCAAACAACGTCATGACCATGTAGGGCTTGTTGGTCTTCGTGAGTGAGGCCAAATAAATCCACCTTCTCTGGTCGGATGCACTAGAGGATGGAGTTAGATGAGGTTATCAGCGGCGTCTTCTAATTCACAAGCTCCATTCACTTACCTGTTCATTATTTATACTCTTATGTTTTAGTTCTGAGTAGGCTTCCCGTCTAGTTGTAACAACCGCATAGACTGCAGCGAAATTGCAAATTGTGGTTGCTCAAAAGGAATCTAAAGCGACCAGGTCATGATTGACTGCTGGAATCAGATCCAAAAAGCGGTGATACTTTGGTCATCTTAGTGGTTTGCCAATAACAGTCAAATGATATTTCGACTTTTGATATACGCAAACTAAAAGGTAATCCCACTTTTAGTCATTTTCGTGACCCTTCCCATTTTTTAATCAACCAATAAAGTCCAGCTTGAAAATTGTCCGCGGATAAATAAAATACACGGCCAGCAATTTCCACGGAACCACAAAATTTGTTTAACTACTGTCAACGTTACCAGTAGCGATGCTTAGATTGGACAACACACATTAACAGATCTCACCTGTGTAACGCTTCACGCATCGATTTGAATCGCCCATCCGAGGCAACCAACATCTGTAGTCGATCAATCGATTGTTTCGTTTGTTTACTCACACGTTCCCAAGTCCGCCGGAGTCGGTAGACTGAACTGTTGACGAGAGCGGCGCAAATCTGTAGTACTCCGTTGTAATTTTGCATGCACCGACAAATATCCGCAATTGCGACCCATTTGTCAATACAGTTCACTCGGTCGTTTAAATCAGTACGAGAAATAATCTCAGAAACGACCAGACGGCTAACCTATATAATGAAAGAAAGCTAATTGAATTTTGGAAAAGCTTACCCACGTGCTGACATTTTGGTGAACTGATGGTCTAGATTAATCGTGGTTACTCAAATGCAAACTCGTCAGAGTTCTCATTTTCGGGAAATTCTGCCGAATGTGGTCTAATACGAATTGACTGTGTACGATACCGTGCACTGAGGTTATTTTGGGTGCGTGACCATTACGAACTTCCTTATGTCCTTGTTGTGGCTTCGTAGTTTAATTGGATGGACGTAACAAAAGTGTGGCGGAAAGTGGTTAGCAACTGGATCAATGCAAGTTCGATAGTCTGATCTAAGCTGGGTGTCTTGGGACGCGATTGATCTGTTTCGGGTGTACGCATTCGTAGAGACAGACTGTTCATACAGAGCTCAATAAACTACTATGCTACGAACAATATTCTGATAGTTCGTATGAATTTCATGGGATATCACATTATATATCTATTTTTCAAGATCCTCGCGGCCAATCGATATTTTGGGAATATAAGATGGAATTTTAAAAATCTATTGGAATGATTTTGATAAAATATTATTATTATCAACGACTGACCATCAAACAAGATACATCCCGAATAATTTTCGAATCACCATATTTAAATGATTGATAGAAAAACCAACTCGAAGAAACATGTTAATGACCCTTGAGCATATTTTTTCACAGAATCCCCAGAACTTCGACCAGTCACGACTAGCGAAGGCGATTAACGAGTGTTGTGTTTGATTCAGGCGGTCACACACATATATACACATATATACACGCTCACACAGGCACACACATCTTTGGTTCTGCATGACTACGTTACTTGTACTGTTCCAACCCATTTGCTCTATTGATATGCTAGTGGCTGCGTTAGTCTGGTTTTATACCCGTTCTGACTTGTCTTTGTTGCTCGCGTGTGCCCGTCCGACCTTGGGTACGGTCGGTTCCATTTTATCTCGATTGTGTCAACCGCCCGTGAGAGGATGTTATTGATTCGCGTTGAATGTACTCATCATACCGCACTTTGCTGCGCTGACTGATTGACTGACGGACCGGTTACCGACTAGTTTAGACGCATTTTACGGCATCAGCAGTTTTTGCTGTCTGCACTATGCTGAAGTAATTTGGGCGATGTCTGTTCGGATTCTGCTATAATTTAATCGTCTAATTTACCCGATAGTTGTTTGTTTAGTCTATCGTCTGCCCACTTTGATCCACTGTCTTTTCGCTGGTCCTACTGCCTGATTACTCCAGATTCTCAATAGTTGATTGTACGTGTTATTTTTTCCGGTTTACTAATCTGTTTCACATGTAGAACCAGTTCTGATTGATTCCGTTCTGCCCACTGCGCAATAAACGTTCCTGATCGTTCCCGCTCTGCTATTGCTGAACTGCACTGAGTCAGTCAGGATTGTGTTATCGAGAGGTGCGTGTGCTGTAGAATTGCGGAACTGTACGGATTGTCTACAATTTATGTCCATTGAATCTTATCTGGGAATCGAGTTTGTCCATCAGACAAGATGCTGAGTGGTAAACGTAGCCGTCGGGTTTTTTGACACTTGCTTCCAATCAGTTGATTATTCCGCATCCACATATTACTCATGACTATTTCAAACAGTATCATGTACCGACAAGTAGATTGTCGGAGAAGTGTGAATGAGAATGACCTGGGTGATTTGGAAGACAAAAAGAAACAGTAGTTACTGACGCCAACCAACAAAGTAACCAACCTCGTTGAAGCGCTTGCACACCAACAGGACGTGCTTGGCTTTGTCTTCCTTGTCCGGTTTCATCCAGGACTGATTGAGCAGTTCTCTGTACGTGCAATTAAAGAAGGGGGAATTTGCAGCGTGAGTACAAACTGCGTTATTCTGTATCGGATAAACTAGAGGAAGCCATAATTTCTGTCAGAACTGGCAAATCTAATCATGTGTCCCAGTCGATACTGGCATATCGTACTACCCACTGACTAGGAACTTGGGAGGCAGGCAGTGGGGTTCGTGGTCACATCCACATCCAAATATTACGGTCGATGTCATCGTGTGAACGTGCGCATAGGAGGAGTCTTCCAGAAAAAGCAATCCTTGTTTGTGAAATTTTAATTTTGCATTGAAGACTCGCTGTCGTTGGTTGATATTTGGTTCAGAGGCAGTCAGGCGATAAAACCACATCGCCATACTTTACCTGACCCTGTACGTTTCACCTCTTACCAACATGGAAAGCATTATTACAAGTGTGAAGAAGCGATCGCATTGTTTCACTAGCACGGAAGATCGACGGAGGATAATCAACTGTGCGCAAAGACACCATTTGAAGGACGTTGCCAAAGATCTCGATATTAAGATCGACACATGCGCGCTATTGCTATGGATGCGGAAATAGCATTCACACCTGGATCCTACAAAACGAAGTTCAACGATGAGTCTGTCAGGCATTTGTATGCTGTGGTGAACGAAAACCCAACAAGCAGATTAAGGCAGTTAAACGTGAGGGTGGAGAAAAATTTCCCAAGCACAACAGACAGCAAGTCATCCTTCGACCGAGAACTGGATGGGCTTCACTAGTTTGTTAAGAAGCTGACTATTCGGCCAGTGGAACGGAACTCAGACACAGTCGGATATAATCGAGCAGAATACGCCGATCCGCTGCATCGATCAGTTACTGCTGCTGTAAGGTTTTAATCTGATAAAAACAACTAAAATATGTGGTGTTATCGGAGTTATGGACGCTCAGAAGTAGGTAGTAATACCATCCAAAGTCCACCGTTAGATAGAGGACCTAACTTGAACCAAATATCAACCAACGACAGCGAGTCTTCAATGCAAAATTAAAATTTCACAAACAAGCAATCCTTTAAGCGAAAATCCAGAAGGTACTTTGTTTTACACTGAAAGCCGCTGACACAGATCAATACTCGATGTAACAAAAAAAAGATGATTGGTTACTTAGCCGTTTAGATTAGTAGATGCTTTGACAATTCGAGGATAATACACACAGTTGTAGTAAATACACCTCCATTACTGCCATCAGTTTTTTTATGTTGCAACATTTGCGCGATCACTGTCACTGAAAATGTAACGGGCATACGGGCTGTGCCACTTGACCTGTCGATACGGGCGTATTGTTTAAACGTTCTCCAATCAATTTGCGGCGCAACGTTTGATACAATTACCACGGTTAACTGCGCAGCATGTGATCGTCACACTTTTCCATTTGTTCAGTCGGCTTTGCAGCGCCAATCTTTTTATAGCAAAATAATTAAGTTGCTCCAATATCTCTTGATGTTGTAATATTTCGATACTTTTGATCTGACTGGCTTGCAGCGGCATGGCTAAATGTTGTGCGTCAAGGTAAGATAATAATGGGTCGCGGCTACTGAATTGTTAGTTATGGCTAAGGGATTGTGGGTCGTGGCTTATGGATGATGGGATTTGGCTAAAACTTGATGGGAAAATGTTTAGATAAAGTGTACAAGCACCTGCGAGAGAGCCTGTCTTGGCACATGTTTGCTCAGGGCAAACACGACACAACCGAATCCTTGATGATTTGCCCGAAGTGAGCAGATAAAAACTGAGCCGGAAAATCCCGTTGATCTTAGGTTAGTCTTGTCGCTTTCACCACAGTTTTCAACTTGAGTTCAGTTTGAACAAGAGTTAGCTTCACACTGAGTGCGAAAATTTTGGTCGGTATCCCTGAATAAGAACCTCACTCGAAAAGCTTAACAATGAGAATCATCCTAATCTATTGCAAATGCATGATGACTATATGTGAATACAAGAGTGTCACTGATGACAACATTTAGCCATATCTTCAAACGCCTTTAAGTGCTTGAATAAGTACCGGCAAGATGCTGTACACCGCATTTATCACTATCTTATCAGAATCATCCTGGTAACCATCGACGGTTTAGTGTACACTGCAGTAATCAGATAGGTTCTTCTATACGGAGCAGTAACATGGCCGTTAAGGTTAGAAGACAGGTGAAGATTGTTAGTCTTCGAGTATCGCCGTCACCGTAGTATTGTTCGCATGTGGTGGGAACAACGTATCGGTAATGATGAGGCCAAGGGTAGGGTTTTGGGAATCAGAAATTAGTCTCTGGAATTGATACTGAATCTAAATACGGTAAGGTGATTGGGACATGTGTAGGCATGCCCACCGAAAGACCTTCTTGGCTTACGCTGTTCTCCAAGGCAGGTTGTGGTTGGAAGATAGGTCGAGGCGGTCAGTCCATGATATGACAACAAGTATGAAAACCTTGACTTCGCCAAGTAGGACGTGTCAGACTTTTGAGTTGGTATCCACTAAACTATGCCTACCAGGTGGCTGGAGACATTAAGTGATATGGCCAGATGTCGCGGCTAGTGACGTAGTTTCATTCGGGTTCCTTCCTTGTCTTCATTGTGAGGGAATGCGCCCAGTACGTTGCTAATAGACGGCCTGGTTCAATGAAGCAGACACCACGTGATCAGCTGACCAGAATCGCCAATAAAATCAGAACCAGTGAGGCGATCAGTGGATCAGTCAGCGTTTAACATTCGACCAGAGCCGAATCAATCAATCCGGGCGCAGCCAGACTGGCCGTTTAGGTCTGTCAGTAGGCCAATTAGCTTTTATGCACGGTTTTAGATATGACGAGCGCATATCTCATATAAACAATGTATTCTGTAACAATAAAACGGAAATGATTCTGAAGCAGAACTGAGTTTTCACTGGAGTTCGTAGGACGGTACAAAACACTCATGATTCCTGATTACTACTTCGTCTTTGGTCTTTTTTCATTTTATGCTTCTTTTCTTTTTACCCTTGACTCGACGATTCTACGAGGTAGAAACCAAAACCAGAGCACAAAGGTGCGAGAGATTGATGGTTGAGCTGAACTGAACTGAATCAGAATCGTATGAGAATGGGTTACGGGACATCTTCATTAATGTGGTATGAATAAATTTGTCACGATTCGTTGGACAAATCGGACTGAGATGAATCTGACTGATCCATCTACTCGCTGATAACAATCAGCTATCTCATCAGATGTCGAATTGATCGACCCTATCTTGGTAGTATGTTATAGCTAACACGCAACCTCGCTTTCATTTGACTGATCACTTTCCTATTGATCGAATTCGTATATCCCCGAGATTCCCAAGAACCCAATAAAATGAACACTGATTTTGTGGTCATGCTTCAACCGCAAATCTGCACGCCCACGAACACACACAAACATAGACAAAAACATCGCTATTTGTTTGTCATTATCAGAGTAGATAATTCTGAGTGTGCTCTTAGTCCATTAGATGTACTTTCTGTGAGTTACTGCGCTCAGGATAAGTCACGTCTTACTGACTACTCCACCTTCTACGCTGCTTCGATGCTCTATTTTCTTGCACGCTGGAATTAACTTTTTGAATCACGGAATTCAGAGGCAAAACAGCATCAGTTCATTGATGAAAATCAATTTAGGTTCACACTTACTCGCTTCGTATAGAACGAAATATTTGGAAGTCGAGAAATGTTAATTGCTCGGAGATATCCAAAGCCGAAAGAGTATCAAAATTTTTCTCTGAAGGTATCTGAAAAGGGGCGAAGGCAACAGCAAAACGTCAGTGTGCAAATTCGAGAAGCCTTGTTGGAGAAAATGACTCGTCGTCTGGTATGAACACGCAACCATTACCTATAAAAACCTTACTTCATCCTTTTGTTCTCAGCTAATATGTTCAAACGGGATTTACTTCTATGCTTTTCCTTAATTGCATGCTAGGCAACTGTAATGAGACTTCAGAAATCGAAGATCAAAGAGAATATATCGGGTGCTGACCCGTTTACTGGACAACTCCTTATGACTCTCCAGGACTTATCTCAGTGTCAGTACGTAATTCAACCTTCGCTTACTTAAGGGGACTACAATTCGGTTTTGGACTTGGTAATATCAACCAGAAGCTCAGAGGTTGCGGAGATCCTGTCGAGACCACCTCTGGGAGGCAGCGACCGTTCGGTTCTGGTTAAACACTAGCTACGGGGGTCCACCCTGTGCCCAGATTCGAGGGCGCACCTAATATTTGGCGCATGCCGTTTGATGAAGTCCGCAAGTCCGCGGAATCTCTTCCCTGATACTCCAGTGACCAGCACGACATTGATCAGACCTGGGAGTCTATTCTAGATAGGGTATTTCATTCGTGACAAATATTTGCACCTATGTCCCGGCTTCGTTCACGTGCTAAGAAACCTCCGTGCTTTGGCCTGGAGCTCAGAGATCTACTCCGGCGCGTAAACTGGGCCTGGAAACTCTTTCGTGCAACAGGGACAGAATATCTGCACTACGCGATGATTGCTCCAAACTGAAACAGTTAAAACTGTGTGCATTCAAGGGAAAATGTGCGGTCGATTTTACTTGTGCTTCAGAACGTTTGTTAGCCTATCTGAAAAGTAAGACAAGAATCGTAATTGGCATCTCAACACTGATGGAGAGAAATTCATTGGTCAAAGTGGATGGTCTCAAAGCGGATATCTTGGCTAGACACTACGAATCTGTGTATACATCAGCATGTCTGCCCCTCCAGACGTGCAAAATAGTGCTCCTATCATACCTTTTCTGAATATGTCGAGAAGAAGGTAGCTGAAACACCGCATTCAGTCAGAACTAATCGCTCTCTAGGACCGGACGGCGTTCATCTCATGGTGACAAAAAAAAAACTGGCTGAAATATTGATCCGACCAATCACAAGAATCTTTAACTCATCCATGTTGGCTGGACGAATAACTGGAGAGTGGAAACAGGCCATCACTGTCCCCTTGTTCAAAGGCGGCTACCGTTAACCATCGTCCTGTGTGCTTAACATCTGCAACTGGCTAGAGGCCGAAATATATAGCTGCTTTCCTTTCCAGTGAATACATTAGGAATCGCCAGCCCCCTTGTTCCCAAAGATGTGGATTTTCTCGTGAAGACTAATCGGAAGTCAAGGCCGTAAGGCACCCCACAGATACAATCTTCATTGTCTTTAGCAGAGAATTCGACAAGGTACCGCCTGGATGGTTGTTGCGTAAACTCTGAGCCATTAGTGTTGAGGCTCCATTAATTCACTGGATTGAAAATCTTTTAAAAGGAAGGACTTTTCCCATGAGAGTCGTGCAGATGTTGTCGCGTCGTTTCAGTGCCTCTAAAGTAATCTCTCAGGGATCGGTTTTGGGGCCGCTACTGTTCTTGGTGCTTATAAACGATTTGCCATCCTCTTTCCAATCATCTTGCCTCATCTATGCGGTTGATCTTAAATCCTGAAGAACTGCCCGGTCAGGTGTTGATTCCTAGGTTTTGCAGGATGACTTTGACGCACTGCAGCATTGGTCTAAAATTTCGCAGCTCCCTATCAGTGTAGAAGAGTATGCATACATGAGCGTGGGGAGGATGGAGAGTGGTACATCCGAAAAATTACTCGGGACGCCCATCTGCAAGTCGAGTTTTGGCAAAGACCTTGGGGTGGTAGTGGCTTCAACTCTGAAGACCAAAGCTAACACAGATAAACCAAGTGCTTCAGGTTGGAGTGTGTACGGAGCTATACTTCAGTCTTTTGGACAACTAGCTATGCCATCCCCCAAAGTGATGTATGCATTCTATGTACGGCCGCGACTGGAATATGGTGGAACTGCCACATTCCCCTGTGCGGCCACGGAAGTTGTGAGCCTAGTACGAGTACAGCGGGCTGCGACTCGCCTCGTCTTTGGATTACGTGGGATCAGTTGTGAAGGCCGTCTCCAAGCCACCGGACTGTTCCCAGGGGCATATCTTAGAATCCACGCTGGTCTCATCTACAGCAGACGCATTCTGCGTGGAGGTATGGGGCCAGAATTGATGACGCACTTTATGTTTCTGGCGCACAACTCGACTCGTGGTCATTCACTGACGGTTATGAAACAACAATCAGTGGGCCTGCCGCTGGCGTACCGCCTCCCAAGGAGGGTTCTGAGCTTGTGGAATGCTTTGCCAACAAAAGTGGCGGGGGAGAAAAATGACCAGACTTTCAAGCGACGCTAGGACGTCTCTCTGAAAAGGTGGTGGCAGGACAGGTACTGCTATGTTCATGGCCCCAGAGTAGAGTTGAGAAGGTTCGTACGGGGTACTGCCCAACTGCCTCTAACTTGAAAGATTGGAAAGCCTTATTGAGCACAGATAGTGGAGAACAGTTGTGCTGAACAATGACACGGCACCGAGTCATTACCTTATTGGCTTCGATCCAGTAGTTACATGGAGAAGTGTAGTGATGTGTGGTTTTATTACCACAGTGTTACAACCGATCCGGGAATTAAAAAGTGATTTTGTATTTGTTTGTGAGACACTGTTAAGGTGGTTAGAATATGTTGGCATTTTTTGAGGCATTCCTGAAACCCTAGTTAGTGCAGCTCACCGCCCTATCGGGTCTGCTCACCACGAGGGAATTTCAGCGCACATCACTTATATTCATCATATGGCTACTATGCAAGCTTTCAGTAGCAAAATGAAAATTCGAAATGTTTCGTGAGCCGCAAAAAATTCGAACAATGTACAAAAAGTTAAGAAATCTGTGACCGATAGTGCCTACCAGTGAATAATAAAACGAACAATGAGATTTTCAGTGTCCTAGTAATAATGCCGATAAAGCTGGTACGGGGTAATTGATAGTTAAGCAAACTTAAACAAATAGCGAATCTTGTCAGAATACTACTTTTCCGCCGGATTCGACATTCCAGGAAGTATCCAGTTTGCCCGTTGTATAAATCCAGTGGGAATTTTAATCCTAGACCGTTGACACTGACATCAAATGAAGATTAACGAGATGACTGGCTGATTCTTGTTTCATAGGAAGGTATAAAGCAACAAAAAGCCTATGACGTTAGCAGCTTTGATGACTGCCGTCATAAGATATATTGATACTCGTCAGGCGGCTCGGTGAAAATGAAAAATCCGACTGGAACTTTGTGATCAGTCGTTTTATCAACCTATTCTACTACCTAACTTGCAGTCAGTGAGTGTGACGCAGATTAGTTATAGTATGTGCTGAGCGATATTTGTGAGAATAACTTTACGAAAAAACATGTATATTTTATTTGTTTTATTTATTTATTTTTTATTGAATAGCAGTCGTACAGTATTTCAGGATGGGGGCCGCGACCAGTTTGAGGCTATCATTTGGATAAGTGACCGGCCTTGACGACAGGATTTAAAGCCCAAACAGAAGGGTTTAAAGCCCACCCCACTGACAGTCTGACATCCGCCTTTTATTTTAGATGGACGCACATAAACCGGTTAGTAAGACTATCACGCCGTCGTTGTATCACAATCCACGGCTATGACTTCAAATATATGGAAATGCATTGTGCACAGTACATATTTTCAGCCGCGCATTTTCGCCTCCTCGCAATCTGCCAGGGCGGTCCGTCTGAACGATCGTAAATTCTGTCTTACATGACCTGCTACAGTACACAGGCAGTTCCGGTGACAACTAAATGGCCGGAACATATGGATTACGCATACCTGATAACCGGCACTAATCCGAGAATCCATGTCTGTCCATCTATGGATACTACCTAAATCAAATATCTTAACTAGTGACCACAGTGTCTCCGTTCTCAAAATTAGCGGGAACTGATCCACTAGGAATTACAAGTAAATGGAGGTTGTGATTTCTCAGTGGGCTTTTCTGAGGGAAGCTCACACTCATATTCAAGATGCGCAAACTTGATAGAGATGAGCGGAAATTATAGCATTTATCTTCTTTCCGCACGGACCAACTGAACAGTGTTTTATATTTCACTCGGAATCACGTGAATTAGTTTTCATTCAAATCCAACCGGTCAGGGATTGATTCGCACGAAATTGTATCCTACCTGGACCGGGGTGAGAATCGCGTCCAAATCGATACGATTCTGTATCAACTGATCACAAACCATTTGACGTAGCAGTTGACCGGCAGCTTTCTGATCGTTCAGCTGAAGATGTGGACAACAGACAAGTAATTCGAGTAGTGTTTTCATCTCGCTTTTTAAAATCGGATCATTGTCAAAGTCCTGTGGTGCGTGGGTGTCAAAAAGAAGAGAGAAAAAATTGGCCCTTCAATCAGTTTGTTCATTTGAAGAGGCGATTATGTCTGAAACTAATTTCGCAAGTGTAAACTGTTGCGTGAAATTTTTAATTAAAAGCATCTTTATGCAATGATTGTATCTTGCTTATCACGTACGAGGATTTGTTTTGCTGAACCTAAATGGTGGACGGTGATGACATGAATGATGCTTTTTTGGACAATGATAGTTGTGGCGATCAATTTTTCGAAAATAATAATATTAAAATTTTCTTACTCTCATTAGTTATCACATAACAATGATTAAAAAATGTATAACGAATGAGGAGGGCGACCAATCAGAAGCGGGAAGTGACTGGCAGTAAAGAGATTTCAATTACGGGAGCTCAAGATTCTCGGTTTGGTGTCGTCACTTTGTGAATACTACCGCCTTATAGTCAAAGTATTGCTTCCGACTATCAGTATTCTTAATCGGATGGTGATCACCTTTAGCTAACCGCCAACATTCACGTCAGACGGCCTGATGGCAACGTGTGTTGAACTCACAACATTCTAGGTTCCGTTCAAGCAACACACACTGACCGAACTGACAGATTTTGAACGGTTTCAGATCAGTTGGCACCCTTAGATGAGGTAAACCTCACTGACGTCCTGCAAAGCAGTCTCTCGCCACATCGGCTAATTGAGTGAGCCACACTCCTAAAATTTAACTAGCTGACCGCACTTCGTTGCTTTTTGATCAATCACCCGGCCTCTAGGATCCCTAGGTACCTATTGAACTTCAAATTATACGTGTTGGATATGAAATTCAGAGATATCCGAACAATTTGCTAAGTCATGTGACATGTTTATTCAGCTTGGTGCATTGATCTGGGATCAGACTGTTATGTTACAGATAATTCCCAAAGACTGAGGTGATTCAGTGAATGTACTTGGACACACTCATTGGTGCACTGACAGAGCAACGGTAGATGTAAGAGAGGCAGCCAAATTCACGAAACCGATTCATATGCATCGCTGAATAATTGGAACACACTGGCGCAAATGCATAGGCCTATTTAAAAAGAGAGCACATGGGCGAGCGAGTGCGTATGCTCGTGTTGACGCTCATCTCCTATTTTCAATATTCAGCTGGGTGTACAAACTAGTTCTGTCTAAGTTGATCCACTAGTGTTCCCTAACCGACTAGCTCAACTCATTCTCATGAGTTCTGACCCTCCGAGGTCCGGGTGGAGGTACTGACGCTCTTCTGTTATTGATAGTTCGATCTTACACGTGAACTGTCCATCCAACTTCGATACGGGCCCATCTATGCCACCCGCAAGTGCCTTATTAACTTGATATATATATATATATATATATATATATATATATATATATATATATATATATATATTCACTAGAATCGAATTTGAATCGTTTGGAGTGTGAATGGATACTCTTCATTGAAGAGCCCAACAATGAATCACAACTGTGATTTCTCATAGTTATTCGTGTCTGGGTCATTGCTAACCCAACGAACAACGGGGCTGCATGTGCAAGCGCTCATATTGATAGTAAGTAGTATGTTATATATATATATATATATATATATATATATATATATATATATATATATATATATATGTTTTTTTGGTAACCTTGAGAAGCACGTGCAGTTTGAACGGTGACGGACATTGGTTAACCATATGCCCATGTGCGTGGTCCCGTACAGTGACAGCAACTCAAGCACAATCCAAGTTATGATTATCTGAATTGAACTCACATTGATCGTCTCCAGTTTACTTTGAATTGCGTGATTCCGTACTTCTTCACTCAACCGATAAGTTTGAAAACTGCTCTCGACAAGGTTGTCAAAAGTGCGATATCACAGATCTACAGATCGGAACAAATGCCGTGCTCTTTTTCCAATTTACCGGCCGCTGAGGAATTATGCCCATCCACGATGTACACGCACAGCAGTCTCCCGTTCAAGTATACCACATGAACATGCGAAGTTTACTCGTACTTAGCCAGTTGGTGCGCACTTTAGGTTGGCCACTGCAAAGCGTAATTTGAACCTACTTCTTTAGAAAGTCTTTACTCGATTATCGCGTAATATGACCCTAAAAATGTGTATAACGTGGACGAGACTGCCTTGTTTTTTCGATTTCATCCCAGATATAGTGTCCTTATGCCAGAGAAGCCTATCTCAGCCACGAGAGGAAAACTGAAAGCGAAGGATCGAATTTTTCTCGTTGTTTGCCCCAATCCAACTCAAACTCACTTTATGAACGCGCAGATCTCAGTTCTGTAACGCCTGTACCATTGGTTCGTACTAAAGGACAACTAATGGATTTTTGAATTCGACCTGGTAACGATAAACTATACAAGAAATATGAAGAATTGATGTTCAGGTAGGGTAATATCGCTATATTGTAGGGCCACAAACATTTTCGTACTTGAGCGGAGGGGGTAGTACATTTCCATATGTGATTCAAAACACGTGGAAACTCACGCCGGGAAATTTGGTTATCCAGTGGCGAACGACATTGAGCACGCGCAGACAAGAAGCAGTTGCCATGATGTTAGTTCGTCGATTTTGTTGGTCCACTCGATTTGGAGCTGGTTGAGTCCATTGAAGCTGGGTACAGGGGGATACTTTCACCGATTGTGCTGAACCGGCAGGGTTGACGACCGCTGCTGTGACGGACGATGATGATAATGAGGATGTGGTTGGTGTGGTAACCGCAGTGGTCGTCGTTGACCCCGCCGATATGGCTGAGGTTGTAGATGATCCGTTGGCTACAGAGGATGAGATGTTTCTCGTTGCACAGTAGCGTAAAGCAAATGCACCTCCTGCTGTACCACTTGCAGCACCGGAAGATGGGTTAGCGGCTGCCGTCCAGTTGGCCGATCCTGTGCTGGTCACGGACGATTTGTGGCCTACGTTCGTTGCAGATGAGGATGCCGTACCGGCAGTGAAACGAAACGCTGGCCGATAAATCCCCGGCCCGAGACCCATGATACCAGCAGCAGCCAGAGGGCTGGCACTACCTGCCGTGGCCACGGCGAAGGCTTGCGCGGCTGCTGTATTGCTGGATCTGGAAATTAAGCAGGGTGTCTACTTAGTAGCTGCTCACAAACAAGTAGTCTGGGAAGTAAAATTATTCTGATTTGATTCATGTACACTTGTACGACCGTTTAATCGGGCGTGGGTTGAACCATCATCTACCGTGCACATCCACCTAGACCCAACTGGGACCCGAACCTGGGCTGAAAGACTGTGAACACCGAACGACTGACCTAACACGGGTACAACATCTGTACAGTTCTCTTATCGTTTTCAGTAGTGAGCTGAGGGTTAATACAGAATGACGAATTATGATGTATAAATCAGTTTTACTACTGCTTAAATTTCACTAATGCTTTCTATGCTATTTGGGAAACTTTCATGAAAAATCGCACACAAATTCAGCGGTAATCAGAGGTTTGTAATGGTCGGTGACAGGACCATTACTGGTCACTGATTCCGAACTGGGTTGGTATTATATATTTTCACTAAATCACATTACTACCTTCGTTTCGATCGGCGTGAGGACGTGACCACTGCTCCTGCCCGGGTTCTTATAGGTGTTGAGTTGTCCGCGAACATAGACGACGGTATCACGCTCGTCCGTGGGGACATGACCTCGGAATCTGGACAGGAGAATACGGATGGGCGCTTTGGCTTCGGAGTCTCGGAGACACCAGACCCTGAAATAAAGTGACCGGGGGGAGGGGATAAAGGAGGAAAAATTTGAGTGAAGCGAATAGACAAAATTGGAATTCTTTTTCAACTGAATAGAATCTCAAAGAAAATCTACCCCCCCCCCTCCCCAGGTAACTTTAAGACCTATTATTTATAATCTGAACCACATTTTAGCATCCTCTTTGAAGTGCGATGGAAGAGTCTGTTCCTGAACGGTGTGTACCTTGATTAATTCAATATTCTCATGCAACCCTTTTACTATGATGTGATCAATAGGGTCTTATTCCAATCCACAAACAGAAATAATTGAACAAGGTTTATTGAGAAGGTTCCTCTCAGGTTAGACGTAGTTCTCTTGGTTGAGATGATTGGGTCAGTACCGGTGTTGTGAGTGTATATACTACTTGGTGAGTAGTTGATTGCTGGAGACGCAACTATGGACAATTGTGGATCAACGAACGCAGCTAAGTTCAGCAGTCCAAGCGAATAAGATTAACGACAATCTGCAAACCATATAGCTGCTCCTCTGTTGGACTGTGACTGTCTTCAAGTGAACAGGACAAAGACTTCGCAAATAAGAATGTTTGTAACGTTTCGTTTGTTTTGTTAATGTCCGAACACGTTAGTTGCAACAAAAACCAATTCACCAGGCACGTCTTGTGGAATACAACACCGGGATCGACTTCTGTGGACTCCGGGTCGAGCAGTTTGAGTACGTTGGTTGTTCACAGGTCAATTAGCGTGATGTCGGTTAGAAGCTAATAGCATCAGTTTGTTTTCCACCCGTAGTGGTATCCACAGGCAATCATGGCGATAAAATGGAACTTGCCAAGATAGTACACCAAATGTTGTACTGAACAGCTAATGACAAAATAGGTTCTTTATTTGGTCAATATCGGAGTTGGATTTCTCATCAAACAAGTCAACCTGACACAATAATTGCAATTTTATTTGTGTTCACTTCTCTCCTTCAGTCTCCATCTCTTCATTTATGACTTACACGAGACCACCGAACCTCTTGCGTAGTCCGGAGCTGCAACACCATTACCACCGCCAGTCGGAAGCTGGACGAAATTGCATCCGGACGTCGGCGAGTGAGTAATTTCGACGGTGCCAGTGGCCGTATGGTTGCTGTTGTTGTTGTTGTTGCTGGTGTTGTTGTTGGATTCCAGGTTTGATCGGTCGGCATTTTGGCGAGCGCGTTGCAATTCCTCAGTACCACCAAAAGTGCAAGCCATTAGTTTCACCGTCCCCATGAGACGATCGTGAATGTGCTTGTCCTTACTATGGTCGTCCGCGGTAGAAAATCGTATTGGCTTTGACAATGAAAGTTCGCAAAAAGTTACAGATATATAGATAGTTTGTACACTTCCTATCATATTTGGGTAATTCTGGCAGTTTACAAACCTTAATTACAATTTGTTCGTTTTGCCCTACAAGAACTTTTTTGAAGGATTTCTACGACCATACAGAACACGGTCTGCTCTTGGCAAATTGATGAATTCACGCTTTTTTGCCATTCATGAAATTGTTTTTACAGGAAATCGAAATTTCGGAACCGTTGGATCAGTTTCTGAAGTCTTGACTGACAGACTAAAAAAATACCGACCTTTGCAAACGGCAAACGTAGTTCAGCGCGGTGTCCTCCTCCAACCCCGCTACCCCCTATACACGTGGACGTCATTCATGCTTTAATATCGTGTATACTTTACCATTTACGAAGCCAAACCGAAACACTCATGTCATGCTCACTGTTGTGGCTCAAGGGACCACGTTGTTGTCATGTTTCCTTGCTCCGGTGTTCTATTTAACCATAGCACGTACTCGGAATCTAGCGAAACGTATAGAAGAATCAATAGCACTGTTCTTCTTTTGTGATGCTTATATTATCTAATCTGTTTCTTGGCTAAGTCCGTTAAATATTGATCGCAACTTTGTTAGTCGAACGCTCAGGTGGCAAGCCCCGAGTGGGCCTCAATCAGCGAAGACAACTGGGTGTGCCAGAAACTCAAGTCTTTGCATCGACTCAACACGGCACCTATGGCTGCGTCCAACACGTGAGCGTCGATCGGATTGTTATCTTAAAGCAAATATGAAGGGCACTAACGAGTGCATATTGAAGAATTTCACCAACTGCTTGACGTAGAGTATTTTAGGCTTATCAAACTATCCATACAATCACAATTTGTTTGTTATGATTTCTGGTGCAGCAGCATCACTCTAACTATAACATTGGAAAGAGGAGTCCGTGCCCTAGACGGTCCCCGAAGTATATACAGTGAGACAATGTTTTATCTCAGCTCCGGTTAACTATCCTTGCCATCCTTATCATGGGGTAGACACATCCTACCTTGGATATTTCCAGAGTGGTAACAACAATTTCACGTGTTGGATGCCGTCCTACGTGCTGTGGATCGATGGTAAGGCTTGCGTTCTTGAATGGGAAATCCAAGCGCGTCGTTATCTGCGCCGATTGAGGCCTGCCTGGAGCTTAAAACGGAAACGTTTTGTTGACGAACTCGACTTTGCGGTAAAAAAACTTCGTCGAGAAAAGCCATGACATTAGGTAGTTTACTCAATGCAGTTTTCACTACGCAAGTGGTGGTAAGTTCAAGAATTTTTCCCAATGGCTGCTTCTTACGCTACATCCAACAATGGCACCGTCAGTGTTCGTTATAGCCATTAGCGTCTGATGGTATTTACGTACACAGTGACGACACCGGGTAATTCTTGAGGGCAGCCCGAATAACCACACTACCAAACTCGCGAACTACATCTGTGGGATTTATTGACCAAGACTGTTACGGTCGTGTGATGAGCAGACGAGGCACCCTGACGGGTAAGCTAATAGAAGCTGTGAAAAACTAACTCAGATTAGACCAGTGGGATGTGCATCAGTCTTCAGACCAAATATGCCTCAACTTGCCTCGGTGGACTAGTCAGTGAGGTCCTCGCGAGCACACAAACAAGGGGGGTGAAGTATGCGAGGAATTAAAACCGTCATTGTGATTTGTCATTCTGTTCCCGTCAGAAACCAGGTATGCGGATAATCCATAGACCACGTAAGATGAAAGGCAAACTTTGAGTCGCAGCCGGTTAAAGCAGTCAAGATTTCGGATGAACGGATACTTGTGCAATGGGCACGGTTACTCCGATTTTGCCCTCGAACATTGTTACAACTTAGGCTACTAATAATCATGGCAGTAGCTCATTGTAGAGTGTGAATGATGCTAGGTGCAAAATACTTAGCACTGTTCCCCCGAGAGGATTGCCACCAACATCAGGGGTTTCCAAGTACATCTTCAACACCGGAATATTTGAATCCAAAATGCATATGTATGCACAGTGCGATACAAGTATGGGATCCTCTCCTCATTTTCCCACATATTTCCGCTTCAGTATTCTCTATCAAAACTATATCTGGCCAAAACAACCGAATGTCCAATGCGATGTAGAATACGAAATTTCACAGAATAATCTACTATGAGCTAATAAATCAGAATACACGAAAAAGGGAGTGATAGGAATATAGAACCCTTTTGGTTGCCCTGCGATACCGTAAGCTTAAAATCGTGTGCAACCGCCATTCTGCTTGAACACCTCCATATATCTCGGCATACTTCGTAAAATACCTATGACTGTCCCTTGGTCAGTATTCACCCCTTCCTGTCTAAAGGAGATTATCGGTTCACTCTTTTAATGGTAAACCATGGAATCCTTGTACACCTGGCGCGAAACCATGCCCCATTGGTTATCAGTCGGATTTAGATCTAAGCTGCAGGCCGGCCACTGTATGACCCTTGGTCCCACGGAACAGCAGTCAACATTTTGTAGTGTAAGCGCTGAGTACAGAAGCATTACCACGTAGAAATATGGCGTCAGTTTGTAATCTGTTGGCTACTAGAGGGAGATAAAACTGTTCAAACATACCAATATATGCAGCGGAATCTTGTATGCCCTCAAGTATAACTGGCCAATTTTGGCTCTTGGCTGGGAAAGCTCCCCAAAACATTACTGAACTCTCTGGCTAAAAACTTTTTTCTTGTTTTTCGATGCCACGCAGGTATAATCCCAAGCATCCGGTCCATCCAAATTAATTTTTTATCCGCTAAAGTAGACACTTTCCCACTTCTTTATCCCTGCTACGCACGTTCCAGCCCATGATAAGCCTTGTTCTTTACGCTGCTATGTGAGAGCAATGTATCCTCTCATTTTTTCCTCTTGAGCGTTCCTTGTAACGTTTGTTTCGAAATAGTGACTCCGATCAAAGCATTCAATGTCGACATGAACCATTTGCCATTGGTGGCTTGACGAACTATTCTGCCTTTGTCCGATTTCGTTAGTTTTATTGGGACGACCCATTAGCTTTTTAGGCGCACAACGCTGGATACGTTCCACATACCGTCATACGACGCTTCTCGATCTCTTGCTTTACCTGGAGATCTCATGAGAACTGAGTCTCCTTTGATAGAACGCGGAAATTTCACCTTTGTCAAACCTTGTCAGTTTATTTCCATGCGACGCTATGTAGATAAAATTCGGTGTAGGGTCTGTAAGATGTATGCGTGCAAACAACGCGAACGAAGGTCACCTGGGTCAATAGGGTGCATCACGTGCTCCAACGCGCATGAATCATGTGATTCCGGTTCTCGTGGGTTTTTCAGTCGCCGAATCCACAGACCGAGCTAATCAGCTTGTTGACAGGCTTAAAGGTTGGTCTGGTTTTGCGAAATTTTCCATAGGACAGCGCACCGCAACAGAGGGTCCTACATTTTTGTCACCCTCGTTTTCTACTTGTTCTACTCTAATTAACACGGTACATAGTTTCTTTCTGAAATTTAATATGGCAGTTTTGTGCTTTCGGTCGTTCTGACCAGATATGGCTTCATTAGAGAGTACAGAAGCGGAAATATGTGGAGAACTAAAAGGGATCATATACCTTTGTAGCTCCGTATATGGATGCCGAGGTGTTTCATTGATCACGTGGTTCCTCGATAAATGTGTTCATTTTAGTGCGTGGATTGGAGATATATGTTAATTTACAGCGGTTTACTTCACTCCTTTGTGTTGGAGTAGTACACTGGCGTTTACAGCCGTCTAACCGAATGAGTCGGAGAAAAAAGGCCGAGTCAGAGTGGTAGCTGTCAAGTGTATGAACCGAATCGGTCGTATTCTTTTCAAGCGTGAACATGTGATGCGTTCGAGACCATACGTGTGTGCGCGTGTGTGTATGCTAGTGCAGTGAGCGAAGATCATTGTGTCATAGAATGGACAAAGGAACCACTGCGTGAATGAACTAGTTGAAATATCTATAAGGCGAGTCAACTACCGCACGAAGCGATAACCAATTTGTTCAAGGCCAACATGGGCACAGAAGAAACGGGAAATGCGTCCACACGCTGCAAATTTAACAAAAACGTGGATGGTGCACCCGAGTCATGTCACGTTTCATTACGTTACCTTTGAAAGACAGCGGAAATAAAGTTTGCCTTTTGGTTCCTCGGTCTAAGTTATTGTCCTAATATTCGAACTTCGTTCCATCACTGGTTGTTTTTGACAGAAAAACAGATTTTACTTTGATATGGATAATTTGGGCTTCACGCGGAATCGAAAGAAGATATCCACATAAGTGTGAGCAAGCATTGGAAGCAAGACGAATCTGGCGACCGATGGTTTTTCATCAACCCTCATTATTGTCATTGAATCACTATAAAAAAAAACGAATTCAATCCGGACATAGATGTCTTACCTTGTCCGTCGATGCCCTAGACTCGCTTATATGGGTTGAACGGACGGTCGCGGATTTTGGTCGTTTGTTTACGTCCTCAACTGTGGGAACTCCCGTGCTAGATGTGTGCGACTGGGGTCGTGACGTGCTAACCACGTCCGAGCCACGATCCGATAACGTACTGGATTTACGTTGTTCCGAATCTGAATATCGATCGGACGATCGAGGATTAGCGGATCCACATGAGAAGAGCCCACGAGCCGTGGTGAATTTGTTCGGAGATTTGGGGGGACTGGAGCATTCTTTTGGGGACAGCTGAGCACCCAAACTGATCTTGGTGACCTGTATCGAATCGGATTAGAGACGGAGAACAGATTGAATAAAGCACACTGGATTGTTGGCACCTCGCGTGTTGAGCCGATGGGTGAAAACACCAATGTCCGTGGCTAAAAGTCACACAGGAATAAGTTGTAATCAATAATTTTACAACACCGTATGTGCATGGTAAAGGAAGAGGTAAAAAGCAGTTGACGGAAATAAGCCCGGGCTCGAACCCCGAGTGCGGCGGAGGATATGCACTACTGATGAGCTCTAACAAGAGCGGAACTTGAGTCTGGTGCTTCTGAGTGCACGGTTGGACAGTCAGTCACGCAAGATATAACCCCGAAATATGATAAGCCTGGGTCGTCCACGCAACTTTTCAAGCTGGAGTTTGCGGGCACCCCACTGGATTTGATAATTTCTCGACTATTTGGTGAGAGAAGATAAAAGAAAAATTTTAGGGAGAGGGGGCCTGAAGTAAAAGTGGGTGATATACTTACGGCAGGATCACAAAAATCACCCTCTGAGGTATTTAGAAGTTCTCGCCGAGGTTACAAACCCTGCAGACTAATAAGTGCTAAATTGTTTTGAGCGGTATGATTAGTCGAAAGGTGGATTATCTTACCTGAAATGATCATAGATCTGTCTGAGGCCATTGGATTAAAGTGGCTGAAATTAGGATTAGGCATTGTTGTCCCGAAATCGGTGGGCAGAACGTAAACCCGGATGCATGGATGAATAACTATTCAACGCAAGCGTACGGCAAACAAGGATAAACGTGTCGACGGAAACGCGCATACGTAAGTGAAAATGTCCGAGTGCCAGTGAAAGCCAGCCAAGCCCACAAGTGGATCAGGCCACTCATGGCCGTAAGACAAGTGACAGTATGTGACTGGTCAGCCCATTCCGGAATGCAGCGCAACTTGCGTCAACCTTTGATGTGTGTGTATGTGCATGTGTCCTGGTGTATGTGGGATATGATACGCAGCGTGTGTGTGTGTGTGTGTGTGTGTGTGTGTGTGACTCACTGACTGTACATATGACTGGTTGAATTGACCACAACAAAGCATATGTCACGCAATTACTTGCGAGTAGTGTGGGATTGTTTGATTTTCGTTTGAAACGTGAAACGTGGAGTCCAAAAGGACAGTCAATCAAACGACAACAAAGCATGCCGGTGGGAATTGCAGGAGGACAGTTCAATGAGCCAGGAATGTGAGGGGGAAGGGGGGGGGGGGACGCAACAATAGTTGCAAGAAACAGGTAGTATTTTCATCCAGGCAGACCAGTTTGCTTGATCTCAAGCTGGTATATATGTATATACACTGATAGTAAGTAGTACGTAAATGGCGGACAAAATCTCCCGGAAGCACACAACCGGTTTCGTGGTGGTTGCCGCTCATTAGGTATGCGTATACACACGTATAACCTTATTGTTTTGGTGATTGCAAGTATGGAAACCCTTTGATACACTTACTGATTTTTGGACTAGTGGATTTTCTCTCCGTGTTGAACTTTTGCAGACTGAACCCGTTCAACCCTTTCGGGAGAACAATACACTTGCGTGTCACAATTGGAGGTATACCATGATACATGACCAAAAACTATATTTTCCTTCGTAGCAGACCAGCGCCGTCACGGTGAGCCATGGGATACACAAGCAGAGCCTGCACAATATCGACGTCGAGTCTTGAGACAATGGGACCACGTGCGACAGGATAGCGGATCAGTGGCGTGGAACGACAGAATAAGAGATAAATCCTGACAAGTGGCGTTTAGCTTCCACGGCAGCTAACTAGAAGGCTAGGCCACCCACATCGAGCCAATGCATTCTGTGTATTTTATGCTAATAAAAAGAGGCAGTTTGAATGTGGAACAGTCTTCTCAGTAGAACCAAAGGGGGACCAAGCAATACCGTGTTCACCCGTTGTCACTGCTTCCTCCGTGTACGTATGCACTACACATAGGTAGTACTTTGTCAGGTGTTCGACGGTCTTTTCAGCCGAGGTAAGGATTACACCCAGCCTGATAAGTAATCACAGACCGGCTCAGATTTGCGTGTTCTATGTTCATGTCTCTCGGTCTCGATTTCTACTCATCTCATTACAGAACACAATTTAGGAGCTACTCGAGGCTCAAGTTTCAAGTTACACAAGTCACTCATATTTGCTGTTGATAGGGACTGGCCGGAAACGGAACAGCTAAATGAAATTTGTGCTCCGAGCCAACGTTTTATGTGTCGGTGTTTCACATGCTTCGAGGATCAACTAATTCAAACGGGATAAAGAAGCTCCGTTGATAATTGACACGAATCAGGACAACAAACCGCGGAAAAATTAACCTCAGGGAAAACAACAACAAAGAAGAGCACCATGTTTGATTGCAGTTTTTGAACGTTTGAAGAGACCACTGCAGCGTGCTAATACCAAGCTAACTGTTAAAAGGCCGCTGACGGTTGCTGTATTCGGTGATGTCAAAGAATTCAACGGAGTTCACTCCAAGCAGCTAGTCTGTATTGAGCCCGGTGATGTCAGAAGTAAACGAGTATTGGGCAGGGTGGAAAACACAAAACGAAGCTCTCGGATAAGTGAAAAATGCGCAAATACATATTGGGACAAACTATCTGAATAACCATAAAAATCCTTGGATTTGGGAATAACGGAATAAAAATTTTTAGAAGATGGTCAAGGGTGTCAAAGTCTGTTTATAGAAGGTAATGCTTGTTCAGTCTTTTGCACTAGTCCCATTAGTCAGTCTGGATTTGAAATACAAGATACATTTGTCGACCAATAAAAGAAGGCCGATGAATAATGCGGGTGCATCGAATGAGCCACTAGTGTGTCCTGGGAACAAACGTGGAACGCGGAAAGCGACGATGCCCTAGAGTAGCTATCTTAAAAGCCTGCTACTGGTCATCTCAGTGAGATAATGGTGAATAGAAATCAACACAATTTTTTGGCCAATCAAAGTCAATGGTTTTAAGTTTATGAGGCGGAAATAATCACGAAAACGACAAAAAAGACGCTGTGCAATGGGGAAAGGAGTGCACGAAATGAAATGCGACAGAAAGGTAAAGAGAACCCAGACTGGATTTGCAGGCGGTCGCATATAACGGACTGACAATGGAGGCTATCTAATGAAAAGGATTGCTTGAATCAACAATTAATCAGTAAAAGACGATGAACTGCTCACTTACAATCCAGAAGGCATGAAATTTAGGAAAGAGACATTGGTAACTGACCTGTAGTGGCCAGGAGGAGAATATTTATTCAGACATGAGTTTACGAAGGAATTCACATTTTGAGTCAGGGGTTCGGCTTGAAAATTCTTTTTGAGAAATGATTCTATCATGGACCAAATGCGCATTTTGTTTAAGACTAACTCGAACACAACTTGATGCTTGATTTCCGCGTTCGTGGACTTCAGAGAAAAAATTAACAAAAACCAACCGTCACAAAAGTACTCTCATGTGGCAGTAGTGCGATGCCAATGGTATGTTGTTTGCAACGATAACCCGACAAGAAACAAAACGGGAACATGTTACTAGATAAACATATTGATCGCACACGAATAGCCGTCTCAGTGTTTCCCGGTACCTTTGTTCGAGTGATCCCGTTTGGTGGTGGTGAATGTCCTTCGTGTTGTTGTTGTTGTTGTTGTTGTTGTTGTTGTTGTTGTTGTTGTTGTTGTTGTTGTTCCTGCTGTTGACTCGACTGTGCCTTGAGTGGGCTGGACGGAGAAGAACGCAGCTGGACGGCTAGTTCCTTTGTATTTGCGTCGGGGCTATCGTCAGTCGGTCGAAATCGAACCAGACCACCGGGACAATGAAGTGCTGTGAGCATGGCTGTTTTGATCAGGGTTTCACAGGCCCCCTTGTTCCCGTTCTGTTTGCCACGAATTCGTCTTGTGGCTAAATCCAAACTTTCAGTAATAGAATAATGAGCGGAAGTCGGACGCTGAAGAGTAACACTGGGCGGTCGGAGAGATGAGTTGATTTTTCTACTCACTTCCGTGGCTTCTATAATCCCTGATAGGGAGACGGAGAAAATGATTAATGGTAAATGATTAAATAACTTGACGAGTAGAGTAGTACATGGCCGACAAATCTGACTGAAATTTGGATGTCCCGAGTGTGAGTCCCACCGCCGTTGCCTTTTACCACAAAATAACTAGAAAAGACAATAGCATCGTCAACAACAACAACAACAACAACAACAACAACAACAAAATGACAGCAAAGAAGACCACGAAGATTACAGAAACAAAACAGCCGGTAAATTTTGGGCACACATTTTAAGATTTTCACTCTCTACTTTGGCTTGTTATATTTTTGTAGTTCAGAAGCTGTTGTTTGATCCCACAGTAAGCCCTGGAGTCTTTTCTTTAACTTGGAGGCTTCGAGTAATGCCCTAGCAGTAAGCTGTAGGTTACCATCATATTTTTTGGTTTAATTGGATTTCGAATGTTGGTTGATTGACTTACTGAACTTTGACTGTTGCCGTATTACCTTCTTTGCCTATCCCTCTCGGGAGATCATTGCCTCAGTGAATCACACTCCTAACGAGTGAGTAAACCCATTTGGGCTGATTGAGTTATCGAAGTACGTGGTTATGTATTCTCACGGTTTTCAAACAGCATTTATCGTCTCCGGATTTAAAAATCTTCCTCAAGAGCGTCGTTTATTTTACTGTCTTACATGACATCCCTCCGTGTATTCGCAGATCTGAAGTCCATTCGTCCCACTTGTATCCGTAAGGATGCATACTTGCAATTCTTCATTCATTATGCTATTTGTAAACTTTCGTTGTTTTTTGGATAAGAATCAGGTTGTCCGCTTACTTTGAGTACTGAACTCTGTAAATATTGGTTCAAAATTGTAGTCTTGCCTACGTCATACAGGATGTACACAGTAATTTAGGGTCTACCCTGGATCTTCAAATTTCTACCTAAGCTACTGATAACGACGACAGTAGCTAATTGTTGATTTATGGGTATGGTAGCTGAAAAAATCGTTAGATTATCCCCTTGAAAAGAAGATCAAGGCCACCATTATTGGCAAATTATAACTAAAAGCGGCCTATTTTTACCGCAGACTGATCACATAAAAATGCTGGAGTATTCCGGCTACTCTGTTCGTGATGTCTGTATGAATCTGAGCTCACTTGGAGTAAACTGGCTAAGTTGGTCAAGTTGGCCCCACTTAGATATGAATCACGTGATTCAACGCGAAAACACGTATACTTGCTCTCACAACTTAACTTAGTTGCATACACAATTCTGTTTTATTCATCAATAAAGTAGATAACGGTGATATGATCAGTCAGATATTAAGCTAGCTAGATATCTAAACTGATTGTAAACGACCCTGGTAGACCGGCAACAAAATAACTAACAGTTGTAGTCATCCGCTGGATTAGAACCCCTACAGCAATAACTATTTAGCTTAACTATGACTAACGTTAAGCTTCAAGCTATGCGTATGCATTCAATAAGGATCCAATGTACATGTGTCACTACCCCTCACCAAGACAACTCTATGGGTAATACGAAGAAAAGAACGGATGACAAATAATCCAAGTTTTTAGCTCCGTAGAGAACCGGTAAATCGTCATTCAGATGTCACCATCTCAACCCACTAAATGAAATTAGGACGCCGACGATCAGCCACTGCAAGGATCAAACTACGGAACTGGAAAGCCTGTTGACAGATAACCCATCAACTTCTGGCGAGCTTGGAATTCCAGTTGGTTCAACTAAGACCATTCTGACAAAGAAAGGTTACAAAAACTGCTCCAGTCCGTGCGTTTTTCGCCATGATTATCAACGTGAATGGAGTTTTACTATTTTTATTTCAAAACGGCAATTTCACCGCTTTTCTCGGCTATCATACACGGGAAATAACCACTATCGCTTTCCGTAGTGAAAGCAGAAAATGGGAACTTCCGGGGCGGAATCTAAATCACTGAACTCACTGAACATGCACACTTGGTGTAGCACACCAGTCGAGAATATAACCAACTGTCTTCCAAGAAAAAGTTCATCTTTGAGTAATTTGTGTTATCACCGTCTGTAGCGTTTTTCGGGAGATTTTTTCACGAATCAGTGATGATCAGTAAGCAGAGCAAATGCAATGAAGCATGAACAAGCCGTCCAAACGATTAACCGACTGAAAAAGCACACACACGAGATCTAACTCCACCTCGATTAGTTATCTGCTATGATCCAGAGATTTTTTACTGTCTTCCTCACCACAGCTTATCATCTATTACTACCTAAGTCGTCTGTCTAGTCAGACTCCGGGATCTCGGGTGAAGGTTTATCATCACACTAGTTGGATGTGATCAGGTGGTCTATTATTTCCGCTTTATTCAAGTTTGAACGCTGAACCACGTGCAAATTGTGAACCAGAAGATTTAGCTAACCTAATTCCTGTATGTTTTGAAAAGCTTTCCTTTTGTTTTACCTCGGTGTAAGCTAGTTGTGGTAATGGGAATAAATTCGTATTTGGTTCAGTTTTTCTCCAGTCTCTCAATCTTCAAACATGAAGCACCATTTATAACCGTCCCAACCCCGGGATTATAGACCTAGTCGTAATCTCCGCAGGACGGATCATTAAATCTTTACTACTGATAGCTCTTGATATGAACTGGTCAGAATTTGGGCTCTTCTGAGATTTTTCACTGACGGCCAATATATTGGTAATATATTGTATGACAACGGTTTTCTGCTGTCGTTTTAAGATATCGATCATCAGGTAAGGATAAATGTCGTCCCCTGCGCAAGCAGGGAAGACGTATGGATCGATCACGAAAAGTTAGGAGGGAATGTCTATATGCAACAGACGTTTAGTTATCGTTCCAAACTCGGGAAGATTATTCCCACGATTAGTAAGATTAGCTATTTAGTTGCTTCTCCACAAGGTGATAGTTATTACTGCATATAATCCCAAAGAATGCCAAGGAGCGATCAGAAGGCATCACCACGGTCCATAGTCTCAATTTACGTTTTTACTCACCATTTTCTTGACGTTTCTTCCGCGATTCGTTGACACTTCCTGACCTCAGATCGATTTCTTTTGTTTTGGGGTCGGTTAAGATGAACCAGCTTTGGTCTAACCCCTGATCCAAGTTTTCCATCTCATCGGTTACCTGGGCCATTTAGGAGACAAAAATGAACATATAATAAGAAAGATTATATTCGGAATCACACCAAGAGACTGGCGACTCATACGGTTCAGAAAAAATTACAAATAAATCCACTTTAATCGGTTGATTGATCAGTATGTGAACTTGATGTGGGGAATGTGGCTTTCATCTCACCGAGGGTGACCAATGCTTTAGAAATTGTGATCGGGTAATCTACCAGCGAGGCCGCATAACCTCAGGTTTACATTTCGGACCATCTTATACACTCTCATGCATACTGAGGCGGGTATAGTGTCTGTTTCCCAAACGTTTGCACCTTCTCAGCAGATTTTGCCATTGACAACATTTCCCTCGCTCGAACCAAGCGTGCTGCCCGTTGCTGACTTGCTGTTCTGTGCGTGTGATGACAGACCAACATACGCATGCACCGGTCCCACTTCAGCACATCAACCTATAATGGGATATTTTTGTCACGTTTTCTTTGTTCACAGTTGAATGTGATTACTGAGCTACACAAATTGTTAGGCACTAATGTGACTTCCGCGTCTTCTTGATTGCATCCCATGGTCCGAGTTTTGTGCGGCCCGATAACTGGAGTTTGTGATTTGGGGCGCTGCTAGTTCATATTCCAAGTACAAATAATTCCCACTACAGAAATACGGAAATCTTTTTGATGGCAACAACTATCGTACCAACAAAAACCCACGTAAGCATTGCAGATGTCCAGACTCGTCCTCTTAGGACGAGTCTCAAATGGGACTCGAACTCTCAAAGTATAAGTAACTTTGGCCCCAATTGGCAACCCGAAGGCTTCATCAAGGACGTCTGCTAGAGGCTTGTTTTATGTTTCTGTAATGATTTACGATTTGAACCCCAAGAAATTAAATGTACAAAGTTTCACAATTCTTGCCTTACCTTATAATTTCTCGTTCCTATTTTTCCTACTGGTGGCGGTGGTAGTAGTTAGATGTTATATTACTATTATTATTAATATGATTATTATTTTTCACTATTACTATTACCATTGTTATTCATTATACGACAAAGCATATCACTTCAGGAAGGGTGCCGCGGCCGAAGAAAGGCCACCAAGCGGGGAAGTTTCTTCATGTCAACCGGAAAGACTTTGTCAGATTGTCCCTTTGAAACGAAGACGGGCGACACTGGTGTTTGCAAATTATAACTTCGGAAGTATGGTTTTAATCCTATAATGACTATACAAAGATGTCGACACAGTCTGATGGCCCTTTTGTTAGCGTTCCTACGAATATGCACTTGTTTATTGTGAATAAAAAGATCATGCTAGTGAAGTTAGCAGCTGTGGGTACGGGGCATCGGAGCCAAAGCTCGCGCATGTAGTCCTACCCTATCAAAATTAATGAAGTATTTACTCAGTGGACATTGAAAATCCACTTATGGGTTAAACCTGTATATTGAATTTTAAACCCAGTTAGATAAAGGTTACCGCGGTCAAGGTAACGCCGCCTGATTACAAACAATTCCGGAGACGTTGTTACAGAGTACCTGATATTTACATATAACTGCACGTTCTCCTTGGTTTTCCGATTGTCAAGTAGTTTCAAAGAGAATATTTGAGCTTTTCCGTGAAAATTTTCAGCTTTCTTCATCAAATTTCACTGAGATATCTTTCCCGCGACTTCTGATACGGTTAGGTGGAAATCACGATTTCTATATTCTGGAGAGGATCTCAGCTAGCAGTCAGTTGTGGTGTACTTTTGTAATGATTGTGATTAGTTGTTACACGTTTCTTATAAATAAATCTCAACATGTTAGTGTTATAAATTAGTTATAAAAATCTGTTCACTGAAATTAGGACCGTAAAACCAACTGCTGACCGAGCTACGTAAAACGCAACCGGTAGACCAAGCTCAATCGAGCTGGTGCACACACAGATTTTGATTCCGGCGGCGGTCAAACTTTTATCATCGTGGACTTCGAACAGCAACGACCCAGGTTCGATTCCCGCTACCACCGGCCACCTTACCGTTTGACAGCCTTTCATTGGCCGCGGCCTCCTTCCCGTAAATTGTTGCATAATAAGTAAAAAAGGAAGTAAAGAGTGTCTTTGTAATATTTAGTATTTTGTAGGGATCAGGTGTGAAATTAAGGTATTGCAAACTGCCCGGAAACGGTCACGTGATCAGTTTTGGTGACAGTGTGCTCTATGTGTATGTCTGTGAAATAATAATTTGTAGTTATTTTTATTTCATAACAATTTAAATCTTTCGCCACTGGGATGCGTATTTATTTTAATAATAATGGGAAAACTCTTCCGCTAATTTTCTTATTAACTGACTGCTTTGCCTGATGTATTTTCCAACTTTGGTTCACCCTTGAGTTGAAACATTTTAGTAGACAGAACCTTCTACCTCTATCTCAAGCCAATTCCCGGGGACAGAAACGAGTAGCAACCGGCTGATTGCATTTTTCTCAATACTGTGTGCACGAGCTTCAGGATTGGCTTGTTGGAGTCATTCTTATCAAAATGTCAACGAAATACGCTTACTAAGATCCATTCCGTCCTTATCTAGCCGTTATCAGGTTCACAAGAGTAATATATCTTGTGTCCGGTAGGGCACCACATTTTATGATAGACGGCCCTCACTTCGTCACCTTACCGTGAGAGGTTACAGTAAAACTTTGTCGACCAATCTCTGTCCCCTTCTTGATTTTCCTTTTAACGTGGCTTTCCCTGTGCGGACGCACATTTCACTACCTCTGAAGACCTCTCCAATTTAGTACGCCTGATTATTTATCAACTCCGATCACGTGCTTTTTTATTTCCTTCTTATAATTTACCTATTTAGGATCGTTACAGTGCACCAAACCATGGGCAGTCCTCTGCTGAATTTCGGTTTCAACGCCTTTAGCCAAACTCAGAGAAACCCTTATTCCTTCGCCACTCGAATATTGTGGCACGATCCTCGGTGAGAATAACCACAAGGGAGATTCCACAATCCCGAGTGGGACGTATGAAAATTAGCTCGGGATTTGTTGAGATGGTTACACACTGGCTCGGCTCAGTCAGCATAGTCGCCTTTGGGACCCCACTACAAATCTTGTGATTCCAGAAACGTTTACTCTTCACGCTTTCTAAGGTGTGTCATGCCTACACATATGCATGGAGCAAAACCATCATGGTAAGCGATCAAAAATACGGTGTACGGAAAAAGCATTCTGTTGTAAACTGCAAGTAAAGTGTAAAACATCCTTTCGTTCAAGATTTATTCGAAAATAATGAATTGTATTAGTTCTACCTCTTTACATATTGTACTCCAAGCATTTACAAGCAGCAAAGCACCCGAAGGAAAACTTACCGACTCCAGTTCACCTGCTGGATCAATGTCGGTGGTTGCTCTGATCCTGGAGCTTGTATTGGGTGGCGTTGTTTTCGGCTGTGAATGTTCTTCGCTCGCACTTTTGAGATTCATCGATAAGCTCGTGGCAATTCCACCACCCGTGGATATCGGTGGCTGAACTTGTTGCTCGGTCTCGTCTAAGGTTACTTCACAAGAAGCGAGAGGGGCTAGTCGACAGATTGTGTTCGAAACATTCCGCTCACTATCTACTTCACTTTCAGTGACTGATCGTCTTCTTTCCTTTCGTTGACTTGATTTGTCCGTCTGCGGGACAGTCGGGATGACATGAGAATTGTCATATGAAACAAAATATTTGATAAGTAAAATTGTACTACTGCTACGTTTATAAGCAGCTGGCCTAAGTGATATAAAGAAAGGTGACCTTAAATCTGAATAGCACGCATGACGGGAGAGGTTCGTTTGCTCAACGTATGAAGCGTGAAAATCGTGGAGTCCAACAAATTATTGGTATGGAATCATTATGGGTAAAACTTCCACGGGAACCTTTAGAATATCTGGATAATGTTTTATACTGAGTGGGCATGGGGGATTGACCACGGTCTGAAGTAGTAGGTACCGCCATACCATACGGATACGAGACGGTCACGTTTTTAGCAACTGGTGCGGTATATACTGGAACAGCAGACCTGTGATAGGAATATTGACAACCGGGACAAAGAATCAAAGGGTCCATAAAACACCTGAATGAAATCCTCGTTCACGTTGGTTTACCCTATTACAATATAAGGTTTTTCGAACATACGGTAAGCATGAACGCACATGGGCTTCCTTGGTCTGCATTGTTCTCCGAAGCAGGTATTGGTTGGATAATTAAGAGCGAGGCGATCGATTTATCAAATAGCAAAAAGGTACGCCATCATCTAATTGACTTGCTCGAGTAGGGTGTGCGGCGCTTCCCGGGGTTGGGATCTTCTGGATCCACTAGTCGATTGGGTGAATACATTAGGAGATATGGCTAGGTTCCGTGGCCAGTGGTTTCCGTATATTCAGAATCATTCATCGTTTAAGTGATTTCCCTTCGCAACTTTAGTTTCCGTTTGCTCGATATTTGTGCTTCAATTTACCTCACTTTCGACTTCATAATACTGTGGGGCTGGTATCGAAAACCAGGGCATTGCAATATGAATTCAAAGCTTAAATAAACTGAACTGGACCGGACTGAACCCGGCAACTAAGACCTGTTATACCAGCAACTCTCATCAGTTGATCCGTCAAGGATGATGCCCGAGATTCAAGTGATCGTGTGGTGAAGCCGGATTTCAAGACATAAGAATAATTTATTAGGTGTTCGAAAGGTTTCTCAGTCTATTCGAATTCCCTACTAATACTCCTAGTAATGTTTGCTTCACCCCCTGTAGAGCTAACAGAAGAGTATCAACATTATAAGAGATCCAATATCATGCTCTGCTTTGATCTATGAGGGCTATGAGGCTGCTAGATGCCAGGTTGTCTAACTCAAAGCTGAACTGATCTTCCCTGCATCCATCTTAGGTACTCCCAGCTGCGTTGAACTTATTATCCTGTTTAATTGCTATATACGAGACTATTGTCTTCCGTGAGGGTTGCAAGCGTGTAATCTGCAAAACACGGAGTGTAAAACCCCATGAGCCGAAACCCAGTCTGGGCATCACAGGATCCTACACTCACTCTAGTCGAACTCCGAAATGGCTACCTCCAACCTGCCCACTACAAAACCATGCACCATTGGACAATGATTGTGCATGAACGCTGACTGCTGCGTTTTCCACCGTGTCCGTGGTTTTAAAAAATGACCTTAATGATGTTCAATGATCGAAAATGCGGTGTATGTGGATGGCAGTGCAGGGCATCTCAAAGGACTGTTGAAGTTTCTTTACACTTGGTTGACAGGAAACCGATTTTAGTGGGCCGTATACACAGATATTAGTTTTGACCAGAACCATGATCATAAGTATTCTTGGTTCATTTAACTCACTAGAATGAAACTCCAGTTTCACACTAAACCAAAACCACTCTCTGTAAAGCACCATTTGTTTGCGGTAATATTTATATATTTATTTATATTTTATGATTTTCTTCATCACGTATTATCAACACTCAACTGACCATCGAAAAGCATGGAGCCACACTGAGTACAACCGGTTCATCATGATTGTTGGGAATTGTCAGTCACGGAGCACAAACAACGAGTCCCTACTGGAACAAGCACTGGATAAGGGGGTTGCATGATGGCGAGCCACCCGAACGTTACCTCAAGGCTTTTCGTACTGGCTCCTAATAGCTGACTTTATCATTTTGACTGTTTCTGGACCTTCAGCATCCGTGTCACAAATATCTCACTCAGTCAACGGAACCAGTCACTAGTCCCAAGTGTCACCGGAACCCAGTGTTCAAGACGGTAAGTCACACGCGCCTTATTACCAGACTACTCGGCGAAGCTGACTCGGAACACCTTATGTCTCGTTTTAATCTGATACAAACTGTTCGTTGTTGTTTAGACTGTCGTACGCACAGTCGGAGGTCGGTATTCTTAAAAATTTGATCGGGACGAATGTATCGTGCGTCGACGCTGATGATGTAAGCTTTGAGTAATAATGAGACAACGTTGAACATTGAGGTCTTCTTTGAAACTTTCAAAAGAGAAGACACCTTGCTCATTCTAAGTATAATTACGATTAACCAAGTTTCAAGTGGCTCGTCGTTTCCAATGGTTACGTGAAAGCATCTTCTGACAGTTGTTTGTGAACAATCATCACCCGGAAAAGACATTTTGACTTCCAGTGTATATTTATCCTAAATGCGTTAGCTCTTCCTTTTTTCGGGAGCATCAGCTCAACAGAAACGTAAATGTACCGACCCCTTAGTGACTATCTGAGATAAAGCGTAGACGGTTAGCACAGGTACCATAGTGCAATAGCCTACTACTGGTGAGATGAAGTTGTACGGATATGTAAGTCTTGGTCACTTCATCCACGCCGTTATCATTCATACTGCATCATGTCAGATTCAGATGCGTGACCAGTGTCTCTACTTATACTCTCTCTCTCGCTCTCTCTCTGTTAGATTGGGAATTAACAGTGAAACTGCTATAACTCAGATCAGAATGAGCTGTCTCAAAGAAGATGAACGAGAATCTGCGTTATTTTGTGGGACCAAAAATACCATAAAATAAATTTGTTGGTGAGGAAACCCTTTGGCATAGACAGCCTTTTAGTATCATAATTTAGGAAAGTATTCCTAATGTCGAGTCACAGCTACCTATCAATAGGCTACTCTAAGTTATACGGGATGAAATCCAGTTGAGAAGTGCGTAACCAAGTGGAAAGGTTAAAAAGGTCATTAGGCGCCTAGAGACCTTAACACACTTTAAAAGACAAAAATCCTTGCGACCTCCAGTGTTAGGGAAAAATGAAAAATCTTTGGAAATAATTTAGTCAAATTATTTCCACAATTTGCCCTAGGGCTTGACTGCTAAATCCTTTGTTTGATTGTATACTTTTTGCTGAAGTGACAACACTTGGGATCCCACTGGCTCCGCTAGTCTTCTTTGTTGACTTGTTGAGCGTGACGTTCACTTTACTCGCACTCTTCAGTGATCTGTCTCACATGACTGGCGGATATTGGTATTAAAATTGGTACCACTGTGTGTAAGATAGACTTTCGCATCTGGTGACCGACAAAAAGCATCTATTTCGATCCGATTGCGAGAATCGGTGTACGGCGACATCAAGGCTACACAAAAGCTCCGTCCAGAGGTTAAGAATATTTCTCCATCTATATGTTCACTATCAATTTTTATTATTTAATAAATGCTTGCGTATGAGCGCAGTGAAAGGGGTATACCCCATAGCCTCAAGGGCCCACTTCACTACAGGAGTTAGTCAGAAAACGGAATCTGAGATTTGTAAGGTCAGAGTACCACATAAGTTCTCAGTAGGTCAGCTTTTGCAACGAATCAGACAAAAGTGGATTACTATCTACCTCCAAAGTAACCAGCCGTGTCGGGGTCCTAACCCGTGATCTCCGAGGTGGCAAGAAAACGCTTTAAACCACTCGATCACCACCGGCCACTGGCTGGTGTTTACAAATCTCCCGTTGGTGTCGTAGACTGATCACCCTTGCTCAGTTTTGATCCACTACCCGACTGGAGAACTGTGAGTGCTGCAGGAGCTCTTCCCGGAATCATTTGCGAACTTCATCTGAAGCCTCGGTGATTGAACCTATCGGGATAGATTTTTGATTTTATATTCGTCATATTATTCTTCCTTGGTGGCGTTTTACAGTGCCTGATCAAAGTCGGAAGTATGTATCCGCAGCGTGGTCTTGCCAGAACTGGGTTTTCTTATGATTCAGCACTAAAATGTGTACATGAAAGAAGTTCAGGTCTGCCAAACGGCTCAGAGGTTTCCTAGTGCCACAACACGTAACTTGTCGCAGAAGATTCCCTGGTGTTAAAATGAACAAGCGGTAAGCGTTTCTGAACACGAATGATCTACCTAATCTAACCACAACTTAGGCTCACTTACCTTTCTAACGTGAGGCAGAATGGGCAATTCCAACGGTGGGTCTTCTCGCGTACTGAACAGACCACGGAATACCGGGGAGCGTGGAATCAACGGTGGCGGTGGTGGCGGTGGTGGTGGTGGTGGTTGCGTTTTCGGCTGTGCTGGTGATGTTGGTGATGCTAATATGTCAGCGGTAATCAAAGTAGACTGCCCCGCTAGAGTAGCACTGCCAATAGTTAGGGAATGCGATCGTTCCGTCGCATCGGGTTCGCTCGTTCTGGCCGCGGATGGTGTGCTGCTGACAGAGTGTCTAGGACTCACCTCCTTGTCTGAACCACGCTTGAAAGTGATCTCAGACAGGAACATACGGGAATTTTCACCAGCTGTATTCGGAGTGAGAAGACCTGGGGATGTCATACTGTTCGGAGTGGCTGATGAGGAAAGTGGTCGGGAAGTTTGCAATTTCCCCGGTCGATGTTTGATCAACTGTTCCTGATCGAGAGATGATGATAATGATGATGTCAAGTTCTGAGCAGGGGCAGTGCTGGTTGCAGTGAGGATGGAGGTAGTTAAGGTTGATGTAAGTGTTTCTACTTCTATCGATGTTGTGGCAACGCGAACGGGGCTGTATATGGTATCTTCAAGTTGTCCTGGGGAAATGTAAAGTTCCTCACTTTCAGACAAGGTTTCCTCGTTTCTGGACTGACCTTCTTCAACTCGTGTCAGCTGTTCTTCCAAAATGGGTAGTCGGATAAAACCAACAGAGTCAGCCAATCGACCAAATCCTTGATCCCTGATATTCACCTGATCAGTAGGGCTGCGTAGGTAAATCAATGAACGAAAATGGAAACTGTATTGGTTATTCTTCAAATCGAGCCCCGGCAGACCATTTTATCCAAGTGATTTAACTGGAAAAGATTGACCTTTATAGTGCGTACTATGAAGCTATCGACAGAAAAAGCGAGATTTCCAGCTATGGACTTTTGGGGAGTCGTTTCTTATGAAGTCCAGTTGACATACACAGAGAAAAAAACCCCTCCCCCTCCAAAAAAGAAAAATCTTGTTCGATACGGAATAAAGATATCCGCTAGTGACTATAGTCCATCGTATTGTCGGATAGGGATTAACTTTGTCCTTATTCTGAAATATTGATTTACAGGAGTCACTAACGTTGAGCGAATGGGAATGATATGACAACAGCTTTTTTTATACTTCACTTTGTGAGATCTAAATTGTTTGTGAAACAACTCGTTATTCTACTATGCACATCTGACTCGTTACTGGCTTGTTAGAAAACATTGTCTGCTGTGCGGATCCATCTAGATCACAAATGGGACTAGGCTTCGGGTAACATATGACAGCATTAGACTATGCGGAAGAGATGGCTGTGAGCGACTCGCCTTCTTTGGCTTCAAGATAAACGGAATTAGTTGATGTAAATAGTATCAATAGATAGGTGGAAAAAGATATATACACAAAAATCTCATTTGTGCTTTGGGGGTGGGAGTGGACGCTGCTCTTAGAAGAGTCCACCGAGGAAGCGCAACTGTGATTCACTAGTCGCTGTATGCGGGGCAGTCGCAGCTGACCTGAAGCCCTCTGACACTGCGGTCGCGAGTTTAAGTGTTTGATGGAAGTAGTGTTCATAGATGGATGGATGAATTTTCCCGAACTCACGCGGCTGGTTTCGCCGCTTATCCGGTACTCATCTGCTGATTCATCCCTGTGCTTGTAAACTGCGTATTCCTTCATTCACCACAGTCTAATTTGTACACCAGGAGTGTGAGTAGACGCTCTTCTTAGACATTACCTTAGATGTTGGATGATACATTCGAAACCCGAATTACCTTTCTTTTATGTTTCAGTGGACTCCTTTATATGTTTCATTCAACAATAGCAAAGAAAATTCGAGAATGAAGATGTGGTCAACTTCAGTCTGTAGGTCGGAGAAAACTACTGGACAATTCTGGGTGAAGACATTTGGTGATTTTGCTCCGTGCCCCGGTCAGGGGTGTACCTTCCTTCGAACAGTTTCTAGGGCCACATAATTTACACTTATACCTTTCCTTAATCTTCTTATTAGTTCTTCATAGATTTATTCACTTCATGTCCAATTTTCGACGGCGCCAGAATACGAAAAATAATGAGTGAAAAACTTGGGAATCGTCAAAGGATGAAGCTGACGGTTTCTGGCTCGACCCGAATTTAAAACCAGCGATTCGCGATGTTGAACCAGTGGCCATTACCCGGTAGTGATGTAGTAGTAGCAGAAGTAGTAGTAGTAGTATTAATAATAGTAATGGTAGTAACAGTAGTAGTAGTAGTAGTGGTAGTAGTAGTAGTAGTAGTAGTAGTAGTAGTAGTAGTAGTAGTAGTAGTAGTGGCAAAACAATGAGGATAGGCTCTTTTCGAGCGGTACTCAGTTGTGCACACGGGAAAAGTGTACTTTCGCAAGGTCTTATCGGTTCTTCTTTATTCCCCCTCCCATGAAGGAATCATGCAAGATGTCAAGTGATTCACTTAGTGAACGCTGTCGTCTAAGGATATCATTGAAGCTTTGAAGTGAATAATTCCATCCTCGCTTCCAGTTCTAGCACTTATCTCCGTGACACGCATCTTGCTGTGAAGGCCGTCTTTCTGTGTCGCAAAATAACTTGAAACAACACTATTGCATTTAAGCAATCACGCACATACACTTGGATTAGACAGACAGCCTTCCTGGATTCTAGTGTTGGTAGTTGATTTCCACTTGGACGACTGTCGCAGACACCGGGAGGTGACAGTAAACGCGAAGCCGGATGCACAACATTGAGCTCAATATGCGCATGGAGGTTATCGACCAGTCAGATTTGATGTTCTCACAACCGGTTTGCGGACCACCAACCCTGTTGATCACAACCTACCAGCTGTCCATTGGCAGCAGACTGTCCTCGATATGTTTAGCTTTACCAATCTTTTTTTATCTGTGGAACGAATTTACAAATCCTGTGTTTTTTTTTTTAATTCTTAGTCGGAGTTGAATTTCATACTTAGGTTGAGCAAAGAGTACGTAGACTGCAATGCACTTGTGATTCAACATCCATTGCTTCTCATCATTACTCTCCTTGTTTTATTCACAGGAAAAGTCTCCCAACTCAGAAACCGGTTTTGCTCCTGCCGTCTTCACTACTGGACACACCCAAATGACTGTTTTATCGCATTAAGGAGACCACCCAACCCCGATTCCTTATCTGTGTCGAGCCCGTTGAACTTCAACAACTGCCGGACAGTTGATCCAGTTCCTTTGTTTGACCCCGTGACCGAAAACTGTTTAGGTTTTACTCGGATACCTCTGACATCCAGCCTCAGTAGTACCGCATATTCGTTCCAAATCTGCCTTCGGTTTTGATTAGATTTGTTGTGGATTTGCACGTAACTCATTTATCCCGGTACGGAAGCTACTGAGTGGGTGAAAAGCCTAGTTTTTGTAAGTACAGCATCATTTGTCCTTTACCCTATTCTTTGCTCTCGTACACGCCATAAAGGTCCGGCATATCCCCAGAATGGACGGTCATAGATGACCCAGAGACCTGGAGGGGTTTTGATTTCACAGATAAAGTTTGCTGCCTAAAATAACTGTGAAAGCTTTGTAGTTCGTCAGTTGGACCCAACCAAAGTTCCACAACATATCTTTTGGAATGTAGTATTCATTCTGTTCCTTCTAAATTCAACCTCGGTTTTCAACGTCGAAGAATACGCCAGTGTTCAAGTGAACGTTGCATGTTAATCAGGAACTGAATTGCTTTTCTCGCGAATGATTAGGCTATATATATATATATATATATATATATATATATATATATATATATATATATATATATATATATATATATATATATCACATTCACCCGAATTCAGGCTGTGCTAAACAAAACATGGTACAATCGGGGAAGAAGGGGCACGTAGATTACGATTCCATGGGATCGAACAGATCACGAATGATCGAATCAAATGGAATGAAACTGATTTCGCTTAAGTTTCGGTCTGTGCACGTGCGTCTACGCTACCCGATCTTTAAGTGCTGACGTACTTCAGATGGCAAGGTCAATAAATGACTGCGAGATAGATCAAGTCCCGGGGGGTTCAAGCTGTGTTTTATTTATGTGGTACCAAAGAACCTGGCCGGCCCGATTAGTCTGTCACTTTCTTCGTTTATTCGGATTCCAGCTTCCTCAGGGCACAGTCTATGGTCTTTAAATCGTTTACTGATTAGGTAACATGTGATCGGAGGCCTTTTACTGGCCGCTCAACCATTCATTAGCTGACTTCATTCGAACCGGTCACGTGCACCAACCTACCTAGGAGCAGCCTTCTGTGGGTAAATTAAATTACAACATTCAATAATTAAGTCTACCATGTTCCAAAATCCAGGGCTTCATCCAGCGCTTGACAAGCCCTGGGACTAGTTATTTTCCACCGAAATACGAAATATTTATCATATAAATAATTTACGGGTATCACATCTACCCGGATATATTGAGTAAATTGAGGGAAAACTAATCAATTATCCGAGTCAGGGTTTTTAAATTTCACGCAAACACCAGGCAGAATGATTGCTGCTTTGAATAAAAACTTTGGGATTGAATTTATCGTCAGTTTGCTGAAGATCAACAGACAAAAGAATTTTCCAATATTTGAAGCTAACGAAGAGCAATCAACATTTCACATAGTAGTAAAAATGCCCGGAAAAATAGGTCCTTCCTTACTTCTGATTCCCTAAACACTGGTCGAAGAGTTGTATGATAAGATAAACGGATCTCTGAACTTGTTCTGATTCAATTCCCAGTTTGCTCTAGTTTTTACGCACACTTTTGTGAAATCGGTATTCGCGGTGCTCATATAATATCTCGTTGAATTGTGCATTGGACATTGGTCCTACTAAAAAGCTGACCTCGTCATTTTCATCCGATGATCCTTGAGTGTTCTTCAATGAAAGTTCGTGATGAATTTAATTCATAGAATCTCACACACACCCCACTCTTGAAATTATGTCTCATTTCTTCCGACTATAGTCCACGAAGCGATCAACTTTGAGTTATCTGTGGTTCAATATGAATCAGGTACTTGGGTTTTGTGATTGCTGGATGCAGCCAACAGGTTCTAGATTTTCGTGCGCTATTTGAAAGCACGTGGTCAGTTAATCAAAAACGGCATTGGAACGAACACCGATAAAAAGTCAGATTGGTTTGCTGCTTGTTTGCCTGTACGTAGAAGATAACATGAACTTCAGATTTTATCAAACTAATACGGTCCCTGTAAACGTGTAGCTTGTCCGTGGTTGCATTGTTTTGCCATTGCAACACCGCTTGCCGATTTTCACAACCGAGATTTGGACACAACTCGGCAAATGTAAGCATCGATTGATTAAGGACAGCCTCAAAGCTCAGTTACCGGATATCCAGGGCAGTAGGAATTCGGGCAGGTCACGCAATGGAATCACGTGAGCGACTGAGTGAGCGGCACGATCCAGGGCGTGAAATCAAAATCTGGATATCGATCCCATTTGCACATGGGTCGGCCATTGCCATGTATTTTGTTTGTTTGGGAACTGGGTCGACAACGTCCCTGGACGGAGACTTAATTACCTTACAAATGCCGAAGAAACGAATTTTCTTTGCTTAGAATACATCGGAATTTATTATTATGCTCATCAGTAAAGAAAAAATGCAAGAGCTTCTCCGTCACTGTTTGTGCGTCCGTCCGTATGTACGTGCACGTTGGCTTACGGGTGTGTGGGATGGGGAGGGGCGAAGAGAAACACATTCAATCACGGGGTAAAGAAAAGTTTAGGCTCAGATAACTGTACTGAGATACGGCCATGCTGGTGAGCAAAATTATTGTAACCACAAATTCATCTGTTCAGGAAAACGTAAATACAACAATCTGTCTTTCGGGATGCAGTTTTGTCAATATGAATGCAATGCCATAGCATCGTGTCTAATTCACAAACCCGTTTGTCATAGTGAAACAAATTAAGTGAATTGATGAAGTGTGACAGAATAAACAAGGCATGTGAACCGGAACCAGATGTCAGTAGATCGGCACTTTAAATCATTTTCATCCGAGATTTACCGGTGGCAGAAAGCACAAATAATCCGCTAGTTATAATTCGGACGGTCATGCTTACTGCCATCCTTAATTAGTGCGAACGCCTTTGTTACGGAGTCAAACACCAATCATAGTTTGTGTGGTGATTCATCGGGTATCACATGTGATACGGTCAGGTATAGCTTTGTGGATATGTACGCTGAGGAGCCTCAAACAGTCAAGATCGTCGAGGACAGGTACGAGCAAAGCTCACTGACTGATCAACTGATAATCAACTAATTAACTTCTTCGATTTAACATATTTACACAAACCACTTCTGCAATACAATTAACGTGCTATTCCACAAACTTGGTCTTCGTGCTACTTTGGTTTGCGCAGTTTCGGGCGGGAGTGGTTTCAATACGCCCTGTCAGTTCGGGTATTGGCAGTACTACAGTTTGGTTTCGAACTCATTATTTAAGTTCAACCATTATACTGAGTTGAATGCGGGACAATTACGAACCAACTGTGCGCTTCTTTAAGACTAATGAACTATTAAAAATGAGGAAAAGCACTTTGTTTTATTTGTACCAGTGTCTTAGAGCCTTACCAATCATTCACAAACACGGGCTTGTAAGCCTCTGTCGGGTAGACATATTCTTCATCTCAGTCAGTTTATTCAAACAATATCTTTGTACTTCGGCGCTCTGTTTTTAGTTGCCACCTCGTAGCATCGTCGAGTCGAGGACAAAGTAATAATCAGAAATCATGAAGACAGGAAAGGATCCGGAATGTAACTACGTCACTAGCCATACTACCTGAAGTCTCCAGCCACGTGTTAGACACGTCTCGTGAGCCTGACATGTCCTACTTGACCAAGTACACAGGTCGAAGTTTTCATACCTTTCTGTCATGCTGTGGACTGACCACCTCGATCTACCTTCCAGCTATTACCTACCTTGGAGAACGGCATAAGCCGAGGAAGTTAATCGGTGGGCATGCATACACATGCCCCAACCACCTTAACCTATTTAGATTCAGCACCTTTTGCAGTATCTGACCCTACGACTAACCTCAGCATTACCGATATAATGCTCTCACCATATTCGAAAAACGTTACGGAGACATCGGTGCTCAAACACCGACATGGTCATCAATGCATTTGATTGCTAAATGCACACGAAACAATGTTCTTCGTCCAAGGCCATAGGTAGATGAGTGCTGGACCTTATAGTGGGATGTTGTTGTGAACCAACTGGTTGATAATTTAATCGAATAGCCCGGTAGTTACGTGCGCGACTGACAAACAGTCTTGAAAGCCAGGTCGGGACCACAGTTAAAACTCTTCAGACGTACACCATATTGATAAGTTCTACGAAGCCGAATAAGCCAGCTTTGGATGAAACCCTGGTGATTACTAGAGTGATAAGCATAAGTAGTAAATGGTTCAACTGTTACCACATGGTTCGTATTGCACCGAACACCCTCAACCTACCATTATTATTCCATCCTGTTAGGAATGATCATCGACACAGTGTTCTAATCTGTCCCACTAGTTCTAGTAAGAAGTCTGTTCTACTTTGGAATCATCTCTTTTTATTAGCTCAGAAGATATTGACTGTATATGAAGAAACAGTCACTGTCAAAGATCTTTGCACCACAAACTAATTGTCCCAAACTGGTAACGGGTGATATCTCTTCTGATTGGTTGGTCCGACGGTAAACAGCCGTCAGATTGGAATCCTTTCTCGTCCCATCGATCCTCTGTCCTAACTTTCGAGATTCCGTTGGCTCATACCTTAAATTGGTTTGGTGATTCAGCCGCCGTCGCACGTGAAGCCGTCAGACACAGCTTCGTAGCTGCGCATACTGATGAGCCTCAACCAATCAGGATCGTCGAGGGCAGGTACGAGAGAAGCTTCCTGTGATTGATCAACTTCTAATCTACCAATTATTTTCTTTGATTCAACATGTGCATACACACCAGTTCCACAATACTGTTAACGTGCTATTCCGCAACCTTGGTCTTCGTGTTACTTTGGTTTGCGTAGTTCCGGGTGAGGGCAATTTCGGTACGTCCTATCAGTTAAAAGTATTGCGAATACTAAACCTGGATTCTCGACAGGAGACAGCGTATGGCCTGTTAACGAGACTAGGCCGCCTATGGACGATATGTCAGCCCAAAACTGTCACACGCAGCATATCCAACGAGTCACAACAGGGACTTAACTCCCCCTACCCCGACGTGGGAGGAGGAGGAGGTTCACGGTAGTGATTCGTGGACATTTTCGAATAGTTTAGTGACAACGTGTCCGACTCACAATCCCGAATCCCAGGTTCGAGTCCCAATTGGAGCTCGATGGGGATGCACTGCTGCTGCTGCTGCTGCTGACTTCTAACAAGCCAGAAGAAACAGTTGTGCGTATACAACACCTCCCATGATTTTCAATAGCCAGTTGATCGTTGATACTACTGAGTAAGATCGTTTCATAAACTTCCGCAAAATGTGAAATCCTCGGAACCGCATTCAAAACTTCCAGCTACTTCGAATTATTTAGCATACCAATCAAAGATGCGGAAACTACTTGTCTCACCAAGCCGAATTTAGGCACACCGTCAAGTGATAACCCTGCAGATTAAATGCCTTTAGCCCGAAGACTGATAACACTATTTATGGAACGTAAGTGGATGCGAAAATCAATTATCGTGTGCTTGACCGTATCAGCAATGGGTGTTTTGAGCACTGGGTGTTGGAAACTAGAGGTCAGTCTCGGAAGGGAGCACTGAATTTAAAATTGTTAGGGTGGTTGAGGCACGTGTTATGCTTGCTCTCAGACTGACGACCTGGATGTACATTGTTCTCGTAGGCAGCTAGTGTTTGGAGAATCGGTTAGAGATTGTTAGCGCATGACATGACGAGTAATCGGTGTGTATGTCACAGCTTCCGGGTTGGGATTTACGGGTACCGCAGGTAGTGGCTTCGGTCGTCCACATGATTGTGATGTTTTAGTTTATTTACTGTTATTTACTCTTTAGGTTTCTATTCGTCTCCCTGTCGACTGGATAGTGTTACAAGGTAAGAAAAAAGAGCAGAGCACAGAAGTTACCGGTTGAACGAATCGAACAGTACGGGCAAATTTTCAGTATGAACTGCTTATTAGTCGGTAACTCAGGTCCTACAAACAGACCGTACACGATAGCACGGAAAGCCGATTGTATATATTTGAGGGTACAAGCTTTGGAATTAATTTATTGCTTCTGTTTATCTTTTAAGTACACCCTAATCCTGCTTTTACACTGTTCCATAGATAACACGTGGGTTTTGTCACCTTAAAATATTGATAATTGCAGAGCTTTTGGAATCACAGACTCACCTGACTGTTTGGCCCGACTGACTTGCACATCCTTGTGGTGTGGTCTGTTGTTGTTGTTGTTGCTGCTGCTGATGTTGTTGTTGTTGTTGTTGTTGGTTGAGCAGTACTGAACTGGCAGCTCCTTCCATTTCTGGATTAGCCAGTACATTTTTCATCGCATAGATCACAGTTAGCCCGGTCGTGAACACACGATAGGTCAGTAGGAACGTGTTCAGAAAATCGATCGACAAAAATCGCGCATCTGTAAGTCGATCGAGCAAGCGTCCCACGGAAGCATGTCGGATCTAGAATCACGTGAATCAAAAAAGTACTGTCCTGATCAGTTGCAGTGTAGTGATCGGGGTATAACGAGGTGAGAAATCAAGCAATTTCAATAAAATAGGTCACAGACGTGCTTTATCAGTTTGTGTATGAAGGCTTTATCAAGAGTCTGTACAGTCAACTAGTTGGTGCTGGCAGAAGCAGATCAACTCTATTGATCAAGTTTATTGATCAGTCCCACTCACTCATCCCTTTTTCCCTTGGCGGCAAGAAATATAGAGACCATGAGTACGTGGGCTTTTGGTTCCATCAATGATTCGAGATACCGAATGAATTCCCACTACAAAGCAGCCTTCATAATTAAAAACAAGTGACGGGTGAGTTCAATTCCCTTGCAATCATTCATGGCCACTTAAATCATTCAACTCACTGAATGAGTAGCTTCAAACCCAAACAAGAAGTTGTACAAAATCAGTGGCCTCAACAACTCATCACTATAACCTGACTATTCTTTCTCACCGGAAGTACATAAATTTTCATTTCTGATCTCTACGTCTTCCCACCTGGGAAAAAGGCTGACTTGAGCTTGAGGAAATCATGGAATCTGAAACTAAATGTTCTGATTTTTCTTCGACGGCGCCAAGCAGGCTCTTGTTCAGACTTTCTGTTGCCATTCCCGTATTTTTCAATGAACTCGTGATGTGAAAAAGCATGAAACGTGAAGGTTATGTCGGTCTATTCTGTTCCTTTATCATGATTATCATTATTATTATTTCAAGATTTTTTCACTTGCAAATTAAAAAAGTAATGCATCTGCTGACAGGAAAGAGAGCAGAAGAAAGGATGTTGGACTCTGAAAAATACATAGGTCTATTTATCCTGATAGTGCACATCCCGTTATACATTTGTTTTGACCAGTGCATATGTGACATTGGGCCACGTGATGTCTAGTACAACTTGCGCGTCAGCATCCGCACTGTTTATTTGCTTGATACGCCTACTTATTTCGATCAGTCAATGGAAAGCCTCGAGAAACGACCAGAACTTGCGAGTTGTGCCCTCTTCTCCAGAAATACACCATGAAGAAGAGATTTCTGTGTGCACCACCTACGGTAGTTCTACAAACTTTTATTCCATCTATTCAGTGGCTAACTGACCAACCAGCCAAAACAACAGCTCAAACAAGGAACCGTTAAGTCAATCAGTCAATATATAAATAAATAAATCAACCAGAAAAACTAAATCAGTGTAAACTCACTGACGAAACTAACAAAATTAAAGTTAGGTAAAAAAAAGTTGTGTTGTTGCCTTCAAGAAAGTGAATTTACTCAAAACACTGTATCGCCCGGTCGAGTTGACCTTATTTCTTTGACCCGTTTGCTTATCGTGTTCTCCACCTTCTGTGTCAGCAGGTCAACTTTATTTTCCTGTTATTCTGTCTCTGCCTGACAGTTTATTCACCGCTTTAAGCCTATTTGGAGGCCTGTCCATCCATCTGTTTGTCTGTCTGCCTCTCTATCTGTCTGCTTGTCTCTCTGGCTGTCTTTCCGCTCCGCTCGTACGCTTGTGTTTATGCTCGAGGACGTCGGTTCGATCTAGAATAAATCGGCCATAAAGTCCCCGAGCAATGAGACAGCCGTTCAGTTGTCGATGTCCAGTAACGGGAGCAAGGTCATTCACGAGGTGTTTTCGCATGTTTGTTTGTGCACCCGAGTGTTTTTCTTGAACCCGTAGATCATATGATAAAACTGGTTCACATTTGTGGTGGCGATGATTCCCAAACCGTTTTAGTGGTTAACTTATCGAATATCTAACCCCACTCCTCTAAACCGTCTGCGAGCTAGTAAATTTTATGTTGGTCAGCCATGATTCTTGGTTTTCAGTCCATTTTCGTTCTTCCTTCCTGTTTCCATCGATGTTCAAGTGAAAAAATATGACGAACGAAAGCCAGCACAAATTCACATTAGTTCGCCGACCGTTGACACCAAGACCTCTTCTACACGGGTTCTCCTATGGTCATGAGCATTATGGTCTTACAAGCTCTTGCTTACGCGTAGAAGGAGAACTATAGACCCCGCTTGCTGGTCTGCTCATGCGAGGCAATTCAAATGAACTGGCAAAGTTGTTATACAGACACCTGGTGTGATAAGTGTATAATTATTTGAAGGCTGATTCGTCCGGAGCATTAGTTCTTTTCGGCATTTCTGTCTATCGGTACGGAAAAGGGAATAACCCTCGCTCCCCATCTTCCTCTAGCTCTCTGATGATGTGGGATATTGTGGATAGGGATCAAGAAAGACAGCAATAGCCATACCTAGTTTGTTTCAGCCGATCACAGTCGAAATAAAGTGAACTGGAATCAATGAAACTCCTAATGAACCGCAGAATCGTCCACAATTTCGTTCTCTCCATTGTTACTTAGTCCGATTCATTCATGTGTGTCACCGTTTAGGAAAGAGCAGAAATTCGAGTGACAAAAGGCTCTGTCTCGTTTGGTGTGCGATGTTTGAATCGCTTCAGCACCGGCCACTTTGGTTGTACTTATCATTTTGTTGTCACCGGGATTGTTATCACGACTGATCTATTAAGGATTGGCAAGTCACTTCACTGTAAGTCTCAGAACTATGGTTTTTGGTTAGCCCTGATAACTCAGGGGGGTTAGAGGTCATTTAGTATGCCCCTGTTATGCTCCTTACGATTCAGATGAGATTACAGCTGTAAACCAAATGTGGAACACCTAAGTATAGGGATGATTGGGCAGAAGAGCACCGGGTACGCATACCTGATGAGCCGCAACAACTGCAAAATCTGTTGTGTACTTCCGGGGGAATTTTGTCTTTTCATCCAGATACAATACCATACTACTTGTATAGAAAACTGTCTGGTTCCTTTGAAACCAGTAGTGAAATTCGTCGGGGTTTTTCCATTTCCCCGTTGCGTTTAAACTTTATGAATGACTAACCAGTGGGAAAGGCCCCTGAAAGATTTCAAGGTACCGGTACTCTGCGGGCAAACGATGATAGATGGCAGTCCAAGTTAGGGTTTACCGACTACATCATTTGTGTATGAAACTACAGATAACGCTAAGCGTGCACTTCATAGACTCTCAAAGCCCATGTCTCTAACTGACATGCACTTCACACCATCAAAAGACAATGCCTAACTTCAGAAGTAGACTATATTTACGCATCATTTAGCCCTAGACTGCGAACTCCTGCCCATTGTGAACTGTTCCAGCTGTCTTTTGTAAGGTGCTTTACGAATGTTGGTGTAGCTCCTTTGGAGAAGCGACCGCATCCGTGATCGAGGCTCCCGAAGTGATAGACCGAATAAAACCCTTGCGAAGTCGACTGATATATCCCATAGACTGAAATCTTTTGTCCACCATGCTTCAGTTCGATCACTTCTGATTTCTGGGGCTGTGAGACAGAATACCAGAAGGTGTTCCCCGAAGAAAAGATCTCGACGAGGAAATCAATCCGATGGAGGATTTCTATGATACATATGGTTATCAGCAGACGGCACTTCTTTGGATAATTTGTTTTTCCAAAAAAAACCAAATGAGCAGACCAGACTGATTCGGAAGTGCTGCCGGTGGTGGGACACCGTCTTCCTCATCATTTATTACTCGCACGCTCTTAGTTTGGACATAAAAATCGAGTGGAGGTTGATAGATGACATACGGAAGAGTCTCAGATCAGCTGGCCGAACAAATAACGTCCACATGAGGAAGTACCTCTATTCCCCTTTGTATGTGGTCCAGAAGACTGTGACTGCTTGGAGACATTAAAGATACTCTAGTGAACCCTGAACAATGGCAACCTAATTGTCTTTGTGAGATAAGGATTACAGCAGCTAGGAACCTTTATTAATGTGGCATCTATTCGAATGAGGACAGACTGTTTCACAGCTTGGTTATCCCACTGTCTAAATCAATCGAGTAAACGGCTCCTGCATTTCTTTGTTTATTTCTGCGCTTCCTATTTAACATTTATTATTTACCAAGTTCAGCGCAAGTGCTCGTCACTGGGCAGATCGTAAACTGGTAAAGTCTGCAGCCATGTAAAGTAGTGCGGACATCAAGCGAGTCGCGTTCGTAGACATTCCTTCTGATATCCTTTCATGCTAACTGGCTTTGAATCTCAGCTTGGATTCGTTCATAGTATTCAGTTAACTGTTCTGAACGAACGAGTGAACCAAGAGCAATGACGTGTATCGTGTTTTCACGACTTGCCTAATTTTAAACGTCTGTTTCTCAAGGGTTGGTGACCATCTTCGTTGGTAACACTTCTGTCATAGATTTTGTCTGCCCGCGCCTCAAATAGAAGGATGCCAAAAATCACTGCTGTTCACGAAGGAATGGCAACAACCGCCGTACGTGTAACTAACTTGTATGAACTGTTTTACTTCTGTCCACTAGCATCGAGAGTAGTAGTATCGGAAATCGAAACTTACCTGAGGTACTTTACACGAGTTCAGTGTGTGGCTGAACTTGATATCCACGTCATCTTTAAAGAGCCGCGGATCAGACCTGAGCAAAAAATGGTGAATACGAGGTAGTGAGAAGTAGGAAGGAAAAGGCATGGGGTCAAGAGAGAGAGAGAGACAGTAAAATCTGCTAACTAAATGAACTGGTTGTGGTGCACAAAATTTCGAATCACGTGTCAAAGGGAAGCTCATTATGGCTTCATACAGTAAAGTTATCTACCTTGACAATACCCTAGGAATTTTCCTTGATTTTGTGGTTTCCTGCAAAAGGTGAACTATGCCCAAAAGAACAGCAAAAAAGGGTGAACTGAAGGTCATCGCATTCGATTGAGGAATAAATTCACACTACCAGAGGCTGCCTTTCTTGACGATCAAGGCCTAGTAACAAGTGCTGGAATGAGAACTGCTGTTACAGGCTTGTTTTTGTTGTGGATATTGTGTTCAATGTTATCTTCAGGTACCTGGGTGAACTGAGCATCGTGCTTGTCGAAGATGGATTGTGTCAGAGAATGGGATTCCATTCGTTCGTAGAACTCCCATCAGTTCTAGAAAAAACTTCCCTGCTTCTGAACCATCCCATTTTATCATTACTATAAAGACAGTTTATGTAGGATGACAGGTGACCACAGTCAAAATCAATTGCCATGCACATTTATTGGAAATGTGTTCCATAACCGGGCCAACTCACTGACTCCTTTAGTTACAAACCCGATTGGCTGATTTCGTCATCTTCGGCTGGAACAACTATTGACAGGTGGTAGGTTGATTTCATTCCGTTTTATCACGAACTGATCGGACCATCGATCCTTTTCGCTGTGTGCAGCTTAGCCACTGATTTTCGATACTCAATGAAGGGACTATCTGATAACGGAACTAAGCTGTCTATAGAAGATTTGTCAACCAATCCCATTGCTGCATTTGCCGGGAAGGTTTGATGAAACAAAGTTGATAGCCTCGCAATACGAAAATAATTAGCAGCCGTTTTTATTCCCCGTAACTTTCCATTCTGATGCAAAATTGAAGTGGGGTTTATTACAAAAACCCCTGTTAAAAAATGAGTCATCGGTATCGTCAAACAGTGACCGGAACACTAAACCATTTCGTGAAGCACTTGACTGGTTAGTGCTCACCAGAAGATATAGGTTCAGTACAAATTATATGAAGTATGTTGCATTCCTTCAATGGGACCAGCGTAAAATGTTAACAGAAGCGTCCGTTCATTGAAGCGAACAAATATCACTCCGGTAAATTTGTCTTCCGGAGTTCATACGGGTGCCATCTACTACAATTACTATTACTACTACCGCTAATACTACTACTACTACTACTACTACTACTACTTTTCGGCACAAACAAAAATGGTCTACACTCCTGATGAAGGCTTTACAGCCTTAGTACTGCTTCTGACGGACAAAAATTCTGTTCATGAAAAATGTTCACCTATACGTAGGCTAACACCAGGAGGATGTGTACTCATCAAAAGTGTTATGTTCATACCTGATAGACTGCGGCATCGCCACGGAAGACACGTCGGACTGGGCCGAATTGAGTAGATCGCCGTAATGAAGCTGTTCGATACACTAGGACCATTATGAAAAAGGTAGAAAGTCAGCTGTAAATCGTTATCCAACAAAACGTCAAGAAAAGACAAAAAGAGGATGAAAAACAGCATGCTAGTAGACTGCTGGTCGTAGACAGTCAACTACCGTCACCGGGTTAATTACCCACGATGCCCTGTTGATACCTTATCTGAATCTCCATCATTTCACATTTCACAAAATGATCCCCATTTATCTCATCTAGTACACTAGACCCCTGAGCATATGAGATATATAACTCTTCCACTGCACTCAGGCGCAAACATGTCATGAAACAGTAATAAAAAGACAGCCAGCGTGATCCGCACCAATTCCATACGGTTCGATGCGGATAATATTCTCAATGATCAAACAAAAACAGATAAAACCCTCTACTCAGAATAACCGAAATGATATCGTCGTGCACCGTAAGTGTACAGTGCTATTTTTCTCGATTAGGTTACTGAACTCAACGTTTTCTCACGTATAAGGTGATTTAGTGTTACCGACCTCAGTGTATACAGTCCACGGATTCTACTCTCTCTCTCTCTCTCTCTCTCTCTCTCTCTCTCTCTCTCTCTCTCTCTCTCTCTCTCTCTCTCTCTCTCTCTCTCTCTCCCCTCTCTCTCTCTCTCTCTCCCCCCCCCTCTCTCTCTCTCTGTCCGGGATCTTTTAGTGAGTCACAGATTCTTCGGAATATATGGCAACTGAAGTGCAAAGACCATCATCTGTACACTGATGACCTCACTCCGGTCGGTGTTGAAATGTTTACGTTCTAAATATTAAACTCTACGATCCAAGCACGTTCAGGGACGGAAATAATCTAACTGACCAACAAAACCCATTGTGGACTCCTATTTGACTCTTTTAGTAGTGAAATCAATTCAATTGCTCTCAAAGAATTTATTCGATCGAAAATCAGCGCCATGCGTTCTCTGCTTCAAGCGAAATAGTTCTCCAATACATCGTGTTTTCCTACCCTCTAATGAAAACATTATGTAACTCAATATGTATCCGATTTCGATGTACTTCCCATGGTTTTTATTCCTCTTCTGGTTTGTCTCTGCGTGCATCGATTCTCAACATACTGTTCTCTAGTTAGGTTATCTCAGACGTAAATTTTCAAACCGGTTGTGTGGTCCTCACACGACTCCTGGTAAAAAGATAACATAGAACTTGTTGAGACATTTGTGAAATTTCGAAATCCAGGAAGAGTGTAATTCTGAACAAATTCAATGCAAGAAAACCACACAAATCAGTCAACGCAAAGTGAAAACTAGACGTAAAGAGTGGTGAAGATCACGGTGGTAAACCAGAGGATGCCTGTGACGATGATGATGATAACGACAATGAGGATTTTGATGATATATCGAATGACGAAGATCATGATGACCATTGTTATTGGTGTTACTTTTATGCTGGTGGTGGTGGTGCTGACGATGATGATGATTTGAATTAATATAGTTTTGGTGATTATGGTTCGGATTATTATTATTATTATTATTATTATTATTATTATTATTATTATTATTACTATGCCGAACCCATTGACGCATCACGTAACCCTCTACTTTCGTCCTCCATGGGCTGGGTACTGTCCTCTCTAACATCGCTGGATCTCTGAAATGTTGTGGCTTTCCCCGTCCATTACTTTTAAGCTTCAGCGTGGAATGTGCAAAGTAATTACTGAGTAATTGGTGAGTGGTCTACTTCCTTCACCGTTGAAGTGAAGTAGGGACGCGTCCCAATGGGGCCAAGATTCTTCCATTGTGAGTGAAGCGTTGGTACTGCCTGTTAGATATTCTGCACCCACGATAGAAATTCCTTTGATAGAAATCGAATCTCTGAACTTGCACGTGAACCCGTAGAGATACCATGAGACTTCATGTATTGGTATTTCCCCCGGACATCGTGATTTTTCGGAATAAACTATCTCTATATACAACGTTGCACCCTGATAACATTTTCCATGTTAACTGAGAAAATGGTGATATATTATTCCACAAACACTAGGAATATATTCTCATTCTTATTAAAAATAGGGTCTATTAGCAAAAAGTCCTAAAAATTGAGTCTTGATAATTTCCCGTGGTTTCACTATTGTGAAAACTGATAGCTAATGGATGGATTCGGCTGTGGCTATGACACAGCCTCAGATGAGACATGACCTAGTGCTTCACTCAACAGCGAGACAATTTTCATAGAAGTACTTCTGGTTTGACGGACAGGGGACTTTACACTTTGAACCCGGTGAATTCTACTTTGTTGAGGCTGTCTTTGATAAAGCTCCACCATCAAGGTTGTCTGTGAATTTTGCGGCCCTTATCAGTCAGTGTGGTGGGTTTGGCGACCACACTGTCATTTAACTGGGTTTCTTAGGGAAATGTTTACGACTGACTTAAAGCTCCCTAAGTCTCACCTCAGGTCGTGCGAAGTAAATCGACAGCGAATACAACTTACGATGCGAATGGATATTTCCGAGGTTGCATCACTAGACCACCTTTGTAGATCGCATAATATTGGGTTTCGATCGACCGTTGTCTAAAGGGGCGCTTGGGGATTCGCTACCAAATTCCCTTCCTTATATACTGTTTACTCTCTGAATGTTAGTTTATTTCATCTCGGTGATGCTAACATCATTAGTCAACACGGGGGTATGTTCGTATTTCGCATACCAAATCTTGTTATGACTCCTCTTTTAAGTGAATTGTTCAAAAAAGCATACCATTCACACGAAGAATTGAAAATAGGTACGTTTATCACAGGAACAAGTGTTCCGTTGCTTAACACGATGTCGTCCCTCTCCTCTTGAATGAAGTAGCTGATTATTCCGGTTTTCAGTAAACCTTTCGTCATCACAGAGAAAACAGAATGGACATTTACTGATTCGCGCCTATATGAACTTGAATTCGAGACCACGCATTACAACTAAACGAAAAATGTTTCTCCGATGAGACCACTATTCGCTGTGAGTTGGCTATTGAATTGCTGGAAAACATAGTATTTATCGTATACGCTCGCTTCGTTATTGTTTCTTTCTGTTAGACACATCTATGGTAGATAATTCCTGGAAAGAAATACCTCTAGAAGGATCAGAATTTATTCCTCAGTGACGAAAACTGCCTTTGGCGAATTTTACCTTCATCGGTTTTACAGTACGCTTTACTCAACATTTACCTAATTTTCCAATTTTGACTTCAGGTGATTTTATCACAGTGACCAAGGTCACTCAACTTCAACCGTCAACGGATTGCTACAGAACCGATGTGATCGATATCAGGTTATATGGAATTTTGTATTTCAGTCCTGTGTTTTCTGAACGTTCTAACCACTGAAAACCATGGAAACACTGTACAACTATTTCATCCTTGTTAGTGTTCATCAGCAGTGTACATCAATCAATCGAGCCCCAACGGGGACTCGAACTAGGGGTGAATGATTGTGAGTCGAACACCTTGACTAAAAGGCTATTCGGGCTGGCTCTAAACGGTTTATTGAATTTATGCACTAGATGATACAGCACTCTTCCGGCAGCAAAACAACCAAATCAACGACAGACAACTTCGATGACAGTGATGGCAAACAACAGGAACATCAGCGAATATTGGCTTCCACAGACATTTTGATTTTCCTGGGCAATCAATCAATCAGCCAATCTAGGAAACAGGGTAGACTAATTCGTTGCCTTGTCCGGATGACAAAAATACACGACCAGAAACACAAAAATAGTGTATCCCAAGGTTGTCTGTGGTATAATTAACACCATGAATTCACCCGCGCATATCGTGACCGAAGACACGCAATCCCATCTTGTGAACACGTGTGTGCATATGTGTGTGTGTGTGTGTGTGTGTGTGTGTGTGTGTGTGTGTGATTCATTCACCTACTAAGGCACTTTCGCGACGTACGGCTGGTTGGTTTGGGCCAGTACCGTATTGCTCCCGGCTCGAATCTGCACATCTTTTGGATGTGTGTGAGTGTGTTGTGTGTCTGTGTCCGTGTCTGTGTTTGTGTGTTTGAATCAGAGCAGCTATCACGCCTAATCCACTTTGGCTTACATGCTGTCTGTCTTTGGTTGAGCGCGTGTGTGCATGTATGTTGTGCACGCTCGGTATGCGCGCGCTCTTGAACGCGATTTGATTGCATGCGAGTACGTATCATGCGCATGCAGATGGACACTTACTGAGACTCAGAAAGGTCGACGATAATACGACTGTTGAGGTGGCCGAGGAAACATCAAGACCATTCATGTAGTGGTCCGGCATGTTTTCTTGTGTGTCCGTGTACAGTCCAGGGTCGTTGAGACCAATGCTCCTCGCCCGACTGATGCCCCAGAGCATCCAACCTCCAAGTTTTGTCGTTATCTTATTCATCTGTTACAGTCCGTCTCTTACACATGTGAACCGTAGAAGGAGCGTGCTTGTGTCCGTGTTCGCTTCTGTGTGCGTGCACGCGAATCCGGAGCAGGCATGAGGCAGGCAGCACTAGATTTTACTAGACAGGTCCTCGACTTGCCGAACGGATTGGCGATTTCGTCAGTCACATGATGTTTGTCAATCGATCAGTTGAGTAAACAGGCTGCCGAACATCGGACAGGCAGACAGGCAGACAAGCAGGCCAGCGGACAGCATGATTGGAGGCAAACAGAGCAGCGGTCAATCCGTCCTACTCGAGTTGACTTGACGACTACTGCGTCACAGTGGTCCGCCTGCATGTCTGTTTTGGGACGCGCGCCATCAGGTTGAGTGAGTGTGCAGTGGTTGTCTCGACCAACGTTCGGTGAGCGTGTTTAGTCGGTGAACATCAAAAGAAGCCTCTTTCTCACGTCTAAGTGAATAACGTGGGTCAGCCAGTACTAGATATTCAAACCCAACTAGAGCTGGTACTATTTCCGCAAAAAAAACCATCGACTGCTTTCCTTTTGTTTACGTGTCTATCAAGTATATAAGGGGTCGCACGCGGGTCTTGAAAGGTATGGATATCGCGGGGGTGGATGTGATATCATGGGACTGTACCAAAACCTGTAGATCCAACATAACAGCTTCGTTGACACCTCCACTGAAAGGTCTCCAAAGTTATCACACAAATCAAGTTGAGAAGCATCACTTTGAGCAAACCGTCAGCCGGGACTGTCGAGGAGACCAACCCGTCGTCATTTTTACTCGGTCATTGAAACTGATCTTATCTCGTGTTTCATTGGAGAGGGCATGTGACTCATGAATCATCACTTAAATCGAACGGGTTCGCTACGTGCTCAAGGTCATGTGGTTACTGAATAATAGTCACTACTCTGATTTTTCTGAGCTTGGCACTGAGATCCCCCTTCCTTCGAACTTCCTTTGCCCGTCGCACACCTAAATCAGGTTTCCGGCACAAGGCATTACGCCTCCATCTTCCAGTCTGTCTGCATCACCTACGGTCTTTCTATCGCAATCTAAAAGGAATCACTCGAGATTTACTCCTTCTGTTGTAATTCACTTTCTGCTCAATAAAAAAATCCCATTAAAGAAATGAACTATTTGTACGAATACCAGGACCAGTACAACATTAACCCGGTCAGTCGTATACGTTTCCGTGTCATCCGCTTCGTGTGACTGTCTGAAGCTGCTGGAACGACGTCATGCAATACTGTGTGCTCGCCGTCCAGCCCTCCCATCTCTGGACTCGTCGGAAGAAAGATAATCTACTTAAATCAGGCCCCAACACAAGGGATGATTCTCGGAGTGAGAACAGTAGGCCAAATAAACTACACAATGAGTTCATTGTTTTTTCGAGGTCATTTTGACCTCGACGGGGCGCTCGATGCGGGTTCAAACTCTCACTTACCCGACAAGTTGAGCTAATCAATCTCGACCAGACCCAAAGAAATTTTTATGGATACGAATTGTCAGCTTGAAAAACGCAGCCAACCACAGTTGTGTAATACGAATCCAATCTAATTGGATCAATTCAGTTTGAATTTGGTATGACCTCATTTCTCTTAGTCATCTACTGAAGTGTGTTCATCTTGGGGAGTCGATAGCTGTGCACGTATGCCTGACAAGTTTTTAGCTTCCACAAGCAATGATGGCGATGGGTTTTGACGTGAGAGGTTAAAGGTGGTCGCGTAGAACTCAAAATCATGCCACCCGGGTTCGAGTCCCAGTTTTGGACTCAGGCGAAGGTGTGGCACTGCAGCTGGAGGTTTGTAGCTACTCAGATGGAGATAACTTCCACGGTTTTTCGATGGCGAGCACTGAGCCTCAATAGGGCCCGACGTATTGTTTCTCTAGTGTGGCCTTTAACTGAACAACCTTATGACGTAAAGCACCAGGATTGGAATCATACTTTAATGTATCGAATTGGTTTTTCGTTCATAGGTAAAACGGTCTGCCTAATAACAGTTTAGACAACAGGGCAGTATTTTGTGATCTAGCTAGTGAACGGGTGGATTTTTGAAATTCTTAGATAATCAAATTTGGTGACTGACCATGATGATTCTAAGGTGACTGGGTCAATAATTTAGCTAATCTCCATTAATTTATCCACACTTACCTGACTGATGTCCGAGCACCAAGCAGCTTTCTCTTGCAAAGTGGAAGCGACTAACCAAATGCTTGTGGGTTGACCGTTTTTCGGCTCCCAGACTATTCGAAAATCCAAATTTCCATAATCGGTCTTGTCCACATTCGTACCCGGTATGCCGGCACTATTTGCATGATTTCCACCGGTAGTAATGCAGCTTGGCCCAAGTCCACTCGTAGCAGCTGTCCCACTTGTGTTGAGCATTGTGAAATTATTACTGAATCGATGCACGCTCAGTGGAGTTGAGGTAAGCAAGGGGCTTATCTGGAGGGTCGACGAGGAGTTCGCTGTCCCGGACTCGGTGATCTGATCTGGTCCGACGGAGCGTAATGCGTTCACTGTCGGGGAGAAGTCAAATTCGCCTGTTGTGTTGGTCGAGCATAACGCGGTTGAGTGACGATGTACTGAGCCACTAACACCACCGGAGGGAAGAGAAGTGTTCGTGCTTCCGGACAAGGCGCTAGAATAGGTTAGCATAGAACCACTCATATGCCGTTGCGCTGGCTCATTTGAGCCCAGTCGACGAAGACCTAATGCCACCTGAAGACCTGAATCAGTGGGCATGGAGATTCGAGCATTGGTACCGTTTGCGCAAGGAGGGATACCGGCCGACTCAGTGGTGACCACACTAGTAGACCCTACCGTCCCTCGCATTGATCCAGTCATCACGGCAGTGAGTGAGGAATGATGAGGTTGTGTGATTACCATGGCTGTGGATGAGGGAGAAGCGGACGGGGCAAAGGCAGATGTCCTTGAACCACCGGTTGTCAAAGTATGATCGAGAGTTTTCCTTTCCAGATCAATATTGTTACAGCCTAAACAAGAACGGCATGTATGGAAAGATTGTGATAGTACAGTAAGAATCACGTAGAATTGAACAAGCTTTGTTTACGACGCTCGTTACAGAATAAAAGCAGTCTACTCGACTCTACTCTTAACAGAATAAGAGGCAAGAAAACAATTGTACTGCTAAAAAATCCCTTGCAAAATGTATCAACCGTATGGTTTGATAAATGCTCAGTTGTCATTTGGCTGAAACTTCCGTTTGACTAGACCGTAGTTTGATGCGGTACTGGTCAATGGGAAACTAATCAACGAACGAAAACCTAGATGAATGCTCATATGAAGCCACTTTTTTTCTGCGGTTTGCAAACCAATAATAGGCAATAGAAAAGCGATCTACTGACTGATCAGATCACTACAGAGACTCTTGCGTGGTGCTCAAGTCAAATGATCTAACACTTAACAGTGCTCAGTCAGTCGATTTTCAGTCAATAAGATCTATTTGCTGATTTGCTAAATCAGTTCAAGTTGATTGCGAGTAGGTCTGAACTTGCGAGGTTAGTATTAGGGTCACAAAAGTGGGTTAGGCGTGCAGGTAACTGTAGTGCATGCCTGAGCAATACTCACCGTCATCCTCATTACTGAACAGGTCAGCCGTGGTATCTTCTACCAAAGTGCATTCAACCAGTGATATTTTACCGTAGTTCTGTGAGAGACACAAAAAATGAAAAAAAATCACGTGTTAGACGGATTTCAACATTTACACAGAAACAATTTGAGTGGGTTTTTCCGTAACCAATGGCTTTCAGTTCCAGACGGCCTGGCGAACGAAGTGCACCATGGCTTTCTTAGGTAATATTAGATGAATAGGTTTTTAAATTCCAAACCTAATATATAATAAGAAGTAGAAAACTTCTTGAAGGAAGCGGTGACTAAGGAAAGCGACCGGCTGCTAGACTAGACCCGGGAACCACAATGTCTAAATTGCGCAGTGATGACCGTCTGACCACCCAGCTCTCCTATTCAGCTACTTTTATCTATCACTGAACAGCAGTTCTGTGATACAGGATGTTGGCGAGCATATGTTTTCAGCTATTTCATTCTCAAGCCATTGCAATCATATTTATATGGTAACGGCACGTTATCAATACCAGGATTATCAGGTACGTAATCAAGGTCCTCCGACAAGAAAGCATCCTGAGGCCCCTAGTGATCTACAACGCAATCTCGAAATCCTCCTTAGCAGATCAGATATAGGATCTGGCATTGCTGTGATGGACCGGGCCGCGTACGTGGCCAAGGTATCACATCTCTTGTGTGACACGTCCAAATTCACTAAGGAGGCATCGAATAAAAACCAAACAGAGAAGACAGAACAAGAACGTACGAAAGCTCTGAAGAGTCTCATGGACCAAGGTTATGTGTAAACCCAGTCTTTTCGAAAGCCTTAAGCCAGTAGGTTCCTTTGTACCTTGCTTGTAAGGTCTACCTACCGTTCACAAACCTAGACCGTCCCTCTATTCCACGGTTCCCATGACCACTTCAACCTACAGTGCAACAGCCAGGTGGACAGTTGAAATGTTGGAACTCATAAGGCAGAGAATCGCAAAACGTACTCTACGAGACAATTTCCAATTCACTGATGTTATAAAAGATGCCAATATAAAACGGAAGAAAAAGGTTTCTTAGGATGTGGTGCCTCTGCCCCTTAACGTATCTCTAATTGAAACTGTCAGTTTCATCTGTGAATTTATCGACAAAGAAATGATAACATTAGGAATCCCAACTGCGGCGTTGAAAGCATTAGTACTCCGGTGTACTATGACTGTACAATTTTCGTTTTGACAACATTTATTATCGCCAAAAAGATGGTTTTTTTTTTGCGGGATCACCCTTGAAACCGCTTCTTGCCGACGTCGTGGCTAAATTGGAGACACAAATGTCACATGCTGTCATAAATCGGTTTGACCACTACTACCGGTATATGGATGTCATATTTTGTGTGATTGAAGAAAATCTGGACATGGAAGTTATTTTACTTGAATTTAACACTATGCACCAGGCAATAAAGTTCACGGTGGAAACCGCGGAAAACAACTGTCTTCATTTCTCGATGTTTGCCTAAGGTGTCGTTCTAACCGTTTGATTCAGAGAACGGTGTACCGGAAAGCGAATTGGAACGGCCAGTGCTCGAACTTCCGTAGGTTAGTGCCACTTGGACATAAGCACAATCTGATACGGTGTTTTCTGTACAGAGCGAGACTAATCTGCATTGCAGATACTCTAAAGAAAGCATTGTCATATATAGGAAAGACATTATGAAACAAGGGATATCCGGAGAAATTCATCGACCGGAGCTGGACCGAACTGACAAGGCCAGCAAGACTACTAACTACTACTAACAAAGTACTGTTAACCAGACTCCCATTCAAGAGGGGTCTTGTGACTGAAAGAGTCAGTGGGATCCTGTGTGCCACAGTAAGACCTATATCCAAAGTTGCCAGAATCAGATGTGTTGTCATGACAACACTTACAATTCGGTGCCAGAACAAAGATGGGTTCCCTTTGTTAACCTCATCTATGATTATTTACCGATTCAAGTGCGCTTGTGGTGCTACTTATGTGGGTCGAACGACAAGGCAGCTATCCAAACGCGTCAAAGAACACAATCCACTGTGGTTTAGACGCGAGGGGAACGGATCTGCATCAAGTTCCATTATTGCACACTTGGTTGAAACCGGTCACTCGACAGAAGTCCACTTGGCCTTTACAATAGTCAATCGCTTTCCGCAACCATCGGGCTTCGAATACTAGCAACTGCCGAAGCAATTAGCATCCGTCTTTTGGGGCCAGAACTATATGTGCAACGAAAGTTGGTTTCAGCACTCCAAATGCCGTGACCAACAATCGATTGCATCAAACATGAGCGTGATTGTGACCTAAGTTAATTATCACCTGTTATGCAACCGACTCATTTGTACAAGTGTTACATAGTCAGAGTTGATTCATCCACCTGCTCGTCACCCCGCCCCATTCCAAACACTGAATGTGACACTTGGAGCTCTTCCTATTAGTATTCTACGGTTTTTGTGATCATATAAATATGATTGTAATGGTTTGAGAATGAAATCACCGAAAACATGTTTCTGCCTACATCTTGTGTCCCGATTACGGTAATAGACTTATTTCATAAGCCAAAACTGTGTAATACAGGAATCAGAATACAGTCGACCTTTAGATACTGACAACGGAAATCGGATCCACTCTCGACGGTTTTGAATGCAGAACTTCGGACTGTCTAACATCCAATGACATTCTCCGTACCAACGAATTGAATGACCAAGTTTTTTAAGAGTGTAAATAATAGATAAGATTTTTTTTATTGTCAAGTCTTTTAGGCTAATAAAACGCATTGAATTACGGAACTACTTCGTTCTGCAAGAAAAGAGACTATGTAAGTGACAGAACTATTGTACTCGCGATACTCTAACACGAAAGAGAACCTAGTTTCCTTTCTTATCACCTGTGTTGTGTGTTCCTCGTTGACTTTTGAGCCAGTTATATGATCTGATTGTACCGCACATTGTGCATTGATCCCACGTGAACGCCGATTGACCCTTTTTTCACTGTGACCTGTGATTCTTGACCATATTTCTTACAGACTTCCCCACTGATTTGGGCTTTTGAACTGCAAGCGATTCTGAATCCAGTTGTGTTAAGTCGACTCGAATCCACACGGCGATTAGGTTAGAAATTGTTACAGTTCATGTGTAGTGTATATTGATAATTTAGTAAATACCATGTTAGAGACCACAGTTAGGTGCTTGGCCTTCTTCCGACTGTGCCACTCGTATCTATGCTACGGTCTGGTATTCGCTGAAAGCATATTACCATGATTACGAACGATGGACAACAAATCATTTGGTTAGTTCCGCTGCTTAGGGGCTGACCATCTTAACAAGTTGACCGATACCCACGTCAGTTGTTCTGTTTGGGTCAGTGTATTGGGCCTCACAAAATGAACAGTGTTTGGTCACCCGAATAATTGAGCTCTTGCATCCTTCGACGAAGTCCCGCTGTGAGATAGTCTCTACCGTATTTCTGGAAAACTCACAATTTCTGTTACTTGAACACTCAAAATGACCACGATATACAACCGAAAAGATTCGAAGAAAGCAACGGGAATACAAAGTTGACGAAAGCAAACAACTGACATTTTTCTACTCCATAATTTTAGGAATAAAGGATTTCCCACAAACGGACACACACATACGCACACAGACAAACAACCAAACATATGACTAACCTTCACCAGGCGAAGTCGACCGTTACTGGTTCTTGCGGTAATGAGTAAATGGTTCGTAAACAGAAATACTTGTCGGATTGCTTCTTTGCGCTCACGGGCCGAACCTCCAAAGGTGCCCAGTCGGGATCTAGAGGATCGAGGCTTATCACAGATGACTTGGATCAAAGTGCCTGAGGGTAGAAGTGCCGGAAAGCAAGTGTAAACCTACATCACCATTGCGAAGCATAAAGCTGTACGTATCTAAGTGCGTACGCAAGTGTGTGTGTATGCAAATTGTGCGAAATGCTATTAAAACCACCGTGAATTTCAGCGTTTACTTTTGAACCAAATTTAACATATGGATGTATCAGTCCACTACTATATCAAATATGTACATGGATTTTAGCCATTGTTGAATCTGCCAATATTTACTTCCTGAATCCCTTTTGACCATTTAACTTGGCTAACACCCAGCTTACTAAAGTCCTTTTCTTTCTGACTCAATGGTGACCTCATCGATCAGCGCACCTAACGCATAAGCACCAGCTCGTCCATATATGTGTATATATGTATGTGTGTATGTATGTATGTATGTATGTATGTATGTATGTATGTATGTATGTATGTATGTATGTATGTATGTATGTATGTATGTATGTATGTATGTATGTATGTATGTATGTATATATGTATGTATGTATGTATGTATGTATGTATGTATGTATGTATGTATGTATGCATGTATGTATGTATGTATGTATGTATGTATGCATGTATGTATGTATGTATGTATGTATGTATGTATGTATGTATGTATGTATGTATGTATGTATGCATGTATGTATGTATGTATGTATGTATGTATGTATGTATGTATGTATGTATGTATGTATGTATGTATGTATGTATGTATGTATGTATGTATGTATGTATGTATGTATGTATGTATGTATGTATGTATGTATGTATGTATGTATGTATGTATGTATGTATGTATGTATGCGTGTATGTATGAATGTAATTTTGCGGATGTATGCGTATGGCATAAATCGTATTTTTCCGAGCAAACGATGACTGGTTTATTCTAACTAAAGTTACAATACACTGTTCTCTTTTTTTAGGTTAAATGTGTCTAACTGACAAGGAATCCTCAACGAATCGCAGTAATAGTTCTCCAGTAAACCTTCTTGGACAAACGACACTCATTCAAACTCACGGAGCAACAATCGAGATAACTGTGCGTAATACTCATGACCGATTCGGGGTGGAATTTACAGTGAACGTATTTCTTTAAAGAAGAAAATTAGGCTTTGCAGTCCAGCTGAAATGACCTTGAAACATCACTGGTCGAACAGACTGTGACGGTTACTGATAAAAAATTGCTGTTTTTCCAATCTGTTTCAGGAAGAAGGTGGATCAAAGCAACAGAAGATGAGGAAAAGACGAAAGATAAACTAGCCTTGACGTATGAACATGGTAACAAAGGATTCGATCAGAAGTCAAGCGTAAACTGAAATGTTTAACTACCTCCAGACTGATTTGTATCTAGGATCGCCATAATATATCCTCCATTATTGGAACTTGCTGCTTTCTTCCTTGTGGTCGATCGGTGAATCCGTTCTGCATGTTGTGCTCGGACAATTGTATTTTTGGAGAGGTAATTCGTTTAATTCTGTGATCTTGTCACACAGCCAGAAGGGAAAGAGTGGACACAAATCAGTCTGTTCCGTGGTTGCTTTCTGCGTTTCGGATGATTCGTTAAACCCCGATCTGATTTCTATCAATCGTTCTTTTTCTTCTGTCTATCGATACACCAAGGCAGTGATTCTTCATTCACGTAACTGATGTTTGACGCCTAACATTCATTGCAATATCCGGCCGCGGTACCGGAAGTGTTTTTAGGAACGATTCACTACTCATTGTTAGTTATCATTTCATAATTTGATAATTAACGTTTTCTGGATTCTATCAAACTGTCAGCTGACCAGTTTTATAGTCTTTTACCTCGAAAGTAGCCTGCTTCTTCTTATCACAGCTGAAAGGGTGCATGGATTTCTCACTCTGTCAGACAGATTTGCGAAATTGTCTAGCTCATACCAAAAAAAACAATCGCACAGCCGATCGTTTTTCCTCATCCTCCTATCGATCTTTTCGATTTTGAAGACACGACTGTGTGTGTGTGTGTGTGTGTGTGTGTGTGTGTGTGTGTGTGTGTGTGTGTGTGTGCGTAAGTCTGTATCACGAATCATTACGAGTTCGTTTAACGGAAGCTGGAGAAACAATCGAGTAGCCGATTTTGTTGAAAAGTTTACAAACATGATTGTATTTCAGTGCTTCGCGTACATTTTCACAACAGGTGTGACTTCTGTGTACGCGATCACACCTTATTTAACCCATGGGTGAAATGCAGCCGGCTAGAGGACAGATTTACTGTTTCCAGGATATGGGAGGTTTGGTGTTGAATCAACCTAGCCCTTCATCGACATTTAGCACGGCGTTTGTAAGAAACGCCAGCATTCACTGAAATGAGAAAAGCGTGTAACTTGTTTGGATCTTTAATTAGAAACACTATGTGGACCACACATTCAAGATCTAACACGTTTTGAACACCGGAGTAAAAGTTTGCTCGTATGATATTCTTCTGGAAGTCTGGTTATTCGTGATCCTCTTTTGACTTTATTTAATTACATTTATTACATAATAATGTACGGTATTTGAGGAGGGGATTTGCGGTCAGCGAGTGTTTGCCAACCGAGGAAATGGACCGGTAGCGGCTGTGGGGTTCAAACCCGGGAGAGAAGGGTCACAAATCCATCACGATAACAGTTTGACCGTCACCGGTCAGTAGGTAAAGTTCAATATGATAAGCAAAGAAATCCTGGGACATGTTATATTCCGGTGAAAGACTAACTACCGTGAACCGACATTCAGGTCCGATTAGTTACGTACAAAAGTGAACCACCAAAAAGAAACCTCCCGGGAATATCTTTTCACAAGAGAAGCTGTACTATGAAGAACAGCGTGAGACGCATATCTCTGGCCAAGGCCGAAGTCCGTCATCCCAGAATGAGGCAAACTCGTTGTCAGCGGATTACTCAAATCCTTCTGGAATCTATATGTTGTAAAATCAGAGAAATTGTTGCTCAAATTTGTATCCCCCGTCTCATTCGATCAAAAGAAGTGTGCTTCATTGAAAGCATAACAGTTGAATCGAAAGCTAAATCTCGTTAGTAAATTCCATCATGAGAAACTGAGTCAAGCAGTCTCGTTTATAGTTTGAATAAATAAAAAGAAACGAAAGCCTGCTGAATCACCACAAGCTTCCTCTCTCAAGAGAGCCTCTTATCTTTCATCTTTTTGTCTACTTACGTTTGTTGTGTAGTAACGGTCAAGTGTTTTAAAAATGGGGTTGCGGCCAATGACAGTCTGCTCATTGGGGAAAGTGAGCGGCGGTTGGAGCAAGGTTCGAGTCCCGGGATCGAAGAGTTGAAAGTCTATCACTGTGACCCTTTGACCTTCGCCAGTCAATTTGAATCGCCTGTCGTACTAATTTTCGAACTGGGGCTAGGAACTGAGTTTGTACCCCTTTGACACTTACCTCTGCCGGCGGAACAGGCGGATCAACTTTGTCACAATAGTCTTTCTCATAATCAGCCGCTACGATGAAGTGAGTCTGGCTGAGACGACGTCCATGTATTGATGCATCACCCTAATGTGTAACCACAACCAAGTTACCTGGTGATGATTCCACGAATTGGTCGAAGTTCGTTGCCGCGGAAGTATGCGACGTCTTTGGAGTCAAGACACGTTAAAGATGACCGCAATCTTCGAGACTCGGCCTGAACAGCTGGATTCTCATTAGCGGTCGTGTGCATCACATTTGGGTATTGCAGCAGGAACTTGCCGAGGAAAGCCTCCATTCGGGCAACATCCTCCCGCTGGTTGGTGCTAGTGCCCGCTTCGAGAAGAGCTCAAAGTTTCCTGCCGCACCCTTAGTGCACGGGCGGCTTGGCGCTGTAAGCAGATGCCAACATCCGATTCTGTTGAGCTAATTTCTCAGCTCCGTTGCATGTGGCTGTGACCCGTTATCGGTGACCAGTACTTGTGGAATTCCTTTCCGACTGAATCATTTTCGGAACACTTGAATTTCGAATGTGGTGGTCGACGAGCCTATCAGGAAAACTTCCTGTCATTTGGAATGAGGCGTGACATCGGTTCAAGGATAAACCTCGGAAGTCGGAATGGACCCCCGCTCATGAAGTGTAACTTTCTGGCCTAGGATTCCAGTTATTTGGTCTTGACTTGACTTTGTGCAGACAAGCTTTACAGTGCTTCGTCATAGTGCATATGCTCGCTACCACCTCCAGCTATCAATCCAGTGACTCCACTTCCCCCGCACCCAAATAGCCTTTGTTCATTTCATCCGGAACCGAATCAAGCAGTGTAGGTGGTATGAAAAAATAGGTAGCCACAACAAAAGACTTCGTCGGATTGTGCGCTGAATTCCTCTCCCAGCTCAAAGAATTGAGGATACTTCCTTTTCATCTCCGGTTGACACTCCTTCTTGGTTGCCGAAATCATAGGAGGGGATATATGGGACATTTTGTATACTAGCCTTGCATTGACTACCTTTGTACCACCAGTCGTTATTTACTAAGGAATCCTATTTTCGTTTTCCAATCTTGTAGTCGAACTAGCTTTCGAGGTCAAATGTTATCTTACAAGGACTCCTTTTTAAATTCCTTGCGTTTGCTCGGGCTTGCCAATGAGTTTCAAGCATTTTCGAATGTAGTCAGAAATCACGTGGAAAGTCTGTTTCCGAAGGCACTGGGGCACTCAAGAAAGCATGGTGCTGGTTGGAGAGCTGATTCAAGACATTTTTTTTCAAAATGTATATACCGCCGACGTTATCCTTAAACGTTCGTTCACTTTGAGGTCTGTATCTAACATCATCTGCAAAACGAATCAACAAACGTTGGGGCATTTATCTTTCAGGAAAGTTGATTGTACAAAGATATTGATGTTCGCCTTTTCCGTGTTGGTGTTATGACATTTTCAGAGACTATCGGCCTGTGAACCCGAGAAATGGTGAAGATTGGGTGATCACCTTTATCCCTCGCAGTTGGTGCAAATTCATTCACACCTCGCATCTGAGTTGGACATGTTGAAGATCAGTCACAATGTCATCCGTTGTATACCACTTTTCCTAACCTTCTTTCGACCTATTGTCCTCGTCAACACATATGCCGCACCGGATATTGCCCACCTCTGATATCGGACAGTTCACCAATAGCCTTTCTAACTACTTCTCAATTCTTAGTCAGTCTTCGTACATAACAGCGGGTGGTTCTAACAGAGGATTATCTTCTTTGTCTACTTTGAGTTTGATAAAACTATGCACTTCCAAACAAGCTAAGACGCTCTTCTAAACTCAGTAATGCGTTATTATCCAACTATTTACACTATAGATTCACGCCCCAGTTAGCACTTCGGATCACTGTACTCTACTTCTTTAGCCCACATTTTTCTGTAATAACAAATCGCCGACCAACTCCTCGCTCTTCTTGCGCACTGTCTGTGGACGTACTTGTACCCCGGAGAATCTCGATAGGCTCAGGGCATTTGTTGGTTCCACTGATTTCTCTATTTTCCCTTTTCACGACGCGTACACACAGTGTTACCGCCTAACTGACTATCTTAAATCCTACTAAAACTTGTGCTGCCCTACTGAAACCTATTGTTTCCGACCCGATAGGTTCTCCTCCCCTCTAGTGAAGAGACTCCGTAGAGCCAAGTAAAGGGTATACAAATCTGGCTTGCGTCATGCCGTGAGAAATCTATTCACACCTGTCAAGACTGAAGTACGACGTCTGAATAGTTTGTATATAGACACAGTGCTAGTCGACATGAACTGCCGAGACACATGGTAAGCGATGAAACCGTTTTCCTATCCCAAGCCAGGCTGAAGCTGAAAATCAAAGATGTAAATCACCAGGTCACTGTAAACTCCGATGCACCCCACTTCCTCTTCCACCGTACACTATCCCGCGTGAACCCAATCCCGTTACTCCCGACTCGGTCCTTAGAACTCTACAACAAGTCAAGGCCCACGAGTCTGGAGGCTTGACTTGCCATTTCCAATGTTATCTAATCTCTTACTACTCAATTGCAAATAGTAACCAAGCTCTGTAGATTGTTCATAACGGAATGCCTTCGTTGTACTTAGGCCCCTACAGAGAAGTCATCCATCACAGGAGTCGATCGCTGTGTGGGAAGCGGGTTGTTACCGTTCAAAAGCCAGTGACGGAGGGGTGCTATATCATGTAGTGTAGATGTTCAACAAACCGTTGAGAGCCAGCCCGGATAGCCTTGCGGTTAAGGTGTTCGATTCACAATCGTTCACCCCGGGTTCGAGTCCTTGTGGGGCTCGGTGGATGTGCACTGCTGATGATTCCCAACAAGGATGAAACAGCTGTACAGTGTTTCCATGGTTTTCAATGGTGAGTTGAGCGTTGAAGCTGCATGATGAATCATATTATATACAAATCTGATCTCCTACTACTCAGTTGTAAAGGCCTATTCTTTACAACTCACGTCCCCTTTGACTGATTTAATTATGCATTATACTGATTCTGGGGTGATTTCCGATTGTTGGAGGTCTGTACTCACCACGCCCATACCCAAAAAAGGATCCAACGAATATTGGCCGATAGCCTGCACACCTTTTTAGCCGAGAGTGCTTGAGAAAGAACTCTTCCACCGCATGATTCCCCAAGTTCACTTTTCTGATCCTGCACAGTGAGCCCACAAACCCACTTGGCCTATCACTGTTACTGACTACATTGTTAACTTTATTGCTTCTGCTATTAATCATCTTGGCCATACTGTCAGGCTAGTTATTCCTGACTACGTGAACGCATTTGATTCTCTTCCTCGTGACACTCTCCTGCGTATTCTACGTGAGAATGGAGTTTTGTCTGCTTCCTCAATTCTTTTCTCGACACAGGCTGTACCGGTGAAATGAAATGACAGGAAGTCTGCTCATAGAACTGTCCCGCCCTGCTGGGCATAGAATGTTGTAGTTACGTAGGAACTGAAGAGCTTGGTAGTTTGTGAAAATCGTAAACCTCAGTCCGAAGAGGTAGTAGCGCAGTTAGAGTACAGTCCAGAAAACGACCAAAGCTTCCTTATGCGTCTGGAAAGAACCTCACTCTGGCGCACTGAGAAGACACGAGATGCCGACTATTAGACACTCATCCTGTTCCTGGACCGTTACAATCCCCAATTCGGACGCGTCGATGAAGAACACCGTTCCGTAAGATGGCGCAAATGGGACCAGTATCAGTTGTTCGACAATATTTTATATAAGACCGCGTCATATGACCTCACACTGTTCGCCCCATTATCACACATCGGATGAATGGGTCAGGAAAAAAGATTTGGCTCGTGTCGCGAAGTTCGCAATGAATCGGGAATAGTACTGCAGGCATCCCAGGATTGGCCGTGAGTGCTTCTGATTCATAGATGACTCAATTCCGATTAGTGGTTTGAAACGATCTGGATCCGGTTTGTACCCGCTTGCATGAACGATGAAACCGAGGAAATCCAATTCAACGACACCGAATTTGCCCCCGGGTGGCTATGATCCGTATGTTTCGTTGCACAAACCTTTCTAGCGGCCTTTGCAGTCAGCGAAGATGTTCTTCCTTTGTGGATCCGAAAATGAGCACATCATACTGATACACCATCAACCCATCGATACCCTGGATCACCTCGTCTATTGCAGCCTGGAAGTTCCTGAACGAAACATGCAGTCCGAGGATTTAGAAATTGTACTGGAACATACCCCACCAACTGTTGTTGGTTGTTAGTGGTTGGGACTCCGTATACAGCGCAATTTGCAAAAATGTGTCAGTCAGGTCAATTGTTGAGAATTACTTGCTGCCAAGAGTGCGTTTCATTAGGTCCTCTGGCTCCACGGTAGTTGCCGTGTGTCTCCACAGCCGAGTATTCAGAGTGAGCCGATAATCTCCGCAAATACGGGGTGTCTGTCCGTCCCTTTTCATTGCCACCACATCCGGGGTAGCCCAGGTGAATGATGTGACATGAGTAATAAGTCCTTCCAGTTCCATCTTGGTGAGCATCTTCAGAAAACCCTGTCACTGGCCGTAAGGCAAAGCTGTGACACTGGATAACAATCAGCTTCCAACTTCGCGGGTTCAGCCACTATGCCACTTGCGTTGTCCGAGCGTTGCGTAATTAACATCTGGAGACTAAGCTGATATACCGGAGTCTCGGGTGTTGTCCGGAGGGCTACTGAATGGTCCAATGCCCACAGGGCCTTCAAACCCGGGATCGATGGACTGTTTACGGAAATCAGGAATCGTACTGGAACATACTCACTCTCCAACCGACCCATCAATGTAGTTTCAACCTGTAGTAAAATTCGATGGCCAGTAACACACTGAATACGTAATTCAGTGGGTTTGACAGGCACACTGAGCTGGGTCATTTCAAAAACTGCTTTGAAAAAGATAAATTCGCAGCTTTCAGTGTCCAAAATGAATTGATGCTGCGAGCCGCATTGGAACTGGGTCATTCCGAGTAGGAGTTCATTAAATCCTTTCGCGATTTTCAATGCTAACTGGAGTGAATCTACTGGTAATGTGCCGCAGAATGATCGACCGTCACTTCAAAGAAGTCATAGTACTGCTGGAATATCAGAAAGGGCTCAGAGCACGTCAGGTCTGGCTTCAGCAATAGCTTTTTATGCAGCTCCGGATGATTCACACCGGCAATTAATTTATCATGCAGTTGGGTCTCCAACAAGTTCCCAAGATAGCATCTCGCAGCCTGCACCTGCAGCATAGGGATGAATCCACGGAATTTCATGCTTGAATCTAGGATCACCAGATGGAAGTTAACACTTTCTGTCGCTGGAAAACTGAATGAAACAAGGTAGCCTAGGAACAGAGCCTTCAACTACTCGAATGAAAATGATGCAGATGATCTTGGATACTCTTGCCTTCAAGAAAAAGACAGTCGGATTCTTCTTTTTCATATCAATGCGAATGCTGCATCATAACTCGGATCTTCAAATCCAAACTTCGATTTTGGATGCACTGGCACGCAGTTTCAGCTGTTCAGTTCCTGGCAGCTCCACGGCGCGACGCCAGTTGTACTATTCGTAAAGTTCAGATTCGCATAACATACTGAAATCACACCAACCCTGAACTACACAAACAAAAAATGGCAAGGAGATCGAGGCTGCAGAACTGCAGGATGACTTTATTGCAGAATTATATCAAAGAAAATAATTAGTAGATCAAAATTTACCGAATCAGCGGGATTTGGTTATACCTGTTTACGGCGCTTCTGATTGGTTGGTGCTACTCAGTGTACGTGGCTACGAAGCTGTACCGGGTCATGTCCCACATGACTTCCGCTGAATAATCACAAATATTTTTTGGAATTTTCCTGCTCACAGAGTTTGGATAGTTATTTTTCGGAGTCTTGTATAAATGGTTAACATTGAGAAAGCGTTACAAACTATTTGATTCAGTCATCACGTGAGGAGAAGGGCGTCAGAAATTCGCGAGTGAAATAACAGATCAGTCAAATGTTTCATTTCGCAGTTAATAAGATCGCACTTGTCGATATGCGAATATCAGGCAGAGAATGGAATTATTTGATGCGTCTTCACAAGAGATTACATAACTGTATCTGTATCTAAGTGCTATGTTGGTCCAGTTCATTTGGCCTCCGATATTTCCTGTTTAGCTGCTTGGGCACGAAATCAGAAGCGGTATCCATGAGGTGATTTTCCGCGTTGTCTACGAAAATCTGACTCAGCGAATGAGAGGGATTTCAGATGTCCCGAGATTGACGAGCCATGTCGCCAGATAGATGGAGAAACCAGGCCAAAAGTTCAACTGGCAAACAGTCACTATCCTCTTCTATCACAAGTCACTTATTGACCGCAAAGCTTCTGCTGTACAGAAAGATCGTGTCTGTTCAGATATATGTAGTGACCTCAGTCTTGCTGAGAAAATGACCTTTTTCCGGACACCATTTTAGATCTATTTTCTCTACGATCTTTTCTGACGCCTGATTTCGACCTCTCCTTTATGTTCGGTTGTGTACGTCTAACTGAACTGACTTTTCCGAGGTCTCTGTTCACCTCGTTTTTGAATCACTTTTACTTTCGGTTCGTTGCCGACTGTGCGCGCTCGCGGTTCGCTTTCTGCTTCACCGTTGCATTCGTTTGCTTTCAGTGTATTGCTCGTATCGGTACTATTTAGGTACCACGATGTACAGAAAACACTTTCGTATCTGTCCATCGACTCGGGTCTTCTCTTTTCGTTCGATAGAGGGGATTTCGTTGATATTTCGCTGTGACACCGGATAGAAGACACGATCATAATCCGCACTCGAACGTATTCTACACATCTAAACTTTGATGTGGTTGTTGCAAGCTACTGTCTGCACATACAAAAGAGATTATTCGCTCTCATGAAGAAAAACGGAAATTGTGAAGCCGTCACTGTTAATCTCGCGTATCCAGTTGTAAAGTTCAATATAGCTACATATTTTAGCACGCACCTGATGAGGAATAGCGCAATACATCTGGATATAAAATGGGCGCACATTCTCTATTATTTCTTCCAAAGAGAGCTGTATTCTTTTGAATACCTAACAACGCTACTTCTCCAACAGCACTGCCGATTTGTTCTTGTTAACGATATGCAAAAAGAAATAGAGTTTAGCGCACTTAAGAGAAAAACAAACAACTTTCAGACCATGAAACGTATTGAAAAGTCTTCCAAAGACAGTTTTTTCGAGACTTTCATGTCTGAATGGTATGCTCGTTAGGACTTGGTCAGCCCTGAGCTGGTTACGTCAGTATCATTCGGTTTTGCACGAAGATTTTTTAGCAGCTCTTGCATGATGGCGATTTGAATTCCTTATCTGCTGGATTCTATAAATAATGAAAGCGTCATTCAACTATTCTGAATTCTGACCAATCGAACATTGTTGATGTGCCACGCAGAAGTTTGTTCTACACAAATTACCTTTTGATTACTCTTGTACAACTGTTGGTCGTTTGATCTTCCGTCTGAGTCTGTATTAGCCTCTGGATGCAGGGAGCAACCGGTAGTGAAGCTCAGTGCCTGATTTATCAGGGGAGTACTCACATTGACCAATCAGATTGCAGCTTCCAAGTTCAATCACAGTAAGATAAAATAACATGAAACGCCTAAGCTATGCATGGATATTTTCAGATGCACCCCAAAAGCGAAGGATCCGTAATGCTGTACTGCTGAAAATCCTAGCGGGAAACCAGTTGAAGTTAATGTTTCCTTCGTCGGTGGGTTTAAACCGTCGTCAAGGGTTGATCTCAGATATATTGACACCACTATGTAGCCTGCGAAAAGAAATGTAAACCAAAAGACTACGCTGAATGTGACATGTGAACACTAGTTGAAAAGAGTCAAATTGTTTTCACTGGTTAGATCTCTCTCTCTCTCTCTCTCTCTCTCTCTCTCTCTCTCTCTCTCTCTCTTTCCCTCTCTACCCGTTGCTCATCATGTGAAGATTATGTGTTGATGGAAATGCGCCTGCGATTGGGAATATCGGTGGTACGATAAGCGTTTTGACGACGATGGGCTCGTTGAGATTAAATCGAAACGAACGGGTTGATTATTAATTTTAGGTCACCGAAATCTGAGAGAATGCAACATTCTCTTCTAACTGCGAAGAGAGGCTGTGCGAACTGACCAACGCGTTTATCTTCTGTGCCGTTTAGAGATTGTGGAGTAGCATGGAATCACCGAAGTTTAGATTGAAGGGCTTGACAATAAAATCTAACTCGTTATTTGGCGTCTTATGTCTTGGAAAAGATATTTCCCGGTGGTCAGTATGAAAAGGACAGTGTTCTTTTTTCTAGTACACAATTCAGTACCTCCACAAGTAACATTACAATGGTTTAATGTGGTTCCTTGGATTTGGTCTTCATTGATTTTTGAGTATTCTGAACATTCCTAACTGTCCATGACCATAAAAATAAAACAAGATGGCTCAGATCACGTGATAGATCAAATTTGCTAAAGATGGCCCAAAGATCGACATCGATTTCTTACCCTGTCGAACAAAAACTTGATTGACGTCCAGAAGGAGTTCACAACCATCTACGATCATACGTTCAATGGCCAGATTTTTGCGTATATTCTCCGTCTCGCTTACTTCATCGTGCATAATCTGTGAGCCATGGCCAAAAGAAACGGTGGGAGGGAAGGGAGGGGGGGGGGTGGAGGACAACAGAGGGAGTTTCACGTGTAGTAAAGATGATATGACTTTTGGAAACGAAACTACTTTTTAAAAGAAACAATAACAGTAACGTTCAACAAGCTGTTGAGAGCCAGCCCGGATAACATTGTGGTTAAGGTGTTCGATTCACATTCGTTCACCCCGGGTTCGAGTCCTTGTGGGGCTCGGTGGATGTGCACTGCTGACGATTTCTAACAAGAATAAAACAGCTGTACAGGACTTCCATGGTTTCCATGGCTTCCATGGCTGAGCTATGAAGTTGCTTGATGAATTTTATTATAGAAACAACAGGAATGATCATAGTATTTACGGGGACAATAATTATGTCTATATTTCACTTTACAACTATTTTTCAGGAGCATAGTTGAGACTATTAAAGGAATAATCAGGCCTTGATAACTATCACTTGATCATGAAATCTTTACGAAAGCGTGGATGAAGCTAATCGAATTATTTAGTCAAACTGATCTGATCTCGCAACTCGAAAGTAGAGAAAACACCGTGCGAATAAGTTTTTGAAGTGACTGGTCTCGGGGAGGGAAATAATTTACGAAAAGTGAAGATTCTTTGCAACATATTCGCCCACCGTGGATATGGATTCTATACCGCATGGAATCTTCGACTCGTCAACTTAGCAGGGGACACACCTGAAGGGGGGGGGGAGGTAGAGGAGACCAGAGATGAACCAATAGCTGAGCAATTATCGGTTGGAGTTTTGTTTCGTTTCAATACTTCAGTTCATCTGACACTTCTATACCCAAACATGACCAATTCCCAAAGGAAAACCACGGTGATCACAATCAGTCGAAGTACCATAATTCTTCTCAGTGTTGTCATTGCGTCACTACTTCTTGCTGGGACACCGGCCATTCGCCCAACACGAACCCTGATACACATGGCTTGTCGCGAAGGAATCGACGGGACCCTACCACTTGACTCAAGGTTGATCGGAAGACCTGAGGTTTGTGCGTGAAAGGTAGAGTCTAAAGAACAATTTGCGAAGCAACCTAACACCTATGCTTCACACTACTTGTAAGCAGTCGTGAGATATATACAAGTTGATAGTACTTTTGCTTGACTAACTGTCCTTTGAACTCCACCTTTCACGCACAAACCTCAGATCATCCGACCAACCCTGCACTAGGAAGCACCTTACTCGAGTTTCGCTCTTGTTAGAGGTCATCCATGGTGAATGCCCTCCGCCACACTCAGGGTCTGAACCCGGGTCTTTCCAATCTTGAAGGTCATGCTTTACCAACTGCGCCACTCTGCTCCTGTGAAGGAAGACCTGAATCACGGAGTTAATTTTGTTCAGATGCGGTCCTGTGTGACGGCCAGTAGGGCCAGACAGCTTCGAAGGGAGACAATCATTGTTCCGTTTTTACTCCAAGCGAATGCCTCGCACCAAGTCCAGTGTTCACATGATGGGCAAATTATCATCATTCCCACACACTACTCGCAAGTAATTATGAGGTACATAGGACGGTATTAGTACACAATTTATGCTTTATCCCGTCAAAGTTTTCCAAATAACCGTCAAAACTGATCAGAAACTTAGAAGTCAGATTTGTTTCAAGCCTAACCCAGTGAGACATTTTCATAACTTTATAACCCAATTTACTGGCCCCAAGTTGCCCCGATTCCCATGAATAAAATCATTCGATCAATAGGGTGTTCAGCTTAACTCAATTTTTTCTAACAGTTCAACGAAAAACTAAAAATTACCTTCACCCGAAACCAAAGTATGTGAATGATTCTTTCACAGTTATCTAATCTGACCATCCTTAGTGTGAGTTCACCGGGGATTCACAACCGTGGGTTAGTCATAGCTATCACTGTCAGCGAATCACTACCGGGTTTCTCTGGTAGATTTTCCAACAATGAGCATCCACCCGCCCTCCTGATGTACAACTGGACTAACTAAGAGTTAGAACACTTGCCGAGTGCATGGGTATGAACACAGCTGAACAGAGAGATACCGGGTTCGCACACCTGATGAGTGGCTATGATCGTGAAACTGGTTGCGTGTTTAGGAGAACATTTGTCTACTCACCTATATACTGCGTAGTTTCAGTATGTTAATGATGGTTACAAATGTACGTCATTCAAGCACCTGTAAAAAATTCACAACTGACGTACAAAAGCGTGGTTTGGTGTACAGATATTTGAAATGTTAAGTGGGAGATTTCCGAAAGTAAATGATTTTATGGTTAGTTGACTAACTGAATGACAGTCCCTCTAAGATCTGTATGATATTCATTCGTAATTGGGCCAACTATCCACTGTACCGTCCGTAGACGACCTGTTGTGTGAATGTGGTAATAATGACCGGCGTTAATCAAAAAGGAGCTTCTCAGCAAACCGCGGAACGTAGCGCCTTGGGTTAGAACTCTGCCGTCGCATGGGTAACTGCTCTCTTAAACTTTCTTTAGAAATATTGTATCAAAGTTATATGGTCAGTCGAAGAAGCAGCAGACCTCTCCTATTGATACATTTTCCCATGGTATTGTTATTAAAGAACCAAAGAACTTTTATGGTTCCCCGTTTACCGGAGGGATTTTCTCTGATGATAGAAGCGTTCACTAGAAAAATAGTTCGAGATCGGCACCTTTGATCCCGTGCGGTGAAACAGTGCGATCACACACACCAAAAAAAATCAAACACACGAATATGACCGCGCAAGCTAGTTGAATCCCGGGGACAGGGCTGTAACAAGTTGCTGCTGGCCTGTTGGGCAATTACAAGTTCTGAAATAAGTAATTCCGACACTGAGGGGGAGGGGGGGGGGCAGTAGTGATACCAAAGTCAAGTGGCATTTTTTGTAGTCATAGATCAGATGATATCTAGGACCAGAAAGCCTCGATATTCTGGCTGTGTGGACAACAAGGTCAATCTCATCCGACTATTGAGTGATTTTGAGATTGATAAAAACTTCAGGTCAAAAATAGTTTGTTAATTGAATGTCTACTAAAGAACTTATTCCGTCAGGTCCCATTCATTTTTCTACTTATGATGCCATATCAGCGCAACAGACGCATATACACTCGAGTGTACTTGCACCACATTTCTATTTCCTGCAGTGAATGAACGGAATTTATCTATCCAAAGGAAAAGTGTGAACACAATGACATGCTACGGGAAGTTAAGTGGTATCAGGGAAAAGTTACTACTCTAGTGTCGACTAGCTAGTAGAAGGAATCTTCCTTATTTTCTAAAACTGGAGGGAATGGTTGAACACAATAAGTCTCTAGTTTTATGGGTATGTGAAGAAAAGGCGGATCGTTGGAAAGTGTTGTCAAAATTGCTTGAGTGGTATTTTGCAGGTGTAATGAAAATCTCGAAAACATGAATTAGAAACCCATACTTGTTCAGGTAAGATAATATGTTGGATGATGAAGAACTGAAGGGGTATCTTTTTAGAACTGCGCACAGATCATGTTCTTGAAATGCATTTTGAAAGAAATGCTTTGGGATAATATCAGTGTTTGGCAACACATATGAGATTCCAAAACTTGGTGACAAGACACTAACTCCGTGCATTCCTTTCACGACGCTATACTTATGTGAGTCTGAACTTGGTTCACTTTTGTCAATCAAAACAAAATTCAGCAATCGGCTGGATACGCACGCAGATACACAAAATGCCTGTTAACAACAAAGTGCCACGATTTAAAAAATAATCTCGCACCCAATGTACAGGAACAAAAGAGTCATCAAATGTGATTATGCAACTCTGATTTTTAGCTGGCTTTGGGGATGCGAGAACATACAAAAATGTTTTAGAGGTACGGAATATGAAACGGGGTTGGGACCCCCTGTTCTACGCGAGTGACTTGTCAGATGTGGACACAATCTCCACAAACGGGATCTGACGTGATTCGAACAACTCTGTTTGCGGCATTTCGGGTAGGTCGAGTTCTGGGAGCGTCAAGTGGCATCTTTGATCCACTTCACTTCAGATAGTTTTGACGGAGCTTAAACTGAAGCTCAGTGTGTAGTGATTCATTCGGTAATTACCTGCACAATGAATAGTTATGTTTTACGCACTTTGCTGAACCAGGTGAACTTTGATGCCTACGAACTGTTGAAAACTCCATAAGTATTGTCTGCAGAGTTGACAAATGTTTTGAGTGGGTGATCTTTCGACAGTGGTGAACACTTCCTTCAAGTTCTACAAAAAGAGACTGACAAGAGAACGAACAGTTCATCGTGAAGAATAATTTCCGAACCAATCACTGTTCACCTTGTCCACCGGCTATGGCCGTCTTGGATAAAGGCTCTGGTCGTTGTTTTAGAGCGACCATTCCAGTTTCTGAATTGTTGATCTCATCCACAATTTGGTGACTCCCAAACTTAGCCGCTGCATGGAATGTTACTAAGCCTGATCTATGGTGGTCTCATGCGAATGTCTAGCATTGGTCAAAATATCGTCGTTACCGATGCCACCTCTATGATACAGCGGGCTGCTGACGATAAACTGCAGACTTCCTGCGTTGTAATCATAGATAAGAAGCATAGAATGAGAAGTTAGGAGTGATTTTATTCAGCAACACTACACTTTGATCCGTGTGAATAGTAGGAAATTCGAATTGTATACGAAATGATATCCCGTGGACTATTAGTTCTCAACTGTCCATTGAGAATCACGGAAGCTTTTCACAACTGTTTCGTCCTTGTGTGAATCATCGGTTATAGCCCCAACTAGGACTCGAACTTGAGGTGAGCGACGGATATTCAAAACCGTAACTGTCAGGTTCTCCTGCCTGGTTCTTCATAGAGTCCATTGACGTGCGAGTGTCTCCTTGTTGATGTACATTGACTGAATGCTCATGTTTCACGTAGTTTCCACGTAAAATAAGCCGCTGTGAACCAGTCTGGTGATAGGGTGTTTGACTCGCCATCGTCTGAGTCCTTGTTAAACTCACGGTCAAGTCCGTGGTGAGATGTGCGCTGAAACTACAGGACGAATCGCCTCAGTTTTTGTTGTTGAAAAATGTGCCTTATCAAGTCGCACTAAACCGAGGACTGATTCCAGACAGCGATGAAATCACCGGCATAAATTCTGTCTGTCTTGTCCAAAGGAAGTTTTCGACTAAGTGAATTCACTTGGGTTTCCATAATCTATCAGACAGACTGAGATAGTCGAATCTTTCCCGTCTGTATACGGGCGTTCCAATCACGTCGAGCCCGATAAGTTTTCTCATGTATCGATTATTTTATCGTATGCCCTCAAATCCATTTTTCAAGCTTCATTCAAACTAAGGAAATATACGAAAATTGGAGTCAAATTTGCACATTTGCCTTCAAGGAATGTTTGACTTTCTCAACCCATCCCGCCCCAGTCCGTCCCACCCCATCATGTATAAGTTTCTCGATAAGGAAAAAAATCGAACTCTTATTTATTTCTATATGGTAGCATGTCCTATACAGAATGAACAAAAATATTCCTCTCTTAGGATAATGGTTCCGTTGAGTTCCGCTCATTCGTGTGATTTTTGCTCGAAGTGATAATCACTCAAAATCAAAGTCCACGGGTTGTTCTAGTTACTTCTAGGTGGATGGATGTTCCCTAGCCTATGTACATGCATTCACACGTAGTCTGACAGAATCCGATCGGAAATGGGCAGTTCCAGGTCATTAGAACACGGCTCAACGAGAGGTCATATGATGTGTTATTGCGGTTGAGCGTGCGAACATTTTATCGACCGATCAACCGGGAAAAAGAGCTCCGCCCTTATTTATCAAGATTGACGAGGTTTGCATAGTAAGTTAAACTCATTTTTGCCTACTCAAATCAACTATAAGTGTGGTTTCCCGTTAAAATTAAAAGAACGGGTATAATGGGTGAAAAACACTGCAAAAATACTGGTTAGGCTGCGTTCAGATCTGCACTTTTCATCTTGGAATAGTTCGTACTAATTAGAGAGGATAGTGGCAGACACATTGTCCGTAGACGGCCTGGCTCGATTGGAAGACAGCACGGCTTCAGCTGTCTAGAATGGACTGCAAGTTTGGAGCAGTGAACCTGGGTGGACGTACCGGTCAGTCGCCAGCAATTTCGTTGGGACCGACCGGAAGCCAACCATCCAGTCGGGTTTGCAGCCAGGTCAACCACTCAGAAGAGCCGGTTATGGATAGCAATTGAACCACTAGGTTACCCTGTAAGGCTTTGGTTATGATCAGCACACATCTAATGTAATCTATATACTGGTACCACTAGAATAAAATGAATCGAACGCAGAAGATTATTCTTACAACAGCTAGGCAGATGGACAAAAACACTGAGGACTTTGAACTTACATGTTTAATGGTCGGTCAAGATATGCTTTTGAATCGGGACTGGCACAAGAAGACTAAACGTTGGAACACTGTTTGCTCATGAAACTAATGACCATCAAAATCACCATGGTTTTTTTTTATCTGACTCGGCCCCGTTAGGATTATGAGCGCAGCATATACAGAACAGGCTTTTGGCGGAGTGCTTCAGGTCAACTCTGAACTGCTACGTGCTAGAAGATCTCTCCTTTCTGTTGGGTTTATCCCAGAGACCCTTACGGACACTGTCAGCTTTGCATTAGGAATCACTTAGTGATGGACTTAAATCACCCGTGACTCAATCTAATCCCGTTTTTGTGTAGCTTGTCCGCTCCGGAAAGTAGGGATTAACTCATTTCGCATTATATCTGTTTGAATCTGACTAACTAGCAACATTTGGACAAAATATTCAAGGAGGTGACTGACAAACAGCCGTTTACATCTTATCAAAGAACGTACATTGATGAGACCTCTTTTGTTCACCTCAGGTAGCTACCCAAGCATGAAGATATATGCCATCCGGAAAGGTCTCCCCACTCTGCTCTATATTTACCCTCCAGGATCAACAACATGTGTTCCCGGGACGTACTTACTTTGAAGTGTAACTGGAAGTTAATCCGAGACTGCTTTGCAATAGACCAGAATTTCAATAACCGATCGTTTCCCATTAGTCTAGAGGTACACTATCTGTGCCTGTTACGTCACTTGAAAGATAACGAAGCCAACTAACTCGACTTTCGAAACCGTTTATTCGCCACAGAATGTGGTTGTTCTTTTCGTAGAAGAGAAGCGATGTTGAACGGGCTTATCAATGTTCGGATTGATAACAGAGTTCACTTAGTCTAACCTCCTGGATCCATGCGCATTCGCTGCTGCACTCGATCGCTCGCATACGCGCACACTCAATGACTCTGACAACGATACTTTGCTCAATAACAATTCACTACGAACCGGCGGCTTTTTTTGGCCCCGCCGAATGGATACACAGCCTTTGCTCGCTCTTTTCGCCACGTACTTACTTACATGAAAGTAAATTAGATTTCTTATGTACCATGTGCTACCGTTAACTGCGCATAAAACGAACAGTGAATCTCCGGCCGGAATATTCACCGGTGCTGGTGGCGGTGATGTGGCCAGAGATTCTTTCTCTTCATGGGCACTGAGTTTGAACCCAGCGGTCGCCGTCCAAATTGGTGGTCGACAACAAGCCCGCTATCTCCCGGTTCAATACAACCCGGTCTGACCTATTGGGACCTGCTCCTCCACGTTTCCGGGTCACCAACTGCCGGTTATCTTGAACAGTGCAGTGGAATTTAGAGACCCTTCGAGTGCTTTTAAGAGACTGCTAAATATAGCTCTTTCTTCACTTGGAATCCATCACATAGCTCCCGAGTATGCACGATCACTCCGATAATTATCTGTATTTTAGGTTAATTCTTGGGTTTCAGAAAATCGGTCAGAGCAACCAATGATGTTCAGTGCAAGCCGGTCGACGATTTTCATTAGTACATGAGAAACCAGAGCAGCTTTGACTGCGTGATGATTTGCGGATGGTTTCTGAATGTTCTGTGCGGTCCGGTTTCACTATATATATATATATATATATATATATATATATATATATATATATAATTAGGTAATTAAGTAAATAATTCAATTTCTTGATAACTGCATCTAACGAAATGAATTTCCGAAGACTTACTGGAAGTCACTGAGATGTGCCTGAATAGGACCTTATTAAGTTACTCTAAAGCGTCATCCGAGAAATCAAGTGGGTACTCTACGAATGAACGCACAACACTTGGAATGAAACAACGCACCAAGACAATTTAAATGGTCTAGGCGAACATAAGCTCATCCGGTTTGAGAGTTCAGTTACCGAAGTGATAATAAAACGGATCGATAGGATGATAATGAAACTGTAGGATACCATAAACGAGCCAAACCCGCGAACTAGTTTCCCAACAAATCTAGAGCGGTATGTACACAACTTTTCTCAATCGTTTACGGATGCACCAATTCTGGAAGCGGTATCACTAGGTTTGAGTTCCTGTAGTCCAACTATGAAGAACGATCAACTTGGTGTAGAAGTGCAGTTTGACAATTTGTACTCTCAAACTCGCCCATTAACAGTGAGATCCCAGGAAGCGACTGAGGATTTCAAGTCTACCCTAGTTCACTGTTCTTGTCAATATCTTCGAACCCAGAACAAGGTTAGGAGCGTCGTCAGTAACCGACACGGGGAAGCTTTAGGAATTCTGAGAGGGAATGGGGACGTCGTCATTGACAGACCTGACAAACCCTTCGGAGTTGTGTTATGAATCTTACAGACTACATTGGTGAAATGGATACCGCTCTAAGTGACCCGACGAAATTTGCAGAATCCAAAAGAGAGAAGAATAAAACTAAGACAGTGGAAGAACAACTTACTATAAGATCATAATTATATTTCGAATGGCACTTATTAACAGTTACGACCGTTGGGTACTAGTATTCCTGGTCTATATATGGCTTACCGAAGTCACGTAAATTGGGGATACCGCTACCATCGATACAATACGTAAGAGCTTCTCCCTATCACTCGACTGGTTGTTGGTTCGTCGATGTACTGTAACAAGGACTCAGAAGCAATGTTCAACAAAGCATGAACGACACTTTTCAGTTCTTGGAACTAAGAAAAGGATAAAATACGACAGGACTTCGAATGGCCTCTGTGGATGTCAGATTACTATTTGCCAAAGTCCCACTGTTGGAGACTGTCGAATATCTGTACAGTTATCCAAAAAGAAAACGAAATAAATGTTGGTACTCCGTTAGCCAATCTAAAAGAACTACTACCACGATGCACACTAATTGTTCAGTTTGACTTCAACGGTAAGATTTACGAAAACTCTGATGAAGTTGCAATTGGCACACCTCTGCGACCCTTACTTACCGACATTTTCCGTGACAGACTAGAAAATCGGGTACTCAAAGATACCACAAAAGGACTGAAGGACTACCCAGTCAGTGTCAGACAACTGGCAGGGTCTTCGAATTCGGCCGCCTTGTCCTTTCTATCTCCGGACCTTCATGCTACTCGTCTCACTTTTCACGTCATTTTCCTTTTGTTTCCATTGTAATTTTTGGGCAATTAAAGTCACACTGAATATTGAACTCTAAAGAGAATGCCTTATTTTGTGTCATACACGAACAGCTTTATGGAATCTAACAAGTTCACTAGCACTGTGGCGAAAACTCCATCTGGTGGATCATTATGGAACAGAGTAAAAAGAATCCCCGGATAATCTAAGAGCCTCATGAAGAAGCATCGCCTCGGTTGGAAAGTTTCTTTACGAAGGCTGAAAGTCACTAACATGAGTGTACCCACAATGACGAGTTGCAACTTACCCTGGTTGCTGGGTAATTTGTGTGAATTATCCGGTTTTGGGAATACTAACAGCTGGGTATGCTTTTGCTCCAAGAAAGTTGGCTGCACAACAACATCTAGGATGAAACAGTCAACTTTGAAGGTTTCATACTTTTCCGGGTAGACCATTCAGTTCCCTATAAAATTCGCCGTGGTGTAGTCGTCACCTGTCAACGATCGATAGTCTAAATTATCCCGAAAATGGTTCCCTCATTCCGCGGCACATATCAGTGTTTCTGCTCATAGGTGTAAACCCAAACATTTGACTCATTACAGGTCCTTTGTTATCGCCGATATATCGATATCGATTGGTTGTCCGCGTAGTATGCGTGACTTTAACGAGACATAACATGCATAATCTGCGATGACTTCAGTAGGTCGGATGTTGGCTTTCTTAAGATATTTAGGCTGTAAAACATTGTTATCTTCCCAAGCAGACTTGCAGCCCATTTGGATCTGTGCTTTGTGAATAATCCCTACGTGTTCAATACTGTTTGTCGTTCATCAATTGGAAGTTCGGATCATGCGACCATAAAATTTTCTCCTAATATTTAGGGAAAGAACAACCACCAGCTGTTTACGCATTGCGACCACCGGAAGAGACGTAAACGTTAATACAACCCGGACAACCTGGCTAGACTCGCGGACCTGATTGCAGGGACCGATCGTACTATATTTCCACCATCAGATTTATTTTTGTTTCGCGGTCACCAGACGAACTACCTACCTAGATTTTGGCTTTGACATATGTTGCCCAATTGGAACTGTACACATTCGTGCACATAGATTTTCATCCCCTCATCTAGAACACCTTCGTCGTGCATACAAATCTAGAAATTGTCCCCCCCTTGTCTAAATTCTGTTGGAGTCAGTCAAAGTTGAGCCACAAAAACTGAATGCCATATACTTTCTGACTCTGACGACAAATAAAAGTAGTTGCGATACTTGGAAAGTTCTCGTGCAGTTGAGCGGCAAAAACTCAAGGAAACTCGAGCCAGCGGTAGGTGTTGAAGAACTCAATCAAAACTCAATAGGAGACAGCATCAGCCTCGATTTTCGATACCAACAGTTGTTTGGTGCCTATCAGTCATTTCTTTAATCCCCTTGAAGTATAAAAAAAACTGTCCCAACTTCAACCTGATAAAGCTTGTGACCTTGATGGGCTATCGCCACTTGTGATGGAGGAATGTGCCGCTGTGTTATCCGCTATCGTACCCGACCTTTTCAATCGCCGCTTAACTCACACAAAAATCCCTGACGGATGAAAAGTGGCCTCCATCACACCTGTACTCAAGAAGGGAATTAACAAGTTTCGCCTGGTAACATGTCCCTCCGTGACCCTCAAGGTGTGTGAAAGCTTACTAGCCTAATGTGTCTAACCCTGACCAATTCTCTTACCGTCTTTCACGTTCAACCCTCGAGGCCCTCGCTTCCCCCATGCATTCGGTCTTGTCATTGCCGGATCAGTGAAGTATGACTGTTTCTTCGATTACCATGATGCATGGGCAGATCCAAGCTGTTACAAATCATGGTGGATAGCGGAATTCAACCAAATTATGCATACTTGCTGTCCAAACACTATTCTGTTCGACAGCAGTTTACACAATTTCATGGTAAAACCTCCTCCACGCTTACAGCCACACAAGATGTCTTCCAAGGAGCTCTTCTATCTCCTTTTTTGTTTTCTACGTATATTTCCTCTATGCCTGTCAAGGACAACTGTATGCTTATAAAATATTCCGAAGATGTGATTCTTAGTGTGTCATACCCTAATCAGTCTACACAACCTCTTCTACCAGATAGCAATAACTAAGCCTGCTAATTGGTCCTTCATACATAACCTGCTGGTGAATTCATCGAAGCCTCCCAATTTATTGTTTCGTCTTCACAAATGGATTGGGTATTCTAATCTTTCGGAATCAACTCCCTCCTTGCTCATAAACCGTGGATGCATCGGGAGCAGTTCATCAGTGACGCTCCTCGGCGTTATCAGTAACCGTGACCTTTCGTGATGTGAACAAGTTGCCGCTGTCTTTCTGAAGATAAGGTGGCTTACGTCTTATGTTTTAAGAACCAACTCCTTCGGTACTTCACTTCTTCTCATCGGAAAATTTTGTTTACTCCTGCATTCTACCCCACTGACTCTATGCTTCTCTTGTAATATTCCCTCGATCGCTTGTTAAAGAGTCTAAGCTAATTGTCCGTTCCCCGAGGCACTTATCTACAAGTGGTGGTATACCTCGCAATCAGTTAACCCATTTTATAATGGGCCAACACATCAATTCATGTACAATGTTCTCCCGTAGGATATCGGCCGACGAATTGCACCGGCTTTATCTTCACCCCAGTGAATATATTTCCACTTCATCCAAACTATTCCACCATAAACACTTAAGTACTCGTAGCAAAACCTACTGGTCCTCTACAGTACCGTATCTCGCCCGTTTCCATGCCAACCCGGATACTGTCATTGCAGAACTAAACTTATTATTGAGTTGACATTATATTTCACTATTTGTATCATTTTGTAATTGGAAGTGATTATGTAGCTTTGAATATTCATCTTCTGGTGTATAAAGCACATACTTGGGTTCATTTGACTTGCCGACGATATTCTTATTTTGATTGACAAACATATTTGTCTGGATGAACCGGTGGAAAAGTTTAACCAAGCACACAGTGCGCTCAGTTTCAGGTCCGAAGTGGAATTAAGAGACTAGTTCGAATTTCTAGGTGTAAGCCCTATAAAAAGTGAAGATAGGAAGCTTGCCAGCCGCTTTTATCAGAAGCCAACATGGGCCGGCAATTGCATACATTTTTCCAATTTCGAGCCTCCAAAATGCAAACTGAACCTAGTCCGGTCCCTAGAGTCCCGCATGCGGAACGTCTGTTCCGAGGAAATAATGAATGGGGAGTTAGAACGTGAGACAAATGCTAACAAACTATGAGTGCCCGGAAAGTTTTACTTAAAAGGATGTTCTGGAAGTACCTAAGTGACCCGTGATAATGATAGTCAAGAAGAATTGCACTTGCAACCTCCCTTCAAAGGAAAGTTTAAAAGTGAACTGCTGGTTCGGCGCCTAAGAGGTGCGGTTACTCGCACATTTCCAGAAGCCACTCTATGCACCCACTTCACTAGCTGGTCCATGGTTTCTTTGAATATGAAAGACAAAATGCATATTCTTTCCTCTTCCATGTTAACCTATTCACATGTTTACTCATGTTCGGTAAGCTATGTACGTTAAAACGACTCGGCGACTGTCTCAAAGAATCAAGGAACACAAACCGGCTTCGCTGAGGTCAGAAACTAGAAGAACCGTACCTATAGCAATCGTACCTCGCCTTGTCGACACAGGGCACCAGATGGACAACGAAGCCTTCAAGACAATTTACAAATTGCCTGTGAATTCTTCGAAGACAGTTCGCCAAACCAACTTGAGAACAGCGGAGGCAGTAGCGATTAGGCTGTTAAATCCACCACTTTGTTCATATAAGCGATTTGTCAAATCACTTGAGCTACCCTGACCGCAATCCGAAAATGGGAGACAAAATCAAGGTGACCTCGACCACGACCTTTCAGTCGTGAAAGGAAGCAGCTAACGCACCTCAGATGTATTTCCTACACTGGATTTTCCCAACCACGAACAACCAACTTCCCATCCTGTTCCGAACCGCACAACACCCATAACATTGATTAACCAATCTTAATTCGATACTGTAAACACCCTCTCTTTTCTCCCGAAAATTTGCATTCCTATCATTATATATATATATATATATATATATATATATATATATATACGATCCGTACAAAAACTGGTAGTAGATGGAAATGATTATTCGGTGGTACTCGTGCACGAATAAGTTGGCTTCTGACCCACCCCTTCCCTAAAAACTGATGGCAAAAAAGCAGAAAACTACCGATGTTGAGATAAATTGATTGGCGTGGTTTCTGGGGACTATTCTCTTGCCCAAGTATCCTGGTATAAACAGTATGTGGGACCTACATTTTTCGCATCTTAACCAGTAAATGCACAGCAATTTCAGATAGTCTTACCTCTCAGAGATGAAAAGAAGGCGAAAAATTTGTAAAACTATTCATCAAGAAGTCTGAATGTGAATTGCGAATATCAAAACAAGAGGTTTATGTTCACATGGTGGATATGGTGGGAGTGTATATCATTTTTCAAATAGTAATTCATTGGTCCCTCTCTATTCTTTATACCTTATTTCAGCTAGCTGGACATAGGGCCCGCCCACTTAAGAAAGTTTCTAAGTTACACCCAATCTCTTCTCGCCTATCATTTATGCTCCTGAGGTGCACTGCAGATAAAGCATAATGACCCCGTTCTTCAACTCTGAGAATAAATTCCCAATTGCACATGAACCTTTGAAGTTAGTGACTATCAAGACCTACAAAGTGTGTACAAATGAGTCCATGTAAGATGTGCAACCTCATGTGCGACATGACCCGGCGTATTTCCGTCCAGCAAAATGATCTCGTCTGCCTGACTGAAAGAGACATTTTATTTCAACCTGATAAATTCTGCTTTATTTAGGGTCCTGTTGATAACACTTTCCCAAAGAGTTTGGTCACGGTCTAATGTGACTTGCATCAGCCGAAGTAATGAGTAGTGCGACCTGAAATCATTGGACCGAGTTCATAAGAGAACTTCGCAATACGAGCCACGATTTTTGAGCCCTCTACATCTCAAGTAAGATCATACAAGGTGACTCGATAACTAAAATGATTTGCAACGCGGTTCAGCTTCTTTCTCGTAAGCACCTTTTTCCGGGTTGCTATGACCGGCTTTCGATGGGCGGAAAAATGCAGCATCTCACTTTGTTTCATTGGTCTTCAGCATCGCACACATCATTTCACTGGAAAATCTTGCTGAGTAGACATAATACCCTTTCAACGTTCCTTTTGCACGCCATGGGAATGAAAACCTTATCCAAATCGAATTTCTAGTCTGTTTACCAACTGGTTCCTGTTGTAACACCATGCAGTAAGAGAATATTGCAAAATAACTGGTTGTCACCGACGGGAAGATTCTGAGCAATGTCTGTCAGAAAAACACGTGCCCCGTGTGCCGGTCGAATTTCATCCGTTTTCTATTCACTAAAATGGCATGATATTCTGGTTTCGGGCAAACCTTCACCAACACGGCAGAGACAAAATGGTTATTTAAAGAACCTCGCTTATATGTCCCTGAAATCTATATGTGAATCCATATAAATCTATATAAAACCTGTAAAATCAATCACCATTTTTCTTTTGCGAGCCGTCTTCCGAATGCCAACTTATTGTTCAGACACTAGATAAGACAGAACCGTCCAAATGGACCTACTCTGTTTTGCTCCTCTCTGAGAGGCACGCATGTGGTCGACACTTTGGTAGGACTGCTTCTGACAGGACCAGCTTTTCTTTCGAAGTGATGAAAATTTTACTCGTATAATCCTAACTGACTATTCTTAATGCGCATTATAGAAAAAGGCAATATAGCGAACAAGCTCGTTTTTGGTAACTTCATCCTCTGGCAAACAGGACCTAATCCGGGCCCTACCGTCCCTCATACGAAAGATCTGTTCCGAGGAAACAATGAGCGAGGAATTAGATCACATAAGACAAATACTATTAAACAAAAAGGACCCCGGAAGTTTCATTCAAAAGAACATTTTGGAAGTGTCCAAACGACCATTGATAATCACCGCAAAGAATAAAGAATTGCACACGCAACTTCCCTTCAAAGGAGATGTTAAATGCGAACGACTAGTTCGGCACCTAAGGGATGCAATCACTCGTACATTTCCGCCGCTACTCTACGCGCCCACTTCACTAGCTCGTCCATGGTTTCTTTGAATATGAAAGACAAAATGCTTGTTCTTTCCTCTTCCATGTTAACTTATTCGCAAGTTTACTCATGTTCGGTAAGTTATGTACGTTAAAACGACTCGGCGACTGTCTCAAAGAATCAAGGAACACAAACCGGCTTCGCTGAGGTCAGCAAATAGCAGAACCGTACCTATAGCAATCGTATCTCACCTTGTCGACACAGGGCACCAGATGGACAACGAAGCCTTCAAGATAATTTACAAATTGTCTGTGAATTCTTCGAAGACAGTTCGCCAAACCAACTTGAGAACTGCGGAGGCAGTAGCGATTAGGATGTTAAATCCACCACTTTGTTCGCACAAGCGATTTGTCAAATCACTTGAGCTACCCTGACCGCAATCCGAAAATGGGAGACAAAATCAAGGTGACCTCGACCACGACCTTTCAGTCGTGAAACGAAGCAGCTAACGCACCTCAGATGTATTTCCTACACTGGATTTTCCCAACCACGAACAACCAACTTCCCATCCAGTTCCGAACCGCACAACACCCATAACGTTGATTAACCAATCTTAATTTGATACTTTAAGCATTATTCCGAAAATACGCATTCCTATCATACAGCTGTGTTTGCCAGAAGATGGACTTGGTGAAAGTGAGCTTGTTAGTCATCATGTCCTTTTCTCTAACAGGCTGAATACTGGATCAACCTGACGACTGAAAAGAACCACACAGGAACGACAGACGACATTTAGGACACCCGTTACGAAACATTATTTCGCAAAGCAAAGATTTGCATTGGTTTATTGTCTCTGTTTGTCACAATACGCGGACCACATATTAACTTTCATGAAACCGCTATAAAGTGACTTCAAAGGTGAACGTGTTTCGTGTGAAGTTGATCGAAAAGGCGGAAGAAAGTAAATTTATGTTCTTGCGACCAATGGTGCAACCCGGTGTAATCACCTAGCTGGGGTAGGCACAAGAACAAGTCATTCACGAGCACGGACAAGTTCAAAAGGACTTCGAGATTTTGTAGTTTTTCGACGGTGAACGGAAAGGTGGCAGAATAAACCCTTTTATATCAGGGAGACTGATTGTACGAGTTCGGATACCATCTCGAATGACACAGAATTTTAGCCCTATTTCTATCTGGATATCGGCTCCGGTTTCACTTAAGGTTCCTATTGGTTTAGATATTCACCTGTCATCGAAACTGTCCAATATGACTATAATTGTACGGTATCTCGTTTCTGAACCCAGCTCTACGGATACCAAGCCTGAAATGAACCAAAGAATTGGGCAGTGCATCCGCTGGTGTTCGAGTGGTTTAGGGCCTTTGATCATCACATCTGAGTTCTGAGGTCACAATTTCACCACCGGCACCGGTCTTCGGTGGTAGACAGTGACCTACTGTCCCGCAGTTCGTTACCACACCTGACTGACCGAGGCCTCATGTGATTCTCCGTCTGTCCAAGTCTCGAGGTTAAGTTGCCAAATATATTGAGTAGTGTTATGAGCCTTTGAGGCTATGGGGTAGGTACGTTTCACTGCGCTCATGAACGAACACATAATGGAAAAATATTGTTTTCAATGCTTGGAGTTAACGAAGAAGTCATCAAAAATGATAAATGCAACAATCTGAATTCCAGTTGGATGAAAAAGGATGATTTTGGGTCTGTCGTCAATGGTCAAGAAACTTCCAGATAATTTTTGTCTGCACACACCCAACACCTGCACCCACACTCAGCAAGTCTTAAAAACAAAAGCTGAATCCTAGTCAGTTCTGTTCACCTCACACATGCAAGCAAACAAAATGCTTATGTGAACAAAGACGAGGATAGACGAAATAGCTCGCTCCAAAATAAAGTGACCGTGGTGTTGTTTGAGGTTTTCGTGCATCCACAGTCTCGTAAATATCTTCTTCCAACACAAAAACCTCGGAGGAAACAGTATCTTGTGAACCCTTAGGTGAACATTGTGGGCCTTGAGCCTTATTCCGGGTGCCTATTTGTAATCACTAAGTGTGGCTGGAACATTTTAGTGGAGATAAAAATCGGCCTAGTGTTCAAGATATGCCTCTGATAATTTAGGAGGAGAAGGTGAGGGTGGAGTGGGCTGAAGGTGTAGGGTTGAAACAAAACAGCGGAGACTCAGATTAATGCGAGCAGTCAGGATGTCTCAATATTTATGATCTTTCTCAGTTGAAAACAAAGAAAGTGTTTTACGCTTGAAAATAAAGATTTATTTACAGAATGTATTTTTGGCACGAGGAGCCTGAATCTAGTGTAGTGGAAAATCCACTTGCTTTTTTCACATCTGCGTGAAAGATACAAGTGGATTTTCCATTACATAAGACTCAAGCCCCTCGTGCCAATAATACATTCTGTGAATATATTTCAATGTCCAATGGATCACGTTCATCTGTGTGCTGTTCGTTCCACTGGGAAGTGACCGACAAGGCTAGCCCAGCGAATAAAACCAGGACAGACACTGCGTATCATTGGAATAGTGGTTCGCGCATCATCGATTATTCATTTGCGTTATACACACCCGACCTCCCGGGATGCAATGGCCAGGCCGGTAGAGCCCTGGTATGCGGGGGGTCGCGGGTTCGACTCCGGCTTGCGGCGTCCGTCTATTAGGTGTGAAAAATCCAGGTGGATTTTCCATCACAAAGGATTTATTTGCTTGAATCCTTGGTGTGATAAACTAGACTAAACTACATTTTGTCCGCAGATCCAGTAGTGTACCGAATCCACACAGCTTTCTTCAGTGCATTGCAAAATGGCGATCGAAAGTACTGTACAATAATTGTCTAGCTTAGTTATGGGATCCCACAATTTACGTAAGGAAATAAGATAATAATCCTTTCTTGTTGTTGGTATTTTGGATCTAAATTGTAAGAGAATGCCTAGAAAAACTGTATTAAAAAAACTGGGAACATCAAAATGCTCATCCGTGCGTAGTGAGCGAACAGAATTATCCAAATCACCACCCAGAGACAGTCATGTTTGCCAGATTTTCAGCAAAATCGGCTGTCCAATTGTTTTTCCAACTTCCGATAAACGAACTCGTTGGGATTTGCGATGCAGATCAACAACCAGACACATACACACACACACACACACATAGCAACCACTCAGTTGTGTTTTTGCCCCAAATCAAAGGATACTACTTCATTTTGGGAAAATCGATCGGAGGATGGGAAATGAGGACCGGCTGTACCGTTGTTTTGCGAATACGGACAGCATCATCATCAAGAAGAAGAACAACAACAACATGTGGTATTTATGCTCAAAAATATCCACTGTGGAGTGAGAAATCGATATACACGATTTTCGTCATTATAGTTCCCAGAAAAGCACAATTAAAGTGAGAAAGAAAGGTCTCAAGGACTTTAATAAAAAGCGTTTCCCGGTTAAACTACTTGTGCGAGAAGAAATTAGACCACTTAGGGTTTGCTGAGTTACACTGAATGTCACTTTTTCCTAGGAGATGACAACAACCGTCCATTTAGTGAATTTAATGCAGGTATAAGATATCATACTGCTGGTGTTCACAATTCGTCGACCGAATGATTTTCGTAGGCCGGAATTCATGTAGCTAACCAACGTAGACGGCCGGAAACAAAAATGGTGGTTTGTTGTTGAAATTTTTGTCTCATATTATCAACAAAAACACGGGTTATTATTTCAGATAGTGTGAAACTTCTTCTCATTGGTTGTTCATGTGTAAGCGTACTATGTACTCTTCTCATGTCCAGTTACATATTAGTTGTTTGAGCTGAGGTCTGTTGCTAGAGAGCTTTGCTGTCGAATTACCTAACTGAGTTCTCCAAGACTTATTGAAATTGGGCAAGGAAATTCAGCTCGCCAAATAGAGAAACTCCGATAAACCGATTAAGTTCAGATCCCAAACTTTCTATGATAAATTTTTCTTGTATTCACCAGACTATTTGGTTGCTTTCCATGCGCTGTCACCACTAATTTCCACGTAAACCACCACCCCTTCGCTTACTCACCTGTATGATAATTTGTTCTGTTCAGTCCTATTGGGTCACGCAATTTTTAATCTTGTGGCTATGACAGGTGTCGGTTGACCTCATTTGTCACGAGTCTAATTGTGGAACTCATCTGTTCGATCTTATCGTTTACGTAACCCTTCCCCCGGTTTTGGAATGATCCTCTGGTATCCATGACCCGTTCTGTTATTGCATCATAACTGCCTGAGTAACATGAAGAGGCCCAAACGTTTGCACGTAATTACTTTTTTCTGTTCTTCTGCCTTATCCGTGTGAATGAATGAACGTGGTCATGTCTCTGTGATCTTGCACTTTCTCATAACCATGATATTTCGCTTGTACTTCATCTACTCGTGTATGAGTGTGTTCCCATGCGTACTTCAACGACTACAAGACAGTCGGTAAACCACGAAAAGTCCTTTCGTAAACGGGCTTGAATTTCTCACTAATGAACACAAAAATAAATATAAGTTTGTGCACTTTTGAATGGCTTTTCTTGTCGGTCCAGTTCTCGTTAGTTTGGTAAACAATCACGGATGCTCTTGAGTAAATATATCACGCAATTGCTTGCGAGTGGTGTGTGGGATTAAGTCATGCTTTTGTGTCAACCAGTCAGAACCACAAGGCTCTGACCAATCAGATTTACCAGAAATCCGGTGGTGCTTTCAAAGTAAGATGCTAATTTTTTTTTATTTTTTCAACTTTCTCCAGCCTTTGGGTAATGTTTTACATTGGATGTAATAAGCTGCCTCCCAAAATATTTCCAGTACTATGCTTCTTGAGAGAAAAAAAAGAAAGTTAAATTTGATCCTTTTGGAAAGAATTCATTCGCTTGGTAAACATCGTGTTTAATTGTTGTTGTATAGTGATCCTTTTCACTTTTGACACGTTTGTGAGCATTGCTAATTCAAATTTCAATAGAATGAGAAGGACCAGTGCCTGGTTCCCATGACATAATGAACGTCTGTTTCATACCGGCTCGTTGGGAGTCATCAGCTACAGTGCGTATGCACCGAACGACTATGAGTCGAACATCTAGCTACCAGGCTTTCCGGACTGGCCCTCAGTGGATTGTTCAACTTCACCAATACAAGATACCTGGTGTACTTCCGTCACCATCTTTTGAAAGCTTACAACCCTCTGGCCACGTTACAGTCGACTCTCATGCGAACGAATTTGCCGTATGAAGCCCAAGATACAACAAGGGTTCTAGGTTCAAAACAACCTACGGGGCTTGATCACCTGACCAAATTCATTAGCAGGAGTCATCTGAAGTGCGGTCAACGGGTTATCATTCTTGTAAAATCAGTGGCGGAAGGGTGTAGTATCATCTAGTGGGGTCAATACCATATCCTGGACCACTTCCTTGGTTGCTATTGGCCCAAACTGGATGATTTCTCGAAACAGCCTTCATACAACTTTGATATTTTGGTCCTATTTTACTGGCACCGTTGTAAAGAATACAAGGCAGCGTTTTCATGCATGACCTTATTTCATCCAGACTGAAATTGAAAATTGCGTCATTGATAATATTTGCATGATGGATCAAAGCTGGGTAACCTTTGAGTTGAATCATGAGCTGGTTACTCCACAGAATTTTCAGTGTTGTCTATTCGAAAGGATATTTGCCAATTTGTGCTCATGTGTAGTGTTCAGGGGATACTGCCTGTCAATTTAGTCTCTCGTTGTTCGTTGTTCATATCCTTCATTCTGCCATTTTCACGAATATAAATCAAGACACACCAATTATCTAATTGATTTCAAAATAAAGTTTTCATCTTAGTTGTTCAGAAAATCGTACGATTTTCTCAAGTTTTAGGTCGCTGATTTAGCTAATTTCGAGAACTATCTAATTATCAAGTACATGAATTATTTTGCTTTCGGGCTTTGCACATTAATGACATATGTATGCACATTTGTTATCAGTTCATTCAGTTGCGGTAATTTCACTCAAATTCTCAACCTCAGATACGCTTCAACCAGAGTTCGCCATTTACAGGTCTACTCGAAAATCACGCAGAAGAGCACTGATAAGCAGTTTTTGGCCATTGTCACAACAGCATACGGGCAGAACAACATAAATGGGTAAAGAAAGTCCCCCGGAAACACACGACCGGTTTCACCGGGCATGCGTACTCAGTGTCCTTCGGCCGACTCGTCCTCATACTTGTACACCCCGGTGTTATATGGTCACAGGATCTGACTTGAAGCGTCTGCAGTGTGCATGAATACTCTTCATTGAATAGCCCACAAATGAATCACACCTGTGATTTCTAATGGCTATCCGTGTCTAGGTCACTGCTAACCCAACGAACAACAAGGTTGCATAAGCAAGCTGTCGTACTGATAGTAAGTAGTATGTCGCGAGCATCCGCGGAAATTTTGTTCATCCATTTGCATACTATATATATATATATATATATATATATATATATATATATATATATATATATATATATATATATATATATATATATATATATAACTAGCAAGTTACAGTGAGACCATAGGGCAATAACCAGTGTAGCCTGTTTTAAGGTGGCGAGGGGGTATACTCAAAATTCAGACAAAACTCTGTTTTTGCCATCGCTAGTAAGTCACCATCTTGATGAAATATGAGCCACTATGCGAAAACGAAACAGGATTTATTTACTTTTGAGTGAACCCCCAGTAAGTAGAGGCACAATGTCCCTGTAAAAAGACTCATGGCCAAAATGACAGTTTTCGGCATTTGATTTCCTTGATGAAATCAATACATGCCCTTCCTTTTTAGGCTTTTAGTGGAGACTTCATGTAATTTAACAGTGACCACACATGAAATTACCCCGTCCTTATCGGCCACAAGAAGCAGGAGTGACTTCAAATATTTCCGCACAGGACTAATGGAAAGGATTTATAGCACTTTCTTTGAGTGTAATGCGTATAAAATCATCATCCTTCACTGGGTCTTCTGCTTGTGAAAGGTTTACCTATGCGATTTTTCCGGTGAAACATCCGACAATTTGTGTTCTTGTTTATGTTGAAATAACGGAAGCGGCCCCTTCATAAAATCCAAACTTATCAGTCTTTGCCATTCTGATTTGTTCCCTGTACGGATGTGCCGAGAAAATTCAGCTTTTGTGGACCATTTTAGCGCTATCGCATATGCAATTACCGGAGCGCACAAAAATGACCTTGACTTGAGCGATCACATTGATGCCAGCTGAAACTTCTTTTTTCAAAAAGTTTGACGATCATAAGGAAGCCTTTTTAAACCACGTGTAAAATGAAATCGCCCAGTTATGAGAAGACTTCTTTAGGTACAACCACAAAAAATATATTAGTTCAGAGACCTGCTTCTGCTGAACTCTTTATATGGAAAACCATTCTAAATATAACTGAGGATAATTGACCTGATGATATTTACCATTTGATCATACTTTTATACCTTAGCTTTCATTGTTCAGAGTATTTCATCTTGGAAACCAAGGTCACACGCTTTCAGCTGTCTATGGTGACGTATAGAATGAAATTCGATGAGATAAAAATTTCGTTAAATTCTTGCCATCGAAAGCGTTGTACAGATGGCATCTGTTATCTTGATTCAAATGTGTGAAAATTCGCCTATCCCGGACGGATTTGTACCCATGACGCACTGATGCCTTCCGTGCTTCAGAAGCGTGTGCTCTACCAGCTAAGCTATTAAGTCATACCAAAGGGTTTCGAGCATTATGCCGATGGATCATACAGTTTTCCCGTGCAAATGTCATTTACAAGTTGTATTCGTCACAGTAAACTTCTAATTTGTAACTGACTACAGCGAAATTTCCTCATGAATCAACCAGTACCCGTCAGCGGAATACACGGACCATTTTGATTATGGAATACCGTTCGCCAGACTTGACAACTGTTGATTGCATTTGGTTAGAATGAAATGGAGAGTCCAGCTGGGGGAGCCTTTTTTTGTAACCTCACGTTCGCCTTCAATCAAACAGCTCTGCTTAAAGACCGTGGTGTGTTCGAACCTCACTGAAGCTGTGGTCTGCTCACAGTCACTACATCCCCAAATGCCTCTCATATTATTACGACATATATCAAAAATAAACCTGTTCGATTTTCTCTGTGCGCAGCCGGTCTTTTATTTGTCCGGGCTGCGAGAGTAACGTTATCTGAACTTTGAAGTGTTCATTAAATATTTTCGACTTCTAAATATTACTTTTCTGTGGAACGTGAGCTCAGATTCCGGAATGTGCACGTTATGGTATATATATATATATATATATATATATATATATATATATATATATATATATATATATATATATATATAGTGACAAAGGATCAAATTACCGAAAAAATCATGTTCCTTAACTGCCTCTGCTCACATTAATTTAACTGACCATTTGACTCCCTGTGCATGAGTAGGCTTTGCTCACGAAGACTATTTAGGACTCGGTTGAAGTTCAGAACATGCTTTTCGGATTCAAACAATTGGTTTTTCTCTAGCCTGTACTAAGCATATTGGAAACGGGTGCGTTACCGAACGGCCGGGTAACTATCCCAAAGAACTTCAGACGAATTGTTGACAGGCCGCCTGGATAGCCTTGTGGTTAAGGTGTTCGACTCACAATCGTTCACCGCGTGTCTGGGTCCCATTTGGGGCTCGGTGGATGTGCGAGGCTAATGATTCCCAACAAAGATGAAACAGCTATACAGTGCTTCCAAGGTTTTCAAAGGTGATTAGATTGTTCAGATTGCATGACGAATCATATTATATATATATATATATATATATATATATATATATATATATATATATATATATATATATATATATATATATATATATAATTCACCATAACGATAGCTGAATGGGCCATATAAATAAGTGTAATTAGTCGACCCTTCACTCAGAAGCAAAATATCATTTATGTATTGGAGATCGGAAAATCTCCTGTCTGAAGAGATATGCCTCACTTCTCTCTTACACTAAAATTTAGCTATATTTATGGAATCACTTCAGTTAAAAAGTCAAAAAGAGATAGTTAGTGATAGTAACTCTAGAGATCGCCTCTTGTCGTGGTCAGTTCAGTGGAGAGGTCACCATAATCAGAAACTCGACTTACGTTGTTTATCAGGAGAAGTTGTAATGATAAGCCTAAGCAGAGTATCCGTGAACTCGTCGATTTTGCCTGTCATTCAGTCTCCGTGCCAATATCTTGAGTAACAAGTATTGCCAAAACATATTCACAACTGCCGCATTGGAAATATCCTAGTGGTCAATCAATTGCAGGTTCAATTCCCATTTCAGATTCGTCTGATTCCCCGAATAATGGGGTTCGATCAGACCTGTGCTAATCACACCGCACAGTGAATTATATTTTCTGTTCACTCTTAGCATGGCACGGAAACGGATCGCTCTTACGAAGCGATCTACTTTTCTGAACGTGTACTTACCTTCCTAATAGTCTGGTTTGACAAACAAGTGACCTTGTCGTGTCCACACCTAGTTCCCCGTTAAGAACAACGGAACAGTGTCATCTCTGTGATGAATCACCACCCATTGACGGCCAGCTGAGGTAGCCCAGGTGTAGGGTGTTCGTCTCACAATCCTTCACCCCGGGTTAGAGTCCCCGTGGGATCTCGGTGGGTGTGCACTGCAGCTGACATTTCCGCCGGTACGCCAGCTGAAACATCAGTTGTACGAGGAGTGCTTTCGTGGTTTTCTGTGGCAATTTGAACGCTGATACTCCGTACGATGAGTCATTTTGATGGTCAACTCAAATCTCGTACTACTCTGACTGATCAGGTCTGCTGTCCACGTAAAAATTTATCTAGTGGAGTCATCTTGCATAGATCTAGTCGTTTTCTATACTGAGTTCGTACGGGATTCCCCAAAATCTTCTTTTCAAATGGACCGAACAAATCAAACAGTGTTGAACCATCCTCGCGTAATAGTAAAAAAGGCAATGACAAGAAAACGTGACAGCGTTTCACAAGACAATCCTCCGAGAAGGATCTGATACGGAGTTAGAATTGGGTAACCATGATGCTATCGGGGAACGGCCAGTGGGACGCGGATAACGCAAGTGGATATTCCGTAATACGCAACCACTATTCCAATGCTACACAGAAACCGTTCCGGTTTAATTCGCTGGAGTAGCCTCATTGGTCACTTCCCAGTGGGACGAATAGTACAGAGCTGAACGAGATCCAAAGAACATTTCGATGTATCTGTACGGATTTATTGATGTTACGAAGAGTCGAAATGATGTATATAATGGTGAATCTATTTAATTTTTCGTATCCGTCGTGGACTTTTGGATGCAAAAAGTGCCGGTGGATTTTCCACTATGTACATCGTTTCGGCTCCTCATGGCATCGGTAAATCTCACAGATATATCGGGGAGTTTTTCTTTAAATAATACTTATTTTGCTGCCTTCAGACGAAAATTCACAGAAGAAACCAGGGTAATGCAAATAAATTTTTAAAACCGACTTTTACTGCTAATCTGTGAAGATCACACTAGAATGTATGTGTTTGTGTGAGGGTGCTTCTTAACGAATCAGAAATTTACCGGAAAATTGGGCAGTTAATCGGTAAGTGCCTTCCGAGGCCAACGAAAATAACACACACTCAGTCAGTAAACCCTATTGACGTGCTTATTGGTGGGGGTCACTCGCCTTAGTGGTTTTTAAGTGATCAAGAGACCGTTGCTTTTGAAGGATATAAGCTTTGAAAAAGGGGAATCGTCTCACAATTGATAGGAGTACGTGAGTCGGTGCAAATTCTCCGAAGTTTTTCCTTAGTAACTCGGGCAAATCTCCCGAGTGAATTTGGATGGGGTTCCCGTAACCGACACGACACTCGAGTTTTTGTGTCATATTTTGGATCTGGAATGTGAGGCAGTAAGCAAAGTGACAGGTCTTGACCAGAGAATCAACCGGAGGCACTGTACAAATCTATTCCCACGTAAGTTCATGCGAATTGCATTGGAGACGACAAAAAGATGTAGCCACGCATTCCATCGCGTTGACCATCCAATATTAACAGATAAAAGGAGAAGAAATTTCAATGAGCATAGAAGCGCTGTAAACAAAATAGATCCTACCAAAGAACAAGCGGATCGCAACAAAATCCCGGCAAGCAAGAAGATGACACAGGCTGAGGCCCTCAGAAGAGCGAGGAAAGTCAGTTCAACACAACACGAGTGGTTGGTAGACACCAATCCACTGTCGTTCGGCTCGGTGCCACAGTTGACCGATTAGAACCTGATGGGGTTCTATGACACTCCAGTTCTCCTGTTCTGGTTTTCTGCTATTTCTAATAATGCAGTGGGCTCTTGAGGCAATGGAGTATAATATCCCTTCCATTGCACTCTTGCTCAAGCGTGTAGTAAAAGAAGAATAACAAGCGCAACGCCTACAGGCACCTGACCAAAATGGAGCTGAAATGCGCATTTTGTATGAGGATCGGTGTTGGCACATCCCGGTCTAGATAAAAAACAATGGACCATTTAAACAACCATACATGTCATTGTGAAATGTTTCACTCAGTTTGAACCAGTTAAAATTAATCATCTTTCATGCCTTCGGTGATCACAGATCTGAATCCCATTAAAACCCCGTTAAATTTCCCCTTTGTCACGCGGTAATACCGTTTCCTTACCACATGACAAATGAAAGGAAATAAAGGGTTTGTGGGTTGATGGAAAATGAAGAATATGGGTTGAAAATAAACAGTTTTCTGTATTGCCACCAAGACAAGTCTGAACAACAAGTTGAAAAACGCAGTGAAGTTGATGTCTCTATCATCTTCTATTAAAGTGGCAAGATTAGAGCAGATTTCCCTCCTCTTTGCATAGACTGCACTGCTTACCAATTTCATGCTAAACAAAAAGTTCATATTTGAGCCATATCCTCATTATCCATGTGTTTGCCCAACTCACCCTCCCCCTCAGCTCTCCGTACTGATCGAAAGACTGCATCAATATCATTTGACTATTTGGCAAATTGTCCAGCGTCAATGTCTTATAGAGCTTTGTTTTCCCGTTGACGCCAGATGAAGCTGCTGTGCGGTCTTTCGGATAACGATGCCCATTCATATGATTTATCAAGCTTGATAGTTGCTTGACCTTACGACGTATTTCTTTCACGCGATCCCCCCCCCATCTCTCTCTATCTGTTTGGAAGTTTTAAGTAAGCTGAGACCAGATTACCTTGTTGAAAGTGAACAGTATTAGTGAGGCTAGAGTGAGAGATTGTGAATTGAGAAGGTTCCCCACCCCTGGCTGACAACAAACAATGACTTTTTGGAGAATTGTAACTCTCTTCTTCGAAGACGAACATTGTTAGACTATGTTCGTGATAACTGTCCAGTCCATTACTGGTCCCTCGAAACGTGATACATGCATCACTAATGTCAAGAGGCGTACTAAGGCACCGAGGGTGAAATACTCAGTGGTTTTGCAGGACACAGTCTAACTGATGAGATAAAAAGATTGCAACTATTTCATTGAAGCTTGATGTAAATCACCCAGATTAACATGGAGACGGTTACTAGACACTGGTATGAAAAGGAACGGGAATAATTCCGAGAAAGAATTACCCACGTTCCGTACGTACCGTCCAGTGTGACAGCCTCAGTTACTACGAGTGGCCAAGTGTTCGAAGGGGAGAGTTTCCCCACTAAGACAAGCACGTGCCACCGAATATCAACAACAAGAACAACAACAATAACAAGAACAAGTGAAAAAACTACACCAACACCCTTACCACCGCCATCACCACCAACGACAACAAAACCAACGACGACGGCAACAACGACAACAACAAATAGTGAAAACTCAAACAAGGTTTCCTGGGCCTAAGTTTCACTCTAACCTGATAAACTATTCGACCCAATGCCCCCGTGAAAAACAGTGGTCGGCACATGCTATTGGAGACCACTTTGGTTGCTGCCGTATGAACACGGATATTTCCGGTTCTATTTTTGTTCGTCCCAAGAAAATATGATGATAAAGATCTGTCGTGGACAGTCCGTCATGCATAGTATTATGGGTTCGAGTGCAAGGTCGATCTATCTACCGGTCGATCGGCTCTTATGTCATATTTTGTTCGAGTTTTAAGCTCAAATGTCGATTGGTTTGAAAAACTGTTTTCTGTCTGTAATACCACTCTCAGGAATGCAAAGCCGAGAACTGGACAGTTTAGGGTACCTAAATGTTGACATAATTTACCATTACCGCGTGATGTTGCAATCAGATACTCTCTGATCTGAAAGTATAAGGATGAGAAACACTTATGTGCTTACGTGTCACAGTCATATGCAGATATATTTAGGACGAGTTAAGTGAGGGGGGGGGAGTAGATGCACAAATTTACAGGTATTTTCGCGGCCAATGATGGTGACCGGTGGTGGTCGAACCGTTTGGGGCTTTTCCTTGCCACATCGGAGCTTCGAGGGTTGAATCACTGGTTACTTTGATAGTAGATAGAAGTTTATTGTCGTCCGGATTGTTATCACCCCTGACCTATTAGGACCTTTTGGGGTTCTGTACTCCAAGTCTCAGGGTCTGGTTGTCGGCTAACCGCAATGGTTCAGTGGACCTTCATGGTTATCGGTTATATACCCCTTCCACTACAATCACGCGCAAGCATGCAGTAAAAAACCTCCATTACCCACATGTTCCATTTAATGCTCACGGGGACGGCTTTCGGTCCAGCAAATTCATCGTACTGTGATCATTTTTATTCTGTAAATATACGGGGTTCGTCTACCTCATACGTGCTTCAGATAAGATACACCACAAGTTGCATTTGCACTCCCACATATCTCACTGACCTCACCTGGAATAATAAAGTCTTCAAACACTTAAAGATCAGTTGGGAGAGAGTAAAGTTCCTTTTTCTAGAAGTTCACAATCCAGCATGGCATGACCCCATCGAAATTTGTGCTCAATTTCTTTGTACTCGTGTTTTTCGTCATACACGTCGTTTTCTTCAGGGCAAAACGCTGAATGACTGTACCCATAACGGCTTATTCTGAAACAAGGAAAAGTTCTAAGCCATACAAAGATTTATATTGTTCAAACTGAACGAACGGATAAGGTTTACAAATAATTTACGGGTTAGTATGGTCAAAAACTGCGTTACTGGCTGGCTGTTTTGTGTGCAAAAAAGACGACAGTTTTACCGTGCCCACTAGGTTCATTTACGTTTCGGGGATGGGAGTAATCCTTGGGAGCATGCCCGGGGGGCTCACATTTTTCCGTGATGAATTTCTCGTCCTACAATTTCTTGTTCACTAAATAATCTGGCAGAGGCAAGTGATTATTTATTGTCGCTTGAATACCACATCGTGAATGATATATGTTTACTGACCACAAAACATAATCCTTTGTTCTGATATTTGTTTTGGTGGGAATCCTGTCAGATAAACGGAATTCAGGTCGGTAAGGCTAAAGATAAATGACTATTTATAGGGGCTGGCGGAAAATATTCAATGTTTTCCTTTGATTTGCCATAGAAATAAGATCTTTTTTCAGGGCAGGGCTCGTGGCCTTTCAGAGGCAGCGTCAGAATTCGAACGAGGCATCAAAAGACTCAAAGTTCACCATGATGTCCGTTTGCCTACGACTTGCCCAGGCGGACATAGTGAAACCCGAGTGTATAACTGTGGAATCTACGCTATTTACACATGTATATATTCGAATATTCCATCTAGTAACCACGTCGTCGTTATCGAGTTTATCTGTGACTAACCTGAAAATAGCTATCTGCGAAACACATGATTCCTCAGTGGACTCTTCAGCGTGCAGTATCTACTCACACACCTGATGCACAAGTGAAATAATTGAGAATAAACCGTGAAATGGTTTTGGTTATTTATTTCAGAAGGAAGTTTATTGGCGGAAAGCTCGATATTTTTTGGATCACGTGTGAAAACCAGTCAGAAATAATCATGTGCTCATCCCATAGATGCAGTCTGTTAATCCGACATTTCCTAAGCTGCCAGGTATTTTATTCAGAAAAAATACACCTTAGAAACCAAGATTACACGTCACGGATAAGAACTAACTCATCGTAAATGCGAAGAGTTGGAAATGGATTCTTATATTGTTGATGTAATCAGAGAAAGTCCATGAGTAGCACGCATTATTCACTGAGAACATGTCCCTCTACTTCACAAAATTTACATTACTCGGATAATGTGATTCTTTTTCATTACACTTAGCATGAATGGAATGTATCTTGATGCTGGGTGCCAATCGGATTGGTCGGTATGGTTGATCAAAAACGGATAACGCGTTTAACTGATTCCTTCGCTCTCTACCACCAGCACCACCACCACCCTCTATGAAGGAATGGGCCCAGTACATCGATAATCGACGGCCTGGTTCAGTGAAGCAGACAGCACGTAATCGGCTAGCCAGAATCGCTGACAAGAGAAGAGCCATTCAGGCGATCGATGGACCAATCAGCGGTTAACATTCTTCTGAACCGACCAGAACCGAATCAACCAATCCGGCCGCAACCAGATAAACCAACCAGACGAGCCGTTTCGGTCTATTAGTAGACCAATAAGCTTTTATACACGGTTTTGGTTATGATCGGCACTTATCTTATATAAAAGATCCATTCAGCACCAATAAACTGAGATGAATCGAAGGCAGAAGAGTTTTCTCTCTAGAGCTAGTGGGACGGAACAGAACATCTTCGATCTGAACTGAGGTGGAAAAACGAACAACTCGAAGGATTGGCTGGGAAACACTTGGTCTGGCCGGAATTTGTGTTTAGTGATGACAAACACATCCACGATGAAAAAATACTTATATGAGACCACTCATAGGACCGAACAGATTCGATGAATTTACTGCGCTTGATGGCGTTATGTGGCACAAAATTATGAGCCCAACTGAGCCTTTCTCTCACTCTCTGGTCATTAATCTGCTTACTTTGATTCTGTGGATAACAGAAACGTGGTGACTGATTGAGCATTGACTAGGCTGTGTTAATCACGCCTAATTTGGTTAACTAGCACACCGTCCCATTGCTGCTGCATTGTACTCCAAATTCCGGTTCCCGTCTCATATGTTCGGCACATTTCAATTTTCGACATTAAAACGAGCGTAAACTTTTCATAATCTACATCGACAGGTTAAGATAGTTGATACATATGTTACGCATGTCCACCGATAGGCTTCCTTGGGGTACGCTGTCTCCTGAGGCATACAGTTGTTGGAAGGTAGGTCAAGGTGGTCAGTCCATGACGTAGCAGAAAGGTATGTAAATCTTGACCAATGGGCATGGCTAATTAGAAAGTGTTAGACTTCCGAGTCGAGATTCATGTGACTTAACTAACAGATGGCTGGAGATATCAAGTGATATGACTTAGTGTCGTGACTAGTGACGTAGTTGCTTTTGAACTCCGTCTTTGCCTTCGTGACTTCCACTTCTTACTTTGTTTTTTGGGATCCTTTTCACTTCGTGCTTTCCATCGTTTTGCCCTTGAATTGACAATGCTGGAAGGCAGCAACCGAGACCAGAGCACAGAATTGCTGTGTTAATGGTTGTAAGAACTGAACGGAACTGGTATACATCATTCTAGCCGCTTGTTCTATCAATACACTGCACACATTGACCCCTGCTGTAACCTAAATTTAATTTCTAATTGGTTCAATACTTCCTTTGTTTTTACAAAACCGTTGGACCGATATTCCTGTCTCATCACATTCCGTGATTCTAAACACCGAGAGAAGAAATTAAGATTCCAATATGGATAGCCTGAAAGGTAACTCTCGAGTCATATGAAATAAGCCCTTCTTTAGGGTGGTTAAAATACATTTTCGTTCAAGAAAACCAACACGGTCATGCTGCCTTCGCGGACAAAAAACAACATTCACGAAACTCTTGGCTTTCGGTCCAACTACTCACGAGACATACCCAGAAAGATGGCCTGAGGTGTAATTTTCGGACAGTTTTTCTTACATATAAGTACTATCCACTGATGAATGGACAAAATTTCTTCGAAGGACAGGACCGGTCTCGTGGTTACTGCCGCTCATCAGGTATGTGTATCCGGTACTTCTCTGTTCTTTCATTAATTCTGATACTTTTACACTCCGTAAGTGTAAGTGCAGGACTATCGGATACGTAGACCTGATGAGCGGCAATAACCACGATCCCCGTCATGTACTTCCAGGAAACTTTTTCCATCCATCTGCATATACTACTTATACCAAAAATACCAAATTGCAGTAACAGTTTAGTCGTTCTCGAGGTTGGTTGCGTCTGATCCACAAAGGACAGACAGCGAATCACCGTTGCGATTCCTCAGTGGACTCTTCTTAGAGGAGCACCCATCCACTCCGCTGAAGCACAAACCAGATTATTGTGAACAGCTTTTCTTACATTTCATCTCTAGCCGGTCTGTATCATTCAAGGGTACAAAACATTCTATCGTAATAGTTGTGAAGTTATTTTTCTGGCATGTTTTTCTACCATCTTACTCCCGGAAGCAAACTTTCCTCTCGATCAATCGGACCATAGTTTACAGAATGGGTTGAAAGCGACTGATATCAAAGATCACATTTGTGCCCTCTCAGCTCTGGATAACTCTGATCATTTGGGCAGAAAGAATACCTCGACGTAGTATGCGTAGTATCTGTTAGATACCGCACTGCACCCAAGTACCTACACAGTGTTCTGCTATTTTACATGACCACGTGGTTGACAATGGTCGCTATTCCCCAATGCTATAATTAACGAATGTGAGTAGTGGAAGACGGGGGCACTGTACGGCTTTTCCATCCTTGTCTGGAATCATCAGCCGTGCACTTTCAAGAGCCTTTTCTGAGACTCGAACCCGGAGTGAGGGGTTGTGAGCGAAACACCCTAACCACGAGGCTGCCCGGGCTGGCTCTCAACGGTTTATTGAACTAATACACCACACGATTTGGCACCCTTCCGACACTGACTCTGAATATTAACGGAGCATTTAATGCACTGCGAGCGACGCCCATTATGGACGACTTTTCTGTAGGGGTCTAAGTGAAGTGGAAATCCTTCCATGGCCTAAATTGGTGGGATGAACGTTCACACTGCGCGGTAGATCATACCATAATTAATGATCCGTTAATTAAAGCTCGATCTGCGTACCCTGAAAATATATTTGTAACACAACATAGTCTGTCATAGTTGTCACATCTTGACGACCAGCCGTTCGTCCCAGCGGTCCAGTGACTCTAATTTCGTTAGCATTTACCAACTCCGTTTTTAATTTTTAGGGATTAATACCACTCTTTTTCTGTTTGTCAGTAACTGTTTTAGACCCTGAATTCCTTTTCACGCCTAAGCCAGAGCAGTAACTAAACTGTTTTCATCAATTTACATTTTTACATTCCACCATAGTCTACTACTGGTTGAGAAGCGAAAAACTAGTGATGAGGAACGAGCCTTTCAGAACCAACCTGGAAAGTCTTGTTTGGTTAGGGTATGTGTGTGTGTGTGTGCTTGTGTCTGACTTGCAGTCACATATCCTGGGTCCGAGTCCCAGTCCGAAAATTCGGTCCTGGATTGATACTGCACGCGATGATTTACTGACAAGAATGGAACAGCTTCCATGGTAATTTGCGCATTGACAAGTCATTCAATAAACAAGAAAAATGTTTTACCGGATAAATATGGAAATGGATGTTTGGCTTCTGTCCGTCTAGTTTTTCCAATTAGTTGCTGAACTGAATGATTCCAAGGAAAGATAAAATAGTACTAACTTATTGGTTGCTTTATGTATAGTTTTTGAATACAACCCAGCTTTTCCCAGCTGAAATCTATCTGAAACGAATCAGATGCGATGTGTGTGTGTGTGTGTGTGTGTGTGTGTGCGTGTGTGCACATCCTCTCAGGCGCATGTGGAAGGGGAAACGATTCAATAAGTCGAGTTAAATGAGCGACACTGTTTCGGGTACCGCAGTTCGAGCCTAGCTACTGTCCTTCATCTTTGCTATCATCTAACGCCTGTCAAAATACTACCTTACATGTATGCTAAGTAAAGGAAGTAGGAATGTTATAAGAATTACGGAACCAAAAGGTTGCTTACTTCAGCTCTAAATTTGAAAGTTTAACTGATCAGATTTTGTGCTGAAATTTAATACTAGATGAGAACTATCATACCATATGGAGAAATGATTCTAGAAGACTGATTAACAATGCGTTAGATCTGAGTGACGAGGGGATGATTCGTCGGCAACTAACGGACGCCCTCGAATGCAACAAACGACCTCGAAAGCAGTGATCTAAATTGTGCTAAATGACCTTTTCCCACTCACACCCTCCTCGTCATAATTTGATTGATACAAGAGGAAAATGGTTACTTCAGGAAAGTTGAAGGGTTGATACTCGAATTCTCTTGTCTAAATTCCGCTTTAAGACGAGAGCACAGCCCTCGCTAAAATAGACGAAATTGATTACATGGTCTCATCGTACTATCCGGTACGGATTGGGCTTCAAGTTACATGTTCTTGACAATCAGTATAGTTCGACAACAAGAAATTAATGTAAGATTCCTAATAGTGAGAATCAACAGCTGACACCAAATCAACCGTCCATGTTTGGTGGCAGATTGCTCCAAGGGGCCTGAATTCTAAGCAGTATGACGGATGAGAAATCCGTCTACGACAGAGTCGAATTTACATATTGAACATGAATCGAGTAGATGATGAGCAGACTACATAAATACAGACACTGACCTTGAATGTGAGACTCTGTTTTGTCAATCGTACCTGCATTCAATACGTCGGGTATGGGAATGAGCCAAGAGATAGCGCACCTCACAAAAGAGAGTCTACCACTAAGCACGACTTATGCGATCATCGTCTTGCATTCACGTTCAACCTTCAAAACTATAAAATTTCCGTCGCACTGAGGAGATGCAGTTCCCAAGTCCAAAAAGGCTCGGTTCCAATCCTAGTATTCATCTGCATTCTGCTAATAAATGCCATTATACCACCGTATTCGACCGTGTATGCCACTTTCGTATTTCTTTAGTCTGCGAGCTTTTAAGTTCAATATTGTTCGCAGTATTCTTTTGAATTGCAGTTTTTGATCCAGTGAACGTTTCCGTTTTCTAAACACAATACAATCCTTCAACTGTTCAGGGACTAATTTCGTACGTAGTATGAAATAACATCCGGGTCGTAGAAGTTCTCCAGCTGGAGTATTTTGTTCACTATGTCGGGGATTTTCCTCTTGAATCTCATCTTATCGGACTTCACAGAAACTTCCAAAATAGTCACCAGTTCTACACTTTCGGGTCTCAACTCCTACTTCCGGAACGAGTCACCGTCATCAACCCAAGTTACTCGGTTTAGACAGGCAAGGAGGTTTGCTTGCAAAAAGTTATTCGCAAACAGGGACGTTTCTTTTTCAACTCCAAAACAGGGGACCATTCAGTGTTTCAGATTGAGTCACATCCTCTTTAGTGGAGCAGCGTTGTTTTTTTTTGTGGCTCATTCTGGCTTCCGAACATTACTTCACGGGCTACGGAAAGTACACATCAAACTCCAACGTGGTCTGGAAACCATACAGCTTGTGTGAGGTTCCGTTTGTAAGACCGCGAAGGCAACCTAGGCATTAGCTATGACGCGTAGCCGGAACGACTCAGTCTCTCTCTCTTTCTCTCTCTATTTGTGTACACAATATCCCGGCCCAAGCTTCTACTTGTTTCTCACCTCTTAGACTAACACGGAATAGGAATTCCGTTCTCTGCTTACAGGTTTGAGCCGCGATCAAGAAGAATTTAATTTTTTATGTAATATGATTCACCAAGTAGCATCAACCTTCACCTCACTGTTGAAAGCCATGACTAGCTTTTAGGAAATCTTTGATCGAAGGGCACATCAACCGAGGCTCAACTGGGACTTGGGCCAGGGGTGAATGACTGCGAGTTGAACAGCTAAACATCAGGCTGATTTTTACCGACTTGTTTAACCTCAGTACTACAAGATGATCTATGGAGCTTTGGGAGTCAAAGGTTCGAAACCAAAAGAGGAAAGTTGTGCTTCAAACTGGGAACAATCATTGCACTTTATGATGGAAAGGCACACAGACAGGCATATAGAGAGTAAGAGTGAGACGGCTTAAGGTGATTAATTTGCATTACTTTTATCACTGGCCTCCTGAAGCAATGGAAATTATAAAATCCAACTAATCAAAATGGAGCAATCCCTGGATCAGACCCCGGCGACCATAGTACAAATCGATCTGGACACTTCTGAGCTTCTGTTATACAACACGTACGTTGGCAGAACGGGTATAGATCGATAATGTAGATTGTCTACAATCTAGAGTCGATACGCGTTATGTTTTGTAAGTTAATTACGGATGCGGGAAGTAGGACGGTTAGTAGTAGCTTATTGACATGACAAATACCTCGGGATAGCCGTGCACATACTGGTCTTTTAATTTAATCATCGCATAGAAATCAGTTGCATTGAGCATTTAACAAACCATTTTCACAAAGAAAGAACATTTTCTCCGTGATTATCGAGGGCAGGTGTGACCGGAAAGGGGGGGGGGGGGGTTAAGGACTTTGTCTTACGGCAATTAGTTGAGCTTTCATTTTGCCTTGATCGATTACTAAATTGTATACCGTTTTTACCGATTGGAAAGCATCATCTCGTTGAGGGTAAGCAAAGCAACCATCGTCATAATTTCATTTATGGCAAAAACAACCACGGACAGATTGTTCTGTTGTAAAGGTCACGAAATTGGGATAGTACTTACTGACACCTCAAATCGATTTTGCATTAAGTTCCGTTTCTCTGATCATTCGCATTTTGTAACCCCGCCTGATTTTTTGTTTTACCACTGAGAAGAGACAGCCACCGAATATAATAGCTCTACCACCCTTCTTGCTGCGTACTTCAAAGAATAAGGATTAAGCTCGGTGTAAAATAATGTTAAGGTGATAGTTGTGCGTACTTCACAAAACGTGTATCGGAAATGTCTGGAAAAAACCTACTCAACTTCACATGGTCGGTCACAAAGATAATTAGTATAACTTGTTTGTCTGCAAATTATTTAATAAAGGTATTATCAAAATCCGTATGAAATCTGAGCTCATCACTGATCCCCAGAAATTGAATACTTCTCATCACCGAATAAACTACCTAGTTTTATGATGACATAAAACTTCATTCGACAAGTTAGCTTCACCAAAATTCACAACTAATCATTGTTGTTTATTAACATATGATTCAAAGTCAAGGTTGGCAGTCCTTCCACTTGACTACGAGTGATATTCACTTCCCACCCCCGGCCAGGATTACGCCACTGATGCCCTATTCCCACAGTAACGAAATCGACACGTTGTGCCGCCAGCCGTCAAAGCAGATAGTTTACATTGGAATTGTCGTGAAATCAAACAACCTGGAAGTATGCGAAACATACGAACAACCTAGACCAGGACTCACCAAAATGACAAAGCAGTTTAGTTAAGTACTCTATTAAAGAATCTGGAATAAGTGATTCACACATTGTTTTGCCATCCTTCAGTGATCTGTTTTACGTTCTACGGATGATATTGTCAGCGAAGGAGGCGAACGAGCACTATTCACTCGTCCTCAACAGTTGCAAACCCAGACTAACGGAGCAGTCTGTTTTGTTGTCAAACCATTTCCCACTTGTCAGTCTGTGTCCTTTTCTGTCCCTGTACTAAATCACACAGACGGAACAAGTCGAATCGACGCAAATACCCCTAGACCCATGAAGGATTTTCGTTCTATGCAACAGAATGGTTAAAGGCTACATTTACGACAACGGAAAACAGAATTGAATACAAATGGAAGGTTACAAAGCCCCTGGTAGATAACATAGTTGTGGTTCAAACAAAGTTGACCAATTGAAGTGACGAACCAGGTTAAATTTGATTTACACTGCGAACTGGTAGTATTTCTTCACTTTCACTTGTGCACTCCAAACTTGGTCTGTTTCCCCTTCGTGGCCGGGGAAGACGAGATGAGACGTGAATTAGAATAGTTCATCTGAATAGTCCATTTCTGAGTTGACGTCCAGCACATGAGTAGACCTAGGTGTTACCAGGTGATGTGCTGCATCGTTTCAAGCTCTAATGAAGAATGCAGGCCTCTGGCATGCCAGACAATCTCAGGTTTAGCTTGAGAGAAATCGCTATTGTTCTTATTGACTTTGTGCTTCCACTGGAAGTTGACTGATTTGCACTACGGATCTGTCCTCCCAAGGAAGAAACAGCCGCCAAAAGTCTTTGTCGAATTTTATTGTTGAGCCTAGTATTGACATGACATAATGTATTGTTCGAACTTCAGACTGATTGAGCCGGAAAAGCAGTCACCAAATAAATCTATTCCCTTGATTGCTTTTTGATCAGTTATCCTCGTACTTACTCGATCCATTTATTGATCAATTGTAGAACACAGTAAACGCATCAGTAAAGACCCCTTTCCGGACATGAATGAAAATATACTGAAAGAATCAGAGTTCAGTTATCCAATTATGAAGATAAACGGAGACGGTAGGCAATAACATTCAAATAAGCTCCGAATTGCGTAAAAGTACTGGCGAAAGAAAGATCTCTACCATTAATCAAAACACACTGGAAATCCTAACTTACTTTTGAGCGGTTTGTTTGGAACTAAAACCGGTTGATCAATAAACCAGTTTCCGGGGTAGAATAAGTTCAAAATCAGCACAGTATTATTTGTACCAAACGCGAAATTACATTGATCTAAGTTGGGATTACACGGTCTGTTCAACTGAGGTGTCATGCACGAACGCACGCGTGAACACACATACTCACTACAGATTCACAAAGAAATAGGGAAACTAGCGTACCAAAATCGTTCCATATTTGGAAGTCATAAAGTCGAAGTAAGGACCAGACTGCCCATCAAACTGTCTTATTATGAGACGGTAGCTAACGTACTAGATCTCAGATCAGTTCGGACTACAACGAAAAAACGATGAGTCAAGTGATATGTTAGAAGCAGGTGTTTATTGTTCGGTAACGCAGCATTATCGGAAAAGATGGTAGTCAGTCGATCTTTCGGTTACCTCGAGTAAACGATTGTAAACTGGTCTTGAGAAAGGATACCCGCGGTAACCGAAACTTCGGCTGACTACCTTCTTTTCTGATAATGTCGTATTACCGAACAACACAAACACTTACCTTCGAGACAGTAGCGTTTATCAGAATACACGAAAAAGAGTGTAAATAGTCATTGGAGTGATGCTCATGCGGAGATTCTATCAACCAGTAAACAGAGAAAATAGGGTAAGAAAGCAAGAAGAAATAAACGTTGTCTTACGCAATATACGTCACGTTAGGACGTGTCACACTACTGGCTGATAAATTAATCCTGGATCAGGGATGACGGATAAGACTGTGAAACTACCTTAAATCGGTCGACAAAATGCACGGGAGTAGGATGGGTTGCGACATTCTACATTCAAATTCGAATGCTTTATCTCTGTTAAAATAGGTTTTTAAAAACCTACGGAACCGGTTCTCTTCGGGGTGCATTTATGATAGCATTGCGAAATGCCCAGTTTTCACAGATGTAATTGTTGTAAGAATCATGTGACTGTGAGCTGAATGAGGTTAACGTTTTATTGGTCAAAGGATTCATCATGCAGAATCAATGGTCAAAGCATCCTTGAAAACAACGGAAGCACTCGTTGTGCAGCTGCTTTATCCGGCTTGTTAGGAATCGTCAACTGTGCAATGCATATCCACCAAACCACAAATTGAGACTCAAACGCGAGACTCTTGTTTGCAAATCGAAAGCACTTTCACCTACCCAGACTATTCGGGGACCGGTTACTAAAGACATGTCGCACGTCAACACAATGTGGCATGGTATCCAACTGTCACTGGTTTCGAATGATAACAACCTATTACGGGCCTAGTGACTGACTCTTGTGATGAACGTATTCACTATAGCGTGCAAAATCAAATGAAGATGTTAGTCACAGAGCTTTGTCACTTGATCAACTCGAGTAGTACGGTGATTTACCAGTGCAATTGTTTTCATGTTAGCAAAATACAAGGTTTGTTGCAAAAGCCTCCGAAACCAACTGTCCGTAAGTATGAACTTCCGTAACTTTCCATCACCAAACAATGGAAGTACAAATTAGTAAGTAGCAAGCACTCCTCAAGTACTGTCTCAGGGTATCGGTCTTATATTAAATATTCGTTGAGCAAAATGTTACATCGGTGGGGTGAACACAAGGATATTGACCTGAACTCCCTCACCTCATTCGTCCCTGTTTTCGTGATCACAAATGACACCCAAATTATCACAGACATTCTCAATTTCCCTCTCTAATATATATAATATGCATGACAAATATAACTACACAGACTAAAGAAAAACTCTTTCAAATTGATCTCCACATAACACCCGATTCTGTTCTACACGTTGGATGTGTTTCTCAGGTTGACTTGATTTTGTATCACATATGGTAAATTACCTAGAAATTTAGACGCTGATGTTTTGAAAACTAATAATCAACCACAAATCGATTAGTCCCGCCTCTTCTTCTGAAGAAAATAACTTAGCTTGTCTGCATTCTTGCCCCAATTAGAACATTTCTCTCTCTCCAATCACCGAGTCAACAAGTTGGCCCTTTATATTATGAAAACTCCACTTGCATTGTTCACATCCAAAAGTCCAAGCTGCGAGCCGGAGTCGAACTGAAGACCTATCCGCTTATCGCGCACTGATTGCTCCAACAGCTAAGCAATCACGGCATGGCCAGAGCAACCGTTGGGTAACCCGATGGGTCACCGGTTCGATTCCTGCTCGCTTTTCGGTGGGAAAATGGAGACAGTCTTTACAATTCCTGTACGACTTCCGTTGCTCGTGCTATTCATAAAAATTGGCTCTAATCCGAATGCTTATAACATTGTACTTGCAAACAACGAATTCCCTGGCCTAACGGATATTTCTCTTTCATCATGAGGATTAATATGATATAAAAAAACCCGAGATATCTTCTCGTGAAACAGATAGTCAATTTATCATTCTTAAGAAAGCGCCAGTTCCAAAAAATCCATGTAACAAGTCATTGTTGTGTATTCGATTAGCAGAATCTCGGTAAAATGGATATCCAAAATCATTGATTAATTGAAATAATGGAACAAGTTGAAAACATACGAAGTGAACACTTGTTCAATTTTGGGAAGCATAAATTGGTAGGTGCAAAATAAAGTCATGTGGTATTTTTATTTGCAGTATTGATTTTATACAGATACGTATATCATAATTTTACTTCTCGTTCTATTGATTCTGGAATAAAAACCTCGCAATTTACATTCTTTATACTTTAATGATGAAAAATCGACCAAGTTGTTCAAAACCATTGAATGCCTGTCAAACAGTCAGTCTGTTAGAGAGCTACCATTCTGAAACCGGGTAAATTACTTTTCAAGAATCCTTCAAATGAAATGACCTCTTATGCATTGAAATTTACTCACTAGTGTATATATATATATATATATATATATATATGTGTGTGTGTGTGTGTGTGTGTGCATGCGTTGTGTCTGACCCTCCGAAAGACATGCTTTATTTTTCGAATATTTTATTTTCTGGTTTTCTTCTGTCATTCAGAAGAATTACGTAAATCGGTTCAGTTCTGACTTCTCCCGGGGGACAAAGCCAAAAAGAATACTTGGACTGGATGTTTTGAACGATCTTTAGGCTGTCTATCTAAAACTGGTATTGCCACTATTTTTCCCCTTTTCTCTCCCACCGATGAAATTCACACAGAAAGTGCATGCTGACCGAGCGTCACTTGCAGATTATAAGAGATCTTAATGATCTGCGAAAAGGAAGACTATTCACTTCATCGTTTTGAGAAGACAATCATGAAAACCACAAAAGCCATAACAAAGTCAATCACATAGAGAGCAATTACTTTCGAGAAGAGTTAACCCACAAGTTCTTTGTGGCGGGTGTCATGGCGGACACTAGTGCCATTTGAACAACTGGATCGCACGATCTAGTTGCGTAACATCCGGAGCCCTTGGTGTGGTCTCCTAGCTCATCTGGCAGAGCTCATGCAGCGTTATGGCGTGGGTGGCTTTCATGTGCTGTGCGCCGTGGAATACTAACTGGGGCCCACTACTTTTAAAGTCAGGAGCAATTTAGCCAGAACAACCACAACAGCGACAGAGTCAACGAAGACAACGAGAATCATCGGAACTATAAAAAAATGTTCAATTTCAAATTCCTTTTAGCCTCGAGGTTTCACAAAACTTCTTGAAGTAACCCATTTCAAGTTACAGTAATGGGTATATGCAATCCCAGGTAGAGAAATACCATTACATCTCAATCGACCACAAGAAACTGAAATAGTTTAAAACGATTTCCGTCTGTTAGGAAAAGGGTGTCGATTGCGAGACTGCACTATTCTGTTCAGTGTTTATAGAGTTATGATCTTCCGTTATAGGCAATGAAAAGTCAGCTTGAACACATATTCAAGAAAATCGATACATCATTCGAGGGACCTTGTGAGTGCTACCTATGCGTTTAATACAAGAAATAGTCCGTTCGAATCATCAATTAGAGATGTCAGCTTTTCATAAATAAGAATGCAAACATCAGTGAAAACTTTTGAAAACAAACTAGGATCTAGTACGGTAACTGTGTTGTCACGTGACAGCTCAAAGACTTACTCAGTCAGACAAAATTTGACTATTATACTTTTCATACAAATTTCGGTTTCATAATATCCGTAAAGGAGAAATGCAAGATAAACACCGTTCAACAATATATCCGTGAGTTTGTAGTTCACAATTTTGTGCACAACATTTTCACTGGAAGTTACTTGATTTTAACCAAGCGGAAAGAGACGCCAGTTGGATTATTGCATCAGATAACTGACCGTAGGACGGCAGTCTTTATCCGTGTTAGTAAGTAATGTGCAGAATTGGAATGTGGCCGACGGCGAAGGAGTCAGAAGGAATGAATGAGCCACGTCTAACACAATCTTGGGCCACGTACAATAAATGGGGGATAACACACATGGAGTTCATGTCGAATGCGAAGGTGGCGTCGGTCGCCGTTTAGGCGAGGGCCGTGGTTGTTGTGCTGTGGAAAGGTGCGTTGCAACAACTCTTTTGTTTGCACTTCGGGAACAGGACAAGCCTAAGCGAGCGAGAAAGCTGTAGTTTGCACACGTACGCACGCACGCAGTCCGGTGCGCACACATAAGACCATTTATGACTCGGAATACTCGACTGCGAGCTCAGATTGTGAATTCGTTTGTGTTCATGTTTGTGAGACACGCACTGTACAAGGTCTAGGTTACGCGGCAAGCTAGCTAACACACGCACACATGCACGCACGCACGCACACACACACACACCTGAGAAACTCGATTTGCTGCCGTTCCTTCCGCCCCAGGCACCACCATAGAGTGAGTCGCATGCTCGTCCACACTCATTCCTGTTTTGTGTGGTCTCACTCTGCTCTGTGTATTTGTTTCCCATCGCCCAGTGCGTGTACTGTGGCGACTGAAACCGGCCAGATGGGACTCATGATGGCATGCGTTGGACGACAATTCACGTGCATTCATTCACATTCACAACGTATGCGGGCGAGTGCAAGAACGCATACACCTAAAGCTGCATACAACCGCACACACCAATGCACATACACAGGAAAACAGTTTGGAAAACGCGAGGGAAAGCCATTGGGACCAGAGGAGATTGCCAGCCTGTACACGGGGGCAGAACTTGGGCAAATACATTTCCCAGACCGCACCGGTGTGTATGAGCGTGAGTGCGCTAACACGAACGAAATTGGCGGTCTCTATCCGATTGTCTCCGCAAATAAAACTATTTCTGACACATCTGGTGTTAATTAATGTTCAACTTCCATTGATGGGTCAAGTGATATTGACTCAGGAAAAAAGAGCTTATCTTGAAGACAAAAACACGCCACAAAATACACCCGAGAAAACCGTTTCAAAGAGCACATAACCAACCAATATCACGGAATCTATCACAACCTATCGATCCACCGATCCCTCTATCCATCCATCCATTCATCCATCCATCCATCCATCCATTCATCCATTCATCCATCCATCCATCCATCCATCCATCCATCCATCCATCCATCCATCCACTGTCCGAACTCCCTGCTGCATCGAGACAGACAAAATGTCTGCTGTTCCGTTTCAAAGTGGAGGTGAGCCTTTTGTAGTAGTTGGGATATGGTCGAGACCCAATTTCGGTTCGTATTTCAGTTGGAGCTGTTAAAATTCACATCCTATTTCGCGGTCTTTTCAAGAACTTGGATTAAGTATTTAAACAGGTCTAGTATAATTATCAATCGGTAAGTGAGCTTTGTTCCCATGGGTCATTTGGCGATTGGAAGGTCATGATCCAAGTCTCTCTCTCTCTCTGTGTCGTAGTTTCTTTCCGTCTTTGTGCTGACGTGCCTGTCGACGGCACCCTCTTTCCCCGTCCCATTGCGAATCGGCTTTTTGACGTGTGGCAAATCGAGTATTAGATCCCCTAAAGCTTCAACCAGTTCAGGTGTGACGAATAACTGGCTACGGTTGCTATCAAAATTTGAGAGACAAATTAATCTCTGAGCACGTATTTCAGCCTCCCTCAATTTTATGCATTGCAACAAGATAACAATATAAAGTTCGATCTAATTTTTGATTGTTTGCTTTTGTTCTGGGGATGATCTGTGGGCAGTTGAAGTTCTCGGATAAGTAAGCGTGAAAATTAACAATGCTCATAATTCACTGAATAATCGCATTGCATTGTAGAAAAAGGCACGATAGCGAACAAGCTCATTTTCGGTAACTTTGTCCTCTGGCTAATACAGTTATATATATATATATATATATATATATATATATATATATATATATATATATATATATATATAATGATAGGAATGCAAATTTTCGGGAGAAAAGAGAGGGTGTTTACAGTATCGAATTAAGATTGGTTAATCAATGTTATGGGTGTTGTGCGGTTCGGAACAGGATGGGAAGTTGGTTGTTCGTGGTTGGGAAAATCCAGTGTAGGAAATACATCTGGGGTGCGTTAGCTGCTTCCTTTCACGACTGAAAGGTCGTGGTCGAGGTCACCTTGATTTTTCTCCCATTTTCGGATTGCGGTCAGGGTAGCTCAAGTGATTTGACAAATCGCTTGTGTGAACAAAGTGGTGGATTTAACATCCTAATCGCTACTGCCTCCGCAGTTCCCAAGTTGGTTTGGCGAACTGTCTTCGAAGAATTCACAGACAATTTGTAAATTATCTTGAAGGCTTCGTTGTCCATCTGGTGCCCTGTGTCGACAAGGTGAGATACGATTGCTATAGGTACGGTTCTGCTATTTGCTGACCTCAGCGAAGCCGGTTTGTGTTCCTTGATTCTTTGAGACAGTCGCCGAGTCGTTTTAACGTACATAACTTACCGAACATGAGTAAACTTGCGAATAAGTTAACATGGAAGAGGAAAGAACAAGCATTTTGTCCTTCATATTCAAAGAAACCATGGACGAGCTAGTGAAGTGGGCGCGTAGAGTAGCGGCGGAAATGTACGAGTGATTGCATCCCTTAGGTGCCGAACTAGTCGTTCGCATTTAACATCTCCTTTGAAGGGAAGTTGCGTGTGCAATTCTTTATTCTTTGCGGTGATTATCAATGGTCGTTTGGACACTTCCAAAATGTTCTTTTGAATGAAACTTCCGGGGTCCTTTTTGTTTAATAGTATTTGTCTTATGTGATCTAATTCCTCGCTCATTGTTTCCTCGGAACAGATCTTTCGTATGAGGGACGGTAGGGCCCGGATTAGGTCCTGTTTGCCAGAGGATGAAGTTACCAAAAACGAGCTTGTTCGCTATATTGCCTTTTTCTATAATGCGCATTAGGAATAGTCAGTTAGGATTATACGAGTAAAATTTTCATCACTTCGAAAGAAAAGCTGGTCCTGTCAGAAGCAGTCCTACCAAAGTGTCGACCACATGCGTGCCTCTCAGAGAGGAGCAAAACAGAGTAGGTCCATTTGGACGGTTCTGTCTTATCTAGTGTCTGAACAATAAGTTGGCATTCGGAAGACGGCTCGCAAAAGAAAAATGGTGATTGATTTTACAGGTTTTATATAGATTTATATGGATTCACATATAGATTTCAGGGACATATAAGCGAGGTTCTTTAAATAACCATTTTGTCTCTGCCGTGTTGGTGAAGGTTTGCCCGAAACCAGAATATCATGCCATTTTAGTGAATAGAAAACGGATGAAATTCGACCGGCACACGGGGCACGTGTTTTTCTGACAGACATTGCTCAGAATCTTCCCGTCGGTGACAACCAGTTATTTTGCAATATTCTCTTACTGCATGGTGTTACAACAGGAACCAGTTGGTAAACAGACTAGAAATTCGATTTGGATAAGGTTTTCATTCCCATGGCGTGCAAAAGGAACGTTGAAAGGGTATTATGTCTACTCAGCAAGATTTTCCAGTGAAATGATGTGTGCGATGCTGAAGACCAATAAAACAAAGTGAGATGCTGCATTTTTCCGCCCATCGAAAGCCGGTCATAGCAACCCGGAAAAAGGTGCTTACGAGAAAGAAGCTGAACCGCGTTGCAAATCATTTTAGTTATCGAGTCACCTTGTATGATCTTACTTGAGATGTAGAGGGCTCAAAAATCGTGGCTCGTATTGCGAAGTTCTCTTATGAACTCGGTCCAATGATTTCAGGTCGCACTACTCATTACTTCGGCTGATGCAAGTCACATTAGACCGTGACCAAACTCTTCGGGAAAGTGTTATCAACAGGACCCTAAATAAAGCAGAATTTATCAGGTTGAAATAAAATGTCTCTTTCAGTCAGGCAGACGAGATCATTTTGCTGGACGGAAATACGCCGGGTCATGTCGCACATGAGGTTGCACATCTTACATGGACTCATTTGTACACACTTTGTAGGTCTTGATAGTCACTAACTTCAAAGGTTCATGTGCAATTGGGAATTTATTCTCAGAGTTGAAGAACGGGGTCATTATGCTTTATCTGCAGTGCACCTCAGGAGCATAAATGATAGGCGAGAAGAGATTGGGTGTAACTTAGAAACTTTCTTAAGTGGGCGGGCCCTATGCCCAGCTAGCTGAAATAAGGTATAAAGAATAGAGAGGGACCAATGAATTACTATTTGAAAAATGATATACACTCCCACCATATCCACCATGTGAACATAAACCTCTTGTTTTGATATTCGCAATTCACATTCAGACTTCTTGATGAATAGTTTTACAAATTTTTCGCCTTCTTTTCATCTCTGAGAGGTAAGACTATCTGAAATTGCTGTGCATTTACTGGTTAAGATGCGAAAAATGTAGGTCCCACATACTGTTTATACCAGGATACTTGGGCAAGAGAATAGTCCCCAGAAACCACGCCAATCAATTTATCTCAACATCGGTAGTTTTCTGCTTTTTTGCCATCAGTTTTTAGGGAAGGGGTGGGTCAGAAGTCAACTTATTCGTGCACGAGTACCACCGAATAATCATTTCCATCTACTAACTTTGGTTGAATCCCATACTGGGGGGGAGGGGTTGGCACGAGCAATTCTTCTAACATTTTTGAATTAGTTCATTTTGTATCGATCTAAGGATCAGATACTATAAGCTTCGTGCGTCCTGTGGAGTGTCTCATAACTTGCCGTCTTCCTGGTGTTGTTATTACGCGGCAGAAGGCAACGAAGGAATTTCTCTCCGATCTATCATCTCAGTGGGTGAGCGAGTTTGCAACAAATCCGGATGTCTTGACAACATGCTACCATCTCATTGTCCCTTTTACGCTGGTGTGGATAAAAATACATATAAAAGGTGTGATAACAGAGAAGGAAAAGACAGGTCGTAGAAACAAGGGTTTGAAAACCCGAGGGACTAGATCAATACCGGGAACACTTGTAACGATCAGGGCAACAATAACGGTGTTGCCCGAGACTGAGTTGCTGGCACCGTCCCGACTTCCCCAGTAGAATTTCTATGGCTTCGGTCGTCACGAGCAGCCTTTGTGTGTACTATTTAGGTGTGAACTCTACGATTTGCAAGGATCCGTTAAGAAACTGTCACGGAAATGCTCCAATATCCACTGTTAGCCGGGCATTTCAAGATCATATCGTTGATGGTCTGAACTGATCCCTTGCGAAGAGAGGCTGGGAAACGTTCTGCTATCCCTTTAGACGTGCTTATCGTTGTGTGTCTAATAGATTGCGCACTTTAAGGGCATGCATACTGATGTGGAAAAGTGATTTAGACTGATAGGGAAATGTGCGACATGTGCACATGGTTTTCAGTGTTGATCCAGTTGAGTCGGTACTACATGATAAATTAATGCATGAACAATCGAAAGTCCCAACTACTTAAGTTGCTCATCAACGCGCTTATGAAGATTTTCAATCTGTCGTGCAGCACTGACTATAACCGCAGTCTTTGCTAAAGAAAGCCAGATATACTGCCGGAGTGATTTATCGTCCAGAAGTGTGAAATTGTGTACAGAATTAAATGATCATCTCAATGATTATAAAACTGTTTGAGGACCAACATGTATTTCACGTGGCATATCTAATACAGACTCGTTGATTTAATATAAATTAGCTACCGTTCAAATGTTTTCTTCTCCTCATGGTCGTTGCGTGGCGTGTGCGAAATATCTGTCGTGTTGTGTCTACATTCGATACCCGAAGGGCAGTAATTCAGCTATGGATAGGATTTACCAAATTCTACGGAAATACTGATATCAAGAAACCTCAAATGAATTTCGTATGAAGATGAGCACAAGAAACCAGAACTATCTGGCACACAAGTAGTGAAACCACAGAGCTTCATTCTAAGATCGATATACCGGTGATAAATTTTTGTTCAACCTGGGGACACGAAGGCGATCTTGAGTATTTACCTACCCTTAGATATTCACCGGTCTTTTTAAACGCGACCCAATTCTCTTGTTTTGTGCTTGTTACAGATTACTTCGAGGCCGTATACGACCTAGTCGGTGAGTGCTATCAAAGGTTTACGACAAAATAGAGGACCAGAACTTTGCGTCGATGTAATAAGTTCATCTACGGTACACCAAAACGGCATTTTTCCTGTGCCATTTGGAATTCAGTGAACATAAGTTAATAGGCATATATTGTGTACACGTGATTCGAATTCTCGCTCAATCGGAGCCTATCTCCAGTACGTATGACCTCACTCCACAATCGGTATTACGTCCCTGACGAGGGAAGCACTGTATGAGCAGACTTGTTGATCTATCAGTCTATCTAGCTATCTACTTGCCATTTGTCCAGTGGTCTCACGTCTCAAGCTAGATCACGTTTGTTTGTTTTGTTCACTCTTTGCTTTATCTGTTTTCCCGTTGGTTCCTTTCGGGATAGCAAAGTTCATTTTTCGACCCTGGAAATCTAGGCACGGCGATTTTCGACACTTATGTGTACGTTGAGTTGCAAGCCCCTAGGCAGATGAACGGGAAGACGGGCTGACACGCAGACAGGCACATGCGTGTCCATCTATCGATTTTCGTGGCCGTTGACCCAATCAAAACGGCTCAGTCGTCACGTCACACCTTCGAGTGGATGATACACCTTTTCGACAATATCCTTGTAAAAATGTCGACCGAAGGTGGGCCCTCGTATCAATATACATTGTTTACAATTGCGCGTGTTTAGACTTTTTGCCACTGCCTTTGCACACACGCACCCCTCCCTCCCCACACACCCCCCCCCCACACACACACAGATGGAAGGAGTTATCCAATCGGATATTTGGATGAAATAAATGAGCGTAACCGTACAAAAAATGACCGATTAGAGAAAGATATCGACCGGTCAACGCAATCATCAGAACAGCTGTTAAAGTAAACAATTACAAAAGCGGCAGAATATTGGAAAATCATGTATTTATCGGAAAATATTATTTTCGAATTAACTAGACATACTGCAACTCCCGTATGAGGTTTTATTATTGTTATTTTAGCTGTGGCTCGACTCAGCACGAAATATACTACATTGTGATTGTCAAAATAAAGGTCCAAGCTTTTTGACTAAGCAGCCTTACTTATAAAGGAAAGATATGATAGTCAAACATGCAACGGAGTTTGTCGGTCAAAAGAATTCATCTGAATGAGTGCACGTGATATTAAAAATGTGAAAGAAATCCACGCGTGGATTCCATTTCCATAGGCGCATGTGTTGAATACACCACCATAAGAAAACAAAAATGGGAGGTTTGAAGAGGAAGAATCTGATCCCAAAATAGAATAGTATCAAGTAAAGGCGTCGGAGATTTCTCGAAGTGGTTATTTGGTAGGTGCTCAAAAGTGGGAAATCTTTGTACCAACAGTCGCGTACGTAACAATTAATTACTTAGTTAGCCATTCATTCAGTCGGCCAACTAATTGATAACTAATTAATCAGCCAATCAACCAAATAATCATTCAGCCAGTCGAATACAAAATTTATCTGAATTATTATCCGGACAACGGGTCGAACAACTGACTTCCGATTCTGTAGTTTAATCGGTTAGATCAGTATATTACATGAGTCTTTTCTACATCGTTTTGCGCTATGATTTTAACTCATGAGCCATTGAGTGTTTCCCGTGTTGTTCATTTTGTTTTCCATTTGTTCAGCTACTCTTGCCCGAATTTCTGAGAGTGACCTTGTTTTCTCATTGGATGCTTACCATGAATGCTGATCGCTTGCTATCTAGCATATTAGTTGCCCAATTCCTTGTTTGAATAGCACGACAGTTGGGCAAGCCGTTTGCACTAGACGAAGCAATCCATTGCAACTAACGAACTAAGCTAATTCACTTGCCCGGGCAAACACCTACTTGCGCTTTTGGAGCAATAGATACAAAGTATCGATCCGTTTTCCTAAGCAAGAAAGCGTCCAGGGTAGTCTATCGATTGAGTTATCAAAGCCATCCAGATAAAGAGGTTTGGCGTGACAAGACGACTGACAGACCGACTGAGTGAGTGAGTGAGTGAGTGAGTGAGTGAGTGAGTGAGTGATTGATAGACAGGCAGACTGACTGACTGAATAAATGAAGTACTTACACTGTAGATGACGCGCGCAATGTGTAGGTGTAAGGTTAACTTCGGAAACAATTTTTTCCCGGTATCTATGTCCAACTGGCTTTATTGTTCATAGCTGTTCTAGCTGTCTAAAACATACTTTGCTCCACCAGCATCGCGTTTGATATTGTTTTTGTTTAGCTTTATCGAAACAAACATAACGGCATATTTTATTTATCCGGTCACTGATCGTCGGGCAAATGATTTAAGGGAAGTCTGATTCTGACGACGGACGTCATAGTTACAGTGAACCGTAGTCTATTCAAGTGTCTTCGTGATATAACACGACTGATGAAAGTAAACATAACAAATGCCAACACACGACCCACCCACCCCGGCCCTCGATTTTATCACTGCTCCATTAAATGCACAAGAACACTCACATGCGATATCTGCTCCAGTTTAGATTTAGCGTATTCCAATTTTTTCCGATCCACGTGGTCGTGAGGAGTGTGAGCCAGAAGCTCAGATAAAGTAATAATATATCGGGGTATCTGATGGGAAAAGAGTGAAACCACGAGAAATGACCGCTGCAAAGTAATTCCAACTTGCAAGCCATGATATATATACGCATACGCACAAATGCATACGTACATACATACGTACGTACATGCACACCTATATACATATACATATTTGACTGTTTATTCAACGATTAGTATGGCACTGAGATGTATCATTTGAACATTTTGTGATGATATTTGTTGCCCACTAGGGTTGATTTGCATTCTACCTACCAGGCTTTCGTCGCCTTACTTGAGAACATCAAGACTATCGAAAGAATTTGCTTATGTGACGGGAAATAATACACCAATGGAATAACCGAAGTTCCTAAATAATAAATGTATAAGTGGTGGGAGATTAGATGTTTACGTGATATTGTTCCCCATACAATATTAACGCTCATCTCACCGTTGAAAACCACGGGAGCTCTGCACTGCTATTTCATCCTCGTTAAGAGTCAGCAGTAGTTTGCTTCCACCGAAACCCAACTGGAACTCGAACAAAAGGTGAACGATTGCGAGTCGAACATCTTAGTCACAAAACTATCCGAGATGGGTTTGAACGGTTTCTGAAATAGCTGTAGAGTGCTTCCATGGTTTTCAATGGTCAGCTGAACTTTCACACTGTATGACCAACCGTATGATGTAAACATCCGATCCCCCACTACTCGCACTCATATAGCAGCCGAACTCTGTAGTTTGTTTTTACGGAACTCCCTCGGTGTGCTTAAGCCCCCACAGAAAAGTCGTCCATAAAATAGGAGTCGCTCCCTGTGCTGGAAATGCTCTGTTAACATTCTAAGCCAATATCGAAGGGGCACTAGATCGAGTAGTGTACTAACCCAATAAACCATTGAAACCAATCTCGGATAGGCTAAGGTGTTCGACTCAACGTGGGCTCGAATCCCCTTTTGGGTTCGGTGGATGCCCGCTACTGATGGTTCCTGACGGGGATGAAACAGTTGTACAGTGATTTAATGGTTTCCCGTAGTGAGTTGCTCTTACAGACTTCAAGATGAATCGTATTATATGCCTAAGTAAATCTGAAATCTAAAACTGACCAGGATATATAGAGAAACTGTACTTGGAAACTCCACTCAAAGCCAGATTCAGAACACGATTTAAAAACTCTGCGATACGAACTCCGCGCACAGCAGACTCCAAAAACGGTTATCAAGCTCAATCAAATGGGTTCACTTCATCGACACTAAATTTTTCTCTGCCGGAATTAAATTCTATGCCTTGGATAGACCTGGGTGCGTCTTTTGTCAGCCCAAGCATACTGATGATAGAGCTGACGAAAGCTGCCGAAAGTCAACCAACCGTCCTCAACAAATGTGTTTCCTATTTAGTCGAACCTGTTGCGATAAATTTTAACAAACGCATTGAATAAAATACCATTGCCGACCACTGGAGACCAATTCATATTACCCCTAAGCCTAAAAAAGAAATCGATGAATTTCACCCAGTAGCATGCACTTTTGTTCAAAAGCATTATAAAAACTTATTCTTGCGTGCTTTAAATCGTGCATGGATTTGGTTGACGATTAACAATCTGCAATAGCTGTCCTAGCACAATTAGTCATCTCTATCTTACTTTCCCTCGAGCGCACCGGAAAACCCTTCCACGTGTATTTTCTTGTCTAAAACAATGCACTCAATCGTACTGACGGAACTCAACTGTGGTCACTGTTACAAAAAGCATGCATATTTTCACCTCTGTTGTCACTGATTCGAAACAATTTCACTGATAAAACTCACTTGACAACCCTGAAGGTTGACACTCTTGAATCCCATAACAGTACGAGAGTATTTGTGGTGATTCAGTGACCACCAAACGTGATACTAACAGGTACAGTGATTTAGACTGATAGGGAAATATAACATTTCATTGTCTGACAATGAAAGGCTTGGTTTTTGACAGGATTCCGACATGCAGATCCACCAAGAGCAGTGGAAAACACCTAGTATTGTTTCTATTAGATAACATTAGATTCCAGCAAGTTGTCAAGACACCGGATTTGTTCATCTCTTACTCATCCACTTCAGTCTATAGCTACAAATTGCCTGCGTTACCCAGTACTGCTAATATGAATGCCTGATGTGATAGGTCGAAAAGATATTCCTGTGGTGATTCAGCAGTGTTCGACTTGATTCAGCCCAGTGTACCCATACAACCCACTGCCGTGTGCATTCACTGTGTTACTGGACATCGACTTTCTCTGCTGGGCTAGACTACATTAATGGTTCGGTTGGAGAGTGACTATATCCCCATACAAGTCCCGATTTCCGTAGACAGTTCATTCATCCTAGGCTTGGAGGCCCTGCATGCCCTGGACTAATAGGTTACCCTCAAAATGACGTTCGACAGTCCGAAGAATCGCCTTGTTCCTCAGTTGATCGCACAAAGCTCCAATAACAAAGGTGGCATGGCGGTTGAGCCCGCGAATTGGGAAGGGGATGGTGATGAAGTATTCCTGAAGCTCCGAGTGTTGCCGTACAGCCCGAGAGAGGGCGTTCTGAAGGTGCTTACCAAAATGTAACAAGATGGTGTCATTGCGCGAGTGACTTCATCCACTTAGGCGACTCCGATTGTGGTGGCAATGAAGGGTCACGGAAAGACTCTCCGGATTTGTGGTGATCACCGACCGACCTTGAATCTCCGATTACGGAAATGCGCGGTAACTACGGTGAAGCCGGGAGATTTCGTGAAATGCATGCTTAGTAGCAAGTATTTCTCAAAAATCGATGTGGCTGATGAGTACTTACAAATTCTGCTGCACATGGAATCTAAACCACTAACAGGCATGAACACTCCCTGGGGGCACGTTCCAATACTATTTCTTGCCGTTTGGTTTGCACATGTCATCCGGGATATTTCAGGGTGCAATAGACGGGGGATCTATGATATCGATGATGTGATGACATATCAAGATGGTGTGCTTATTTTTAGGTCCATGAAGGAAGGACACAACAATTGATTGCAACAAGTGTTGGAGAGGTTCGTGGGACGAAATGTATCGATCAAAGCCTTAAGTGCGAATTCGGCATCACCGAATTAAGTTCCCTCAGTTTCACTGTCAATGCAAACGGATAACGACCTGATCCGGATAGTTTCACACTCCTGACTGTCTTCAAGACACTGAAAATTCAGGTGCACTTACGAACAATTCTTGGGTGCCTGGGATACTACTCCAAATTCATTCCGAGCTTTGCAGCAAGAGCCCAACCATTGTTTCTGGCTCAGTCGTCCGATATGTGGCAGTGAGATGAACAGTGTGAAAAGGTACTACTCGGTATCATTCAAAATATCGTTGACCGACCTATACTAATCCCATTCGCGCCATCTAAGCGGACCATACTGATCACTGATGTGTCCGAAGTTGGGATAAGAGCAGTTCTGGAACAAGATGGATGTTAGATAATCTGCATCTCGTGTCTTCTCTTTGCTGAAGAGAAGGGTTATTCGCAGACGCGGACAGAAGCTTTGGATATTTTCTGGGTGGTGCGCCGAATACACAAGTGTCTATTTTGAATGAAGTTTGCGGTTGTCACCGACCACCAAGCTCTTCAGTCCCTACATAACCCAGATAAATCCGTCTCCAAATCTACAACTGCTATGATTTAGCGATGGAGCATTGTCTTGTCAGCCTATAACTACGACATTCTGCGTCGACGTGGCAAGAGAATCTCGTAGGCGGACTTCCTGCCTCGATAATCACGATTCGCAGTGGCGGACCAGTGCCATTTCGTTTCATCTGCTGCATCCGTGTCGAGGGATGACTTACTGAGGCAGACAAAACGATACTACTTGTTCGTGATTTCGTCTATCAGGAAGGCGTGGCAGCCCTAGATGAAGGGGAAGTTTCCTCATTACCTAATATTGCAAGAGGAATTTAGTATCCAACTTGACGGAGTTCTTTTTCGAGGTGACGGGCTTGTCGTTCCACCTACTTTGTGCAAGTCGGTTTTGGATGAACAGCGCAAGGGCCACTTGGGAGTGTACAAAATGAAATCGATAGCTCGATAGATGTGTTGGTAGAAGGAAGTGGGTGCAAACATTTTCATTACGGCAATGACCTGCGATTCTTGTCCGCACAAAGTCCAGTCGAGGTCAAACAGTTGGAACCCATGGCTCGAAAGCTACATTTCATGGAAGAGGGTTCACGCTGACTTCTGTAGTCCATTCTTGAGCCAGTTTCACGTCCTTGTTCTGATCAACTCCTACTCCAAATGGCCGGAAGTGTTCTTGAACAGTTCACTAACCATTTCGTTCGTAATCCAGGTGATTTGGAAAAGCTTCAGCCAAGAAGGAATCCCTTAAGTAATAATCACCGATAATGGATCGCAATTCTGTATAGCGAAAATGTGATGCTGGCTTGATGGAATCGGGTGTCTGCCTCTGCTTACGGCGTCACTCCACCCGTGTTCTAATGATGTAGCGGTGAGCTCGGTGCGTTCTGTGAAAAGTGCGCTAGCTTCAGCCAACCCGAGAATGTTGCCTGACATGGAAGTCTTCCTCGACAATCTCTTGTTGTAGTACCAAAACTCAGTACATACGACCACTAAGGAGAGTCCAGCAGTGCTCTTCAAGTCTAGAAGATTACGGTCGTCGCTGATATGTCTCGATTCCAGTGACTTAGCATACTTCCGTGGTAACGAGCTTCGACCAAGTCGCGGAATCATCACCAAACTACTTGGTCAATGTATGGTCGAGATTACGGACCTGGATGATGCACCGGTGCATCGGGGCCACCTCAGCCACACTCACTACAAAGAGTTGACCGGCGGTGTGATTAGTCATACGGCCGAGACAATCGAGGATACAGACTGTAGCCATGTTGATGACGGAGGTCCATCTATTCAGCCAAACAAAACGAATGTCGCAGCGGCGGAGCCACAGCCATCAGTCCCAGTTCGAAGATCAGTGCTACAAGTGGGCCAGAATGATGAGGATGTCTTGGAGAAGGAAGGCTGTGGTGATTCGGTAGCTGTCACACGTGATACTAACAGGTACAGCTTCGTAGCCACGCACGCGAATGAGCCTCAACTAATCAGGATCACTGAGGAAAGGTACAACAAAAGCTCCCCATGATTGGTCATCTAATATACCAATTATTTCCTTTGATTTAACACTCATACAAACCAGTTTTGCAATAAAACTAACGTGCTATTTCGCATCCTAGGTGTTCTTGCTACTTTCGTTTGCGTAGTTGTGGGTGGGGGGAATTTCAATACGTCCTATCAGTTCAGTTCATAGGGATGAGGTCCCCTAAGTCAACCCTCTACTTCGGTCTGGGCAACCAGGTGGTATTCATCTCACAAGCTTACATGAAATCTCCCCATATATGTGATCACTCTTTCTCGCGCTGGACTCTATTCACTCAGTCGAGCTGCACAAGATGTGACCGAGCTGCTGGTGATCGGACAACACCGACTACCTGGTACCACACCACTCATTTTCACCCAGTCTTTTACACACCACAAAACTAATATTATTCTGTGTACATCTCAGCCTGCCGTCGATAAAGAAACTGGGCATGCATATGAGATTCCTCTCTCAGTTGTAAGCAGCTCATCAGAACCACTATTGAGACCACGTGTCCCACTTGAGCTTGTAGCCTTCAGTGTGCGCACTTTGATGCAAAAAGGCGAAAAAGCATCTTCAGCGCCCACACTCGAGACACTGGCTATTGACGTCTGCTGCTTATCCGAGATCCGAATCCAGGACCACACCGTCGTAGTTTGTCTGAATTCGCCCTCAGGACGTAATTTAACTCTGCGCTTATCCGAAGACGCCGAGGCTTCTGTATCTGATCAAGCAGGAGTAGGAATCAATTTGAGTACTGCAGCTAGGGGTGAGTCTGCGCTACGCGACTGGATCCCGGTCTGCGACAAATTATATGCGATTCGCGTAGAGTACTCGTTCAAAACTAACAAAAGCCGCGACAGAAATCGTTGTCTGTTTACAATCGCTGCCTACGCCCCTACTGACTGCAGTTCGGATACAGTCAAACATATATTCTACCAGCAACTTCACGAACTACTTCGAAAGGCACCTCATGGAGATATAGTGGTACTTGCTGGAGATCTGAACGCCCAGATTGGCCACCTAGGTCCAGACGAGCGAATGTTTGAGGGCCAAAGCGGCCCAACCATCAAAGCACGGATAACAGCCATCAAGTGCTCTATCTGTGTGCAGACCATCGCCTATTCTTGTCGAGTACCAACCTGCGGCACTGCTTTTTTCGCAAAGTCACGTAGTGACCGCCATCTGCTAATCAGTCTTGGACACAAATAGACCACATAGCCGTGAGCTACCACTGGCCTGAGTCAGTCAAGTCTTATAGGTCGTACTGGAGCCCTCATCTGGATTCTGATCACCCTTAGTGTGTGCTGAGTTCATGGTACGGTTTTTCAGCAAATCGAAAGCCCGCCGTCAACGGGTAGACGTAAACCGACTTTGCTGGACCTCGGTCCGAAAGAGATATCAGAATGAGCTTGCTGCCCAGCTAAGTAGCCACACATACGATGACTTGTCAGACAGCTGGCAACATATCCAAGACGCCATAAAAGTAGCGAGTACCACATCTTGTGGATTAATCACACAGCATGCAGTCACGCACTGGATTTGCTAGATAGCCGCCAGAATATCCCTGCCGGAAGAGAAAAACACAATGTCCGGGAACAAATACGACGAAATTTGATTAGAAGCTTGCGCAGAGACCGAGAGAGTTGGTGGTCCGAACGCGCGACCGAAATGAAACAAGCTGCTGCCACCGGTAATGCTCGGAGACTTTTCCAACTCATCAAATCTAATAGGATCTAGAAGCCTGGAGTGAGCGAAGTGATCTGCGAGGCAAACTGCCAACCAATCCACCAGCTTTTACGGCTCAGAGACCGATGAATAGAACACTTAAAAGAGCAGCTTAACTGGCCTTCAGCGTCAGCGCCCCCACTCCGTAGCTCGTTTGAACTAGTTCATCCTCCATGGACTATCAGCGCTACCCCACCCACAGAAGAAGTCGATCTTGCACTCTACCTCCTGAAAAGCAATAAAGCTCCCGGCCCTGGCTAACTCCCTCAGGCCGTCTTCAAAGATGGTAGTGTACACCTCTCCAAAGCGCTCACCAGCCTCTTCTCCGAAACTTCTTTCCGCAGTTGTGTCCCAGAAAGTTGGAACTGTGCATCCACCATCTCTATGTACGAGAAAGAGGCTAGAAACATCTGTCCCAATCATCGAGGGATAAGCTTGATCTTGGTCGCATCAAAGTTGCTAGCGTCTGTAGTCCTCCATCGATTGTCCCCAGTAAGCGAACAACAAGTCCGTGAAGAACAGTCCGGTTTCGCCCCAACCACGGGCGCATAGATCAAATTTTTGCCATCCGTCAGATACTTGAACTCCGCCACACATACAGTAGACCAACGGTAATAATATTCCTGGACATCCGAGGAGATTTTGATCCCGTTGATAGGACGGCTCTCTGGAATTGCCTCATCAGACAGGAAGTGAGTGAAAAGTATGTGAAAATCATCCAAGTTCTATACCATCAGACTTCAAGCTGAGTACAAGCATATGGCTCATCGTCACCTTGCTTTCCAGTTGGAAGTGGCGTGCATCAAGGTTGCCCACTCTCATCCTTCCTGTTCAATTTTGCAATCGACGACATCCTTAGACAGGCACGAATAAATCAAACGGACGAAGGCATTGAGCTCCTAACTGGTGACAGACTTTTAGACTAAGACTATGTAGATGACACCTCATTGGTTTGCAACGATGCTACTGTGGCACAGTTGGCTCTAGACACCCTCGCGTCATCTGTATTACGGTGCGGAACTTGCTTTTCACCCTCCACGTGTAAAGTGCTTCTACAAGACTGGTAGGAATCCATCCCGGCACTTAACCTCGATAATGATCGGTTAGAAGTTGTTGAAAAGTTTTTCTACTTGGGAAACTGTACAACTATCGATGGACGGATTGGAGACGATGTGTACAACGGAATAGCGAAGGCTCAGGCGGCTTCCTGCAATTTAAGTCACCTGTGAAGATGGCCTGACGTCTCTGTCCGGTTGAAAGGTAGGGTAACAAAGCTGCTGTGGGTAGTGTGCTCCTATACGCTTGTGAGCGTGTTCGAGCGGCTGATGTCGGTTGTCTGTGTTTGATCATCAATGCCTGAAGAGTATCTCACTATTTTAGTGGCAACAGCGAATAAGCGATTCCGCAGTTCGAACGCGCATCTACGAAACCGGGCGTACCGCGTACCCAATTAGTGCTACCATATCACTCCATTGGCTTCGTTGGCTGGGACATGTGCTACGTATGCCACTTCCTTCACTTTCTCCGTCACACTCTATTCACCGAGCCTAAGGTTGGCTGGAAACAATAACGTGGAGGCCAAGCCATGACATGGCACCGGTCTGTTGAAGTGTTGACCTCAAGACTTGCTTCTGTCGGTTCCTCACGCTTGCATGATTGGGGACCTCGGGATCCACTATACAGCTGGCTGGGAACTTGGTCTAATATGGCCTAGTGTCGTGCTCAGAGGCGGTTATGTTGTGACAGCTTGTGTTCGAACTCCTGAGAAACATCCCCTTTGATTCTTCACTTTATTTTGCCGTTTCATGTTTTTGCATGGCATTACACCTCTATACCTTGTGCTGGGCTGTTGGTGAATATATATATATATATATATATATATATATATATATATATATATATATATATATATATATATATATATATATATATATATATCTCGTCGGAGGGGATCCTATACTTTTGCCACCCTTGTTTTTCATATGTTCTGCTCTAGTTAGCACACAGAGCATATTTCCGTTCTAAAATTTAGTATAAAGGTATTGTGCATTCGGTTCTCCTGGCCAGACAAGGTTTTGTTAGGGAATCCGTAAACGGAAATACGCAGAAAAATGATGGGATACTGCATATTTGTCACGCATTGCATCTTGAATTCTCCTTGCAATACTACCACTACTACTACTGCGTGACGTATTACATTTGAGCAATTACTTCGACCAAATTTGTGTCCTAGGACACGTGACCGGTTAGATGGACCACTAGAGTCATAGCTATGGTCACCTAGAGTTGGATGACTGGTTCGATGAACAATCTTACACTTGATTCAACACGTATTTTCCAAGTAACGATTGGAAACAAGAGTATATTGGTTGCTAGAATGGCAGTCTTTTGTGAGCAGCTGTGTTACTTGACTTGCTGTCCAACACTTAAGTTTGCTTCAGTATCGCAACACTTGTGATACCATGAACTGATGAACGTATAAATGGGAGAAAACAGAAGCAGTATGGAATAAAAGAAACTTAATGAGTAAATATTACGGGATAAACTGCACACGAAGCTCAACAGGAGAACTATTTTTTCTAACTGAGCAACAGGTTTACATCTCGGAGCTTTTGTTTTGTTACTAATTCCCGGTCACCTGAGTTGTTCACCATTGGTTGAGGTCAGAACGATTCATTGAGGCTGTCTAACCTGCGATGAAGCTCAAGATTTTCTCATGCCATTCACTTCGAATGGATTACACGGAATCAGCAACAACATGAGCACTATCATATTGTACTCCATGCACCTATTAGAACCACCACCAAGCACGATATAAATAAAAGGGTTTGCTTTAATTTTCATTTACGAAGTTTAGAATTTTCTGCACAGCAGCGCTCACCTGATGCATTGGATACGTAAGGAAGGATTCAACTGAGCGACCATCACACAGAGGCTTTTCCTCAAGCCGTTTGAGCATTTGGGTAAATTCGTGTTTTTGTTTATATTCGGCCAGGACTTGCAATGAGTAGTGGTGATTTCGAACATACTCCTGATAAATTCCAATCATTGGAAGAAAAAGGTCGAATAGGTCCCCTAAAACAAAACAGCATTTCAGATGTTACTACTCATCAGTAGTAAAATCATCGAACGCAAAGTTATTTTTTCTCGCACATGGATTCGTTGTGTTAAAAAGGGGACTGAGATCATTCAAAATGAAGAAAATAAGAAAAGAGAAGGCGATGGAGTGTTTTCAAGTTCTAAGGTTCTAGATAAAAATAACAACTTGAATAACTTCTATCGACAAGTATTTTGGAGAAACCTGATAAGATGGAGTCCGTGTTTGTGAGATTCACGGAGGATTGGAGAGGGTAATTCGCAAGAAAAAAATTCCGCTAAGGTACCAGTAGAAAAAACATTAGATAGAAACTGCCTGACGATTGGGAGAGTGGCCGCAGATATGATGTTTGAGGCGGATCGACGACGACGAGCGTTGGACCGGGTCTTATGATAAGTGGATGAAACAGCAGTCTAAACTCAAGTGTGAATGCAGGAATGGATGTGAAATTCGACGTGGCGAGAAATCAGTCATTCATTTCGGCATTTATGCAGTCGAGAAATTCTGACGATGGAAGAATCAGCTTCAAAAACTTCTGAGGCACTCATTTTCAATCCTCAAAGCGTGTATGAGAAATTATGCTCGTAGTAAAAGGACTATACGTTATTCACTGAGTTCTTTCAGGATTTACCATCTTGCAAAATTGTGACAGGTCTGACCCCTAAAGTAAACGTTAGCCGAAGATATCACGGTTATATTTTAAAAACCCTTAATTCCACTCCGTATTCGTACTTGGTCACCCAACCTCACTGGATGAACTGCTGCACGATGAAATATCAGTTCTTTCAATCTGACTCTGTTGCACACGCATCCGCCAAACCTACTGCCTTGTCACACCGGTCATCTTACGGTTTAGTATTCATTTGTGATTGAATACTGGTTACTAGTGACTATTAGGTAATCACTGTCAGTCTTTTAGCAACCTCTCCTTTGGGTAAAGTAACTGAACTTTCCCGACACACTTATATTGCCCAAAGTAAAAGCACGAGTAAAGTTTACGGCACAATTACGGGATTTCGTATTTTCGCGCGAGTCACTTGAGTATTTGCTAACTTGGATACTCAAGGACTATCAGAGAAAATTTCCAAGTTGATCAATAAAATTACAACCACATTAGTGATCAAAAGAATACAGGTCTGCCGATGTGAACAATTTTTGTGCGGTTCAACAAGCGATATTTTCTTCCAAATAACAATGCATGGAGCCTACGAAATACGGCCCAACGCTAGTTTGTACAACTGTACAAACACATCGGACCTATGTTGTTTATTAGTTTGAACTCCTCGGACATTGTGACTCTGGTATTTATTTTTTGTGAAATTTCTTTGATTGTTTATTTAAGTGCACTAAAAGCCTCCTCAGTCAGACTGAAAAATGAACTATAGGAGAGGAGATATCGAACAGCATGTTCGGTTGCCATCATCACCTCATACACCAGTCGGTGAACTGGAGCACTGTCGAACGGAAGCACGGTACCCGTATTTGGTTGTTCAGCTGCTACTTTCGAAGGACACTTTCCAAAAAAGCTGTTAAAAATGAAAGCTTTCATCTTTGAGTGATATTCGTGGTTTAGAACAACAATCATAGAATAGCGAACAGCGCATTTCGGATTAGAAACTTTATTCGAAGTCAAAGTCCCTATACACGTTTTCACCTTTTTTGATCTCTCTCGTGTAAGACGTGAGACGGCACTACTTTGTTCCTGTAAGTGAATCTCGTATTGAGCACCAATTCGATTGACGTGATTCAGAAATTCCTTTAGCCATTAGCACCCAAAGTTTCTTCAGAGTCCACCTATGACCACGAATAATACGATAATTGGAGGATAAACTGGTAGATAGATTCCGATATCCTAACTCTTTCTCGCTCTTCATCCCACTCAAAGTGATCTTCGGATTGTCCTGTATCAAACAAGTCATTTTTGTAGTGAATTCGTCAGAAAGTCTACCTTTTTCAAGTTTTATTTCAGACTTGACACTTCCTGGTTTAATGATGGATCCACAAGTTTTTGACGGCAATCCCAAGATGGCACGAAGGAAGTTTGAAATTTTCGCCTTCCTTACACAGGACACATTTTCATCTGTCTACACCACTGATTGTCTTTGGTTTACGACGTGAACCAGTATTTATTTAATCATGTAGGTCAGTTTCCTTGGCTACCAAATCCATGGGCATTGATCCAGATGGTAACTTGGAAAGTGATAGGAAATGATTCGCTGATAAGCCCACAGCTGCACACGTGACTAACGCAGGACCACCAAAACTCCCAAACTGCGTCCGAAAGCACACATATGGTGTGAATTTTCGCTGTATGGGTGTGTTGGAAAGGCTGGGTTAATATGTCCTAGGTGGTCATCTCTGAACAACTGCCAGTGGCTAATGAACAATCGCCAATGACTACCAATCAGAAAGGAAACAGAATTTGGCTCAACCACAGCACTTTCGAATTCTAAATTAGCCTACTAACTATTTCCCTAGTAGCTAATTATTTTAGGGACACTAAGAATCCTGTGAACAGTTTCCTTTGAAGATAAGTCAACGAAGCCCTGACTGTAGCCCGAGAAATGTCCTTCGTGGCCCAATATATAATCGCCACTTTACTATAATTTGCGAAGTGAAATGCCGGTAAAATATCTTTAGATAATAAATAGATTCAGCTGCTCACAAAACACAAAGAGAACAACACAAATTGGGGAACAGGCTCGTTTTCCGTGATTCAGGATCACATCGACGTATGTCATTGTCAGATCCGAATGGAAACTTAGATCGTGCAATCAGACGGGTCAAAAAAATAGGAGAACAAGGCTAGCACACTTGACTTATATCTATCTATGAACCGAGAGTGGTTGCCGTTTGTTTAATTAAATTTCCGGAATGTTCGAGGGTGGGCCAAAGAACACTTCAGTGCTTTTACCAACTAGTTTTGAGTGCTTAGCTGGGGATCACGGAGGTGAATATCTACGGCTTCTGCTGTGATCAAGACACAGAGTTTCGCTGGCTTTTAGTACCTAATTTGAACCTTGGAATTCGGAAGAAACGATTCATCCACATACACTGAATGATCCCAATTATTTCTGCCAAATGAAAGACGCAGAACGAGAACATACTAAGAGGAGCATGCCCAACTTTTAAACTGTTGAAGATCTGAAATATAACCAGTAAACACATACGGGGATATAACTAGTTTTGGTAAGGCTGCGGTTTGGTTGTGTGTAAGGGGTGTGGAGCAGTTCGCACGAGGGAAACGACACCGAATCTAGTACCGACCAATGTACTTCAAAGGACTCACCTAACTGTAGAGTTGGCCAGTTCTCCATTTTGCTTCGCAAGCCTTGGACGAAGAACTGATGAAGAAAGAGTATTGTTTCCCTGCGAATGAAAAAACAGACGCCACACATAAAGGAGTTCATCAGTTCGTTTCATTAAGAATAAACGGATAAAACCGTGTCCGTAAAATTCACCTTCTAGCACTGAGAAGAAGGAAGAATGCAGCATTCGAGGTGGTCATCTACTCTTTGTTTACCCATTTCGGAGAACCGACCGTTTAACAATATTCCCTTCAGTGTCTTGCGTAGATATTTACTTTTTGAAAAAGTAGCCCTATAAGGTATTGCTAAATAACTTTGCGTCTAAACATTTGCTATCCTGCAACACCCCAAGGATGCGGAAAAGCAGCGGCTAAGCAATGTTTTTAGAAGAACCGGTGGACATCGGGTGTACCGCATGACTTGCAATACGAAAATAAGCAGTGAACACGGTGGACTTGATTATTCTCTCTCTATCTCACTTCTGAATAAATCGTCTTTTGATTCAGCCCTTGCAAGGACTATTCGAAACTGTTTGATCTCTTCGCGAACCAGATGAATTTCAAAAATATCGGTAACAGTTTGCAATTTTTCCGTCCTCCCATTCAGGAAAAAGCGGCAGTTACGCGATAAAGGTAAACCAGTTGGATTATGCGCAGCTATCTGTGCACAGAGGTAGTCACTCGTGTTTCATTCTGCTTCGTGGTCTTGGAAGTTGCCGTTCTTATATCCGGTGATCATCGTATTGTGGATGATTTTCCTATAATTTGCCATAAAACTTCCTAATACTAATGCGAACAACGTAGTTTCGGTTACTGATTTTCAAGCCGAATTTGGAGATGCTTCCTTCAGTCCATATTGTAGCAGGGAATGCTGGAGCAACAGAACAATGCAAATATCAAACCAATCGGGCCAATCAACCGGGAGCCACTGACAAATAAACAGGCGGTGAACATGTCGGAAGCATACCGCAGCAGACAAAAAGAGCCATACGTACTAGCTGATGAGATGCTGCGAGATCTCAGGCAACTAGCAAAATAGCCCGTGTGAAGGGCAGCCGATCAAACCATCAACCGTAAAAATCGGACCAGCTGAAGGGAGATAGAGCGCAGGAAAGATCAAGCTATTGGCCGCTGGCAACCGGCCGGAAAGCAGTCGAAATTCTCAGGCATCTGGAGGATCGATGCAGCTGCAGCGCGGTCTGGAAAACGGATTGTATGGAAAATTGTACATGTTTCACCAACTTGAACTGTTCGACCGCTCCAATACGGGTGTTCCTCATTCGTCTTACCCTCTTGGTTACAATATGACAAAGTTTTACTACTTCTACCACTACTACTTCTATTACGGCTACCGATAATACCAGTACTACTACTTCTGCAAGTACAGTTACTACAATTACTACCAATAATACAATTAATTCTACTTACACTGCTGCCTACTTAACCACTAATATCGCATCGAATTTCTTAGTATTATACTGACCAGATGAAGACGGTTTGATCTGACATAAAGTGAAATTTCTAACAAGTTAAGGCCTCACTAATTCACGTAAGACGCTGTGTATTCAACAATGATGTACCATCAGAATCCCGACTGAACGAATCTAAAAGAGAAAAGACCTTTAGTGCGTACTGTGGTATCACTGTGAATTGCCAAAACTGATATTGTTCGTAATTCAGGTGGTTGATGGTTTTCCTAATTTCCTGATGGCGTGGCCTGACGTCCGACCTCACCCTTCTCATCAACAACTGTGTGCAGGTGGAAGTCCCCGTGATTTTCTATATGCATAGATGTATTCAGTGATACCACTGACCAGCTGGGGCTCCCGGTTACTGTTCAGTGGGTCAGGTATCACCAAAACGTCATACGGCCAAAGCTTCTGAAAACAAAAAACAGCGGTGTCATGGCCAAAGAGTCAGACATTCAATCTCAGATGGTATTACTAAATTCGGAAAAGCCAGGTTTCTAAAGTTCGAAATAAGCGCGCAAAAAAGGTCAGGTTTTCGTGATTAGTACCGTCACTTTTCAAGGTCACATCTACGGGCAAGAAATTTAGTTGCAGATGTGCGCTGTTACTTGTATCTGCGCTTTTGTGATATATCACATCAGTTTGTGATGGAAATTTACTGACCCGCTCGCTAAGCATCGTTAACCGGAATTTATGAAAACGTTTCAACTTCACCCTGTAACTGCTGTGGCTTTAGACAATCATACACAAGAAAATCATGCACAAACATGGGCAAACGCAAGCCTTTACTAGTTATTGCTACCTTTTCAAGCAACACATTTCATATTCTTGTGATGTTGCACGTTCGTGACTGATGAGTATACACGAAAGGTGTTCCTGTCCTGTTTGTTCCACTGACGTAAATGTCCGCTCTCCCCACATTCTCATACGAATTTTTTGCACAACTCAGCAGATGTGCCTGGGCATTTATTTTAACTTATTTAAATGATTGCTCGCTGGTTAGCTAGCAATCCACTTATCCGCCCAAATGCTTGACTGGTTGAAATATTATTCCTTCTGATAAGCTGACAATTGTTTGGCTGTTTTATCGAAAATATGATCTGATCACTGAGGTTGAGTTTCAGTTATAAACAATTGAGTTAATTGTGTCTCGTAATCAGCTGTTAGCTATGCGATTGGTCTACGGGTAGACTCATCAGCGTATTACACCCTCTCGGGCACTTTTCAAGGGAATAAGCCAGTTTATCTGTTTCACGCTCTAGATTCACGTGCAAATCTGGCATAGGCCAGATGACTAAGACCCAAGTTACTTTTCTCGAAGTCGTGTCAATAGCACATGATTCGAACGGTAGAAACTGAACTTTTCATCATCTTCAAATAACCCACTATTGAATACAACATTTGCAAGTGATGTGATTTACGACCCCTTTCCTCGAACATCCATCCAAGGCACTGATTTCATCATTCTGTACAGCACATGCGGGGAACACTATATCGTGCACGAAGCTAGCTTAAATTCAGTGGCACTGATCTCTGCGGCTTCGAAGCACTTGTAGGGTGGTTTGCAACATTGTGCAAGCGTTTTCCGGGGGCTGGCTCGGAGATATTTCTCAGAATTTCACACTTTCTCCTAACAGCATGGTAATTAGAGCAATTCATAAAAGTACCGATAACTGGTTTCGATCTGGAAATTTTCTTGGAAATCTGACACACGCTTATCCCCGAGTGTTTGCGTACGAGTATTTTTCCTCGTTCAAGCTCGGACTGCCTTGGGCCTTGATAAATGGGAGGTCTCTATTTCCAACCAGGAGGTGTAGCCTGAGTGAAATTTGTTTGTGAATCAGGAGAGATGCGGATAGCGTTCAGTAACACTTCCCTGAATGCTGAAAATGAGTCACTGTCCACGAAGATTTCGGTATTCGCAAGCCAGTTCGACGGTTTTGTCATCCTTGTGGGGATGGATTTATTAGCATTTCACACTTGCACAGGCAAACTTTCCAGGATAAATCTATTTATCTGTTTCAAATTTGAGGTTCTTTTGTACATTTAGTATATAAGTTGATTTATGTATCATTACGTCAAATTCGGTCATCCTCAGTCCTTTGGTTCAAAGCAATCGCAGGAGGACGGAGTGGGCTTATAGCATTTCGTAAACTATGAACGCCCTTCAGTCAACTATTTAAGTTAAGAGCTTTATTTTAATTCAGGAAACTGACTCTGTAGTTGAACTAACCGTCAAATGAGTTGATTAAGTCCTATTCTCGCTTATCAGTGTATGTTTGTTTATCATTGAGTAACCATGGTACTACTACTTTCGATCAACAATTGGTCCATTACAATAGTTTGCTTTAAGCAGTTGATAAATGTTTGTTGAATAACTGAAGATACAGAATCAATGTCCTGTTTGAGTATCGGAATCGATCACGAGAATGAAAGCTGTTTTGACTGATCATCGGAAGTGAATATTGACTGATTTCCACCAGGGATCCTTATTCCACCTGTTGACTGTGAGGTTGTGCCAAAAACCTAAAGGGAGAGGTTTTTGATAGGACATAATTCATGTATTCAGCACTTCACCTACAGGTAGTGTCGAAGGTGATGCGTATGAAAATTTACTCAGTATATAGTTCGAGCTCTGTGACTTAGGTAAAGTATATCGGGCCATCTGGCAATGATATTAATTCTTTCAAGGTTTTCTCTTATTTAAGTTGATTCTTTGCCATCTTCTGGGAAGTTGGATGTGTGTGACCTTGGTTGCCGAGGTTGAGGGCTCCGGGAATAGTAAGTTAAAGATTACCAGGTTATGGAAATTTAAATAAAATGATCAGCAAGACCAAATAAATTACCCTAGGTTATATCTAGACAGGTTTACTCACCGATTATTCTGGTAGAAACCATTTTCTCGGCTAATATATTTTTCATGGTTGTGTCTGTACGATAAGGCTAACTGAAATTCTTTCATACTTTGGAGATCCCAAGATATTTGTTGTCACAGTGCTTTTAACGATGACTGTCAAACTTTCTGAGAGAAAAAATTCTAGTTCGCATCACCATGAGCTTTGGCTCCAAGGTCATTCAAGCGTGCCTCGTTAATCGAATATATTGTTATCGCGATAGCGATCGTAAGACCCACTAAAACCAAATTTTCTCGGCACCTCCATAAACGGGATCAAAGTTGGGAGAGAGAGACCCATAAGGCTGAATCATTTCTGCCGTATTTTGCTGTATCTTAGCCCTAACAAGAGAGCAAGTTATCGGATAAATCAGAGGGAAATTGCCCTGAGAACACATTTTAGAGGCAGAAGACTTAGCAAATCAAATGAATAGGGCGAGTTTATGTACGATACGATCAAAAAAAAAGAGTGCCGGAAAGTCCTGTCCTTAATTGAGTGCGGGAATATACCTAGGATCTTACTCGCTGTTGGACTCGAAGTAGCGGTAATTTCTAATGAGGCTAGTATCACTTGACATGAAGGCTGCACTGCAAGCCCAAAATATTAGGGCAAGCATTGGTTTCATCCGAAGAGTCGAATCACGAGGCCTGTCATTCTGGCGATGGTTTTGTTTCCTGTGCGAGTGTCTGGTATATGATGAACCGTAGAAAGGTCAGAGGAATGTCATTTGATGTAGTAATTTCCCTTGAAAAATTATCCTATCATATCGTACTAACCAACATTATCGATTTTGATTGGAATATAGCACGCGTAGCTCTGCTGGTCGACTTAAATTAGAGGCACCTGGAATGTTGGGAAAATCTTCATCAATAAGATTGGAAAAGTCCCCGAATTCAACGAAACGAAGTCACCTGGGTATGTAATCGTTCTCCAGGTTAATGCTTTATGCTTTGATTCACGAGAGGCTTGTAAATACAGTCATGAAGAACGAATTGCCCGTTTATTATTCACTATAGGACTTCTGAAAGTGTGCACAACTTCAATGTCCAGTCCATACAATTACCCTCTAAAAGTACAGATTTAAACATATTCGTAAAAGTTTATCTATTCCAAAGAAAATGGTTAAAAGCTACCTACGCACCGACCATTGGAGTCGAAAGTGCATAATGTGATGACGCATGAGATGAAAAAATTATTTTATAACCAACTCTATGTCAATGAGACTGTGGAAAATTCTGAGGAATAAAGACAAACCAAAATATTTAGTACTGGGTATGCATATTGTGCTCTCCGTATTTTTTTGGTCTTTCAATGTGCAGACTGTCTTGTTCAGTTTTCACTTCGAGACTCATATTCCGCCTTAGTTTCGACGCACTGGTAGAGGTTTCGCCAGGTATTTGAGCATAGCTATTCACCGCACAGAAGCAAACCTCATGGGTTACTGTCTCAAAACTATGCCACTTCTTGCTAGTTACGTAATGTAAAAAAATTATGTAGTTCTGTATTATTGCTGTCGTGTACGAGCACAAAACGCGCTTACCGTTCGTCGGCATGCATCGGTTTCGAAAATATCTGTAGAGACACTTTGGTCTACTCATGTGCTGGACGTCAACTCAGAAATGGACTATTCAGATGAACTATTCTAATTCACGTCTCATCTCGTCTTCCCCGGCCACGAAGGGGAAACAGACCAAGTTTGGAGTGCACAAGTGAAAGTGAAAAAATACTACCAGTTCGCAGTGTAAATCAAATCCAAACTGGTTCGTCACTTCAATTGGTCAACTTTGTTTGAACCACAACTATATTATCTACCAGGGGCTTTGTAACCTTCCATTTGTATTCAATTCTGTTTTCCGTTGTCGTAAATGTAGCCTTTAACCATTCTGTTGCATAGAACGAAAATCCTTCATGGGTCTAGGGGTATTTGCGTCGATTCGACTTGTTCCGTCTGTGTGATTTAGTACAGGGACAGAAAAGGACACAGACTGACAAGTGGGAAATGGTTTGACAACAAAACAGACTGCTCCGTTAGTCTGGGTTTGCAACTGTTGAGGACGAGTGAATAGTGCTCGTTCGCCTCCTTCGCTGACAATATCATCCGCAGAACGTAAAACAGATCACTGAAGGATGGTAAAACAATGTGTGAATCACTTATTCCAGATTCTTTAATAGAGTACTTAACTAAACTGCTTTGTCATTTTGGTGAGTCCTGGTCTAGGTTGTTCGTATGTTTCGCATACTTCCAGGTTGTTTGATTTCACGACAATTCCAATGTAAACTATCTGCTTTGACCGCTCTCGCTCAGAACGGCGCGAGCAGTAACGGTGTCTACTTGTTGCAATTGTGAAGAAATTCAGATTTCAAGGGGATTTGTTTTAACTTCCGATTTTCTTTTCATGCTCCAAAGTGACACTTGGGGGCTTATAACAAAGATATCTATGAATAAAAATTCAAACAGAAACTCAGATCAACGAGTTTTAGGTTAATAGGAGCTGGAGTAAATTACGACCGTCCAAATTGGGGCCTTGTTGTCCGCGACACTATAAACAGTGAAGAATTCAGCGGACTGAAAATGAGAATTTTTCTGGTCTGTCAGATTTTAATTTCTTTACTTGCAGGCGATGCTTCAAGTCATACCTCCTTTGGGAATGTTGTTCTGATTGTTTCAAACATATCCATTCATTTGGTACGCACTTTGGTAGTAGCGGAATCGAGGGGATTTTGAAGGCTTCGTGCACAACAATTGTCCCATAAAAGCCCTGATATGATTATGACGGGCAGTTTTTTGAATGTTCGTGAAATAAGGTGACGCATTTTCTTCAGACGGACATCAGAAGTTACTCCCAGGTTGTAGAGTTTATGTCGAGGGCACATTATTTCCAAATTTGAGAAATACCTGTATTTCGTGGTTGGCAAACGAACTAGCCATGCATCATGTCAATGTGACAGGCCAGGTGAAGTTCGGTTGCTTTTTCCAAACCCTATTGAGTCTAGTTTTATGAAATGTCCACAGTAGTGACCTTAAAACAATCAACTGTTGACACCGTATTCAGTGATATTCTTGCGAGAGGTAAAGCGCAAGGGGATAAAATTGGCAAGGTTAGTGTTACGCAAATCATAACAGAAACGAACATGGGGGTGAAATCAGCTTGAAGTATCAAGGGGACCTTTTTGGACAACTATCACGGATGGTTTGTCAGGAAGACACGTAACTCCTACGAAGTCTTTCAAATTCGAACCGGAGGCAAGATTGGTGTTTTCCATACTAAAGGAAAAAGTGATATGGCCTTACCATAGCTGGCAAAATAGGGGGTGGGTAGCAGAAAAGACCGCATGAAACAGGCATGGTTGTGCAGGGGGGAGAACATGACTAGACCTAGAGCTCGGAATGGTGTTCGATTTCCCTCTGAAAAGCAACATCACAGTTCACACACAGTGCTTCACACAAGCAAGATCCAGGGCGTGGTTTATCGCAGGTAAACACCAGGCTGTGTTATGTTCACATAAGGTTTGTTAAAATGATAAACAATGGAAACATTTCCCTAATGTAAACTCTCTCTCTCCAGCACGGTAAAGAGTGCGTACAGTACAGCTGTAAGTTGATAGTAAGTTTGGAGTAAGCACGATGATGAAAGTGATAACCGTACCGATTTCCTAGGTTTGAACGAAATTTTTCCTACTTCGAAACAAATAAATTTGTCGTGGAAATAATACCTGAGTAGCTCAAACATTTCTAATTTCTAGCACTTAGAATACGGATATTCTGACAAATGTTGAAGGTATAAATTTTCGCATGAGAAATCGAAACAAACGAAATAAGTCGAATACGTTGATGAAACAGCATTCATCATAAAAAATTCAGACGAATGCAAGAAATGGAATTCCATTCGTTCTTGCGATCAAAATCGTTACAGTCTGAAAGAATGAACCGTAATTGAAGGGGGCTGTCGAGTAGTTCGGGGCGATTCTCAGCTTTCTTTTATCAGGTGACTATCTCACGGTTAAATCCTGTGCATTCTGTTTGGGCCTGACGTGGTTGAGCAAAACTCCTCCCACTTTCGAGGAGGCTGTTAGTGTTTGTATGGGCGTGGTGAGCAGGCTGTTGCAGTGGTATTGATTTTCGACTAGTGTAAGTCTAGAATCCGTGAGATGCACTTTAATGAGCCTTTGAGCTCATGAAGTTTTCCGTTTTTGCTGCTTCAGAAGGAACACAAGCAACTCCCCACGGAGGACCACGGATCCTTGCACGCTACTATGGTCTGCTGACCGTCCTCTATGCCCATGTTCTAGGCCAAACTACAAAAAATATAAATTCAGCCCAATGGTAGACGGATTTTTGACCAGTCCTACTACTTGGAATTAAGGCACCTTTAAGCAATCCACTAATGACTATCAACGGTTGGTTTGGTGTCCACTGTTGATTCTCAGTGTTCAGAACCTCGTAATAATTTCTTATTAGTGAAGGACGCTGATTTTCAGGGAGATGTGACTTAAAGCCCAGCGGGTACTGGCTAGTCTGATGAGGCCATGTAGTGAATTTTATCTCTTTAACAAAGAGTATTCATCTGCCTGTAACCGACAATTAAATGAAAGATGTACAGTACCAATCAGACTAAAATCCTTAGTTATAAATTAATCTGGTATGCTAAACCAAGCAATTGAGGAAGTGCAGGGGACAGACTAAGTTGAATGGAAGTTCGACGGAATCGTTGCTCTCTGTCATAGAAAACTCGTCTTCCCAGTGGATGAGATCTTTTGCCTGTGTCTCAGTATTGCTTTTGGGTTTGTATGTATGAACTAATTTGTGAATGTGCTACACTGAGATAAACTAAAGTGGAGGCGAATTCACCGCAAGATGAACGCAATTTAAAAAGCCCTAGCTTTTTGCACATGGGAAGCAATACAAATCATGTGGTCGATTATACAAATCTTCATGAAGATGATCATGATCATGATCATGATGCTAGTTATTACAAGCCCTCACATTCAGTACTCGACAATTTTTGTTTTGGGGACTTTGCAGGAACTTAAGGCTCTGGACAAGTCTGCAAAAGTTCCAAGAAGACTCTTCGTCACTGACAAGGGATAACTTGTGTGGACCAGAAAATCCTAGCTCTAGGGAGACCTGGATTCCTGTCTATGACCACAAGACTGGCTATCTGTGCTGTCGGTATTCGACGTGTGTTTTTAGACAGCGCTTTCATTGATTTTGTCAGAAAGTTTGATAAATTCTTCCTGTTAGCTCCCCCTCCCCCCCCCCCCCCTTGTTGAAATGTACATGCACGGGCCAAACTTCGAAAAGAATCCCGGTTTGTGGAACTATACTATCCCCGATATAGAACGCTGCACCCTGGCACAAATATTTTATGTCTCTTGCAATTTCCACTCGGTGACTTATAAATAGACACGTGATCCAAGTTGTCTTTCACCTCCTTGAAGAAAATAGAACGGACAAATACAACGAATCTACAAATTCGTATAATTCTGTGATCAGTAAACACGTCAGAATTGCAGCCGCAACAAACGAAGGAATACAGAGTTCTAAGAGACGTGCAAATGTCCACCACGAAGTGTGATTTGTGTGTTATTCTCTGCTAAAAAATATTCTGACCTGTTTCTATCCTCAGTCAATTATTGCAACATTTTTGGGCAAAGAGTTTGCCAACAGAACCACGATATCACTAATTATCTTTTGTTCCTTCCACGGAAATATTTTTGCCTCCGTGGTCCAAGGTGAAGAAGGTGCATTACCGTATTTCATCAGTATAGAAAATAAGTTCTCCATCATAATCCATGCAGGGTGGTGATGAGGCAGTTATGGCAACAGAACTCCCACTGTGTAAATAAGTTCGCTACCATAAATGCTTGTTAAAATACATCGATATAACCACCACTGTACGATAAACATCCTCATGTGAGGCGTTAACTGGCACATTACGCAGCAGAAAAATAGTCTTCCGAGGGAAAATCCAAATATCACGGACTGGAGACATTACTCACTGAGCCCCGATGAACCATACATTGTTCAGTGTGTCGTGCATAACACTCCCCCAGCAAAGTTGGTCGTGATTTACTGCATCCCAAATTAACGGGCTCAAATGTGTTTGAACCTCGAGGAAATTGTAATGATTTCCCCAATGAATTTCTCATCATAAACCACATTTCCTGTGTACCACAATTGAAACAAGTGATCACCTTTGTTAGGTCTGTGATACGGGTTTCAGTTCGGTCAAAAATTGGACCAACTTACCTAGCCTCATCATTCTTCGGAATGGCGTGTAGGGATTTACTGAAAAATCTCGTTTCTGAATGCATATTTACTGCTCTGTCAAAGTTCCTTTCTTGACCAAAATGTGAAAAGCAGTCATTATCCATGTCAAATGACCTCTCACCCCCCCGGGGCTCGTGCTTGACGCCATGTTTTACATAAGTTGTGTGAAATTCGTTTACTCATTTACTGAAGGTTTCCGAGCTATATCTATCATATAAACACACACGAAAAGCGTTTCCATAAATATGCTTCCCTCTCTCCTATTCACTGATATAGTAAAATGTTCTAATCCCGAGTGATCATTTCTCCATCGTTGCGAAAACTAAATGAACGATTTTCAAGGACACGTGGATGACCTCCATTCTAAGTTAGTCGACAGTATTTCTCTCTCTCTCTCTCTCGTTAGTGAACCATCAACCGCTAAATTCCCATTCCACCGTGTGATCATACTGCATTCTACATATATGGGGGTGTACGTGTGTGTGTGTGTGTGTTTACAGTTTCTGCTGGTTTCTGCTAAGCACAAATAAAACCAACACTTGAGCAAAATGAACTACTCCAGCAAAGTCAGCTTTGATTTATCAGTGACCAAAACTCATTTATGGTGAATTTGATCTTCGCAGTTTTAATGTTTTCCATATTTGACCGTTTATTAAATTCAATCTTTCATGCTTCGGACAGATTTCCCATGTTACCCAAGGTCAAGCGATTGAAGCTTTCCAGAAAGCATTGCTGAGCTTATGTGAACAGTAATATGTTATAAGGAATTTTATATTCCGAAGCCTTATTTGGGTACGGGATAAAAATGGGGAACGAAATAATCATAGAGAAGAAAATATGTTTCCGTTCGAATTTCGACATCTCTTGTTTGTTGGGTACTACAGTTTTTATTACACACTTACTCTTGAGTGCAGTGGAAGAAGTATGCTTCCCCTAGCCATAGCGATGGTAACGAGTCGGAGAACAGTGGATGCTGTCTACCATTAAAGCGACCGGTGGTGTGGGGATTCGGACCTTGTACCTCCGAGAAAGTTGGCAAACGCTCTAATCCACTCGACCACTGCCGGCCACTTCACATTGGTCAAAGGGAGGTGAGTCGCTCAAAACATGTATCAAAAAATTCACCAATCAAGTTATCTCCCACTTTGTGGAAAATGGGGTCTCTCTGATTGTGAGAGAACCATAGCACTACCTGTGCGGACGGGTATTTTCATTGCTTTCAAAAGGGTCCCTACAAAAAATCACGTGCTTTGTCAACCACTTAGGCGATAAAAATCTCTCTCTCTAGGACAGACAAATCCACTTCGATAGCTGGTAACGTCATACGCAAATGCGGTGAGAGAGCGCGCCATGCTCCCTCCACTCCTTTGTTGTACTAGTAACATAAGAAGCCCGGTTAGACATTTAACCCCCTTACGTTCTATCACCAGTGTGTTTGATTGTAAAAACGGGATACTGAATCCATCAAAAACACTTTTACATGTGTCCTCTGTTTTACAGTTGACTCGTTATCTATGAACAATATCATCACGGCGTAGAAAGAAAAGATAGATGTCTAATTATGTGGTGCAGAGGTGACGATCATCGAAGTACAAAATTCCGGCCGATGTGAAAGTCAAGTGCCGGCATGTCACATGATCTGAAGCTTTTTAACCGGGAAAGCTATGCTGTAAGTCCCCCAATAACCTGTCCATCAAAGAACCCAATGCCGGCCTCGTTAGCTAGAGCATCAAAATACAATCTGATTGTACTTTGATCACCCAGTTTATCTATTGCAAATCACATAGATACTGGGCCTAGAACGAGCAATCATTCCTATCCACTGACTTGCATCACACATCTTTCATGCATAGATCTACATGGACAAAAGTTTACTTACACATTAAGAAAAATCGAGTTCACATCCTCGTGACTCATGATTGGTTTTTTCGAACTTGCTGCCATACGAAACGGCCGTAGATAACAGGTGACCAGAATGGATAGCTGTTGTACATATTCATCTTCACATTCGACCAGACCGAATACAATACTATTTCTTTTACGCATTGATTCTGCATGATCGGAACGAATGTACTCGTCCACAATCTGTTTCCAGCGTTTACGACATAGCCAACCACGAAAAAAGGATTGAACCTAAATGAAAGGAAACGAGGAATGAGAACCGGTTAGTGCGAAAAATCATGTAAAATGTGACTGACATTTTTCGTGGAAGCCGTAATTGTTGTGTGCAGAGCTCTCAGTCCACAAAATGTCAGAGTAGGTTTAAAAATCATCATAGACATCCCCTCTTGAGTAGACAGACAGAAAAGTGGTTGCGATATTGTCAAGATTAGTGCAGTACCTTTAACCAAAAGAGTTGAGTAGAACATATTTCATCTAGATTTCGATTAGTCCGCCTGTTATGGTATTCTTGCCATCGTTTTCATATGTCATTGCCGTGATTATCTGCCGGTCGAATGACTGGAGTCTCAAGCAAAATAAACGTGGTGACGTTCACACTTCATCATAATGGTTTCAAGCTGCCAGTTATCAACGTGACATCATCTGATGTGGTGAAAGAACTTTTCATAGTGTACGTTTTTGACAGGTAGCCTCTGGAAACAGACTGAGTTTAGAATAAACTGTACACCCAGAAATCAACAGAGGTATTGGTTTGGGGCTTCTATGAAATTCTAAATCGGGAAGACTGGTGATTTGAACCAACTGTCGTGAAAATATGCAAAGGTCTGGAAAATCCCACAAAGCACATTGAGTATAAAACAAAGTAGCCAATAATCTCGTTTCCTACCGATACGTAACATTGAGCATAACTCACGAAACACGAGAGAGAAATGGTGATCCAAATCTGTCTTTGCACATGCGTGTGTGCGCTTGTGAGTACGAATAACTGAAAAAGATTTTGTTTACACACTGTTTGTTTTCAGTATACACAAAAACAGTTTTTAATATAGACGGAATGGTTACGAGTATTATGATAGGAGCTGAAGTGAGATTTGTCGCGGGCCAGAATACGGGTAGCTAGGAAAATGATTGCAGAAAGTGTTACCTATAATCAGCATTGCGATTAAAACTGCAAATGTTCATGAATTCCATCTGAAAGTGACGGGATTAGAATGAACGCGTGGGTTGCGTGATTCCTCTATGATATCCCACTTTTACGACGAGAGAGAGAGAATGAGAGGAAATCGGGGGCCTTTAGCACGAGACATGGTGTGCATAAGCTCTGGTATTTCCCCACATGATCGGTCAGACGTCGAACTCAATTGGTATTGTTAATCGGTTTCGCATAGACCATTCTGTAGATGAAATAAGCTCCCATCAGAACTGCGGTGCCCATGGGGGCGAATGTTTGTCTAAAAACTCAGTGCATAAGTCGACCAACCAAAACCTGAATTAATTCTTCAAATTTACTGATAGAGTGAGACTGAATGAGCAAATAAACCTTTAGAGCCCGTAAATGATCAAGCCTTTACGATTTCAACAAATCTAGATCCTGTAGTGGAAACCCTCGAACTGATTGGATGATGCACTGAAATCGCTCCAGTTCAGGACTACGTAGGCCGAGATAATAAGATCAAAGCTGCGGAACTTACCTTACGTGTATTACGATAATAACATGCATATCTCTGTAGGCCCTAGATTACTAATTAGTAAATGGCTGGTCAACATGTCACGGATGGGTTTGTTTTACATGATTGGGGTTCTTCTGACTTGTTGAAGTTTCTGGCTGTTTGTGGCCACCTAGCTGTGTCGTACCATGTCACACGAACTGTATACCGAATGATCATAGGAAATCATAACAGTCTTCTACATCGGATCCACCACTGCTCGAGGTCAGATAGAGCCTTAACTAATGGTGCTTAATTTATCAAAAGCAAAGTCGAAAAGGGCAGTTCTATGAACAAACCGACGCATTCTAAGGTCAAACAAATCCACGATTTGTAGAGTCAGCTGGCAAGAGGCTTTCTCGGGGCATCAGCAGACAAAAAACAGGGCTTATTCGAAGTGGCAATTTGAGTCGGCTCGACCTTTTTTGGAGAGTGTTCTGTCTGGGACGGTTTATCTTGAACAAGTGACGTGTAAGGAGTCCAAACACGTCTAGGATCATTGTAAGAAAAATGATTTCGAACAGATATGTCGAGTTCAGTCAGAATAACAGAATGCTTATAATCCTCCACGGAAATGAGCTCATTTATTGATCATCCTTCTGGTCTCCAGTCAGCGGCAACACTACTCGAGACACTCTAATTGTGGTTAAAATCTGAACTGCTTTCTGGGGAAGTGAATCAGTCGAAAAGCTCTGTCAGTTCAAGGAGTTATACGAGCAGAATCCACCCGGAAATATTCAAATAAGCCGATGTTTCAAAGCAATATTTTTATGGTCTAATGCGCTACCGGTATTGCTTACCGCTTGCTGAACCCTTTTTTATTCATCTTATCTTCTCCAGCGGACATTGGAAAAGATGTTTTGATTACAAGTACGCAAAATAAACGAAATTAGATAACGAATCATGTTCTGTTACCTCTTATGAAGAGAAGATCATACCACCACCACCACCACAACCACCACCACCACCACCACGACCATTACCTCTACGACCGTCACCATTGTCACCAGCACCAAAAACGCCACCGCCAACAGCAACAACAACAACAACAACAACACCAAGCACCATAACCAAACACGACCACAACTGCCATGGAAGTGCTAACTGAATTGGATTTACTTTAGCTTCATCTTAGCTTCAGTCGATGAATTGCGCGCCATGCGAAGGAAGTAACCATTGAAAAGTCAGGGAGATAAACTCACCTTTTTGATTTTCCTCAACTCCTCCGATTCGTTCAAAATTTCTTCACTGACTCTTTTGTCCGCGCGGTATTCATTCAACTATATCGGGACAAGGGTTGTTGGAATAAATTTATGCGGAGAGGTTAGAAAGTAAGCCAGTGAGTGAGAGTGTGTGTATGTGTAAGAGTTCAATTAATTAAATTGATTCTGGCTCTCGGTGTGAACTTTTGAAGGCAAAAATTCAAGAGTTGTTTCCAACGTCTTTAAAGTTCAGGCTCATTGGGCCAGCAATAAATTCCATGAGATTAATTCACTAATGGGATTCGTAAGCGAGGCAGTGTGTCTGTATTCGAGGACTTGGGGTTAGATAAGACAGTTCATGAAATTCAAATACTAATATGAATATTACGACTTGGATCACCATTGCTTTAGATGTCATTGGAGAACGGGAGTGGGACTCTTTAGAGGACAATAAGAGATGCTTCTGCCCAATTTTCCATTCTGTTTCCTTGATAAATTACATCAAACAGCGTAGGCTAATCTACTCAGTACCTCCTCTTCCGCTTCGGGAACTATTCTGTTGAGTCATGTTCTGTGATAAAGGAAAACCATCGTTGTAGAGTTCTTTTGACTCCAAATAAGCGTCTGTTTCTCACTCTGCACCAGATTTCTTTTGTATTCTGTGGCTGGCAAAGAAGCATTTTTATAAAACGATTTTTGTTCGGTCAAATCAGCTTATCAAGCAAAGAACGTAATAGTTGATATTCTGAGCTGAAATTATCCCGTATCGGGTAGTTTATTGCAAAAATCACTTTCGGCCAGTCGAATCAGCCTCACCAAAGAATTTGTCCAGTTTATTCACAGCCTAAGAACTTGTCTGAAACCTAGAGTTCTCAATGGAAAGTAACAATTCGAAAATCAGTTTTTTTCTAGTGCATTTTGCTTTTCTGAACACTTTCGAGAGTTTTTACCCATAGGGACTGCAAAGTGCATTATTTCTATCTTCGCATTCCAGTTTTGTAGTTATGATCCAATCAGTCGATGAATTTTAGGCAAAAGATTACGGTGGTTGGTCGATCTATGACGTGAGGAAGCGAGAATGATATTACCGATTCAAATTGAGCGAACTATCTTGCATATAACTTATAACCTACATCCAACGATACGCACTCCTAGCCACTACTGTAGATGGATTTATACCAGGACAGAAAACCGCCCAGCCTGATTATCTTCCGATGCATCGGTAGCATCTGTCACAACTGAACTTAAGAAAGCCAGTACACTAGATGCGGATGCATGTTCATTGCTTTAGTTAGACAATAAAGACAATAATCATGATTTCAGAAGCACAGAAAATGGTTTGTAACGAACCATGAAAGAACGGATACCCAGAGGATTTCCGGCTTAGATAAACACTTCAGACTAGGCGTACATCGTTTGTGTCTGTTTATAGCTAGAACGGGATATGTATTCTATGATGTCAACCCTCTAATTACAAAATTAGAGGATAAAAACATTCTACTCCGCAGATAACAAAATAAACCCAAAGTCAAAGAGTCCAGTCGTTAGACTTCTTATTGTGTTTGATCTAATGTTTTGCTTCTGTGCAGTAGAATACGTGGTACAAACAAACATACATTAATCAGTCTGTTAAAGATGGGGGACAATTCACCATATGGCCAGACAAATGGACCAGAGAGAATATGACCATGGTGATACAGTCTATTCCGATCAAACTCTACCAATGAACAAAAGGAACGGAATGTTTTTCCACTGATATTTTACCGAGGCTAGTCGATGACCTTCAAGGAAACTAGATCATTCAGAAAAAAGTGAATTCACTATTTTCAGAGACTGAACGAGGTATTTGAGCATTCCCAAAAACTGTAAAGTTTTACGTTTTACGAAAAAGTAATAAAATAATTACAACAATTAACTAATTATAACATTGGTAATTATTCCTGTGATTGTATCGATTTCTGAGTGAATGAATGTAAGCTTATATGTTGACAGCGGACGCAATGACGCATTGCAAAGGAATAAATCGACACTCTGGCGTCTTGTTGCAAGGTGTTGCTTTTACTTATCAACCATTCGGATATTACCAAGATAAGTGAGGGAAATAAAGTCACACTTATCGGGAAAGAAATGTTATCTGGAAAAAATAGCCTGGATACTGAATGAATAAAAAATTATCAACTACAAAACTACATGTATTGTCATAGTTCGGAAAGTGCTGTAATACGGGACAGTTAGTCTGTCACTTTCATTCACCAATGCACCTTGGCCTCCAAAGTCCAATGCAATGGAAATTCACCAACCGACTCCCTTGACACTAAAAATAGAGATGCCAAAATTTCGGACACTTAATTCCAGTTCGGTTGCGTCCTAGCCGGGTTAGCTCCTTTGGTTAGGCATCCCTATCTAAATGGGAGGTTAGGTTTCGTCCAGTTCTGTAAACTCTCATCACCTAACCGATCTTCTATGTGTTGGACTTGAGTCGCAACATTGGATGTGGACGCGAGTCGGCTTGGTGAATCCTTATGACCCTAACACAAAGATCTCTGTGTATTGGCGGAGTCCAAGATCGGTAGTCTTTCAGATTCATTCAGAGTTGAGCTTTGACCTTTGAATTTCAGTGTGGCGAAGGAGCGCGAACTACTTCCTCCAACACTGAGGGTAAAGACTGGGCTGCAATGGGGAATTCATGAAAAAATCGGACCCCGGAAAAGTCTGCAGATTCGCCACTGCAAAAGCATACAACCAATGAACAGTGTTGTCGGCTGCTGCAAAGTATCTAACGTATTGTGGAACATGTTACGGCGTGATTTTACTGGGCAAGCCTTAATTATGACAAACTGGAAACATTTGTTTTTTCAACCCGATGGATTCTGTTTATTTTGAGTATCTTTGGAAGCGCTGTTTAGAGAAGGTTAATCATGATTTATTGTAAATCATGTTCACAAACACCGAATTTCCCAACCTAAATATCAATATAATGGGCTTCTTTGGAAAATCCTTCTTATGAGTCACGTTTATGTGGGCTCTTACGTGAATGACACATAACTTGCAAAGTGAACTGATTACCAAAACTGTTTGCAATCCAAATTGTACTTCTTTTCGCGACTACCATATGGGACCTCTCAAAGTGGGATCATAATTCCTGGCCTTGGATCGTCCGAATATCCCAGCATAAACAAAAACACTACCCAGGTCAAAAGTGTTATTTGATTACCCACCGGGTTTAGTTGGGACATATTGTTTAAAAACAGTGAAAAAGTCGGCTGTTGTTTAGGGAAAGATACTGAGCAATATCTCCCACAGAAGCAAGCTCCTGGTGTGGTGGAGAGCACATACTACTTATCAAACAAGTAAGCAGTCGAGCGCTCAGAACCCAATTATGGACTGTTGGGTATTGATAACGGAGGCAAACACATGTCAGAGAAACCAAACTCAGTATGTTAAACCAAGACGTATGAACCATATGATTGCAATTCCCAACTAGATAATGACTGTCTTCAAGTAAACTAAGTCGTTGATGAGCATGTAAGAACAGTGGCCACCTTTGATTGATTGTGGTGATCGTCGAACTAGTGTATCTTGACTAGCCATTTATTTACCGGGCACTTTCAGTAGACTGCGACATTGGTAGCTTATCACGCCACTGATGACACGCCGTTTACTAACACTGTAATTGATTGTTTGTGAGTATAGTCCGTATGGCCAAAACCGACAATTTGAGGATCACGGTCATATGATCTCGTTGTTAGTATGATACATTTGAAATCAAGCGGTATCACTGGCCAGGATATTATTGACGGAGAATCTACTGATTGATCATAAGATAGTTTCGCGCCCTCTAAATGTGTCTGCA